>OY754941.1:4116128-5332079 GCA_963576515.1 Cryptocephalus primarius
AAGAACACGCCATGGTGAAATCTATTTTAAGTTGCTTATACTAGTTGTTGAAGTTTATATGACTAAATGTTAATATTTGTACATACAATAGTAATACTTTATAAGCCAAAAGTGATAGCTGCGTTAAGTAAGAGAAGAGTAGCAGGGGCAAGGACATTTATTGCTTTAAACAACAAGCATTGTGATTCCCCAATATCATTAACGCAATTATGATACTTTATCAGACTGGAGTAAACTTAAAACTATGATTATTACCTGTTAAACCAAGGAATAAGTACTGCAGAAATCATAAAATTATGGTTACTGTTAAATAACCAAATACGCAACAATTAAGAGAAATCACTAGAAGAGAAAATGTCATTAAAGTAACAAACTTAATAAGTGACATTTTTGTTAACATTATTTTATCACTTTGAATCAAGGGGTGGAAATTTTTAAAGTCGGTGTGGAACAGGGTATGCTGAGATTCCTAGTATACCAACAGCAATAAAGATAATTTTTATTCCATTTCCAAACCAGTTCCAATCTCATCCGTCAGTAAAATAATAAAATTACCTGCTAAAACGCCCACATACTTCTTACCTTCAAGAAATGACACCAGTTCTTACGGCCTTAAAATAATTAATTGGACAAAGGACCTCGTGTTTCGGAAAATGTTAGAGATAACAAAGTTCGTTTAACGAATATAAAATCCAACTTTTGTTTTAAATGGCCTTTTAGTGAGGCAGATAAAAGTGCTGTCAGATGATTCCCTCTCTTTATTCTTTTTTAGTGTTTGAGAGTGTTTTAATGTAGCGTGCCCTCGATGGGGTTTTATTGGAGGTGTTTTATGGTATTTGTTATGGCGGGAGGGCCCTTTAATTAGGAAACGACCGGACGCCGGATCGGCGTAAAACTTTTGACAATTTCGAAATTTACTACTTTCCCCTACAAAAATCAAAACACGCGCTCGTGCGCGCGCCCTCTTTCCGAAACAATGGATTTCGAAATTAATGATCGCAAGTGACAAAATATTAAATGAAGTAGATGCAAAGTAGGGGGAATGATTAAATCACGGTATGATTGATGTAGTGAGAGGCGAGGGGGGCTGTGCGAGGGTGTGCACGCCGGGAGGAGGAACGTATGATGAATAGCTGTTGTAATTGATTCTCACATAATTATTCACAACTTTGCATCTGTGCATTGACGTGTATCGATCTTGTCGGGGAGATCCGCGCCTCGGCCCTCGAACACATCTTCCTTTACTCCAGATAAATTATACCTAAACGATCGCGAGGAAATTCCATCAGTCTATTTGAAGAATCTCCCAACAATTATTTGACAGCGGACATGGGGTGTTCACGATTGAAAAAAGAAAATGTCTTCAAAGTACATACCCCGGACATCTAATTTACATTCCACGGAATCCGTTCAGATATTTCGTTAAGTTTAAAAAGTGGCGAACAACTTCAGGTCTCCGTTGTTTCGTCAGACTGCCGTCATCTTTTGCACCGTTGAATTTTCTCCGAGCCGACGAGAACCGAATGACAACTAGCCATTCAAATAGTTGCAATTGTGCAATGTTCAATTTATATTAATCAACAGGATAATTTGAGAAAACGTTACTTATATATAACGCACTTTAGTCGACAATTTTTCTCGATTTGTTTGAAATCTATTTTTGACAAAAAGGTCAATTCAGACTCCGAAAATAACCCAACATAATAACATCTAATACCACATCAAGTCTTATATTGAAATTTATCAGTCGTGCACATATTGTCACAAGATATAATTTGTATTTAAAAGTAAAGTACCTTCATTCTGATTACAAGTATAAATCTTCCTCAGATTTTCAGAGCATTACATAATTAAATATGTGCTGACGATAAACTTATCACAGTAACCTCAAAAGCTAAAAAGCTATGACGATTGAAAGAAAATTTTGATAAAGTTTTACCCCGTTATAGGAGAATATTACAAAACTTTGTGTCCAGAGACGCTCGTGCAGAAAGAACAGTGCCACAAATTCGTTTACGTTTATTTAGCCGTAAGTTTGTGGCGGAAAATATTTGAAAAATGAATTTTGTTTTTCGGCCAATAAAACGGGGCGTGTTTATTTTTATTATCAGTATTATTTTGTGGTGCATTAAGGTTAATCGTCAATTAACAGATTCAGTTTTAGACTGTTACAAATATCGAACCTAAGATAATACTCCGGAAGTCAAATATTCTGTTAAAACAAAAAACAATCGAAGTAAAAAGTCTTGGAACACATCAGTATAGTTACAAAATTTTAAAATATGTTGAGGTCAGCATATTGTGGTGTGCGTTTCAACACTTTTAATGGTCTAAGGAAAATATGATCCTGAACTAATGTACGATCATATTACAACAGAGTCAAAGGAAAATACCACATCGCTATAGTATCAAAATTTTATATTTTTCCAATTTGAATCGGGTTTTGATATATAATATATAAATAAAATATGGCAATATTGGGAGATTTTAAAGGAAACAAAAAAACGATCAACATTTTGTTACCACAGCGATATGATTTTGAATATTTTACTTCGATCGGTTTTTGATTTAAAAGAATATTTTAAGTAACTTATGAGACATCGTCCTACGCCCGAACTTCTACAACAGCTATAAATTGAGTCTGGTCTAAGAACTCTTAAAACAGTATGCTTACAAGATGTAATACTTAATATTTACATTGGTAGTTTACAAATGTGAAAATGACTGAGATATAATTAAGTCGGAAATAAATTCTATAAAATAACTGCAACGCAAAGCACTTCAGTATGTTTTTCGATTAGCAAAATATATGACTTTACTATTAACGAACCACTGAATACTTACAAAACAGATTAAATGACACAAAGGTTATCATGTGTTCGATACGCAAATGAGATAACTGCATAATAGCACTTGTAAATCCTTTATGGGATTAAGAAGCATAATATTCATTAGGAGACTTTTATGGTAGTAAAACAGGTATATGTGTTTAAGTCAAAAATTTTTATTAAGTCGATCGAAAGTGTCGATCCATCTCTAGCCGGAAATAATATTTAGTAGCGTTTCATGTGTTTTGAAATGCGCTTTTCAGGAAATAATCATTTTAGCCGCCAAAAGTAATACGTGGTCACGAAACCTAAATTCACATCAAAGGTTGCATCAAAATTTATTAGGAATACACAGATTACCATAAAATAAATATTTCATTTATCAGTTTCCCAGCTGTTGAGAGTAAGAAGCTGTATTAGCATCATTATCAGTCGTAAACCATTGGCGCATTTCTAATGAATCCTAAGCTGTAAACGATTTTATATAATAATGCAAATTATTTTTTGAAAATTAATAATACAAATTAATGGCGTCCTCATTACGACACATTCCTTAACAACTTTATTTCACAGGTGGCCCGTGTACCTGTAAATAAATACTTATATTAATAACTTATTTGTCTGTATTGTATTTATTTATATTATTATTATTTGTATGTTTACTTATTTGTATGTATTTGTATGTGTGTATTATCGTGAAATGATTATCAACAAATAATTTCCTCGTCGAGAAACTGGTGGGCGTAGATTGTGTACTATAAGCCAGTTTACCTGTATAAAATCGTTGCTACAGCGGCAACAAATCAGTTGTGAGGTGATATTTCTATTTGTGTAAGGGTATATTTTAACGTTAGTTGTCTTGTTTTTTATGAATTTGTCTTGAATTTGTGTCACATGATGGCATCCATGTTAACTATTCACACGAGAAAAGTGAGAGTGGTAAGTAAAGCTCTCTACGAGAAAAAAAAATTATATTGAATGTACACTACGCATTAGTTCATAAAACTCTAAACATTACTATTAGGGAAATCGGTGTTTGTTAATACTTGTTATAGTTGTTAATAAATTGGTACATGTTCGAATATGATGGAAGTTAGAAAAGTAAAAATTTGCCGTTTTTAAATAAGAAGAAAAAATGGCAGTATTGAAAATATATACCTTGGACACAATACGGAATAATGCTATGGAAGATTACGATTTACCACATATTTGCATTAAAACACTGTGCTGGTGTCAAAAAGCAAGAGGATTTTCGTTGAAAAATGGTGTAAGAGGGCTTTGCATCTTGACGATCTTGAATCTGCCTTGCATCTTAAAGATATTGAAATTGCTTTAGCTCATTATCGGAGCAAATTACAAGGAACAATTAATATATAAGAGGTCATTTATAAATGTGGAAACCAATGAGATAAGACCAGTGAAATTAGGACTGTTTTAAACAATCGTTCTAAATTAACTGCAGAGCAAAGCCAGTTATTTCATTTTATTCCTACTAGCAAAATAAATGACTTTGCTTATGCAATAATTATTTATTTGAATATTTACAGAACAGAATAAAAAACAAATAGGTCATCATATTTTTAACTTGTAAATGAGATAACTGCATAGCAGCAGAACTTCTCAGATTCCTCTCAATGTAATGAGAAATGGTATATGTAATTGGTAACAGATTTTACGGTCTAGTATGGTTATTTTATCTAAATAAAATAGGCATTTGTGTAAATCAAGAGCACGTTTATCACACATTTTTCCGTTTGTTTTCTCGAGCATATTGGATAATGATCTAAATAATGAACAAAATTAATTTATACTATTTTATTCCGGCGTTAATACTTTGGAGATTTATTTAATTGATATGCGAGGATTTTCGAAATTAAGAAAATTCACAAAATCAGAAAATTATGAATATATTTTGTTACTTATATTTTTACACAATGTAATAGAGTTTTAATTACCTTTAATTACATTTAATGCCCAGTGTTTAATTTTGTCACATTTTTAATACGTATATTATGAATAATGGGTGTAATGATAGATTGCGCGGGCATGCCTCGCCAGTACCTAATCGGGTCCTGATCAGGCTCTGGCCAGATAATGTTAGGCGGGCATGTCCTGCCACTTCCTGATCGGGACCCAAATTTCTAGTCGGGCATATTTGTAACAAATATTGAAGGAAAATACTGCAAAATTGAAGGAAGCTAAATCTATCTAAAATTAACGTTATTTGGTCATTTTATTTTTAATACACTTTTGTTATCTTAAAATCTATGGGCAGTGTTTAATTTGATATAAATCTTATTTTGCAAATCTATTGCAGTATATACAATATAAAAATTGGGATAAGTACTCTATTAAACCTAGAAGTTGCAACAAAAACTCTTATTAAAGCTAGAATGAAATGGGGTACAAGCGTTTGTCGTTCTATGTAATGATGAAGTGCAGAGGCCCAAATATGTAATGAAAGTGAAAAGTCCTACCCTACATGATTAGTTCCCCGTTCTTACCCCGGGCCGAGTTTTTTCGCCCAACTAAAACGTAATGTTATAGAGCATTAGGTTATTCGCTCATTCTTTTTGTCCTTGGGTTGAATAAACAAGACGAAATAATATTTTGAAATTTCCTACTGGTTTCCGCCTAAACATTGTGGAGGTTAGGATGCCTCACAGGTAACACCTTATCGACAATTACAAACCGTTTCCCCCAAAAATATAACTTTAAATTTTTAACTGTGTTCATCCTACATATAACCTGTTAAGTGTAGTTTTACACACTATATTTATGCATATGCTATGTAATGGAATAATTAGGTTATAATCACTTAAAACTATATTATTTAATTTTGATATTTTTTTCCGGCTAGAAATGTTTATGAGATGTAAAGTTTAACTCTCCAAAAATTTTCTCTAAATTTCTGACTCAAACTTAACATTAAAAAAACGGACTGAAGAAGTCAGTATAATCAAAAATAAGTTGTTCGTTGAGAAAAGTAAGGATTGGATTTTCCTTCAGTGTAACTACTTTGTTGTTTATTAAAATTATGTCTCAAATTGCCATTTTTTAACGACACATTGAAACTCACAAGGGCAAACTACGTTTCCAAAATTTGTTTTAGATATTTTGAAATTTAAATTTAAAAGTATACACTTATTATTATATTCTTTTCAAGTCGCTCATATTTTGTTTAACATTATATTTTATTGTTGTAACCTATCATGATTTTCTAAGTTAAGATGGATTTAATTACGACGAGGTTTTCCTTTAAAACAACCCGTTCGTTTTTGTTATTGTGTGCTAGTGTGAAGTAAAATTAGGAAAATATATCTTACCCTCCGAGTTATTGGCAAGCTATTTTATTTATATGTACAGATTTTATTTATTCCACCAATTAACTGTTTGCATTGAAACGAAAACTAATACTTCCCATGCGTGGCTGAAAGCAATCTCCGCCCACTTCCCCGTCCAAACCCATACGAATCATTTATCTCACAAACAAACATCCCCCAAAAACCTAGATGTTTTATGTCTTAACCGTAAAGATAAACGATATTTATATTTCATGTTTGTGGACAGTCATAATACAGATTGTTTACAGAACACTTGCGCCTCAACTTAACTTTACAATTGTATCAACTTAATGGAACCCAATAAAATCAAAATCTGCCAAATTCAAAAATTTTAATTCGCAAGTGTAAATAGGTGGGAAAATAAAATTCTCGATCAGTGGATGCATTGAATCCTTTGTTTCATTGATTAAAATGTTTAATGGTAGGAATTCACTACATCTGATTAAATGTAATATTACCTGTGAAATATTTCGTTGTTTCATCATTGTAATTTTTTTTTTTCTAAATACGGAAAGTTTTAAATAAATCTATATTTTATAAACTTTATGGTTGAAAATCTCTTCAAAAATTAAATTCTCCATTTCATCACAAGGTTGCTGTCTTTGAAATCGAAAGGGGGTCATAACTTTTTTATACCAATGATTTTGGTTTGATTTTATTATATCTTTATTTGCTTTTGAGATATTTGAGGTACACACACACATAAGGTACACAAGACCTTCGAAGTACCCAGTTTCGATTTGTTTCAAAAGCAGGACTTTCCTGAAGAATCATTTGTTTATTTCAATATTTTGAGAAATTGACTACAAAGTAGAACATTGCAGTTAGATGAGACCAATCTCGGTCATTAATATTGAACCTTCTATCTAACCATACAAATTTGGTCCCTCCGTTTCACTTCAATTTATTTTCTACATACTTACAAAAAAATATGTAATAGAAATACCGAAAATGGACAATCCGAAGGCCCGAATGCGTAAAAAAGGAGATCTCGATGGGAGCGTCCCCAGTGGCGCCGGCTGCATTCTCCGCGTGCCCCGATAAATCACGGAGCCCCCGCCAGGCGGCGTCTCACGAACGCTGCACAAACAATGAAACAATGGGGGAAATAAAACACGGCGACATCACTTTGTTTATACCCGTATAATTGTTGGAGGACATGTCTCGCGGCCCTCTCTCTTTCTCTTTCTCTCCTGCCTCTCTCGCTCTTCTTAAACCCTAGTTCGACTCAGATTGATGTGCGCGGACCGTATTAGGAGTCGGAGAGTGTGTGTGGGGGTTGCTATCTACCTACTTGCACATTTTGCTTAATTTTTTCCTTCGCGACTTCAACCTGGAAAAAAAGAAAGCGACAATGAAATCCGGAAAGAGAGAGAGAGAGAGAAGCTTCTCTCGTCACTAGTTAGAACCCATTAAAGTCTTTGTATTGAAATTCACAAATAAGGGTGAGATTTTTAGGCTTCAGATCTCACAGTCTCACAAACATCTACAAACCTACTATCGACGTTATATTCTCGTTTCTTGTGGTAAAAGTCCGTGAATCAAAGAAAACTGAATAATTAATTGACGTCTTATTAAAGTCTCGCGTATTGAAAGAAACAAAATGCCTGAACTATTTTTACCGTCAACATTTCGAGTAACTCGTACTAATTAATCACTAGTACAAGAAATTAGTGTGAAGAAGGAAGTTATTAAAGTGTATTTTACATTATGCCTCAATTTAATTATTTCCTTCTTCATAATTATGCTGATGATGACCAGGAGTTATCTGAGACATGTGCGTTGAATAAATTTTTAGCTTTTTTAAAAATATAACAATGCTTAAGGTGCTAAGGTTTATGTGAAGTTTAAAACTCAAGTCAATTTTTGTTTTTTGTAAATTTAGGTGAAATGCTCATAAACAGTTATTGATTGTTTTAATTCAAAGGGTATAAGTATAGACAAAAAATAACTGTGAGGAAATTGTGACACTTTGGGTTAGAAACCCAATGTTGTACGATCAGGTCTCTTCAAGTCTCGCTACTGGAATTATTATCATTGAACCAGCTTGTTTTATTGAAATTATAGAGATTATTATAATCATTGATCCCCATTGTTTTGTATTACTTATTTAAAGAATTTCAAGAAAGCTCCTGGATATGTTTCCGGTTAAGTACAACCCTGTTAGATATACGACTAGTTCCATGTACCGGCAACAGTGTGTCATTCGGATTTATGGCTCATTATTGCAATCGAAAAATTTGTTTTATCGTCTTTGTAACTTTATAATCTTCGAGTAGAAATGATAATTCCATTGGTGGAATTAACAATGAGAGTCGCTGCTACAACAAAATATGGTTACATATAGATTTACGACTGCATATGCTTTATATTCAAGTCAATTAGTTGTTGCGTGAATAACAATTTTAAGCTTGAAAAAACAAAGTGAAAGATTTATTAAACGATTATAACTTATGGAATTGAGCTTGGAACATACATTTGGACCCATCAGAATCTGGTAATATATAATCTACCCACATTGTTAAAATTTTAACGAAATCTAATTTTTTTTTTTTTTTTTAGTTCAACTAGGTGAAAGTTATAAAAAAAGGAAAATATTAATAAAGTTGTAATTCAATGTTTCGAGTGCATATAAAGCAATTCAACACTTCTGTGTAAGTACATATGCTGTGAAAATCATATTAGACTAAATGTTTTGTATAATTATATATAAATTTTTATATATTTTAGTAAGTTTTTATAAATTTTACTAAATTTTACGTATTTGTTTGAGGCAACAAACATGTTTATAAATGACATAAACGCGTCAATGCATGCTGTGTACTCGTACATCTCTTTCTCTCTCTTTCTGACCCTGTCCTTTCCAGAAAAAGACAGTCGCCACCAGCCGACTTTCTAAAACCATCCTTCATCGTAACTCCTAAATTTATATATCTAAGTAACACAATATTTTCCCAAATTAGGTTGTCATCCTATTCAAAAACGCTAGCTCATCATTCTCTGTCAGTTTCGCCATTATCCTCGACCGGACCTTCCTCGTCCTGACATTATTGTGTATGTATTTACATGAAGAATCTCTGTTGACAAACATTTTTCTAACAGAAATTTCACGGTGGCCTCTCAGCATGCGGTTTGCTATTTTCACACAAACGGTAAGAGAGAATCAACTAAAAGAGCAGCGTAGGTTTCCGTGTCCGAACGGCAGAGGCGTGCAAATCCCCTGAAGGGTTTAAAGTAATAACAAGAAAGTTTAAATATTACCCTTTTGGATTGAAACGATAGACTGAAGTCCAAAGAAAGCCCGCAAAGGTGAAACGGCTGCGTTTGCAGCTGCCCAGATAAACTGAAACTATACTCAATGATTTCAAAAAGTTGAGAACATTCCAATATTTACAGGAGAAATTTCTGACAATATTTAATGTACTCCTGGGGGAACTAAAGGGTTCTAGAAAACCTGTAAGACTTTCTAGTGTAGTTTTGTAAGTTATGGAAGGTTCCCACTTCGATTTCGAGAGATTTCTGAATGAAAGGGTTTCTGGATAAATCTAATACAACCCAAAGCTTTAAACATTGGAAGATCTCTAGATAATTGAAGTATTTAATGACATTAGACAACCAAAAAATAATAGTTTCATGAATAAATTGAACGATAGAAGTTCAAAATAGTCTCCAATTGAACTGCTGAAATGCATGAGGGCCTTTGAAACTTCTCTAATAAATTCCAAGTATTTATCGAGATATTTTCAAAAAGTTACGAAAGTTTCAACGTTTACAGGAGAAATTTCTGAGAATACTTAATACTTCCTAAGGGAACTAAAGGGTCCTAAGACCTAAAGTCATGAAAGGTTTTCTAGTGGAATTTGTAAGCCAGAGAAAGTGCCCCATCGATTTCTTAGGATTCAAGGGTTGCTGAAAAGTTTTCAGGAAAGTTTCAATACAACTCTACGTTTTAAAGATAGTAATCTCAAGATAAGTATTAGCTGGTTATATCAGACGACTACTATGAAAGAACTATTTCCTGAAGGAACTGAACAATTGAAATTTAAAATAGTTTCTAACAGAACTGGTGAAATTTATATGTGACTGAAGCGTTTCCAATAAATTTAAACTATATTAGATGATTTAAAAAAAAAGAGAAAGTTCTAATATTTGTAGTAGAAATTTTTAAGAATATTTAGTATTATCCTGAGGAAACTAAAGTGGTATTACGAAACCTGTAAGGTTTCTAAAGGTAAGATCTCCGGATAGTAAGAGTAGTTAATGATATTAGACCACTGTAAAATAAAACTTTTCCGAATTGAAAAATTGACATTCAAAATGGTTTCCAATAGAGTTGCTGAAATTTGTAAGACCCTATGTTCCCCATTAAATTCAAATCATACTAAACGATTCCAAAAAATTAGAAATGTTCCAATATTTTTAGAAGAAATTTATGTTACTCTCTTCGCAAGGGAATTAAAGCATCTTAGAAAACCGTAAAAGTTTTCTAGTGAAATTTTGTAAATGAGAGAATGTTTCCACAACGATTTCTAGAGATTTCAGAATTCACGGGATGCCGACATGATTTCCTAAAAGATCAAATACTATCCAGAGTTTTAGAGATTATAGAACGACTATAAATGAACACAATCCTGGTGCAATTGAAAGATTGAAATTGAAAACGGTTTCCAATGCAACTATTTACTTGGAACATTGCAGCTTCCTGAATAATTCCAAACTTACTAGATGATTCTAAAAACTTGAGGTCGTTCCGATATTTGTAGGAAAAATTTCTGATAATGTTGAATATCCTTTTGAAATAATTAAAACTGTAAAAAATCGGAAACTTTCTAGTGAAGTCGGAAAAAATCCCCACAACGATTTCTGAACATTCACAACGATTTCTGAATTCACCGAATTCCCGAGTTACCAAAAAGTTTTCT
Organism: Cryptocephalus primarius; assembly: GCA_963576515.1. Lineage (NCBI taxonomy): Eukaryota > Metazoa > Arthropoda > Insecta > Coleoptera > Chrysomelidae > Cryptocephalus > Cryptocephalus primarius. The sequence goes on from OY754941.1 coordinate 4,127,223, forward strand.
AGAAAGATCCCATGCCACCCAAATCTCCATAGAAATGGTAGTAGCAGTTGGTTATATTAGACGATTCTATAAGAATACTTTTCTGAAGGAATTGGCAGTTTGAGATTTAAATTACCCTCCAGTGCAACTGCTGAAATTTGTGAGAACTTTAAAGCTTGCACAATATACTCTAACAATGCCAGATGACTCCAGGAAGTTGAGAAAAATATTTTCAAGAAAAATTTCCGAATATATTTTACACCTGCCTGGGAGAATTAGAGGATCCTATAAATCTTGAAAAGGTTTATAGTGAGGTTTTGTAGATTAGGGAAGACATGCCATAACCATTCCTGGAGATTCAAAAATTTATTGGCTGACGAAAAGTTTTCTGGAAAGATCCAATACAACCTAGAGTCTGAAACATAGGGATCCCCAGATGTATGATAGGTCACATTAGACGCCTATAATGGAATACTTTCCTGAAGGCATTTACAAATTGATAACCCAAACGCCCCGCCCTAAATATGTTAAAATAATATTTTAGACAGTACCTACTGTATGTATGGTGAAATTCTTTCTGTAACACCCATGAGTAGTTTCTCCTGTTACGTCCCTGCTCGAGTATGTTTGGTTTTGTGGGTGTTCTCTTTTCATGTCACGACAAAAGCAAATTGCCTTAATTATTTTCGGGATTAGGATGTAATGAATAGTGTGAGAAATGGAGAGACCGAGATGACGTTTTGCACCCCGAGCCGGACTACCCGGGTGCCGTTTCCGAGAATATAAAAATGGGTACCATCTCCAAGAAATAGTCAAAAAGGGCCTTTCGACGTATCGTTTGGCAGATAAACGGGCCAAAAACAATTAAAGGGGCCTCATCAGATAGATAACATGGGACACGGACGAGGACAAATGATCCGGATTATGACGCTACTTCGAATACGATCATCGACTTCCAACATTAATTTGTTGTGCATGAGATCCGGTGTTTATTCCTTCTCAGAACGTTTAATGCATTCGTTTCGCAACGAGATGCAGAACAAAGAATAGGTTGTATCGAAAACGCAGACTCCGGACTCCGGGGTCGGTACGTACTAACAAAATGTGTTTGTCGGCGAAATTATTGGATTGCATGCAACACAGACGGACCGACGTGGGAAATGAGACGCAACAAATTGTTTACTTTTAGTCAGGTCTGCTCACACCGATGCAGTTAATATTTTAATCGCCGATGGAATGGAAATAATATGTATATTAGTTGCACTTACGTTTGCAGGTTCACAAGGTAAATGTCCGTTAAAAGAACGAAATCCCTTTGGGTCGTGACTTCATTATTTAAATTAAATATCCCTGCCTATTCAGATTCAGCATGTGAGTTGTGGCATGTTAATTTTATTCCCAAATCTTCGGAAATGAAATTGAAGGCGTTAAAGCATGTTGAATATCGGTGGAATCGATGGAGGTTGTTTTGATGTCATTCATTGCAACTTAGAAATGTTTATAATCGTGTTTAGAAACGATGGTTTTCATAACCTAGTGTCTCGCCAAATTTTGCAGAAAAAGTCTATTTGTGTCTTCAAGTGCTCATAGGCTTGGCAAAATTAAGAACCCCTGTTACATGCCTAATCCAAATTTTATTTGAATGTTTTAGATTGACTCTTACATTCTTACAGCTGTACAATGTAACTAATAAAACAGTACCTTAAAGGAACAGTAACATACATAACAAAACTAAAACAACACAACATGACAAAATCCAACCAACAATAAAAGGGTCCAAAAAGTTACTCGATTATGGATTTTGGATTTTGATTTTTTTGTAAAGTGACACTCGTTTATCTGCCAATTTTGCCGATATTTTGAAGAATTTCATTTTGGTTCCTGGACTAATATAATAACTAAAAATGATACAGTGAGTTCTTTTAAAGGCACGATGGTTCCTCTTGTAACATTGTTACGTTGTGGGTTCATTACCGAGAATATAACTCTTGGTAGTCGCAACGTCGGCGTGTAATATAGCGCGATAAACATTAACTTGAATTAATTTATATAAGACTGTGTCGGAGTTCATTGCGAGTTCCTTTCGTTTTAGAATGGGCATCTCCGAACAATCCCAACATGAACGTAGGTACGTAAAATAATTTATCGCAGTGTTTCCCGTTCTCCAAACGGACCAGCACCGGTCGCTTAATAAAGTTATGAAACCCGTACAAGTAGTGTTAAGTCTAGTTAAAGGGTAATAATTTCAGTCACTACATCGACATAATTTATAATTGGTGCTCCTCGAAAGGCAACAAGGTATCGTGAAAAAGCTAAATAATTATCGAGCGAGACAGCCACACTCGTTATTTTCTGTTTACGATGGGCCCCCCGACCGCGCCCGTACTGAGCCACAATTGATAACCTGTAGTGTTTACAGACCTGATGTATTCAAAATAAATTCCCCCGAGCTCCCTCCGGTCTAAATCTTAATTTGGCCGGTTATGCTCGCATTGACATTTTCGTATTTTATAGCTTATTTTGGGGGCCGGGGGCCCACGCCCGCAGGGTCACTTCCTTCCTACTGTGGGCCCAGGCGGGGGGCCCGCCGAAAAGAATGTGTAACTGCCTTTTCTTTTGGTACCATCGACGCGATGCTCATTCCCATTGTTCGAATGATCTAGCAATGGCCTCCGCGTCTTTTTCCCCTTTGCCTCGACCCATCTGATCTATGATCTATCGCCCGTTCTCTCTGGAACTGTGTTTGGGATCGGAGGTGGCTCACGACGATTTATTGAATTAATCAGACGTAGGTGCTAAACTTTGTGTATTCTACGGGCTTTATTTATTGGTTTCACACAGTTTAAAAAATTGCATCATGAATATTGAAAGCAGTGGAAGATACGACCATAAATAAATCCGGTTCTACCGAAGGGAATTTTTCCCGAGAAACGTACGGGACGCCTGGCGGTAATGGTACTTTGAGAAATGAGTAAATACAAATTTAGTGATTCTTCGAGGATTTATGCTCCACCTACGTACCATGCGCCTGCCAAAGTACAAAACATTAACTTAATTCAGAGGATTCCATTACTCACCACATGTTAAAACAGATTTTACAAAATTTGGATCATTAATCTCATTGCTCGTTTGCAACTACAGTTGCACCTATTCATCACGGCCACCGACGATTAAGTTAAAAGTGTCTGCAATGAAGGTAAATTTAATAAATATAAGTATAAATATTATATGTAATATATTATTATTATTATATATAATTATTATATATAATATATATAATATATAATATATAATATATATTATATATTATATATTATATATTATATATTATTATTATAATTATAATTATATAATTATTATTATATATAATAATATTATATATAATATAATAATATTATATATAAATATAATATAAAATTCTTCTCTACTTATGTTTCTCAATGAACTCCTCCTTAACCACTGGAGCAATATTTATGAATTTTTGGCATAACATTTTTTACCATTCCATAAAAATTATGGAATGAGTATTGTGAATTTGAATTTTATAAAATTTATTTGTCTTTTTCGAAGTCATTGAAATAGAAACAAGACTCCTCCTGCGAAGCAGAATATTTATTACTACAAAATGTATTTGAGTATAAAATTATCCCAAAAAGGCACACATATAAAATATATTATAGCATTTTGCATTAATTACTGTAAAGTATATTATGGAATATTACACCAATAAGGCATATTACTTTTTACGTTAAATGTATTATAAAATTTTTTACTTCATGTTGCCTGTTATGACATTCAAATTTTAATTTTCGAAAGAAGTGAAATAGACAAAAATACTCATGAAAGGCGTAGCTTTTTATATCGTGGATACTTTGGAGTTATTTTCAATTTAAAACGCCATTTTTCACATTTAAATTGTTTCCAAATAAAAATGGTATGCCTTTCTGATGTCACAGATTCCCCTTTTTACTTCTTCTGGCCGTTCAACTGATTCCTTCTTAATGACGAGATAAATGGGTCATGTCCGTAAAACAGAGGTATCTGGACAAGGTACCAATAATCAAACTGCCCTGATGTTCAATTTACCTTGGAATAGAAAGGTTCGCAAAGGATGGGAAAGATATTTTTTTTCCACACTCCTAGGTGAAACAAACTACCGGGTAAACTACCACAAAATTGGAAATCGCAAAATTTCAGATCTGACCCTTTAGTGGCCAAAAAAAAACCAGTGTGCCGGCTAATTTTTCCGTGTTCTTCAATTTCAGCCTATTGCTGGTGGCCAAAACTTCGAAAAAAAAAACCAGTTCCGAAAGACCTGCAACCTAATTTGTTTTCTCCCTACTTTTTTACGGCAAATCGTGTGTGGAATTCGACATATAAAAACGAAAATAATGGGCAAAACCTCAACGATGATGGAGAAGGCAACCGTAGACACGTGTTTCTGACTGTTGGTCATCAGCACGGTGCAGCCTGTTTGGAAAGGTTTGGAACAAACATGAGAAAAACGCAACAAAGAACATCACGCAAGAGCCAACCGCACATTTGCGGTTTCAGCCAAGCAACCGAGGATTGTAGGTTTGGGCAGATTTTGCCACCTAGGTGGCGAATCCTTGACCAGGATGAGTAAATGACACAAAAATAATGGGCAAAGCCGCAGCGATGGTGGAGAAGGCAAAGAAGTGTAAATATGAACATTTTTGTGATTTTTTAAGATACGGTTTGCATGAATATTGAAAATATTTCTTATAATGCGTTTTTGCGTTATAAAAAGCCTATCATTTAGATTCTAAGTTTCCAATGAGTAACACATTGTAAAAGAGATGGCTACATACGGGGGAATTCTTTATTTGAGATATAGATTAATTGAGGTATTTACTTATTTATTTTTAGGAGGTATTTTTTGGAATTTTTTAATGAAAATAAGTGTAAAGAAATGATATCGAAAAAGCCGATTTTATCCTACCTAGACCGTAACTGATCACCTAGAGCATTGATTTGACCAACCTTTATATTGCCAACACCGTTCGAACCCCGCCATTATGATATAAGGTTCCTTGCACAGCATCCTTACTTTTGTTACTGACTTTCTAAGCCTTTTGGTATAAATGACTCAGAATGATAATGAATTGTCATTAACAACTTTCTATAATATATCTGTATCTAGGGAATCAATAAAGGTATCAAATATGAGGTAAAGAATATAAGGTGCTTGTATGTAGAGATGTAAGATTTATTTGTAGGTAGTTGTAGTTGTATTCCTGGTCTTTAAATCTGGAAATATTGAATTGAATCATATTACTTATTATTATCATTATGTTTATTCACTTTATACATATATTTATCATTATTTATTTGGTTCAACTGCCTGCTTTTACGGTTTCAAATCACGTAATAAAACCATGGTTAAAGTTTCCGTGCGGCGTCTTTCGCAAGACACGCATCAGAAATCGCGAATTTACATTAACATAGAAGACAAGTGCGCGTCATCAAACTGTTGTAACCACATACTTTGCTTTCTTTATTCTGTTCACTACTGTACAAGTACTGTCAAAATGAAAATCATCACTGTGAGAAACTGGAACCCTGTTTTACCTTAAAAGATCATGCCTATATTTGAGAAATTGATTGAACAGACCGTGTTTGCCTAGAAAGGCTTTTATTTGGAAATGTTCCGATTTAATGTGGAAAGCACACAATTAGATGTAACTCAATTTTTTGTCTTATTCTACGAAAATAGAGTGAGAGAAGGAAAATTGAGTCAGACTTGTACCTAAAAACCTCTTCACATATACCCATTCGATGGATATTCAAAGTATAAATTTATAATTTTACTCCTCAAATTAGCCAAACTTCGAATTATAGTGTTATGATAATTGAAAGATTAGCAAATACATTTTTGAAGATATCTAAATGGGATTCAATGAGTTTTGGGAAAGATGTACATACAATTATATTATAAGACAATTTCAAGCTTCGTTTCAGGCCGTTATAACAGTTAGATGTGACAAGGATGTAGAAGTTCTTTGGAAAAAATTCAAAAGTATTTATAAGGTCAAGATAAATCTTGACAACTTATAGCGAAGACTTATGTACATTTACCTTAAACTTACCTCGCCACTTGGAGAATGGACGATATTTATTCTTCAAAAGTATGTACCACATTGTACCACAAATACGATATAGTACCACAGAGTAGCACATTTATAGTTCTGTGGCTGTAAAATATTTTTTTTCCAATTCTTTAAAGCCACCGAGCACATGGGAATGATTGTAACAAACTTTTGTTTGATGGCTTTACGACATGACGATCTAACGAGATATGAGCAAATGATATTTTGAAAACTTTATGAAGAGGACTCCTCGATTTTTTAGTAAGAAAACTTCAACTTTTAATTTCTGGCCACAGAAGTATTGGCAATTCTGTGATCAATATAAACCTCTGATATTTCTGAAAACAAAAACGGGCAAGATTTGGAAAATTTCTGGTAACATTTTCAATTTTATATTTTAAGTTGAATTTGTTGGAAAAAATTGATACATTAGAAGTGTCAAAGGACATAAGAAGGAAGAGTTGTATGTTTTGATTACCTTTATACCGTACCAGCGTTTGATTTCCCTGCTAAATCTGGATAATCTCTATCGTTATTCCCTTAACCCGGTGCTCTCTCACCTGCTCGGTGTTAATAAGGGGGTCGTACGTTCTGGAATAGTTAAACAATTGCTACGGTAGTGACACACTAAAAAAGTGAGATATTCGACACGGTAAAGTATCTATTTGGGCGCCAGACAAGATGTGTTTGATTTGAAATAACTGTGATTGTTGGGTGGCAGTTTAAGGCCAGATACAGATATAAAAAAAAATGAATACAACACTAATCCTAAAAAAAATAACGATCCAAGTACTCAGTTCAACTCGATATCGCTACTGAATTGTAGAGATGCACAGTATAACGTCCTCAGAGGACACTATGGTTAAGTACTTCGGTTCAACTACATACATATATGAAAGGTGAATTAAGGAAAGATATAAGACTCCTGAAGGGAACAGAGACACAGGTTTGAAAGTTTCACTAAAGGTGTGTGATCACCACAACTTAACTACGGTCTTAATGCCCTAAATTTATAGTGGGAATATCGTTAAACAAACTTAATTATGCAAGGTACTAAATAAGTTATTATTTTGATATAGAAAATTAATGTCTACAAAAGTTAAATGTGAGAAATTATTAAGTCGATAAGAGAAAAATTACTGAAGGAATGAAAAACTGGGTACAAGGTTTTTAAATCGGTACAAAAAATAACTTTATCTGAATTCTGTGGAATCCTTCGAGTCCTACTTTGCTCATGAATGTTAGAAGGATCCACCCAAAGACACTTGGCTATTTTGCTTTGTCGACAGTACTTCACTAGGTCTAAGTTACCAAAAATTTTCAGGAAGAGATAGTAGAAAAATAAGGAAGATTTAAACTTCAGCCCTGGTATTAGAAACCCTCAGGAGTAGAATTATAACCCGGTATAGGACCTTTCGGTAATAGAATTTTAACTGGGTACTAGACCCTATATGGGTAGTGCGACAAAATGGCTTCGGACAACAGGTGTTTACCAATTTCCTAAGCCGAATGTGTCTAACGGCGGAACACCGGGACAATCTTCTCACAAACTTGTGGCTCACACCACAGATTGCTCTACGAGAAGTCTAGTGAAAAATCCTTTGTTAATGAAGATTTCCAAAAATCGCTGTCGGCACTTTCGATGAACGGAACAAAACGATACGCGACCCTCTCAGTGTGGGGTTTTGAACAGGAAAGCGAACTACAGTCGGTACGACAAATTGACAGACCTCAGTAAAATCATAATCAATATATAAATTGAATGGACGGAGGTAACCCACGTGACCATATTAGTTGTACAATTATAATTTTCAACTATGTATAATAAACTAATATTCAGAAATGACCAAAACGAAACGGAATATCCGTTACAAAGGGGGGGGAGGGGGTTTCTGAAGAACAGGTCATGGACAAAATTTTATGAACAAAATGTATTTTTATTGTTTAGAATTACTTTTACAAGAAAAGGTTTATAAATGAAACAATTAATTTTGGTTTTGTTGTTTGGTTGTCATTTTGATTTACATTTATTATGAGTAGGTTGATTACATGTATAGTTCCGTATGAATTTTCAATCTTTTTTACGTTTTTACGAAAATTTATCAGGAATCCATAGGAATATTGTTTATAACTGGTTATATTCATGTTTCAACCCATCTCTTTGATTTGGTATGGTGAGTATCGTGCCACGTCTAATCATCGAGATTAAAAACGGGACAATTCTGTAATTTGTTGTAATAATTTTATAAGCAATAATTTTTTTAAAAGAATTGAATGTTCTTCATCAACTCTGCTTTTATACTTCAAAAGGGAAATACCCTTATCTTTTCTCTAACGCTCTGCACATTTGTGATACACTAATTATATACAACATCGATGTTACTAAATACTATTTGACTATTCGCTTCATTTACTCTAAATAAATTATAAATGGTAACACTTCCACAACAGATTTGTGAAGCAAAATATACACCATTAAATTTAAGAAGGTCATTTGTATTTCAACCATTCCCGAGAACTTGTTATTAATATATCATTGAAGTCTAATTCACCGTTAGCTTAATCCATTATAGGTGATAATATATTGAGCTCCATTAATAATTTTACCCGATCATCAATATTCTTAGGAAAATCGTTGTAAATTCCTATTTTTCATGTATGTATGTTATCCCTTCTTTGAAGATGATTTTGTGGAACACATTTAGGGAATCACTCTGATATTTCATTAGAATTGTAACGTTAATTAGAGTAATTTAAATTAATGTCACACAAAGTAACACTTTATTGTTCCATATTTACAAAACCTCCGTTAACTTGATCTCATAATTTTTCAATCCTGCCCATAAGGGGGATAGGGTTATGAAAGCGGCTACGCTCAACATTAGGCTGAACGCCGATTATATAGCCCATATTAGCATACTCCTTACCTAGTTACTTCAAATAAGTCGCTACGGTATAAATATGAATGAAATATACTTCAAATGTTTGTAACCTGCCTAGTATACTTTTGGGGTTGTACCAAGTAATGACTGTAAAACATTGTTCTGATTTTTTGGGTAAAAGTTGCAAACCAGGTTTCACATATACCTTCTAATAACATGTGGGTTTTAGTCATTTAAGTGAAAAAACGTTTTACATTGACTGAAATAATTTGTTTTAAATTAAATTTAAGAATAGAACGATATTGTAGGTCCATCTTCGCTAGGCAAGTCAGATATTGCGTTTTTTTCTAAAAATTTTACCAAAACAAAGTCCATGAAATATAAGTGGAAAATTTTGAAATTTGCTTTTTGGGTGAAATGATTTTTTTTTTTTTTATTAATAAGTTACTATCCGATACATACTCGTGGCTTTCTTCCGTTTTTTTTTGCGTGCGGCCGAGCAAATATAAAAGTGAAATGAAGCGTTTCGTGTTAGATACGACAAAGTCGTGTCGACACCCCATTCCAATCTTGTCGCGCCCTCACCAACCCTCACAAAATCCATTACTATAAATTCCATCTTGGAAACTCTTCTATTAACATATTCAAATTTGCGGGCCGGTGGAAAAATCCGACGATAACGATCGGCCATACCTGTTTTACACGTGAAAACACGAACACCTCAGATATACATACTCCATGACGGGTGTGATAGTCCATACCGGGGGAAACATTACACAAAATATTTAGGATACGGTCGATGAAACCATTCAAAAGTTTATGTAAATCTCCGAGCGGTTCCGTAATTTTATATCCATGTTCGTACAAGTTTTTAGACGCCACTGTACGTCCGCCAGTGGGGGGTACTTTACGTGTCCACCCTGCGCTCGCAACGGGTAATTTATCGGCTCCGGAGCTGACTACCTCATTGTTTGTCCGTAACTATAACGTTTGTCACGATTATCTGCAGATGTATCTCTCTTTTTATCTTTTGTAAATTTAGTGTTTAGGCCATTTAACATTTTATTATAATATGTTGGACCCATAATTTGGATATGTTTATTCGTCATCGCTAAACGGCGGCCCGCTAACCTCCGCCGAGCGATAAGGATCGCGACGCGGTACCCCCGAGTGAATTATTAGTCGATTTTTGAATAGGAGTGAGTATTTGTGTGTTTTTCAGGACTTGACTAATAATATTCTCGCTTTCCTAAGACGTAGAGAATGTAATGGAAGACTCTACATAGCGTTTAGGTAAAATAGAATAGTTCCCAACGGTGGAATTCTTTTTCGGAATACATAAGGTTTACAGCAGGTATCTGCATTAGTAAAAGCATATTACCGAATAAGAAGTATTCATACACCCTAGCAAAATTATCCTAGGGGAAATTTTTCACCAAACTGAACGTATGCTTCAAAAAGTGCTCCAAAATTACTATCAAAGAAACAAGTCATTTTGCAAAATTTAACATAAATCAATTTACAAACGAAATAACATTAGAATTATTTGGGATTCAAAACTGATTTGAAACAGTATATATCCGTCTGATGCATCTTGGAAATAATGTCATTTAAACAAGGTATTTGTTACTGAGTTGGATATTCAATGGCATCCGTCACCGCTTATAAGTCATTAGAAAGTACATGTAAAGAAATGCCTATTACTTTCTGATACGAAGGACTCAATGAGAAAGTAGTGTTTTTGGTCGATTTTCGGAATTTTTGGTATTGCCTTTTCTGAACGTTTTGATGTCCCTTCAGTCAGAACAACATATTTTTGGAAGAATATCTTTGTGTATGTATGTAACTCGTATACAGTTCATTCATAACAAATCTGGTATCGAATATCTTTGGTTAGATACTTTTTTAATTCGTAGATTTCAATTTTATTTGTTAAGAGAGAAATACATTCAGAAAACCTGATAAGTGTACTGTTTTTTAAGAACACATATTTTTCATTTGAGGAATGATCACGGCGGGGCCTTCTCCCGCTCATCGTCATTGGAGAGGTAAAGTGTTCATGTCATTATTATAAATATTGTTATTCATTTGTGTAAGCGTGTCAAATTAAGTGTAACGCCCTTTTTTTCAATGACAAATTTACTGTTTCTCAAACCACAAAGAAGAATGTGGCATAAATAATTCTGATCTAAGAGTCTTACGGTCTTATTCATAAACGTATTTTAACGTTAAAATGAGTTTTAGCTTAAAGTGCGTTTAGAAGATGTTTCGCAGATGTAAGTATAGTGTTTTGTTCCATGTACTTTAACATGGATGTATCATGTGTATCAAACCAGGCTTCATCCAAATAAATAATACTTCAATTATTGTCGCGGTTTGCCCAAATGTTTCTTAGATAATTTTGTCTTATTTCAGCGATACGAGGTGATTCTATGAGTATCATACGCCAGTCTAATTTCTTATACTTAATCCACTTTTCAAAACTATATATATTACGGAGAGATTATAATGACTGATATTCTTTGAAATTTTGTAATTTTTAGGTAATGATTTTTAAAGTCGGAATTGTATTTTCTTTATAGGTAACCTAAATTGGGCGCCGAATGACGTCTTCAAAAACATCACCAATATTTGTATTATTTTTCATTATATATGAAAATATTTTAACATAGAGTTTTTACTAAGAAAAGGATTATAAATAACAAATTCACATCTCGGTCTACACTTAAAACTTTTTCAAATTGTAGTCATATTTTGTTTTTGTACGATTTCACTATCTGACATAATCCATCAGAAAAAATTTAAAAAAAAAACATAAAATAAAAACAAATACCGAGTCCACTAGAACATTTCGCCCTTGGAAATTTTATTCGTGAAAAGTATCAGATCGGTTCGATTTCCTATTGGGGTAGATTTTTTTTGCTTTTTTCGAATTTCCTCAATTTTCCGAGTGATTAACTGTTGATGCGCAAGACGGGACCAATTCTTGTAATGTTTGAGTCGAATCAATTTGTTATTAAAGCCTGTATTTCATACAGGCTGATATAAAAGTTATTATACAAAATTCTATGAAATAGGTGCCCAATGATGGCTTAAAATGAAAAGAAGTAAACATTGCTTTTAATTAGAAATATAAAAATGTTCCTCAATTGCACAAAAACAACTTTAGAATAAATAAATGTGAAGTTTAGATTGACTTAAACTTTTTGTAAACTTAAATTAGTATTTTTATTGCAAATTCAGTAATATTGCTCTATGTTTAAAGAAACACCTTTCATTATTAATTAATATAGTAATTACATTATTGATTAATCGCAAATAACTCAAAATACTTTTCTACAATTATCATATCATGTTCACACGTTTTCATTGAATTAAATAACTGCGCTAATTAACTATGGATAATTAATTCATCGTAAATAATTGGAATTAACGGACATTAATTTCCAATTTAAATGTAATTAATATATCCTGCCTTCGTTTGAACTTGAACAAAGTTCTATTATCAGTGCTTTCTCTCAAAGTAAAATATTTCGTCGGAGGAAAATATATTCTTAATTAACATTGGTACAGGTCTATACAGTTCTCGATTGCGGTGCACCATTCTATGACTTTTTCAAATTTTTGGGGCAATAAACCGTTCGAATTTATTAATTCGAACGCGTTAGGATTGCAAATTATACAGTGGTTACATAAATAACTGGTGGCATTCGTAGACGCATAGTGACAATTAGTTTTTGCGTTTCTTTGCTATTTGGTGACTTTTATCCACTACAATATGGTGGCGTTTATGATTTTTGGTGACATTAGAGGCCGAAGGGCTAATCAATCAGTCGTGGAGTTGATGTTTTAAATTAATTTTTAAAACGTTTTTCCATTGTTACAGATAAAAAATGGATAAAAAAATTCTTCTTTCAAAAAAATTGATCTCTGATATTGAGTTTTAATTCTTAAATTTCATGTATCAATCCATTTGGGATATTTTGTATTAAAACGGCAATTTAAATTCATCTGTTACATGACTTGAAAGTTACATTATTATGAATTTCTTGTTTTGTGTATGAATATTCATGTTAGTTTTTTAATTACGATCTATTAATATAAATGCTGTTATGGAAATATAATACTTACAGCTCCTACTGTTGTAAGATTGGGCAAAAACATTGTTCAGTACTTAAGTATCTCGATACTGGAAACACAATTGACCTTTTCCAGCTACATTTTCCAGCTATTCGTTAGAAATACACTAAACCCATTTCTATTTTGCCATGTGATTTTTGTAAAATTTTTAAACGCAGAAAAATATATTTATATTCCAATGGCATACTCGAATGGTTACATCGGCACCTCAAGTCAGCAGTGATGTGCCACAACGGATACCCCTGGCTCGACGCCCTACCAGTAGTACTGCTCGAGATACACAACATTTTCAAGCCAGGCATTTAAGCTACTTCCGCCGAGATAGTGAACTCAGAACTCCAACCCACCTCAAACCATACCCACCAAAAAACTTCCATCTTCAAGGAACTGCCAACGTGCACCCACGCATTACTTAGAGACGACACCGTCCGCGCCCCTTTCATTCACAGGACCTTCAAGAGCACTCAGAACAAGGATAAGACCTACACTTCAAACATCAAAGGAAAGAACATCAAGGTCAGCATCGATAGGTTGAAATCTGCCTTCATCGATAATGATAGCAACCTCAGGACATCATCACAACCCAAAAAAAGACAGCTCCAACTCCAGAGGTAGAGCAGAAGCCCCCACAAAAAGACGTCACCAACCGCTCAGGACGTCGCCCACGTCCGTTTTCCAAAAAAAATTGTCACTATAGATTCTTCCTCTCCATAGGGGGTTGATGTGAGCTCACTGGAAATGCGAGGAATTGGAATGCGAGGAAAAGCCGCGGAATTGCGAAGGCTCAAGAAGGCGTGGACACGAGATATCGATAGTCGAGAGTCGTCGTCATTCATGGCGTTACGTTAGATTCTATAATCTATTCGAACCTAATCTTTGGCTCGGTAATCGTCCTCATTGATCGATAACAAATTTAATACAATTATTATCATCAGTGGTGGTATTAGTGTACGCCCCGGGGCATGCAGCCACTACAGATTTTATATGGAGTAACTGTGTTTTAAGGTGATTGTGAGACATTTTCACTATACTACCTCAGTCTAACCTATAACTGCGCTTACCACCTTAATATTAAAGAACTTATCACATCTACCAATGACTTACAAGAAATGGCGAATGCGTATTCTATTTGCATTAATCTTTTTTTTTTTATTCTGACTATGACAAAATTATTGAATTATTGTGTTGTCATCGAGCCTTAAAACGTGTGCAAATTTTCAAATTATTCATACGTCGTGAATTCTATGAAAATTTCGTTGAAGGATTCCGTTACATACACCCACAGTGGTCAAGCTAAGAAAAGCGCCTTGAGAACTGTATTATTTTTCAAAAATTTAACAACGTATATCTGAAAAACTAAGCGATCTCGAAACATTAATTACGATTTTTTGCATATAATAGATCATATCGTTCCCCCTTAAACTTGTTTTATAACTTCCTGTAACTGGCTAGAGTCGTATCTAATGTAGGAGAAGTTTGCAAACATCATATCTGTAACATGGTAACTGTAAAATCAAATATCAAAAACGGTAATATGGGATAACATGTGAATGTGGCATGGGATGACACAGGGCTCATTAGTATAATGGCCCATTCGCTTCATTTTGTATTTAAATGGAGTTGAAAATATATTACCGCAATCAACAATATTTGCTGTATATTCCAATGAGATAATGCATTTTTTATCTGTCTAGGAGCCTTTCGGAAAGACTTTGAATGCATAATCTCCTACATGAAATACTCGTTTACTTTTATATATTTTGATCTGAAATTTCCTATATATCTGTTTCATACCACTAAATTGGTGGAAGGTCAATTGAAGATTTCAAAATTGCCAGTTTGATTGTTATTTTTTCAGTTCACGAAAAAGTAAACTGACACGACATTCTATAATAATTTCTACCTACTTCACCGAAAATCATGTCAAAATTTACCGATTTTTAAGAAAGTTAACCTTGTAAGGAGATTGTGGAATCCTGGAATCCTAAATGTACCAATTTGTTTTTTAATAAACGTCTCTATTTGTGTCTCAAAAAATCATACAATTAAGTAGGAAATACAGTTTCTTATCAATAATACAAATTATTCATGTGTCACACTATATTCGATTGAATCTTTGTGCAATACGCTTTAGATTATGGCGATAAACTTATAATTATTTTTGTGTTAGTGTGATTATATTTATGTATTTGTTTGCGTACTGTGCATATGTAAAGTTATTAATGTGTCCTATACATATGCAACGTTGCCTGCGAGGAATAAAAATTGACTGATTGATTGAAGGAAACCCTATTAATCGCTGTACTTTGTATATCAAATAAAAATACGATTCCAACGGCTTCTTGTCCTGATCAGTAGAACGAAATTCATACAACACCTCAGTTTTTTATTGGAAAATTATATTTGTATCTTGGGACAGCCAATTAAATGCAACTTAACCCAAGGTGCGGTATAGCATATTTTACAGGCCATACAAGCCTCTTTCGATCTAAACAATCTATTTCACTTTATTGTCTTTCCACATTACAAAATACGCAGATTCTCCGAGATAAAGACAAATTAGGTAGAACGATCTACATAATTTCGTTATTCTCGATCTGGTACGACGGTTGTTTTATTGTTCGAGGCTCTCGAACGGTTCACGATAAAGAGATGAATATTAATACCACACGTCAGGACGCAAACGGAGAAAACAATGAGGAGACGACGAGAACAACTTTCTAAACCTCCCCTAAGTTATACCTGGCGCGCGTGTGGGTCGAAATCTCCTCGGCGCGAGCCTCATTAATAAGCCCACTTGTCCTCACAATTAAAATATATATTCTTATTTGGACAATTTATATTATTGATAGACGATAAACGGCCGATGTAAATCATTTATCTTGTTTGTTGTGAACACACATTGCCAAAGCGAATAAGACTCGTAGCACATTTCTCTGTATTAATGTCTTCTTTCCTCGCCACCTGCCAAGAGTCCCTTGAATAATTTTATGAGGTTTGGAGGTGCTAGTCTGTTACAATATAGTCCGGTCGAAAGGCTTATGTTTATATGATCTGTTTTATTAACCTATAATTAAAACTTTAATGCTCACAGTAAAAATAATTGATGAACAAAGCCTTTTGTTGCTTATCGGTTGACGGAAGACGATGTGTTTCGAACATTCCCAATAGTCGTGTTTAATAATGGTCTTATTCATAAACGCATAAACGCATAACGCATGTTTAGAATGTGTTTCAACATGGTAACTATAGTTACCAGCATATTAAGAATACATGGAACAAAACACTGTAGTGACATCTGTGAAACACATTCTAAACGCATTTTAAGCTAAAACCAACAATTAAATCCTTAGAATAAAACCCAGATAAAAAGGGCAAACCACAAAGCCTGAAATTACAAATATTAAATAAAGTAATAGTTAAAGGAACTTGATAAATTAAACCCCCTAAATAACGAATATCCTGACTATCCGCAAAACTATGAATAATAGACCCAGCGCATATAAATAACAAAGCCTTAAATAATGCATGTGTTAATATATGAAAAAAGGCTAAGTGAAATTCCCCAAGCCTTAGAATTCTTATTATCAATCCCAGCTGCCTCATTTTAACGTTAATATGCGTTTATGAATAGGACCATAGGAATTTAACTGATCGTTAGCTAAACGTTTCTAACAAAGCGTTGAGCTCTTGGATTGTAGAAATCTTTTTTAATTTATAACTATTTACCAAAAGAAATATTCAGTCTAAGACACTGTAAGACACAGGTTAACTCAGTCGCCAAACCACGTTGTCGCTTTGTCTTCATTTTATTAACTAAACACATCTGGCTTAAGACATAAGTTTAAGACAATTACATTAAACCTTCCCCTACGGAACGTCTCACTCAGGACGTGTCGGATCGACGCGACGTTTATAAATTTTAAGCTCGGACGACCTGTGCTCCTTTCCTATCCTTTTCGCCACCTGCCAAGAGCAGCTCGAATAAAATTAGGCTGGGGCAATGCTAACTGCGGCGAGCAGGGACAGTGTAGACGTACTAAAAATGTTTTTAGAGTAGTATCTAACTGAATTATTGACCAATAAAAATGTCCCGGCGCTGAAATATTTCTTATGTTCCCGTGATGAAATTAATTACTGAAATAAAACGCTCGTTCCTGATACAAATATTGGTTTTAATGACCGCGTTGGAGGGGAAAAAGGATGCATTTTCCCTGGATCGACGTCAACACATCGCGAGATGTTTACTTGGGATTTCAGACACGCTGTATTATTTGTGAACAAGTAATTATTTAGCATTGCATTGCAGTGACGGCAATCAAAATGTGATGGTCCCAACTTGTAAATCTTAAAGTGATAGTTCAGCCAAATGAGGATTTCACTACTTGTATTTCATGTCTACTTCTGTCCATATGACATATCAATCATATATGCGTTATTTTTAATTTCGAGAATATTTTCTGATACAAGCTTTCATCGATTATTTAAGATTTCTTTTTTTTTGACTCATTGTCACCGGTTTATCATATTCCCTTGTCACACTTTCGTGCTATTTTCACGCTGCCAGTTCTTCGAATTGATAAAACAATTATTTCCATTCATGATATCCGATTGTTTCAAAAGTAATTACGAAATTAGCTGACATGTGGCGTAACTCTCAATGACTATCGCTCTTCTCCTCGTTAATTTATTTACTTTTTATAAATTACTTAGGATTTAATAAACTGTTATGATTTGCTAGCACCATAAATTAATTAACGCTATTTTGAAAACAATAAATTAAGTTCCGCAATCAAAATAACGATAATGTTCTAAGAATTATTGTATTTTGAAGTGCGAATTATCTGTTATTCATAAAATTATTAATGAGGATAACGAGTTAAAAATTAGAAAAAATAGGAATTAATTGACGCTGGTGCTATGAAGTTACATATTTTAGGTAGTAGGTAATTAAATTGCATGATGAAAAAATAAATTTTATGGGGTAGCGTATCGACGATGATCATATTATCATAAATATTTCTTCTTCTACATGGATTACTCTACTACTGCAACTAGTGTACTGTAGTGTTTATCCTGGAAAATTCGTATACGGTGATTGGAAATTTACGTATGACCTACCTATTAAAATAAATCACAGAGTTGACCGTAATGTGCTTGTACTGCGACTGAATGTCTAAAACATTTCTACTCAAAGATTAAAAACAATGGAATTATTTTCTGAAATTTGTTAAAAAGTTATATATATTTCCGAACTGTAGAGGCTTATTACCGTGCATTCCCCTGATAAGCAAATAATACTTGTATTCAGGAAACAATCAAAAAATTTATTAAAATATGTTTGTAGCAATTAACACTAACATTTTGATAAAATCTGACTATTTCTGTGTAAATCTTAAACAGCACTTGCTAAACATTTTATCGAATTGGTGTGTGCAATACGAGTACATACATGCATTTACTTGTAGCATAAATTAGATGTTCTCCACGGGATTGTTTCCCATGAATTGTTTCGTTAGATTAATTGCAATATTACTCTTATTGCTGTAAACATTTAGAGGTTTCCCCCTATAAGTCGTACGTAAGGTGTTATCCTCGAAAGTCCTCCTCGCCTAGTCCTAGCTGTTCAATTTGCCTATTCAGTTCAGTGGCGTATCTACTGGTATGCCATGTATGTGCAGCACGCGGCACGTTAATATTTATTTGTATTGAGCTTCAACAAAATTTTCGAACACATTCCTGTTGCTGCGTTATTACGCCACTGAAAGCAACCTTTAGAATCTTTCATTGGCATGATTCAGACATTATAGTTTTAAGCGATGTTGCTTTTAAATTCTACTTAAGACCATTTAGGAAAATCTATATTTTTACCACGGTCTTAGAAGAATAAAGAAAAATGATTTCTAGAAAATTTGTAAATTCGATTTTAAGGCGCTTTCGGTGATTTGAAGAATCTTCTTAGTTTGTGTAGCCTACTTCCAACATTTGAAATTAAAATGTAATTGTTTGTAACTCCCTTAGACTACCTAGGAGGACCTAGACTACCTTTGGAGCAGTTTTCATAATAAAAATCCATAATCCCAAATAAACTTCTATTGAAATTTCTAGTATTTGAAATTATAAAGAGAAAAGGTTCTTACTTATCTTAACTTATCGCAGACCATTTAAGAAAAGTCAGAGTTAAAATTTAAATTTATATTTTATATCTTAACAGAAACCTTCCTAAGTTGCTTTTAAGGCACTTTCGATAATTTAAACTTTTAGAAGAACGTTAGGAATCCTTATTTTACATTCGTTCCAATACTTAAAACGAAATTGTTCGTGTCGTCCATAAACTATCTGGATATTCTTAGGCGATAATTTTGGATAATGGAGTAGCTTTTGTAACGTTCAGAATTAAAATTGAACCTTAGAAATTTCCATAAACCTGAAACCTATGGGAGAACATTTCTGTGGTTCCCAGAGAGCGAAATAAATTGAAACCTACATAAACCTAATAGATTCGAATTGAGGGCCTTTTCGGGAATTTGAACTTTCTAGATTCATTTTTGACGCCTTACTATCCTTTCATAATGAACATTTGACAACAGACATTTGAAATCAAAATTTGGATGCTTTTCCCTCGGAGAAATATCTATTATTATCTATTATATTCTATATTTGATTTTGAGAAATTTTCTTGTAGTTTTAGGCTGTAGTTGTAGGCTCTAGAACAATCATTCCACTACTTTTAAGCGTTTTAAAGTTTAGTGTTTAAAACCTTCTAGATTAAATGCACAGTTTTTCTGGTCGTTCAAAATTCTAAGAATACTAGTGGCGCAAATATGAATGTCCTCCAACCTATAGGAGCTCAGGGTCGCACGATAAGTTAATGTTATGTTTGATTTGGGGCCCGACCAAAATTTAAAAGCAGACTCGTTGTTCTGTGGTTTTGCCGCTGGTTCACTTACTAAGGTAAAATGGGTTTGAAGATAATTTTGTCCTTTGGCTCAATTTTAGTTATGCAAACGAGGCATGGCAAAATAATCTGGTAGTAGCATTCTGTAATTTTATGCGACTTATTTAATTTCATTTAAATTCAATTCAATTCAATTCAATTCAAATTTAATTTCAACGTTAGTATCTTCTTTAATTTTAAAAAGTGTACAAAAAAGTACGAGTCGTAATTGGTATAATTAATTAATTATTTAATATTTTCAAAAATGTACTTGTAGGTCATTTCATCTACTAAATTGATTAGTTGTAAATAATTTTTCATCTTACATAAACACTTGTAAGTTTTAAAATAAAAGTTATTTGAATTTTAAGAAATAGCATTTTTTTGTTTTTGTTAATGACATTTCAATTATTTTTTTTTAATGAAACATTATTTCGAAACACGCTTCTGTAATAATTTTAATCCCCTGCGTGGAAATTCTAAATATCCCGGTGGAACGATTACCGTAGGTCCGAAAAGAAAGAAACGCATTATCTCCAGAAGCAGATTAATAGTGTTTAATGTAAATGAGCGAGATGGCGCATGGGCGTGTATGTGACAATCATGCTATCTTTCGACACTAATGTGTATTAATGACTTGCTTTCGTATCATTAAGAGCTGTTGTTAGCACAGTCATAACTAATGGCGCACACTTTCATAACTTACGAAATCGACGGAAATATCTCGCAGGAATTTTGTGACGATTAGATGACGGGGACTGTTAATGCTAATGAATCCTTTAATGGGCGTAAGACGAGTTTAATACTCTAAACTCCAGATATGATGGATAGATCTCGTACCACAGACGGAGTTTCTTAAATGTCCAAAGGTCGACTTTTAGTAGATCGGTTTCACTCTAAGACAAGATCTAAATAAAGAACGAGTCCATTACTCACAGGGTTTAGAGGATGGTAGTAGGCATTAATCACGCGGTCGTTCGATTGACTGTAATGGTCGAATTTGCTTTCTTGATAGTCGTAATCTCAGCTTTACCTAAAACTTTCTCCAAACTATACTTGCGTGTATGATTATAGATAAACACAGAGCAACCCGATTTTCTACCCGAAAATTTTAAAATCAAATTTGGGGTTGTTAGAAAGAAAGTTATTGTAGTGGTATGTATTATCTCATTAAAGCTTAATTTGTTTTGTTGTTGGTGGTTACATGTGTGTTATTAGAAAATTCGTCAAAATTGTCGTAAGAGTAACCATTATCTAAGTACTAAGGGTTAATTTGATTGCGTTTCTTGGTAATTTAATGAATGGTCTTAGTTTACATCAAGTTATAAAGATTTTTTACATGTAATGTATTTAAAAAAAAAAAAGATGCTTAAAATTGCTAATCGTTTGTTTGATTTTGAAATTTTAATCGTTTTGACTTTTTTAGTATAATTTCTCTTGCATTAATCTTTTTTTATACATGTGAAATAATTTTTGAATAAAGACTTCAATAAATTGTTTTAAAAGAAACTGTCACAACTAATTGCTCAAACTCATTTCAATCCATCACATTCGAAAACTCAGATAATTCTTCCATCTCTGATACAATACTTTTTAACTTCCATGTTCTTAAATACTATTAACATATATTTTAATACATTAAACGCCATAATCAGCTTTTTAAGGAATTATTAGCCAGGGCCGTCGTAAATAATACGTCCAATCAAGTAATGGATTAACTTTTTATTTTTATTACAATAAAACCTACTCATTATTCAAGGAGATGTTTTTAATAACATATAATCCAGTCTTACTTCCGTTGTTCGTTGGAATAATCTTTTTTAAAATTGAACAAACATATTTTACGACGTGAAAAACTTAACGACTTTACTTGAAAACTGCTATTTATTGTTTATAAGCTAACGGTAATACACCGTTGTTAACACTATAATTACATTTTTTAAGATAACAGAAAATAAATAAGTTCATAGTAGCAGTAATTATATTTTTTTTAGTGGTTTCCAACACCGTGAATTCTTTTGCGTTCCTAAACTGGGGGAAATAAATAAAAGTCGGACGTCTTCTTTAATATAGTCTCTGTTAATATTTTAATAATTAAGACAATGATAATCATATCCTTCTATACATTGATCTATTTACAAACAGATAAAATAATTTACAACTTCAGGCCAGAAGCCAACAAAAATAATGTTAGTTTATAATCTTACAAATCCATGATATGGTATATACACAACAATTGTCTAATAATTTGATAAAAAGAAAAAATAATAACAATAAAATAGGTAGAGAGGTGAAACCTGAAATACAACACTAGGCTGACTCGTGATGACACACAATAAAACACCGATCGGAGTCGATATGGACCAGAAATCAATTGTACAGTTCAAGCAATTCTCTCCGGTTGCCTCTCTAGTCGATATCGAAACCTTCACGGCCTCAAATGTTACAAACGTAGGTGCGAGCGATTTTCCAGCTTTCTGAAAATTATGTAAGTACTCCTAGTAAAATTGTCCCAAAATCGTCGACGGGTAGACCCGAGAAATAGAGAGAGACGAACGATCGACATCGTCGTTCCGGTTTTCTAAACTGTTCTTTTTTTTTGTTCATTATCACAGATATAAATAAATGCATGTACGCAAATATACAAACAGATTGGATCTGATACGGGTGGTCCTCACTCGTAATTTATATATTTGTTTTCTTTGCACTTTGCCCGTTGGAGTGTGGCGCCTTCGTCCCACCAGAGATCTGAAACAAGGAGGAAACTCATTAATAAAACCACCGGGGGATCATATCAAACAGCATAATTATTGAAAACTTCGGCAATCCGAAATAAACATTTTACGACCAGGGAATAAAATCAAAACGGCAGTAAAAGTCTCTTTGAATATGAATTTTGCGAGATCATACGCAATAAATTTTATTGAGCGATCTTAACTGCCTATTACTCAACCATACTTTTAACCACTTCGACCTAACTCTACGTTTAATATTTACCATGGATACTTATCTCCCATTGTAATTAATCGTGCTGTAAATGGGCAACGATTCAATATGCATGTCTTCCCATCTATAATTCATCAATTTACATACATTGCGGAAAAACATAAAGTATAAACAATTCCAATAATAACTTTAACTAACATTATTTTATTATCCGGATATAACGTTAATGTCATTGGTAAATTTTTTTAAAAGGTACTTTCAAGCTCACTATTAGCTCATTTTGATTCCATGAAATACGCATTAAATGAAGCAACTTAACCATTTGAAAGTATAAAACTTATATTCTATATGCATACTCTATATTTTATCGAAATATATTGTAGATATACTGCAAGAAAACATGGAATATAAATAATTCCGATAATAACGTTAACAATCATTATTTAATGTACGGATATGAAGTCAATCTGATTGATTGAAACTAAACGTCTTTAGAGAGTATTTTTAAGTTTACGATTTAGTTCATTTTGATATTTCAAAATACGCATCAAATGAAGCGACCGAATTTACATTTGAACCTATAAAACCATGTTTGCTATTCCAGTATTATACTACAGTAGTTACGAGCATTCGTATGGTTATTAATCCATCAAACCGGTCATAATCTCGTCTATAAATTTAACGAGACATTTTAGTATCATCTAAAATCGGACAGTAGCATTCGTTTGAGCATTTAACGCTTGTTTGCGAACGAAAAGGCAAAGTTTTGGAAAACTGTTATTATTGGAGGATTAATTTTCAGATTTCTGGACCCATTTTGGGTCGTTTCTACTTCGCTAAGAACAAGTAAGCTTTAGATATTGATTCTCCGTTAAAACTAATTCAAATAATAAAGTCCTTCGAGTGGTTTGCATGAGAAACACAAAGAACAAGTGCAAACGCACCAAAATTTTTGTTGGACATTTGTACGGTCATTGAGTTCTGAAGTCAAAGAAATACCCCAGACAAAAATTGACTTTTCTTATCATTGAGAATAGTCTACTGTAGTGACAGTTCTTTTATAAAAGAAACGATAGATATGGATACTAGTAATATTGAATCACAGATATTTGTGAATATGATTGTTCTGTTAGTTATAAAATTTCGTAAGTAAACTTTACGAAAATGTTATCGAGGTTCTAT
Source organism: Cryptocephalus primarius (assembly GCA_963576515.1). Classification (NCBI taxonomy): domain Eukaryota; kingdom Metazoa; phylum Arthropoda; class Insecta; order Coleoptera; family Chrysomelidae; genus Cryptocephalus; species Cryptocephalus primarius. The sequence goes on from OY754941.1 coordinate 4,151,399, forward strand.
TAAATGGCGCAACGTATTTTTCTAACATTTGGAGTTTCAGCAATATTTTATGAATTTTTGAAAAGTTTATATGTTTTGGTGTTTCATAGTAATTGTTTTATAATTTTAATACTGCGTTTAATAAAATCACATCAAACAGTTAAATGAATTGTATTAGTCGATCAAACCGGAATATCGGTGAATTGGGGGTCCCAATAATTTTTTTTTGAATTTTTGAGTTTCGACATTTTACTGGTATTTCAAAATCTTGTCGCCTAATTCATTACAAGAGACCGAATTTAAAGGTTGCCATTTACAGAGTAACAGCACTTTGAAACAAAAAGAAGGACGTTTTACAAGAATATAGAAAGAACATAAAAAAAATTAATTGTAATGTAATTATACGTTTTGAAGTGTAAAATTTTTTTCGTCATTTTGAATTTTGTACAAAGGCGGTTACAATTCACGAACTTAAAAACTATATTTTTCTACAAATAATCTGCGGCCGTATCAATTCCTTGCACAGTTCCCAGGAAAAACTAAAATTTTTTGGAACCTGCATGATAACAGCTAAAACGTTTTATCCGGTTTTTTAAAAATATTCGTTTGTTTTACAAAATAGTGCGACTTTAAAAAACCATTTTAGGGGGAAAATTTCCTGACAGCTTTTATAAAAAAAAAAAATAAAAAACATTTAGAAAAGCCTTACGGTATTATTTAAATTATCTTATTGTAAAGAGATTTTGATGATATAAACTAATATTAGATATATTGATTAAGACATGGAATTTTCTGATGGGGAGTCAGTTAAGAAAGTGTTTATTGCACAAAAAAGATTATAAGGCGAATGCTTTGAGTAATATCGAAGTGTGAGTTGTAGAGGCTATTTCACAGAATACAATATATTACCGTTATGATGCATAGTAATTCTACAGCTATGTACATATATTCTTAAAAACTAAATTAGATTCCCAACTCGTTCATCTTTGCATACTTGATTTAAACAAGCTCAATGTACCAATAATTAAACATAAACTATTATTTAATTCCACAAACTACCTTAGGCCAATTTATATAATACATTAGTTAGAAGATTAAATTAAACAGAGTCCAAATATTTAGTAGTACGTTAAGCTAATTCTGGTAGGAAAATGTTTTTTAACATAAATAATTTCATGATAAAATGATGTTCGACAAAATATACGATAGGATATACGAGTATGTACTATATAGGATATTGGTCCATCACTGAATGAAATATTTCAGTTGACGGACCGACGTAATTAAACAAAATTGTGAAATTATGCAACATTTTCTATTTTGACAATTCTCTTGTTGTAATTTGACAATTACCACTTAAAGCTCCAGCTACTCCACTAAGGATTAGAAACCCTGTATTTTTTATAATTTTAAGTTTGTTGCTTTTTGAAAATTTTACCTGGTGCTGTGCGAAGAGTTCCTTCATATTTTCTAGTTTCCCCAATTTTGAATAGAGGAAGCAGAAAGATAGACGAAGAAGTCGCCAAGTATACTTTCTCTAGCGAAAAATGCACTGACTTTTCAGGTCGAAAAGGATTAAAGATGTCAGTAAATCCTCACATATCTCGACTATCGACCGTGGCCCGTAATAGGTAACAGTCCCGTTCAAAGCAAATAAAATCTTTTATGGTACTAACTTACCAAAATATCCTTAAGGACATTAGCAGGTTATTTAATTTTTCGGTAGATAAGGTAAATATAAATTCATTCTGAACCTGCGTTTCCTTGAAAACCTCTTATAAGGTATTTATGACCACGGCAGTTGCTGAATCAAAACTATTACCGTAAAATACAATATGGGGTACGAGTATGTCCCCAAGTTTTTGAAGTGGATCTTTGTCCTATCAAAATATAATACCCAAAACCATTATTTGTTAATATTTCTTTAAAGAATTGCTTTCGTTATCGTATTATAATTAAATTTTATTAGGAATTTGAAATAGGTAAAAATACTGAAACATAGATTAATTACTGAATAGGCACTTATACCTCCAATAAGTATTTATGGGAGGGCAGGCAAAATCATGTAAATCATATCTTTACAGTCATTACATCAACATCTGTCAATGAGATGCAACAGAAGGATCGAGGGGAACTTCATCCAATTTGAAGTGCTAGTAAGTTGTTGATTGTATCTTCAAAATTAAATAGTCGATATTTGTTTGGAGTATTATATTTTCTAAATTTCCTCTGATCTTTATGACATTCCTCTACGACACTTTGTTAGTTAACTCATATTTTAGCAATTTTATCGCCAGATCCGTTGAGATAAATAATTCCATAAAATAATTCCATTCCGTTAATGGGGTTCAGTTAAATTATTGAACGGAATTCAGTTTAAAGTCTCATGGTTTTTGAATAAATTTTATAGCCCATATTTTTAAAACGTTGGTTCTCAAATTGATGCAAACTTGACCAAACGTAACATGATGAAGTGTCACTAAAATTAGGGTTTCAGTCCTTTTTAGTTTAGTATTAATAATTTTGGGAATTGTCGATAATTTAAGTTCAGTTCAATTTTTTTTTGAATTCCTTTCCAGAAAATTCCATAAAATTTTACAAGGGGTTAATAAGATGATTAAATGATTTAAGGGTGTACTACAGTACAGTTTGAAAGCGTTATGCTGAATAGACACTGTTGTTAATATTAGTTCTTTCTAAAACCGCTCCAATATCTCTGTGTAGTCTTGGTGATCTGTATAATATAAAAACGAAAGCCGAGTCCAGTTTTCTTTCACGAAAACTTTCAACTTTCAGTAACAATTGTCACAAGATTAAAATTTTCTGCATTTCGCGTTACACATAAAAAAACCTCCATGCGACAAATTTCATCGGTTTTGGCTTGCGACTTTAAAAAAAAGCAACTTCAATTCCTCACACCTTTTTCCCATTCAATCCTAACGTATTTCCATTTCACATTTCGAATATTCTCTCCCGGTCCCTCAGAACCGGATATTTTATTTCGCGGCAACATCTCCCCGTGCCCACGCTCACGATTGACCGAAAAGTGAATGAGGAATGCCCGAGGTCCCTATCGCCACCTCCTTGACGTTGACAAATGAATCGAGATTCTGATCAGTGAATGGGTCCACTAACTAGCCCGAGGAGGCGCGCGAGTGAGAGTGAGAGAGAGAGCGAGACAGAAGAGCTGCGTCGTGTATAAGTGACTCTGACCATCATTGTCTTAAATCAATATCCCTTTTACACGCCCTTTCTATTAGCAGAGGACGTGAAGTTCCTCTCTGACGTATCGTTATGGGTCGTCGTGTTGTTTCCTCATCGGGGAAGCAACAACAGAGGATGTGAATACGGAATTGATAAGAGAGGTATGAGTGGTCTCAGTGGTATGACGGATAACTTGTTGGATGTGATAAAAAATAATTGGGCTTAGTTATTGATGCTTTTTGCAAAACTAGTAGGTTTCGTACAAAAACACGGGTTTCAATTCAATGTTTTAAAAGATGTATGATGACAGGTTAGCAGAACATGGAAGTTTGGTAAGTGAGAGTGAAACTGGGTAGTTTCTGAACATACTGAGAGAAAAATTTCTCAGTTTCATCAATTTACGATCCAAATTATTTGCTTAACAATAATAGCTTGAATGTTGTCAAATCTGGACGATTCACATTATATTTGATGGAGATATAATCCCAAAGACTCCTAGTTGGGCTTCACAAAAATTTCAATTCTAGAAATATCATTTGTTTCTGCAAATCGTATAGAGGCCCTTTTATTCGACCTGTATGGTTACCTTTAGATCCCAAAAATATTCTAGTTTTCGGTTTTCCCAGACTTGATCCATTGAGTTTCAGTGACTGGGAACGTTATTTACTTCGGTTTAATCCGTCCAGGAGTAATCTGTGTTATTCTGTGTTGAGTTCTGGTATCCTCAACGATCTGGATGAGAATTTTATGGGATTTAATTGGCTGTATAGACCGTTGGTATCATCCAGAACATTTCTTGCATGATAATCACCAAAACTCCTTATTTACTGACCTTTTAATTTTTTGTTGGCATGCATCACACACAGACTTTTCAAAGTTATTAGTGGTAGAGACATTGAATTCTTAAGAGGGGCACAATTTAATTGTGAAATTTACATCTTAACGTCCTCTATCTTTTTCATTTTACTAGTTACTAACCGAGCCTTATACTTATGAAATAAATAACTAACAATCCAAAATGTAATTTCATTACATTAGGTATTATTATTTTTATTTTTTACCTATTTTTCAAAACTGATAAGGTGGAACGATTGTCTCCTGTATGGAAACATATTCTTAAGAATTATAAAGGTGTCCTCCCCTTCAAGAAAAGTAATAGGAGCGTATTTCAACTTAGACAACATATCTATATAGTTTCATATCAATATTATCCCCAATAAATTCATCCATAAATATATTTGAGTTTTCTTTTCAGAGTATGTACCCTCATTATTACGCATCACGTTATTAAACTTTTAAAAACTGTAATTGCAATTTTTCCAGGAAAAATTTTTATTGGTGGTGATCACTATGCATACTTTCTTACATTATATACAATCTGCGACCGAGACAAATTATTCTTCCTGTTTTAACCAATTGTCTTAAATGTTTGGAAAAAATGTGAACATTTTCCAAATCTGGAACATTCGAAAATGCATTTTACATTTTTCCACCCTTTATTCGTTACATATTGTGTATTTGAAAATCAAAATTTTCGATTAATTATAGTTTTGTCTTTGACATGTACGCCACTTCCCTTTTCGAAATTGCCGTTTCGATCAAGTAAGCACCCCTCAATAGCGGTCACTCATTACGAGTATTTGTATAGTAGATGGAAGCTTTACTAAAAATTGACTTACTGCATTAAAATGGAAAAGTCAAAGCAAACGTTTTGAAAAAGTGAACTTAAACTTTGTGCATTTAAGTGCACCTTCTTTTTAATTTTAAAGAAGAGTGTTAAATGTATTGCAATATTTGTGTTGTAACAACATAAAATTGCCAATATTAGTTGTAAAGTATAACAAAATAAAGCAATAGTGTAATATTTTTTTATGAGAGTAAAAGTTTTTGGCAAAGTTATGTTTTCAGAATTAAAATCCCATACTTTTGACATCACATTTTACAGCAATTACTTCGCCATTTACGATTAGCTTTCGTTTACCAACGAACCGTTTTGAACCAACAAGTTATTTAATGTGGTAGATACATACAGGGTAGGAAGTGAAGTGTTGAATATGAGTAACAACGTAGATACCTTCTATTGGGTAATGCCATTCCAGACACTTATAATATTATTCGTTTATTGATGTATATTTGGATCTGAATCTATGATGGGTCAAGGCCGAACCAAAACGAGTTTCCTTCAACAAACATAATTTAGAAACTTTTAATTTTTCTTTTGAAGTGGAGAAGTCTATGATCTTCATATCTCTCCACTTTAAAAACCCGGTGGACCTCTTCGACCAAAACATGCCGCTGGTGATTTATTCGCCCCCGTTTTAAATCGCGGGCTGCATTGATAAGTTCGTTAACGTTATATTAATTTCGTCGTTGTAAATTCTTCGATATTCGGATAGCATTTAAAGCCACATTTTCATCCTACAAGACCCCGATACTGGTTCCTCAATGATACAGAAAGTCGTCTGACAGCTTACCTGGCAGATGAGCGGACGAGGTCCGAAGGGGAGCGGCTCAGACCGGCGACACGAACCCCCCGTTCATGCTTTGGGAGCTGAAACAAAACAAAAGGAAGACATGAGGAAAATTACAATCGGCACCTTGGCCCCCCCAGATAAGGTGAAGGCCGGGTCTCGTTTTAATTATTGTGGGAAGGTTTTATTATTTTACACAAGCGCGTTGTCTATGTGTTTTTCCTTTCGGTGTTGAGTTGGTTCGTCATCAATCGAGGGCCTGATTCATCGTCCTGGTGGATGTGAATGAAAGATCTTCTCCGCCGATTAGAAAAGAGAGGAAAGAGGAGACTAATTAATGAACGCTCTCTGAGGTAACCGAGATTGATAACGATTCGGCCGTATTAACCTTCCCCCGGCTCTTTAGAGGCGACGTACATTAGCGATTCCGTCGCGATGACTGATTCGATAGATCCAATAAAATGATTTACATGTTTATTACTCGTTACGAATGCTTTACGATTATTTAACTAGTTGTTCACCTTGCTACATAAATAGATGTTAACAATTTTAGGTCCTGAATTATTCATTTTATAATCCTGGTTTTATTATTTCCACGAGAAATGTACATACATTAACATTTCGTTGAATGTTAGCTTTTCAATTTTGTAAATCTATTTGTGTGTTAAGCAACTACAAACGCTTCCATTTATTATAAGATAAAAATGATAGTACTGAATATTATTTAATCCGTCAATATCTCAGTGAAAGGTCACTTTCCGCTTTGTTCCCAGTGATAGAAAAAAATAGCTTCGTTGTGAAATGCCGCTTGAATTTTTATTCAGATTAGATTATAAAATGTCAAATCAAAATTAAATTCATTAAAATTCAAATTAAAGTTTCACTCAAATTCAATTAAAATTCAAAATTAAAATCAAATTAAGTTCTCCATTACAAATTTCTCTGCACACTTGAATCTGAAATGAAAAAATTATGGAAATTATCCATTAAGCTAACAATGTTATCAAGTATTTAAATACATATATTCTGAGTTGTATTTTCAATACTTTTAATGTATTTAAATACGTGCGTTTTATTTGTATTGCTATGTATTTAAAATGCATTTTAGTCTAATATTTTAAGTACTATAGTTAAAGCTGAATTACATTTTCGCCAATGCTGACAATCTCTAGTTGCTTATCTCCTTTACTTTTGAGGTAAAAATTCCTGGAGAGTGATTGCGCTAAGCTGCTCCCTATTTTAACAAGGGAAATTTTTGAAGTAGCGTCATACATTCAAATCAAAATTATCTTCAAGTGTAAAATTTTTTATCATAATTTATTTATATATTTTCATTTGGGTATTTAAATACCACCTAACCCTTAAGTTACTTAAGTACGCGTATCTGTTAAATAGCTAACCTACCTAGTATAGTATATACAGCATATATAAGTAGAGGACTGATGAATCCGACATACTATTTAATTAAATTATATAACTCATTGAAAATCTACTTTTGATATTATAAAGTTATCCTGCGGCAAAATTGCCAAGCAGTCTTTACACTGCCGAATTGAAAAAAAAAAAATACAATTTATGTAGCATTTAGATGCACGGAAAAATATTTTCATTAGTATTTAAATACGTTTGCACGTGATGTATTTAAAACATAGGTAAAAATATTTAAAAAATTGTTTGTATTATATTTACATTTTTAACAATACTGTTAGCAACACCGTAAGTTAATAGTCATAACATGATTAAATTACAACCAGATTTTCTTTTCTCAAATTACTTCGGATAATATGAAAACGTTTAAATTCCAACACACAAACTTAAGCGTACAAAACAGAATAGTACTATGGTAGTACAGTGCTAGTACAGACCAAGTTAACAAACAGAGAAATTAGTTCTTAGGCCGGCTATAACTACTTGGGCCGGTCTTAGCTGCTACAATGCACAATGTTTCCAAGACGTCGTCGCTTTGATTCTGATAACTGATTTGTACACTAAGGAAAGATGTTATTCCAATTTGGAAAAATTATTGTTTAATTGTATATATCTTTAGCATATCGAATTTCGTGTAGAATCTTAAGTTCATTCCATACATTTTCTATGGGATATAAGTCCGGTTCTGGAATGATGTTTTCAATAATTGTAGCACATTAAATACTGCTGCTGCTGAACCACATTTGTGCTATGTGTTTTGGTCCGTCATATTGATGGAAGTAATATATCTTTGGTATGTTTAATTTCTCAGCTGTTTTGTGTACAATTTCTCTTCAAATTCTCAAATACACACTTTTTATCCACTATACCGTCATTTATCGCCTTAACTGCCTGCAGGATGTTTGACGGTAGCAGTGGTATTCTTATTTTTCCACTATGTATTAGGTCTTCTCCAAACAGTTTTCTTTCCATCCGAATCAGAAAGATGATTGTTGGATCTTCTGTAATCTTTCAGTAATATTTTTTTGCAATTCTAATCTTTGGCTGCTTTGAGCTTGTGGTTTACGTATTTTTCTTTGACCCCTTTCTTGCTTTTTATTGCTCAGTGTTCCTGCATGTCATAATTTTTATTCAAAAATTTTGGATCGTAAGTGTATTTTGCCTAGATTTGTGACAATTTTACCCAATCTATTTCGTGAAGATAATTTTTTTGATAAGATAAGATTTTCTTAAGATAGTATAAATTAATTAATTTCACGAAGAATTTTTTTAATTATATATGATTAGTATCGTGAAGGAATAGTTTTTGAAAAAAATTTAAACTTTGTTTTCTTGCTATAAAATCTGCCTCAACATGTTTTTCTTCATACTTCCTAGTCGCTGTGTTGCAACTATTTGACTTCAATATACCATCTATCGATAATTAATATTATTAATAAAATAGTACTAATAGCACTATCGTATGATAGTGCTCTTATATTCTTATACGATTATGGCACATGATTATTATTTGTTGCCATTAACGTAATGAATTATATCCAGAATTATTTTCATTTGAAGTTATAGTGTACAGGGAAATTTGCAATAACGAACTCAATTGTGATTGGTGTATACTTAGTTGTGTAAGTGTAAGCAACACAGTTAATCAAGCAAACCTTGTCTGTAATTTTACCTGGGGTGCATATAACCGGTCAGTTCTACAATGAGGAGTGTTTGATTTTCCCTCATAATTTAATTTAATAAGCATGAAAGATTATATGCAAAATATAGACCGTGACAAGGTTTTCAACTTCGATAGAACGGCAATCGCACTCCTAAGCTATTGAGCTATTAAAGGACTCAAATTCTCCAAGCGAAACAAAACACTAATTTATAACACGACTGTCAGACGCATAACCGTGTAAATCTCTGAAGTTTGGCCACTGAAAAACAGCAATGAAAGGGCAGTAATGGTCACTGAAATGAACTTTTGAAGACGATCGGCTGAATAATCCACAAGCAAATGATCCCAAAAGAGGGAGGGATGTAATGGGAGGGATCAAATATTGCCTGGGTACGTGCAAGAAATGATTGTAGAATTAGAGCGTTTGTGAAGTAGCCAAGAAACGTAGGCACTGTAGGCTTATATTTAATTAATAATATAAGGAATTTGTAGTTTATGTAATTTGGAAAGAAACGATAGCATTAAAGAGGTTTCATTGATTCAACTGTTAATTGGGTCATAAGGATGACAAACAGATAAAGGATTACTAATGGGTGCGTTTTTAAGTCATTTTTTAGTTATTTTAGATATCGCAGAAATTAGTGGATTCGTGCAAAATTACAAGAAAACTTTTTTTAAAAGAAAATCGACTTTATATTGAAAGAGCTCCTTCTGAACATAGAACAAAATTTTTTTCTAAAATATAAACCGAATGCTCCAGCGAAAACGTCGCGAAAATTCTTTTTTTTTTTTTTTAATTCTTGCTTGTAACATATTCTGGGCATGTAACAGGTAACGTGTAACAGGGCATAGATATGAGGTTCTTCAGTGGAAGAAAAGTAGATGGCTACAACGATTAAAATGCGCTTTTGAAGATATTTCTATGATAAAATTAGCTGAAATATCGCGGTTAAAATTTGTTTTCGCCGTTTGTTGTGATATAGTCATTTGATACAAAATAATGTATTTGTCGACACGACTGATCGATTGTTTATTACAAATAAAAATGAAAAATGTATTACAATTTATTCTTTACAAGAAACGAAGCATAAAATATTCGCGTATTTGCAGCTACATTTTCCTTAGCAGCCTTTTGAGCAGTTACAAGTTACAGATATCTGCTGTACGCATAACGGTTCGTACAGAAGCTATAGTTTTTCGAACTGATTTTCAGGAAAACCAGTAAATATAGCGTATACATAAGAAAATTTTAATAACATGGGAATTTTTTCATTAAATAAACGACAAACTTTTTTCTACACAATCAATTTTATGAACACCAAATTAACTTTACTATTTTGTCAACCCCTTTTTACAAATCAGAAATGAACTAAAAAAATTGCACCAAAATTATAGAAGCAAAAACTGAAAAATGACGAAGACAAGCGAAGTTTGAACCCCGATATTTCAGGCAATTTTGACCAAAAAAATTTATCAAATACATTTTCTGACATCTACGTTCATCTCTGTGAAGGACGTCCTACCTCCATCTTTACCCAGAAAAAAGTTTCAACAATGTCAAAAAAAAATTTAACGATGTCTGCAACTTTTGTGCATTAGTTTTTGGTATAAATTTTCCGAAAAATCATTATTTAGTATTTTGTCCAAGTCCGCTTACTTTTTTACTTAAATGTCTTAAAAATATGGTAAAGATCTGAAAAATGTCCCTTTAGCTTAAGCTCCTTATAATTTTGTTATAATTGAGAGCTTAACAAACTGTTATAACAAAAAAAACCCTTTAACGCAACTATGTTTACTTTCTTTTTTTAGCACATTTACAAAGGCATATTAAGGCTATTAGCCTATTAAAAATATAATCATCATTAGGGAATAGAAGAATTTTTCTGATAAATCAACCTACTAATAGCCTGTAGCAATTTATTTATTTTTCTCAAAAATATTTTGACTCCATTTTTAGCGACCGCGCATCTTTTTCTCAATTTTATGATGTGCGCTTAAAAAACGTTTTTTATATGTTTGATACCTGCCTATCTAAGGACGTGTATTCCCACTCTGTAACTTCAAGATTAGCGACTCGACGTTTTATAAGTAAGAAAACTTCCCATCCTGTGCTTCATGTGTTTTTGTCTTCAAATATACGGGGTAGAATTTCTGCCCGGTGACTCCTTAAATTTAATCCCAAGTAGTTTGACAGTTGACAGGCGATAAAGACTAAATCTCTACAGGTGGGCGATGTGGCTCGGACCCATGTACGGTACTTAGAAAAATAATGAGCGCATTCCTCTATTTCAATCGTTTGGTACTTTCCATAATGTAATTGCCTTTTGTTTATAATTTTAAATGTAAAATCATTTGACTTTAAGAACTTGATTAACGTTGTATCGCTACAACTTGAACGGAACAACCAACTGAATGTGGTACATTGAAAGATGGGCTTTCTACTTTTTTACGGTATACAAGGTAAAATTTACCAAGCAATTTTCGTTAATGGTTTTTTCTTCCATAAAAAATATATAATGTAATTAATGTGGTACAACGTATTTAAAATTTATCAATAATTAACATATTCATCATTTCCTCTGGTTCAATGGATAGGTGCTGAAAATGCTCTTTGGCCCATTCGGAGTGTCAATTTATTTTCATAAAAATCTGGTTATTACTTCAATGCTCTACTATTCCCACTAAGCAAGGGTGCACCACATTATTTTATCGTCTTGTACGAATATTTAGACATCAATAAAACTTGTTTCAGCACTTATGAATTGTAATCTAACCGGCTATGTTGGCATAACTGGTGCAATCTCTTGATTTAACCATTTAGTCAATTCAGTTTCTTGGAGCAGATTTACTTTATTAATAATTAACGGCAAATTTCAAACAACCAGTGTATCATTCGCTTTCCGAATATGGTCCACTTAACGTTGCATCATAGCCCCTTTACCTTTCAGCAGTTTGAATTGATTATTGGGGGTGTTACCCCCAGACAGTTACAGATAGTTTTCAATTAATTTTGCGACGACATAAATAACCAATTTCCAGCTACTTCTTAAAGTAAGTTTGTTGGAGTTTGACACTGAACTAGACTTAATATTTTCTTAGAACTTTTTCAAACATTTTTTAGTATTAAATTACGTAACGTTGCATAGTTGCACGTTTGATATATTTACAGTTTCTAATTTGTTAATTTACTGCAATTTCAGAATTAGAAACTAAAACTGTATTCAATTTAATATATGCAACGTTTCCTTTTAACTATAATAATTCTTAATACTTATTAAGAAAATTGTGAACAAAAGTTTAAAAAAATAACTAAACTTGGTTAAATGTCACACGACCTTGAGACACAAAATTTTTCCAATTCACAATGGGGTTCATTAGCAAAGGTTACTGCAAAAGAAAAGTGAAAATTATTGCAAAAACGACGGTGCCTTTACTGAACAGACTCGTATAATAGCTTAAATCAATGAGTGACAAGCCGAAAGTATTCCACGTATTTTTTTAATTTTTTATTGGTATAAGATTGAGTCACTAATCACGTAGTCATCTAAAATGACGCCCTTAGCAGGCATTTCCAAAAGTCGGTACAAGAGATTCCCATCAAATCTTTAGGCGTCCCAAAGTGGACTGGATGGAAATAAAACAAGTTGTGTCGTTTGGCGACGCTCTCGCAACTCACCTTTTGTAAAAAGGTTTGAAGGCGGCGTTTTCCGTCGTCGGCGCCTGCTGCATTTGGTTCGTCTGTTGCGGTGGCGGCCTCTGCGGCGACTGGATCCTCCCGAAGCTTCCGAGGAAGCCTGCCGACTGCGAGTACCCCCCGTTGCCGGCCGAGGGGTTCCCGAGGCACGAGCCCTGTCCGCCGGGTATGAGGTTCCCGGCGACGCTCGGCAGCTTCATGTTTGGCGGCGTCTGAGGTGGCGTGTCGGTCTGCACGTCGGGGAAACCGCTTCCCTGCTGGCAGTGGAAGCCGCCCCCGCCACCTCCTCCGTACCTCGAGCTCGGCAGGGCGAAGCCGTTGCCGCCCCCGCCGAGCCACTGCTGCTGGTGGTTCGAGGGCGGCGGCGGGGGCGTCTTGCAGGCGGCCGTGTCCGCCAGCGACCAGATCTTCGGCTTCGAGGGCGGCAAGGGGACGCCGCAATCGCCGCCCTTAATTTCGGTTTTCATGCCATAGCCGTTGCCGAGGATGTGGTGCATGCTTCCGCCGAGGATGTCGTCCTTGCGATCGTCGTCGGTCATGTCGTCGTCGTCGAGGTCCTTGCCGCCGCGCTCCGATTTTATCCTGCCGTGGATGTCTGGAAAGAGGAGAGGACATGGCTTCACTTTCGGCTACGCCCTTATGCTTTACACTTATTTTCCTTCTACAACTTACAGTTTAGAAGCTGCAAAAGTTCTGGAATAAATGTAGAATTCTGGTAGAAGGAATGGATGTTTCGAACTTGCGAAGATGCGAATTGCAGCTATACTTGAGTTAAAAACAATACTTGTGATGACCTATAAGTAAAGGGTGGATTTCATGACCGCTACATGCATGTCATTTTGGAAAATAACTGTCCTATTTGGTCAATTCAGAAATTATTGCTATTTGTGCATACGTCGGCAAAATTCTTTTTATTCTAATTTTTAATTGTATTCGACTGAAACCGTAATTAATATCCTCCAGAACATTTCTTTTTTTTTTGTTCTTAATAACCTATCAGTTTGTAAAGCCGTAGAAGGAGAGTAAGGTGTGCGTCTTGACACAATTTCAGCCTCAGATGCTCGGGCGCCTCACCCTCTCTAGGTACTACATTATGTAAAATTTAGTTCCTTTAAAAACTCTCTGTCAATTTTAATTGAATCGAGATTACTTCCGTTTTTAAATTGAAAGTCTCTGAAAAACGCTCAACCAGAAAGTACTTTAAATACCAAACCAAGAAATTCAACATATTAAAAATATTCAACAAACAAAATAGCCCAGTTTTAATTTCACCTCTATCTTATGTGATTATACCCCGACTTATTAGTTCAGGATTATTAGGATTAGTTACTCATTGAGATAAGCCAAATCATGAAATACTCCACATAACGAACAAAATAAGGACAAGCTATGTTTTCCCTAAAATCACCTTCACACTGTAAGAACAGTACCATTGCGCACCCACCACATTCTGTTACATTCCGCTTGCCTTGATGCAGTAACAATGACAAGTGAATTAGAAAATGTACAGGAATGTGGAACAAAATTATTGTATTGTCCTCTACTCCACTAGAAAGCGACTAACAGTTATCTTAATGTAAATTTAATTGTAAGTACTTGCGTCCAATAGAAGTCATTGTTTCTGCTCTTCTATTCTAAACAATAACTAATAATAATGCGTTCATTAACTGACACATAAAGTAAAACCGTGAATGGGGCATAATATAAAAAGCGAAAGGACGATATCCAAAAAGTCCCGGAAAAAAGATACACTCAACCCCATTCGTTCCCTAATTGAATCAAAAGTTAATAGAAACCAAAGACCGTTTCCCTCTAAAGTAATTAAGGGTCGTTGATAGGGGAGGATGATGCCAGTATTTCAATGAAGAAAAGCCGAGCATTAAGTGCATCGGATCAGATTAGGGGCGCTCGGGGAGAGGGGAGAGAAAGAGAGCGAGAAAGTCTCTTTTATTTGGACATTATCTGGTCTAATAAATTCAGTACGGATTCAGTAAAGTAAATAATTTTATGACACCGTCGGAGGATTTCGATAAAATATTATATCGCTGGTAAATAGGAGATTTATTTCTTTTACTGGTTATAATAAACGTTAGGATTAATGTTAAGAGATATTAACTGGGCGATTTATTATATTCTGGAAATCAGTTAATAAACTGGTTTTATTAATAAATCTTTTAATATACGTATTTTGTATTCTGCTGTTTCCTGTGTTAAATATAAACTTATAGATGGTCGTTATAACGAACACTCTTATGGTTTGAACAGTAAATTTTGGAATAACGAAAATACTCTTATTTCATTAAGTCAGGGCGAATAATACATTTATTTACCAAACCCAAAAACCTAAATTTCTAGCTTTCCTGATTATCTAGCGGCCTTCAATGATACTCTGAGTGAAAAAAACTTTGCTTTCTTGCATAAATTTAAAAAACCCAAAAAAGACACTATTTTTTTTATCCCAAACTTTCGTTCCACGCTGTTTAACACATAACAGTTCCTTAATTAAATCAAGCCGTTTTGACGTATCAGTAACTTTCCTATCAGTAGAGTAAATTGCAGCTTATAAATTTAATCCCAAAGGTCGCATCCCCATACGAGGGAGTTACCCCTTCGAGAATTTTAATCAGCATGGGAGACGAGGCGAATGACATCTCATTCAAAATAACTTTTAATTCCTTATTAGATGAAAAATCGTAAAAGTTGAAACAAGCATTGTGTCCAGCTGTTAGCCAGTTCATAGCAAACTTTAAAAAAATGTAATGTAAAAAGGCAAATTGGCTTGTCCTTTTTTTAATGCTGTTTCTTTATCATTACAATGTACCTTTAGTGTAAGATAGCAATAACATACATTTTATATATATAAAGTACGCCATTAGGTAGCCATAGACTAAAAATAAGTGGCCCTTGAAATTATCTAGTTAAATTCAATAAAGGGCTAAAATAGCGGATGATACGAAATAATGAATAAGATCAAATACCAAAGGCAAAATTAACATTCCTGGATATCGGGAATAGTCCAATAAAGAATCGGTGTGAAATTAGCTGCCACTTTCCAACAGCTAAAATTAGAAAATTAAAAGCTGTTACAGAAAAACTATTTTTTTTTTTAAATTTCATTACGAATCACAATTGTTGTAGAAAATAATCATCATTTAGCGCATTCATTCATTACCGATTGCAGTGGATGAAGTGATTCCTACTCCAAAATGATGTTAAATTTAAAAAAGGGTCCTAGCATTAGACTTTTTAGATGGTATCTATATGGTAGATAGTAATCACCTCTATAAAATCATCATTAATTACTCCACACATTTACCGCTCGTCGAAGTGGGTGAACCCAAAATTTTAATAACAAAATTAAAATAAATACCTCAGTAACAGATTTGGAAGTGATATTTCGAGCACATAAAACAATCGCCTTTAAAATAGTACTCCTGTATACTCCATACAATCCAGTGTATGACGGTACAATTGGGCCTTACGTCAGAAATCTTTGAGACAATGAATCTTCATGAAAATTTGTAAACTGCAATGAGATAAATAATAGGTTACGAAAGAAAAATTACAGTCTTCCACCAAATTTCTGTTCTCTTCAAAAAATTTGATATTCGTTTGCTAACGTTTTCAAAAAATATGATTTTCGTATTTCTTTCATCATTAAAAATACTTTCCACAAGTTTAGTCAATATGGAACCGTTATACAACCAAGAATTTTTACACAACAACCAATGGTAACGTTCAATTGATATTTCAATTTTTCACCACTCATTTTCGTAATAGTAAGACTTCTTTCGCAAAATATATTTTACAAACAAAATATTCCTTCGATCTCACTCACTGTTAATTCCAAAATTTTGCATGTTTGCAAAATCAAACAATAACATTAGACTTATAGAAGTTATTTGAAATTCCAGAAAAGCTAGTATACAATCGAATGTTTTGGTTTTGGACAATCGATCCTATTTCTCACATAATGTTGTCCTGTGCTTAAACCGATTCCGTTTTATAACGTGTTTTATGCATGACATTGATTTGATTGGATCTTTTCTTGTTATTTATGTACATTCATTCCTTCATTTACATTAATAGTTTTCTCTTTGACTTTCATTTTGTTCCATTATCGTGGTACATCAGTTAAATGTTTGTATATTGATGTTTTGTTAAGAACTCATATTATTATATTTTGGACTCGACTTTAGAGTTGTTGAAAGTAATATTCAG
Organism: Cryptocephalus primarius; assembly: GCA_963576515.1. Classification (NCBI taxonomy): domain Eukaryota; kingdom Metazoa; phylum Arthropoda; class Insecta; order Coleoptera; family Chrysomelidae; genus Cryptocephalus; species Cryptocephalus primarius. Next base: position 4,168,059 of record OY754941.1, read on the forward strand.
CTTGTCATGTTTTTTAATGTATTGTGTTATTATTCTTATTAATCTGATGATGATCTTTGGATCGAAATCGGTCGCTAGGTTATGAAGAAGTCAATAAAGAAGTTTGGTGCAAAACTTGAGGGAGAGAGATGATTTTTCTTGGGATAACTCACAACACACCTTAAAGATGTAACAACTTGGTTAACTGGTAATTGTTTTCTAAAGATCAATGTAATCTGTGAATGAAACTTTTTCTACGCCGGTTTTAATTTTCTAATTTTGTCTGTTGTCAAGAGGCTGCAAACTTTGCGCAGATCAACAAAGATCAAGCACTTAAAGACAAACTATAATGATGCCCGAAATATCGAAATAACTCCTGAGTGAGAGAATCAAACCCAAGCTGTCCAACTCGAAGATGGAGAAGAGGAAGTCAAATTTGTTCAAATAACGTTTAACAAGAAGTTTCAAGAATATCTCAATAATGGTAAAAGAAAAAGATGACTAATAGAACCAAGACGATCAAATAATGTCGGAAACAGAAGAAAATATTCAATATCCACCACATCCAAATAGTTCCTGACGAAGTTTACGAAGGTGCCCAACATGCCCAACTCACTCCTGAAGAAGGATAATAAGACGAGAAGAATCTCAATTCGCCCACCTGTATCGTCTCTCTTCTCGTCCTCATCCTTGTCCTTGTCGTCGCTGTCCGAGACTAGGGCGTCGTCGTCGTCGTCGGTCTTGTTCTTTGGTTCCCACGTCATCTTGTTCTCCTTCTTGAGCCGCCGCCTCGCATTCGCGAACCACGTCGACACCTGCGTCAGGGTCATCTTCGTGATGATCGCGAGCATGATCTTCTCGCCCTTGGTCGGATAGGGGTTCTTCTTGTGCTCGTTGAGCCAAGCTTTGAGCGTCGCCGTCGATTCCCGCGTCGCGTTCTTGCGCCGCGCCGCCAGGTCGTAACCGGCACCGTACCTACAAAAAAAGGTGTTGACTGTGAATGTAAAGTGGAAGTGAAGATTCATTTAAATTTTTTGAAACATGGTGTATGTAGTTTGTGCGAGCGGTCAGCGCAACTAATGGTCAGATTAAAGTTACCAGAACTTATCAATTGGAAATATACGTAGGTGGTTATTATACCATTGAAGTAGACGTGTTTCACGAGAATGAAGAGAGAAAAGAGGTGAGGGTGTAAAATGTAACAACGAAGGGCTTCGCATAGGCGCGACAAGATGGGCGTTACCGTTTCGACGTGCGATTACTTAGACTCGTGCGCATTTGGGCGCAAGCAACTATTACTGAGACGGTAAATGAGAACTTAAATAAATATTCAGATATATTCATCCACATTACTTATATACCGGGTACCTTCTTCAATATACAAAATGGCGGAAACTCTTCAATTTCACATGGAACTATTTTTAAACTCACTGGAAAGCGATTCGTTAATATTTAAAAACTATGTCAAATTCAGATAATACTCTAATTAGTTGTATTACTTTTTTTAATGCAATAATACCTCACATAAGCTAGTTGTCGTACATAAAAGATTTTTCTATCGCAGCTGTGACTAAGCGCTAGTACAATTTTAATGAAAATATATGACCTCCAAGCAAAAAGGGCGAAAGAACGGTTTTTCTTATCAGTACTTAAGACTAATTTAGAAAGATCTTTGGGGTTTAAAGTTTAAGGTTTTAATAAAAAGTTTGATGAACTGTTGTAACACTGACCAAAATTCATCACATATCTCTGAGTTCAATAGACAGATTCATCAATCAGTTAGTTACTCTTAAATCCTCAATCTCCGGTGTATGGACTAAAATATTAATTTCATCGCCAAAAACCATATCATCTATTCTGAATAATTGACTTCAATTCCATGCAACTTTGGCAAAATACTGATATTGCTTTAAACTCCCGATTGTTGGATCAGGTGCTTGATTAATAATTCATTTTCTGAAAAATTAAGTGAAAGAGTAGATAATAAACTTGTGCTTGCATGAAACAGACTGACTAGAAATAGCTGATTAGAACAGTTATTTGTTATTTACTAAAACAGTTAATTTTTATTTGCTAAGTAGATGGAAAAATTATTTATTTTTTAAAAAGATAAGTGGATTTCTGAATAATCTATTAGAGTCCATTAGATTCTTGCGGACACCATCTGAATGTTCTCTGATATCTGTGTATTTATATAATTATACGACTCGACTCAATTTTTACGTGAAATTATACTTCTACTACTGCCCGCTACTTTTCTGTTATCTCCACAGCAATTTGGAGCAACGGAATAACAACGAAAAGTTCACATAAACATCTAGAAAAATGTAAAAAACCTTCCATAAATAAAATTTTCATTATTTTAGTAAACGAAAGTTACATAATCAGATAGCAGATTCATATATTTCTGTTTTGTTATCGGTTTCCCAAATTTTGATCATCTCATTATTTCCACTTCGTTATGTAAGTACATTTAAAACGGTAGCTTGTACATTCGTTATCGTATATTTAACGGTTTTTAACTTCTGTTGTATACCTAATACAAAACTCAATTAAACATCTAATTTGGAACACTTTAAGAAAGTGTTACGTGCGAATAGGCGATGACATATCATTGAAAGTTTTGATTAATTGTGGTGACCTTATAAAACTCATTTGTCATAAAATACGCATAGTAGTGGTTAACTCTACTTTTTTTTAAATGTTTATGATACTGTCATGGTACAAGAGAACAAAATAAATTCTTAATCAATGAGAAAACCGAACAACTTGATACACAGAGCACTAGGAATTGAGAAGGTGAAGAATAGTACAAATCCAAGGATTGAGCCCGACGGAACTCCATATTGAAGTGATTTACAATACAAAATAGAATCACGTAGTATGATTATTTGTCTCATTTACTCAAAAAGGAATTGGAAGGTAGGAGATATTCGAATCCAAACATTGAAAGACTCAGCAAAGTTGCAGAAAACTGCGGCAGTAACGAAGCACGAATTTCGATTCAGAAAGATGTCATTAAGAACGGAAAGCATGGTAATAGAGGAGCTTAGACCCAAACTGAGCTTTGAATAAGAAGAAAAGAGATCTTTTCAATTAGTTTCTCCACTAACTTAAACATGGAGAGAAGTTAAGCAATGGGTCTATAATCACTTTCGCATCCTTCATTGCCACTTTTGTGAAGAAGGGCAGTTTTAAAGCAATTAGGGAACATGTCCGAGGAAAAACAGATATTGACATTTGATATTAAATGAATAACAGCGCAAACTGGAAAAAAGGTAAAGATTCTAACTGTAGGTCTCCGATTCCGAAAGATCTTTTATTTTTAAACACGGATAGGATATTTCATACCAGAGAGGAAGAGGAAGACGTTAAATAATCTTATTGGCAGCAATTTTACAGAAATGTGTGTTTAGTGTGTTAGGAAAAAGTGGTGGATTACAAAAAGCAAAATGTTTATTTCTCAGATCATTAAGTAGATCACGTTTCTCTGGTAAGATATTTACAATTAGATTATAATGGTAATAGGTATATTTAGCGGCTGTAATCACTGAGTAGTGTTATCTAATATGTTTTAAAATAAAATAAATCCTCAGTAGCAAAATTGTTACGCATACGAGCTCAGTACGATTTTTAATCGAGGTCCTTTCTTCCACAAAATGTCGCTTTAGATTTATATTTTTACTGAAAAAAAAAGACATAAAGACTAATAAAACGCCGCGCGGCATGACACTTACTTGGCTGCCACGTCAGTGGTCGAAAGTTTCCAAAACCTCGTTACAGATCTCGGAACGGCCCATTATAAATTAAAATCGTTCCCGACTCCGTTAGTCGTACAACTATCCGGGAGCTCTCTCCGAGCCGTCGGGACCTCTCATCCCCTTCCGTAAAAAAGAACGAGCGATAGAAAGGAAGAAACTGAGAAAAGTCAGAATTGCTCTCTCAGCGGAAGTGTATCAATAACGTCTGGAAGATCCGGGGAAAATTATTTTTTTAGTTTTATTGACGTCGGCGAGCCGCCTTTCCCGTGTCTGTCGACAAAAAGTAGCCGGTTTAATAGGGGTGAAACCACTCCGGCCGTAATCAAATCCCGCTATGGGGGAGATCGAGAGGGAGAGACGGCACTACATCAGTCTGACAGCTCTCCACAAAGAGATTGGCTATTACGTCAATTTTTCGGAAAAGGGCCGTGCAGCGACCGACGCACAACGCACACACACACATGGGGTCGGACGTATTCGTTGGAAAATTAATTTCGATCAGAGAGGAAGAAGAGGAGCGGGACAAAATGCGTGGTGAATGTGAGGAAGAAGCATCCCTTAAATGGAAATTATGGAAATTTTCAACATGACAATTTACACAAGAAAAAGGGCGTCAGATTGATGGAAATACCGGCGATACATTCGAAAAAAAGATTTCAACAATTATCCTTGACTTTACCTCCATTTAAATAGGATCAGTTAGTTATATTTCGTATCTAAAATACTAAATTTTAAAAATATTTTCTCGCGGGTAATTTCAGCTCGTTTCAAAAATGCTGTAAAAATTAAATTTGGAATATTAAGAAAATGCAGAAGAAAAATATGCAGTAATAAACCGTTATTTTCTGTGTTTTATTCCTGAAATTATGAAAGTCTCCAATCTAATATTTTACATATAACGCTGACTAGTAGAAACATTGGTAATATACTCCAAATGTATTATCACTAACTTTTCCTACACTTATCTTAAATGTCTATTACTATATTATCAACCGAATGATATGGCGATCCACTTACTGTGCTTTCGCTATTCACGAACGTTTTGGCGGATAATTTCAATATATTTCAAAACTCTCACATTCATACACAATTATTGTTTTCCACAGTCCTATAATTATTAATTTGTTTTTCCAATACAGGGTATTGGATGACTATAAGGGCGCTCAAATCAGTTGAACATTTGTTACGATTAACCTATCCAGTAAGAAATAATTTCTTTATCTTTTTACAAAATAGAATATATTTCATACTCCTAAAATTTGACACTACGAAGAGTCACTGCATAAAAATTAAATTTAGCCGCCATTTCTTGATTGGACGAAATGAATAAGTAGGAAACAAAATGTATTCAATTCGTATCATCAATTCCCAATTGCCCCAATTTTTTTAAAATTCAACTACACTACTATTAACGTGTCTCAGCCGCATAACACTCTATTTTTCACAAAAAAAATAATCACTTGCCCAATTAAAAAGTCTTTAATATTCTTGTGACATTAGTGTTATCGAGGTATTGGAAGGCCTCGACGTTGCTATGTTGGTGAACTCACTGTTTTCTTGATTCCTCGCTTTAGTAATTGTTTGATCCCCAAAATCCATCTAAAGGTTATGATGGAGGTCACTGTTGCTGTTGCTGATTGCTGTTGTTTATGTGGATAGATTTGGTTTTTTGCATCTTTTGATTCAGTTATGGATTTGGTTAAGTGGTGACTAGTTTATTTGCACCTTCTTAATGATTTTTACTTACCGCTAGTACTGACAGTATCATCTGCAAAGGTGGTATGATATCTTGTTCAAGCTGTGATATAACACTTTTATTCATTAGACAAAACATTGGAGAACGCCTACCTGTATGACTCTTGCTTTGATTTTCTATTTGCAATAAGCTTCATCTTGTTTGAATATAAAGGACAGCCGCAGATTTAGTTTATTATTTTAGGCCACCATGGCATGCTTTACCTGAAGCCTATGTAACATCAAGAAGTATGGTTGAGAAGACTTCCCTAACGATTTTTTAGTTATATCAGTAATCGTATAAATCTGGTCTACGGTTAAGTGCACCACTGATGATATGGAATTAGCTTTATTTCTTTAATGATGAGTTTCAATTTTCCTAGAAGATATTTAAGTGATTTCGATAAGATAAGCATTAGAGGACTTGCCTAGTTTGTGAATCAAGATGACTTCAGCTACTTTTACCATCTCAGAATCGTTTGTTGGCATGTTGTTTTGGCATTTCTTCAATTATTAAATCAAAGCCATCACTTATGACGATGTTCTGCATATTATCTGGCCCAGCTGCCATCAAATTGCATTTATTGTTTTAGGCAAAATTTAATTAAAAACAACATTTAGGAAAAGTTTAATTTAGAGAGCTTGAAACCCGTTTTATTCCGCTGTTAGGTGTATTTCAAATTAACACGTATTTTTAGGATTAACTAGCGTAATAAATTTCGTAGGGAAACACTAACGTTTTGTCTGATCCATGCTTTCGGTATGTTATAAAACATTCTTCTGTTGAACTAGAATAATTTTATAATTAACTGATAGCCATCACAAGTGTTTGACGAGAAAATCGATCAACCAGCATATTTCCATAACCGCACCGATTATATTATATTTCACCCTACCTACTTTGTGAATTTAACAAAACACACACGAGCAGTTTCCTTATTCAGGCTGTATATCTTTCGGCAGGAGAAACACAACAATAAAATCATTTTCCGCGTGTATATCTTTTGCATTATTCATGTTATTCCGATCTTCCGTGACGTTCCGTATTAAAATTGTTAAAACACCTCAAACGACCAACTAAAGCAAACATAAATACTAGCTGATTTTCATAAAATCGGACGATTACGAGTGACGCATTTACGAAATTTACGATCACAGATATGGTGCCGGGTACGATCCGGCGTCGCGACGCAGGAACGCAAACGGGGGATCGGAGGCGACGCCGATAGCACGCCCCCGAGGATCCCCACCCCCGAAAAAAAATCCCAGTACGAAAATGCGATCCCTACTAAAAATTTATATAGCCACATAAAAAATACGTATCTGAAATGTGGGTTTGGAAAAGATGGAAAATTTTTAGGTGGATTTTTGCTTTGTTAAAGTTTGCCCAGTGTTTTAGACTTTTATATTTTTTTGCTTGTGTATTGTGGAGAATTTGAGAAAATACGTGGCTGAACCTTTTTAGAATTCTGAAATAATTTTAGTTGGGCAAATTGTTTTCATTTTTTGAGAATCTTTTATATGTTGAAATGATTTAGCTTAATTAAAAATTTTGAAAAAGGCTTGACCAGTATATTTGATATAAACACATTCTTTACCATGCCATGGTAAACTTAGTTGAATTAAAATTCGTTTAACAGCACAAGAAACCACCACATTCATTTAATACAATAAAACCAAAATTATTTAAAAATTCTGAAATGGTTTGGTCAAATATTTTCGAAAAAACAATTTTCGCGACATTTTGAAAACTGTTTGTCACGCCAAAATCCATTCAACGCCAGACAACACAATAAGTTGGACGTAATAGAATACCAAAACGATATCGAAAAAGGGTTGGATATGTTCACTTTGGATTGGTCCACATACTGTTTATATATTATAGCTAATAAAATTCGTTATTAGTCATCAATTTTAGTGTCCTAATGGTCAGGGTGTTTCTCTAATATTCCGAAAAACCTCAAGAAGCCATTCCTTGTTAAAAAATAATATAATGTTTTGAATGCAGAAGAAAGGATTTATTACGATTATTCTGGCAAAATAATTTTTATTGGAACTGCACATTTTTAAAAAGCAGATAACACAGGTCGGCGAAAAATGGGGTCATAATGGTTATTGGGCAACTGGGGGTCACTTCTGGAGTAATTTTCAGCATTTTGAAATATTTAGTGCCTTTTCCACATTTTAGCACTTATCCAAAATGGTCGCCTCTGTGTTTTACAAGTTATGCACTGAGTACCAGCTTCTCTTCAACTAAACAATCCAAATAGCCATTTTACTGAGAATATTAATTTGGTTAGAAAAATAATTCAGAAAATACTGATGGTCTTGTCACCAATATATCTACTATTGTAGAAGAGTTGAGTCCTCTTCCGAAACCATCTAAATGTACAAAACACACACTAGTAAAAAACAAAATCTGAAATATTAACAGATACACTAAATAGAGAAAAATTAGAAACCGCAGCAGAAAGCAGCAGAAGAAAAATTTAGTAAAAAAAGAGACGCGTATTGTAAATGGCACTAAAATTGAAAAGTGTACACGAAGAAAAGACTTCGAAGAGAATAATGAACCTGAAGATATTTCAGAGAGTGAGGGAGTAATGATAGTGGATATACTCGTATTTGCGATGTGTGTGATTATTATTTTCATTTTATTATAACATGTGTTATATTTCATTTTATTCTGGTTATTTTTTTGTATAGTATTATACATGCTTATTCACAGGTTTATGTATTTTTAATAAATTGTATTCAATAAATTGTGTACTTTATTTTAATGTTTAATATTAATGTAAACAATGTTTCACCTTAAACTGTGTTTCTGGGTACTTTTGTTTCTTAAATATTTTTCACTGGAGAAGACTTACATGACCTGAAATTTATGTTTTTATGAATGGTGTAACAGGATTTTCAAACTCAAGAGGCCCTTAAGCTTAAGATGTTAATAAATACGTTAGTGTGTTTGGCAATGAATCCTATAATACACTGTATAAAATATGTGAGAAATACATTAAGTAACACAGGGGAATTCAAATATATTGGGGGAATTGACTTAAACTAAATTGTACCCATAATGAAAACAAAAAACCGTATGGCATAAATTGTTTGAAACGTATTGTGCATCATTAATTTCTTTTTGTGATTTTTCAAATACCCATACATTAATATAATCTTGCATCACATATTATCTGTTTATCATTAACCTGATGAAACATTGACCTTAAAATTTTTCCTAAAGAATCCCCATAAAGCTTTTTTGTTTAAATGAGAATTTATTTCACGGCTCCGGATATTTTTGAGCAGCACACCCTCAGATTTATTCGGGGCTCGTTCCTATTATTAAACTCGGAAACACTCAGGTTTCGCGATTTATAGACGTCACGGCGTTTTAAGGGAGATTCCCAGAGGAACACCGCACCGGATGGGATCGATGTTAGGGGACTTTTTTTATAAAACCTGCGAGTTGTTCTTCTTTTCGAAACCAAATGATAAATAAGAACAAATTTTCGAAATATCAGAACTTTTGTTTAATGGAATGTGGGTACACCATTGGCACACATATGTACAATCATTAAGAAAGATAATGATTGGGTGACAAACTTGGGTTGGATTATACTTTTGTAACTTGACTATACCTTCCTTTTTATTTATATCTATCTTTTGTGAAAAGAGAAAGATTTAATTAAAGAGAAAAAGTTTTATGTAAGATGTCAAAGTATTGTTTGTAGTGTTGTGTTGGGATATCTGAGAATTAAATTGTGTACAGCTTTGATACTATCAATTATGATGTAGTTAAAAGAATATTCTGTATAACTGTGGATGACTATTCGAAGGCAAAATTTTCTTGTCGCCCTCCTTTTACCGAAGCCATTGACAAATAGTTTACTTGGAATTTTGATGATGTAAATGATTCAGGATAGGATTGAAACACTATCCGTTCAGGTAAGATCAGTAGCGCTCCGATATTGTCTCAATTTTTTTTGTGAAAAGGAACAAATGAAGACGACAAAAAATCATAAAAAAACATACAATTGTAGCAACTTAGTCCGCCTTGATGACTTTTAATATCTCACAATGGGTCCAGATTTTTCCAAGAAACGTAAAAAACAATTGTTTTGCTAAAATGTATAAACAGTAACAATTTTTTTCACGATGAATAAATGAAATTATTGATAGCATTTTGCTAAGTACACTCTCTTGAAAAGCAAACCAATTTTATGTTTTTAATTTTATATTTGAATTTCCAATGAGAGATATCCCATTAATATGCAATTAACAAATAAATTGCTGTTATTATCCAATTGATTAGTAATGTTTGTTTGATCCTAGGATAAGTACTGACAGAGTACTACAATCAATTATCTATCACAAACCCGACTTTTTGTAACAAATAATCGGAAATTATTATTAAAATAATGTGAATATTCAAATGCGAATTTTTGCAAGAAAAATAATTTTTTGTTAAAAACTTATGGGTTTCTCATATCTTAAAAATATTTTTTTACTCTTTGATAATTTTCTTTTTAAACATGTACAAATAGTAAATTTAATGCATTTGAACAATTTTGTGGAATACACTTCCCTCACCCATAACACATTTATTAAAAATAAATATTCATGATTTTACATGAAAATTTTTGACACCCACACTGTGGTTAAGGCATATCCTACGAGCATTCTTCTTAAAGAAAGTCCTTCTGCCTTATATGTTTGGAACAGAGACACGCATCAAGAAATGGTTTGCACCACAGAACAAATAAAAACTCAATAACCAAAGACAAAACAATAAATCAAAGAAAGAAGAGGCCGAGAAAATACTATTTAATTTTACGATTAAACGAGCAGTGCCGTCAATTCTACGAAAACAGAATATCAAATAGTGGTTCCTTTCTTGATACACAGATGGCGCCCGTTCGTCATTTTAATTCAAAATGACAATAAGCGACCATTATTAAGAACGTAATTATATTGGTACGGCGAGGTTACTGGCAGAGGTAGTAGCAAAGTTTTCGTGTTATTCTCGGGAATTCATGTTGATTCAATTTGTCCAATCCAGTTTTGTTTTAAAACTGAAGACCAAGTTTCAACACACTTCAAGTAATAAAGTACAAGTTTTTAAATTCAAAGCTGAGCTATCCGAAATGTCCCAATAATTCATGAGATTGATTTTGTACTTCGGGCTTATGTGCTATCAGTTTTTCAGGTGTTGGGCAATCTGGTTTCCCAAGTCTTGTTGCGCGTCGGACGGCTCCCCAAGACAAAATGGCCGAAGAGAGAGCGGCTGCCCTATCGATTGGCGCGTAGACGCGCGTCGGCGTCGCGACGGCGCAGGTGCCGGCCATCGCAATGCACCATTTGTATTTATTGTCGATAAAATCGGTTTCGTTTATTCAAAAGGAGAGAGAGGGAGATTTCTCATCCGGGCCGGTCGCCACCGCCACCACCACCGCCGCCGCCGCGACGCTTTATATAAATCATATTTCGAGTTGGGAGAGGAGAGGACGGCCTCGCGTGACTCCAGTGGGAAAGGGGGGAGGTAGAGGATTAGCGGTGTATTGTTTGGGTTCGAGTTCCGGGGGGGATTTTATTGGAGACCGAATTCAATTGAAAGTTTATGGATACTTCGGGATTATTGTCCTTTTGGTTTCGGGACGAGTTAAGGCAACGGAAGTTTTGAATGAGGATCGGAAGCGACTTTTTCATGTTTACGATTCGTCTCGAGTAGCATCGGAAATCGTGAATTGATAAGTGGATATTCGAAGGTTTAAAGTTAATCGGAATACGAATAGAACGTTTTAAAAAAATATGCGCTTATAATATTGGATCCAGAAATTCATACTCACCCACCGTTAAGAAAATAAGTAAGAATATTATGTTCATCACCATCAATCATCTAACAGCTACGTGTGCGTCCACTGTTGGACATAAGCCTTCCGTAAATATTTCCACCTTTCTCTGCTCCGCTCTGAATTCGTACAGTTTGTGTGAATGCGATTTAGAAGCGTCTGATCATCGGATGCTCTGAAGAGCAAAAATCTCCAGATCGCGGCTCAGTTATTTTCTTGACTATCTACAATCGTTCATTTTGGCCAAGTGACCCGTCTAGAAGTTCGATATTCTCTACATCGAAGATCCTACTTCTACTTTTCACCTGTGCATTTTAAACCGTATCTCTTATTACAGCATGACCCAACATTCCTATTTTCACGCTTCTCTTTGCTACTCATGTTTATTTGACATTTCTTTTGTTAAGGTTACTGTTCCTGCTTCATATGTTAGCAGAAGTAAAGCGCACTAAGTCTTTTGTTTTCTAGGAATGTCGAAGATGTGGCCAATGTTAAAATGTAGCTCAATTTTCCAGATGCGTTCCATGTTAAACATATCCTTCTGTACACAGTAGACAGATATCTGAGCAAATATACTTGCTAAATATTTAAGCTATTTACTGTTATATTTTTACTTGTAACCAGGTTTGTCATAGACTTGGTATTGTCGATGTCGATGTTCAACCCAACTTCTGTTTCGTCAAATATATATACAATTAATACTAGATCATCAGTGAGGCTAACATAACTATTTAAGGTTTCCGCCGTTGATCGATTTTAGTACGTTGGAACATATACTTACACCAATAAGTTGGTGAATAATTTAAATTTAATTTATTTTAAATTTACGTTTTTTAAATTTTTAAAATTTTAAGTTTTTTTAAATTTAAAAATAGTTGATCTTGCAACCAGCGAGAATGGCGGTCTACTGTCTCGAAAATTTATTCGTTGTCTACGAACACGAGCACCAAAAGCTTCTTCTATATATGGTACGCATCTTTCCATTAAGATTTTTATTATTTTATTATCAGGTTGATGTAACATAGGTGTGTCCGCAATCAGCAGAGCTCTGAGCTGCGGTAGTCTCGCAAGCTTATGCGTAGTCTACAAGAAAGGAACAGAAACTTATTGTACTTAACGGATTTTTTGATAAGGAATGTCAACTGTTACTGTCAACTGTTGGGCAACAGCCGAAAATGTCATAATATAATTTAAAACAAATTTTGAAATATGTTTTAATGATTTATAATAAATTTGTTAGATTTAGTTTTTAGAGAGCCTCCAACTCCACACAACTTGTCTAGTGGGGGGGAGGGTCTATAAATGGCTACCATAAGCTACATGGATGTAGAAGAGAAGGATCTACCATACGTGGTTCTTTATTGATATACAGCCGTTTTTTAATTTCATGGATGGCTTCTGACCTGCAAGTAATTGTCGGTAATATATCCTTTTTGAGGGCTCTTCTAAATTTTCAAATTGTTGGGTGGTTTTCTATATGCTCTTTAACTGTAAACAGACCAACGTAGTGCTGGGAATAAGACCAGGCGCTTTCAATTAGGAAGAAAATTTGATGTGCCTACTTTAAAAAACTGTATTTGCTACAAATTAATAAATGTCAAAAATATCCTTTGTGACATCTAAAATATCGACCCCATTGTAACACCCTATATATTGTAAAGTGTATTTGATAAAGGTTTTTTTGCACAATGATGCAATGTTTGTTTCATGTTCCTGAGACAAGTAGTAAAAAAGTCAAGTGATTACACATTTATGGTTGAAGTTGTATTTGGTAACCCGATTTTTGTTTTTTTTTTTTTATGAAAGGATCAACTGAAGTACCGCTACAATAAATCTTCAAGATTACTATAAAACAAACTTTTTTGCATAAAAAATGTTTCCTTGAGGTATGTAAATTCTACAATACCCATGTTCAGGAGTGTTTTTCCACCCAATTTTATCGTTTCGATGCTCATTTTGTCATCATCAAATCTTGGCAATTTGTCGTTTTTCATGTCCTTTAAGATAATGTTAATTTCGTCTAAAAATAGAAGTCTACAAGTCGTTCTTGTATGAGTCTAGGCAAAATGCTTTTAGAATTTTTAAAACTATTGTTCGTGTTTGTTATGTATTATTGTAGTCAGTCATCTCTTGGTTTAAAAACATCCGTTTTCTCAATACGTTCATTCACTTATTCGCCTCGATTAATCTGGTTACTTCATTAATATTGTGTAGCCTTATATCTCATCGAATTGCTTCAGATATCTTTTTGTCGATTCCTTTATCTCTATGGCGTTGTTTAAGTGTTTGACCTGGAAACTTCTTGCCATCATCACGTTCTTAGTCTCATTACTCAGCTTCCCTTTTCTTTAGATCCACCTAACCTGCACTTGCTTTCCTCTTCATTATTGCAGCCGTTACTTGCCTGTAGATCGAGGAAACATCTAAACAGGTTTTCAAAAAATTTCAAAAAATGAATCCATTCTGAAAACTCGATGGTGGACAGGGATTGAGACCCCGATGGAATCTCGACCCGCGCATCACGTTTTCCATCAACGGAAGAAAAAGGGACCCAAGTAGGTACGTCGCATTCACTCCATAAACTAGGAACCAATTCCAACGCAGAGAAACATCGACCGACGATCCGAAGATTTATGGCCGTTTTTACAGTTTGTTTTCCGTCATCGGGAATAACAATTGTGTCGTGACTAGTTTGTCATTGTAGCAGCGACCGGCCATTGCCAGAGTGATTTCGTTTTAACCATGTAGTATGCGGTGGTGTACCTTGCATGATAGGACTCCTTCCACACACATACACGTACAAAATAGAAAAGAGATCTAACGTGGATACGGCGAATGTGTTCCCTTCCTGTAGTTGTGTGTATATACGTTTGTGTGTGTGCTCACCATTGTCGCGCTCACTAATCCCCTGAATAATTGCACGTTACGTTTTACGTGTTCATTCGTCCTATCTAGTCTACGTCCGAGGTAGTTTATCGTTGTGGGAAATGGAGAACGCGCGCGCGCACAAACATGCAGGGCTTGGACTCGCTAGGAAATTTTCACACTTCTATGGACTTCCATTCACGCCGTGCAATTATCCCGGAAAGTACAAAGCGGCCTCATTTCCCTCTGGTCGATGTCGTGACGTGACGGCGCCATTAAAACTACATTAGTACAGGAGGAATCCTCTTCGAAACTTCATTTGGACATTTGCAGTGAGCAGAACTACTGTTCCATGTCAGTTTATTTGAGACCGAAAAAAGTGATCAGTGGAGAAGAGATTAATTGTATAAAGGGAGCGTATATTTTGCGTGTGATTACAGAATTGCATTGATAACTACTATTGTAAATAATGCATAATTTGGGAAATTGATTGAAATTTATTAAATATTCTCGCATAATTTGAATATGTCCAGACCGACAACCTATGAGATAATTAAGCGCCATTTAGGAAGTTAAAGTGAAGTAGTCCAGTTGTTGCACATACCAAAAATTTAAAATACAATAAACAAAAATTATGGGTATATCCGAAAATTAACGAAATTTCACGAAGTTGTACAACATATCATTTTGGACTCGAAGACCTATTAAAATATGTACCACTTGTATAAGTTGACGTCTAAGAAGAAACTTTCTTTTAGATAATTATGCAAAAACGCTTGATCATCAAATGTTTTAGTAATATGTTTCAACACAGAGCACAACACAGAATTTTTTTGATCTTTATAGACCATTTTGAGGTTCTCTCGTTGAAACAGTCTTAAACGTTTTGAGAGTTAGAGGCAGTAGCGCTGTTAAGCATTTAAATACATATTTGTGGAGTTGTATTTTGAATACTTTTAATATATTTAAATGTGCAGTAAAACTCATAAGATTCATTTGTATTTAGTGTGTATTTAAAATACATTTTTGTCCAACATTTTAAATAATGTAGTTAAAATTCAAATACATTATTGGCAATGTTGAGATCTTTTACTTGTTAATCGCTTTTACATTTACCTGGAAATAAAGATGCCTTTTAACTTCGCATCTTCCCCAATGCAAGTAGAAACATTTTATGCGGCATGGATGGTTGTTTATTCTATTGTTTAAAATTCTATTGTTTATATGTTTCTATTTTGTTTATATTGTTTCTGTTTCTATAAATTGTTTAAAAATCTATTACCTGAGGCTATCATAACATGGACTACCCCTTCATGGAAGACGTAAGGAATAAAGGATTTTAATTATATTGCCGATTTTCTTGATATCTCATTGGCCACGATTTCGAAACTGACTTCCTAATTAATTAGAAATATTGAATAAAATAAACTTACTAAAAATACATTCTTATTGCCATTACAAATTAATCCAGCAGTAGAATTGCTCAAGTCTTATTGCGGAATTTTGTTGAAATAGTTGTATGTGTATTTAATTATAATCTCAACGGAAATATTTAAAATACATGGTATATCTATTTTTAAAAAGTATTTGTATTCTGATACTTTTTAGAAGCATTTTTAGGAACACTAGTAGTTAGTCTAGTCTAACAGAGCTTATAATTTTCGGTTTGAAATTGCTTAACTAATAATAATTTTTATTCAAGATTTTCAGGATTTCATTTTTTTTAATTATCAAACTAACCGAGAGGAAAAATTTTAAGTCGTATTGAATATATTACTTATATGAAACTACAGCAATTTGTGCAACTTATAAGCACTTGTTTTCAGCGATTTCAGTGGATTCAATATTCATATTCATTTCCATTAAGAAAACTAATCAATAACCCATTTTTTGCCCAAAAGCCTTGAATACTTATAGCTATTTGAGCTTGCACTTCCTTCAATGGTACCTGCAAATAAAATATGTGCATTTGTCATCTAGACTGTTGTTAGTTAGATAAATAATTGTAACTTCCCCAAATATTTCAATATCATTTTTAGGTATTGATATTTGAAAAGGGCAAGAATATCTATTGAAAACAGATTGGAAGAGTTATATAAATTGCCAACAAAACAATTATCAAATCAGAACATCATTTTTAAGAAAAAAATTGTAATGTCAGAAAATGCCTGAATCATTATACACAAGTTTACAAAATGTATCATAGACAAAAAGTGAACTGAAATTAAAATTAAAAATATTCACTATCACTTAAATCTGTAACCATTGAGGTTTGTTTTACATTGAAATAATAATTTTGGTGGTGAAAATTTTTCAGTGTAAAATCTCCAACTTCAATAATATTTTACTAAACTGATTTCCCAATGTGATTACTAGAAGTATACTCAAATCACCATTACAACGTCAGCAGTGAAAACGCTGATATTTTTTAAATTTCTCAAATAATTTTGGTTTTCGAAATTTTCTTGAGACACCATTGTTCGACGGGGTTCAATCCACCGAAATACGTTAAAAATTCTAAAAATTGAGAGTTTCCTTACTAATAGGTCTTAGTATGAAAATATCTATAAAACTACTTTTCTAACTCTCGTTAATATAAAAGCTTCACAAGAAAATGTTTTATAGCTTGCCAGGACACAAAGTTTCATGCAATGTAAACGATTTTAAAAATTGAAATAAAAAATGAAAATGTTGCGTCTGGAACCTGCCTAAAGCAGGAACACATAGAAAAATTACTTGATAATCAGCACCTACTAGTACCAGTACCACATTAGTCGTGGCCGTTTTATGGGGTACAATTCTACAGATATTTCCAACAAAGTGTTCTGGGAACTTTAAACTTGACCGTTAATAAGGGTGGCCACTCAAGCGAAGTGCCCACGAGAAACAATTAATTTTTAATAACCCCAACAAAATCATTGCAACAAAAAGCACTTCGCTGCACCCAGTAATTCTACTGAATTAAAGTTCGAATAAAAGATGCTACTACTTACTTGGACAAATTTGTCTTGATTTGATTCAAAAATATATTAATTTCAAGTTATATGTATTTTCAAAACTTACCCATAAGCAGCAAGCGCAGGATCATAAGGGTAATAACCGGTGGTAGGTTGCAGCCCTGCACTGGTCCACGCTGACATATCCGCCGTCCCGCTGGCGTCCTTAAGGGCATAAGGGTTACTCTGGAAAATAAAAGTCAAATTAGAACTAAAAAAACAATAAATAAATCTCAAAATTAATTAAGCCTAAAAATAACATAACTAAGGAAAAGAATTCTACCTTTTAGAATAAATATTGGTACCGTTAATAATTATATACCTACGTTGCATAAGCTTACATGGATTGTTTATTAGCAAGCAATCAAGAGATTGTACCGTTCTACCGGAAACTCGCACATTTCCAATTAAATTTTACCACCAATACATTTAATAAATAAGTACGATTGTCTTAGAAGATTTACTTAATACGGATTTTATTAACGAGCCGCCGCTGCGTCCCGTTACTTCCACTAATAAGCCCTCGTGTAACAATTAAAAATTCCAGCCGCGTGTACGAAATGTGCACGAGTGACAAGTTGGCGTGCAAATAATTTTTATTTTACCAACATAATTTCCAATAATTATTGTTGTGTTTACAATGGTCGGACGATGTGTACGACATATTAAATTGCTTTATATCGTTACATCGCCAACATACAAGCTCATACACCTTATTTTATTCCATTGCGATAAATTATAACGAGCCTTGAATAGCCGCTCATTATACTTGTGTATTCTTTTTTATTGTAGTCGGCCTGGTAATTTTGATTGATGGTAAATAAGTGATTATAGTCGGGTGTAAGTGGATGCGGAGGATAATTTAACACGCGGGTGTTTCTAACCTATTAAAGGTAAAGTGTACCCAACTATTATATGTTTGCATTGTAAAGAAAAAAGGAACCATTAGAATATGACAGTGTATATACTATTTAAGAAACAAAAAATTAAACAATTTCTCCATGTTTTAAATGGATAAATGCCAAACGAAAAATTTATTTGTGAGTAATTAAGTAAATTTTTTTGGTTGATACGCTGGCCCCTCTAGTATATTTTACGAGTTTTTACGAAAATTATTCAGAAAATTAAACGGAAATTAGGAAATTAGTGTCATAATTATATAAACTTATCTAATCTGCTAATAGGTTCAGTTAAAATTGATAAAAAGGAAAATAGCAGCTTTTATTTGTTACATACTAACATATTTTACTCATAACTTATATTACACTTTTCTTTTGGCACCATTACGCTTTTCATACAACAACAATAAGTTTAAATCGTTAATTTTTAATCAAATACGTAAAAGAGATTGACAACTGATTAATCATTTATTGTGAAAATCCACGACTAAGAATTAATTAATTGTTAATGGCAAGTTTTCACAATTGTCATTAATCGATTTTTTAATTGCAATCGGCGTTATTAACAATTAATTGTCTTAATGGTTTATTGTCCAACAATTTACTGTTGTTTAACACTGCGGTATAAATCTAACAGAAATTAACTTCCATAAACAGGCAAGTCAATATTTCCAAAACATGTCATCCATAACTTTAAAAAAAATCAGAAAAATAACTACTTACCCTGAATTGTTATTTTGGTAAATCTGTTTCGTAAAATCAATCATTAATTTTAATATTTCAAATTGCACCCCCTTGGTCCAAATATTGATTTTGAAACTACCAAACTGTCTTTTATTTTTTACATGGTGTCTTAAGACACAATTCTTAATTGATCTGCAGAGGTTTGAAGCAGGAAATAAATTTAAAATTTTTGTCATTGTCAATTCTACTTTCACAGATTGCGACAGACTAAAACGTTAGTGCCGAAAAGTGAATTTTCCACTAACAATTACGTAGATTTAAAACAAATTTTTATTCTAGAAATTACAGGTTGATATTATTCTGCGTAATAACTATAAATATTTATCATCACCATTTATCATCATTTATCACATTGTTTCACACACATTTATCACATTGTATAGCTTATTTGTTTTCAAGTATTTAATTTTTATATAGTTTAACCACGGCAACAATGTCCTATATGACAAGTACGGTCATTCCTGTCATAGTTTACCGTAACAAAAAATAATAAAATAAGTGTCAGATTTACAATTTCGACTCTTAATCAAAATTACGTGATACAAACAGGCCGTGAGAAAAGTTGAAAATGTTTTTCCTGCGTTGTCTTTTAACATTCAATAAAATTTTTATTTTGAGACAAAGGCAATAAACTATGGAATCCTCATTCGATATTCTTGAACTTTACTACCATGTATAATTACAAGAAATATTTGAAATTTCCATAAACTTCGTAGATTAAAATATATTCCGGTATTCCAAAATTATAAATGTACAGTACGATTAAGACTTTGTAATGCTTAAAATTATAACAGGAAAACTTCTACAACTTACCTAACATTGTTTAGGAAAATATAGGTCTAGAAATTTTGTCCTCTGAAGATCAAACAATTTGAAACATGCATAAACCTTCTAGATTTGATTTGAGCACTTTCAGTAATCTGTGGCTATAGAAAAACTTCTGGAATCGCCATTTTAGTGTTTGAAACATTTCACATTGAAATAAAATTATTGAAAACTAATGTAAACCGTTTGGATTAAATTTTATAGCCATTCTATCCTACCAAAGTTGTAAAGGAAATTTTAGTCTTTTTCGGTGTCGGTATGACTTTCTACTACTGTTTTTAATTAAGGCTTACTACGAAAATCTACATGTTTTTTGTAGTTCTCGAAGACTGAAAAAATTTCAAATTTTCTTAAATTTTCTAGATTTCATGTTAAATTTAGAACGAAATAATTTGAAACCGTCTAGAATCCATTTTGGGACAATTTTTGTGGTTCAATTTTGTCGAACTTGTAGAACTATATTCTATATATTTTAAGCTGTTTAACGTTTATATTCAAAATAGAGATGTTTAAATATTCACAAAACTTCTTAGATTAGATTTTAAAGGTCGCCTCTCACAGTTCTAAATAACAGAAAGCCGTACCATTTACCTTTGGCCCATTAACAATACGGTAACGTCATGTGTAGTACTGCATCGAAATGGAGTTTTACGCTGCTATAAATGACAATAATTAAAGCTTATGTGATTAAGAGAAACATCCATTGTGTTTAAGAATGTAACATTCTTTTTAGTTACCCGTTACTCATTAGAATAAACAATGTATAATCCCTCATATTGAAACTATTTTATCGTCAAAGGACCTTTTTGCATGAAATCTAAAAGAAAACGATCAAAATGATATTTATGATAACTAAATTGCTTTGTCATGAAACGGTCTCTTGGGGTCAAACGTGGCAAATACAGTGGCACATACGATAGCGTTAGTGTTATATTAGTGTTATAGGATTAAATACAAATGACGTGTGGTACTCCGCGAATGAACGATGAGAATGGAAGCTAGCTTTCTTAAGGGCTGTTTTGATTACACATGGAAAAATTATGATAGTATCTGGTGTAGTAAAGATGTATAAGAGAAAATTTTTTTTAGAATTTGTAAAGAATTGACGTTTATGAAGATAACAAAAGCATTTAAATTTAAAAAAAATATAATCTCGAATATATTTCTAAAATTATTTAAATCTATATGTATCAATGAATTACAAAATATAGTAAACTTAAGAAATATTCAAAAAAATATACAAAGGATTTCTTAAATTTATTAAATATTAAACAAGTTCTATTCTATTTAATTACACTCTGCAAAAGATACAATTGGTTGATGATGATTGAAATATGGACACAAATGTTTGCGATTCCAGCTGACTTAAGTATATCGGAAAATTTTCAACGATTGTTGTATTTTGTCGTTGATTCAGCTGGATTACTGTGCACCGTCAATTTAAAAAGCATGTCGGCTGCTTGGGACTTTTAAAGAAAGAGGGAGAGAAATACAGTGGCAGGTATGAGTAGAAATCCAAACTTTAGAACGAAATAGAAGGAAAAGGAGAGATTCCAGAATAACGTATATAATTACGCATGCGCGAGAGTATATTATATAGTATATATATATATATATATATATTTAGTGTATTATATATATATTATATATAGTATATATTATATATACTATATATTATACATAGTATATATAGTATATATTACACAGCATATATATAGTAATTTATAGTAATATTTCTAGTGGAAGAGAAAAAGAAAGAAAGAGAGGAAAACAGAGAAAACCTATTGCAGCTCGTTTATGTATGTATAGCATATACAAACTCCATAGCATATATTAATTCCACAGCCTTCTCGTGTCGGTCGGATTTTCTTGACGCTCGTTTTTTATTGAAATACTCCTCACCGCGTAACCTCCCATAAGAAAGCTAGCTTCCAATATTTATGTTATTTGCTGAAAGAGGGGACGATTAAACGGCGATGTGGGACTCAAAATTTTCTTGGAACGTTCAGGTAACGTCGAAGCTATGGTATATACTAAAATTCTTCAAGAAAATTTGTTGTTTCTTGGCAGTTTACCACGCTTTACTTCAAAGGACCGCACTTTATTATATCAAAACTCACTTGACAATAAAGTAGGCCACTTTTAAAGCAATTTCAATTTGATCACAATATGCCTTGTATGGATACGGTTTTCCACATTTAAAACGTAATTTTTCAACCACCCCAACATTTTAAACTTTAGTTGCTCTCAGCTTGTTGCCTGATAACCGACTTTCTTCGTGTCGAAAAGAAAGGAGAGGCACGTCGACTCCGCATTCTTCGCATCGATTTTTCGAAATTTACACAACAGCGACTTTCACTCTCGAAAAATCTCCTCCCTCGGGCGACGCAACGCATTGTCCTGTCGCCGTCCGCGGATTTCTCACGGCGTTCGCGTTCCAGAGAAGGAAGATGGAAGAATGAACGAACAATAAGAAGAAGACGAAGATGATGAGAAATCGAAGACGACGAAGTCTTCCATCCTCGCCACTTATCGCTGTGTCGCGCTAACTCGAGGCGACTTATTTAAATTTCCCGATCCGGGCCCTCATTTAATTATGCCGTACTTGCTGATGGTGTCGTTAGATGTCAGCCTCGGCGCTGTTCCGGTTCAGTGGGAACGGCTCCGAAGACATTATTTGACTACTTGACCGAACGGATTAATACACTAAAAGGAACGAGGGAAAGTAACTTCAAACTAATGTTATGGAACCGTAACTTTACCGAACGGTAAACACCGAGTTGCGCTCCCGCTCAATCGATTCGCGGAAATGATTTTAGAGTAAATGTATGAAAGATGGTTCACACATGTGCTGGAAACTGGAGGTGTGTATTTGCCCTTTGTAATACCAACTATGGAACGTTTATCTTGGCAAGTTTGTACTTACACCTTTTAGAATTCGAGATATTTACCTTACATAATGATCATAGTGGCAATTAGTGAAACAACTAACAGTTACAACTGAATCGTGGCATAAGTACAGAAATCAAAATTAAATCTAATTGAAAAATAACATATACATTAACAATTTTACAATTTTATTAGGAAAAATCCAAATTGATTGTATTTCTTCGAAAGAAAACTATTTTCTGAATATGTTTCAAAATCATGTATTAATTTCCAAATTTACTATTTTGAGGACAAAACGTTTTCCGTTTTGAACAATGTTGAAAAGCTTCCGATTTTAAATTCGTGAGTATCTTCGGTTTAGCTTCGTGCTTTTCATTTTCTTCACCATTTCTCTCTTGAAAGTTTTGAATTGTTTTCAATATTGCAGTAGCGTTCCTCGGTTTGTAAATTTTGATTAATTTCGACGTATGTAATATGCTTAGATGGTCTGAGAGAAATTCATCTTTAAGTACAAGTCGGTAGTTATAAGTGTCCGTATTCTAGGGTTTCATTTACATGTATTTATTACGAGAGAAATTCAAGAACATCGTAAAAGTGTGAAGTGGAGGTATGTATGTGTGTAGGCATATATTAAGGCATTTTCAGAATAGGGTCGAAAAATCCAAAAATCCTGAACTTTCTATTCCAAGGGGGTAAAAAATATATGTGAAATATATTTTGGGTGTTTTTCTATCGAGGTACTTTCCGAACGTTCTCTTTTATATTTTCTACGGTTATAGCACCGACCACTGAGTGACCCGAAAAAAATTAACAACCCCAAATTTCCCTTATCGGAAAACGGGAGGAAATGTGATATACAGCGCTCGAGGAGCTAGAAATTTTAAACTTGGTAAGCTTATAGTTCACTTTCCAAGATGGTTGAAAAAATGCCATTAATTCTGAGTTTCCCTTTCTGAGGGAAATACCAGTGAAACTGAACAAAGTGAACTGAAACAGAGGAGAAATAACCGTAAACTTTATTTCTATTAATTTTGTTTGGAGTCATTGGAAATGATATTTTTATTTCGGGCATTCAATTGAACGTTTTCGTTGCCTTAAAGTGGAATCTACTAGAGAATATTCGAATTGAAAAAAAGGAGACAATACCCCAAGTAAGCAGTGTCGAAGCCCACTTCTACATTACTGAAGGTATCTTTTCTTGTTTTTGGATTAATTCGTAATCTAATTCGGAAATTTTTTTTGCAAGTCCTTATTTCTCCCTTCACGGGAGTTGATTGTTTTACTGCGATCACCGCGTTCAGGATATCCCGAAGGAAATTTTTCTGGCCTTTTCAAAGAAGCCGAGAGGATATTTTTACGTGATAATCGAATTATCATGACAAAAGGAGAGCAACTAGTGTTCGCAGAACATTAAAAGCCCCGGCGCCGCCCGCTAAATGATCGCAAGCTTCCCGTCAGCAAATAATTCTAACAAGTGCCGCTTTTTTCCTTCTTTTCTTCTCCTCCTCCTCTTCACTCCCGGGGAACGGAACGAAATGAACGGTATCAATTGACTGCTGTTTACTGTAGTATAATGTCGGTAATTTAGTGAACAGCGGTTAGAAATGGGCTTTTTTATGGACGGCGGTAACGGCGCGAGGCGCGAAACCCCCCATCCATCTTCCAGGATCCCTCGGGGTCTCTTTTACCCTCTGAGTCGTCTTTCCGCAGGAAGATTTACGCGTTCAGAATAAATATAGAGTAGCTTCGGCGTTAGGGGAGAGGAAGAGGCAGAGAGGAGGGAGAATAAGAGGCTCCACTCGAGAACTGGGGGGGCCGGAACACTTATATAAAGTGGATTTCGAAATCATATCTATCAAACGGCCGAGATTGGGAATGTGGGGCGCGGATTTCGAAGGAGGGTTTTTTAATTGTGGATCACGTCAAAAGCGCGGCAGATCTGATGTAATGATGTAATGCGGTTTATAAAAATTTTAAAACGTCAAGGGACAAACTCATTAACACCACTCATATAGATTTCTTCTTACGCTCAGTTAGTACTCGAATTGAGAGTGAGCGCGCGACCTCCTCAAATTTGGAAATGGTGTAAATCAAGTGATTCAAATCAAGCCACTCAATTTAAGAAAATCATATGTGGCAACACCGCAAAATATCTTATTCGATGATTTTATTAGGTTTTCTATGCATAATTTCTCTGTTTCGTGTGTGTTATACCCACAAGCTTTTTTATATAAGCTATAACGATATGAGTTCTGGGTTAAAGCTACCTGGGCTTCAGGTCTACAATGCACTTTTCAACCAAAGGTTCCTACAAACAGGGTAATTTGCTAAGATCCATGACACTTCTCACCCTATAGTTGCCAAGATAATGAGCATATCCTGTTTTCACTAAATTAATATTAACATCTTATTTTAGGATATTATAAGGTGCATCCCTTGATTGAACAAAAGATTGATTGATTAAATAGTTAAAGATATATATATATATATATATATATATATATATATATATATATATATATATATATATATATGTTAGGAATGGTTCTGTGTAGTTATTACTTGAGCCTAACCGAAAATAGTATACTAGTAGTATATTTAGTATCAGCAGTATCTATCATTAGGATTAGAAGCACTCTTTTTCCATGTACACTTGGAAGCTCCAAAAAACCCTTAATAACCAATTGAGCGCAAAAAGACACCGCCATGGCTGGTTGTCCAAGACAAAGCTGTGTTAAATTTTAATTACCATAATGTTCTCACTGTAACACTTGACACAGATGTGCAGTTCCTATTTCTTAGGCTACATATGGCCGACTGGGTCAGTTATAGGAGAATCTGTTGCACGAAGTATTTTGAATACATACTGTGTTTCGATATAGGATCATAAGCCATTTTCTAATACGCTCGGTACATTGAGAGTTACGTAAGCCTGGCAGTTCTGATTCTTCAAACTACCCATTTCACCAACCTTCTATTTTAAATACATATGAATATAATAATATAATTTAATAATAAATAACATCATTTTCTAAAGTAGGATATTAGATTGTTTTTGGGTTCTGTTAATGGTAGAAGTGAATAATTTCTCAGAATGTGAACAAGTCAGAATATTTAGCTTTTGCTTGATAAATATCGCTGAGACGAACTATACTGAAAACAGTGATGTTATTTAGCTTACCATATAACAAATTTTGAAGGGAAAACTGTCGGAATGTTGAATTAAGGCCACAAAAATTATTGCAATTATTTCAAGATTATGCGGCCACCAACAGTCCCTCCCTGTTGAAAATTGGGCATAACATTACTAATATTAACGTATAGCAGATTTTACACATCTTTTTGTATATTCCCAATTGTATTCAGAGCAAACTTATCATATGAATAAAAATTTTCAAGTGTGAACTTTCCTTTTTCTTTAGGCAAGGGAGCTATAAAAAGTTTATTCTACGAATTCAAATGTGACTATTATTTAAAGAAAAGAACATATGTTTGTAATTTTTGTTAACCAGAAATAATCAAGCATTTGAAATTACTTGTTTGTCGACTCAGCGATTGACTACAACGAATACAATTTATTACTATGACATTGCTTTTAAAACATACTGACCGATGTACTCGGTTTCGCTCGGAGGTCTCAACCGTACACCGTTTTCCCACCCTATTAGAAGGTGAAGTTTTGGATTTATGGATTTTTCTAAATCTTCTGGTATTCCAATCCATAACCGTACCGAATATTCACTTTATAGTTACTAAGGGTTACATTTCATTCCCTTTTCCACTCCCCGAGTTACTGCAATTTGGTGTTTCAAAATTATTTCGAGCCACTAGATGGCCTAAAATAAATTCCATAGAGGGTTTGAAGTTTCTAACTACTAGAGAAGTACCTCCTCTGAACGGTACCGATAAAAATAACTTTCTCCCCTGTTTTTCACCCCCTTTAAGCTTTCTAAGTCATGTGCGTCATAATTTAAAGAATGGGTCTACGTCTAGCTCAATTTCGTCTAGCTGTTTGGGTACTTTCTATTTCTGTGGGCTATTTGGGAAATTTCATCCTATTTTCTTTCACCTTGGTAAGGGACTTTCAGAATTTTTAAATAGTTCTCAAAACAAAAATTAACGCTGTCACTAAACAAAAAATAATAAAAAGTGATCCATTAGATATTAACATTACTTTCAAATAATTCATTAATTAATCGTTCAAGATTTGTTAATGAATGAATGTTAATGAACGTTAATACAGGATCGGCTATAATTGTTGGCGTAATTTGAGAAATACTTCATCTATAATTTTTTTCGACATAAACAACTCGAATCACGCTTTCGAAACCTCATTTCGTATAATATTAATACATTTGTTTACGTGTAACGTTTTCTTTGAATAGAACTCGCTGTCTTAGAACAAATTTTAGAATTTCACAATGAAAAAGCTTATTAAGCTTTCATTGTGCCACAGAATCAGTAAAAACGTTAGCCTTTATTATTCCGGTACCACATAGTTGTGTAGGTTCTAAACTTTTTAAAATCATTTAATAAGCGATGACTTGGTGACTTGGTACTGCGGGTCTTCCTCTCCGTAAATAAAAACATCAAAGGGTTAGTTACAACAAACCTAAATAAAAACCCACATGGGATTGCCGTAATAAAATGTATTTTTCGACAACGCGGAGTGGGCGTCGAAGCGGCTGTTACAAATCGAAAATTTGCCTATTTTGATGCCGGAGCTAAAATGTTTCTCTTGTCGAACGCTCGGGTGGACAAATCGACAGGGAGTTTTTTTTTACGTTCGCTTTAGCATTTAAAAACGATACCGGGACTAAATATAGAAACTTTACGATTGCTTGATTTGCTCCATCTACGCGACGGGTGAACAATCCGCCATGAGAGATTATTGAATTAAAAAGAATCGTTTTTTAGATCCGTATAATTTAGTAGTTGGTAAAACCGTCTATTTTCCTCATAATGGGCGAAATGAGTGAGAGAATTACCACAAACTCAACAAGCCACTATGTAAATATTTTCAACTGAACGGAACCGATAATTAGATAACATGTCAATATTCCAAGGAATGGGAAAAAACATCAAGTTCTTTAGATCTTACTGATTAGACTTACCTCATAAATATGTGACTCAGTAACGTTTGATAAGGAAGAAAAAATGTAAAGTACCTTTCAAAAACAATACTTATTGTTTCGATATATTTTTAATAATACCACAATGATATCAATAAGGATATAGAGATGTACAGATAGAGAGTGAAAGAAAAATCGAGTTACAGGCAACTCAACCGAACAACAAAAGCAACAGTCCGATGGAACGGGTATTAAATTTGTTCCCACATTCCATGTGTTCCATATTTGTAATATTAAGTGGTAGTTGGTAGTTCGTAAAAAAACCAATTAATTAAGAAAAACCAAATACACCTATATGCATGTACTTAGTAATTTTTTGCGATAAGGGCATCTTCCTAATAGAAACAAATTGTTTGACCTCCCAGTGTCTGGTTTAAAGTGGTTTGTTTCACTATACAATCAATCAATGCCATTTTTACTACCAACTGACCACTCACAGTTCCTGGCCTGCATTAAGTAATTCAATCATAACTTACACAATAATTAGTACGATTAGTTTAATACAATTAACTAAAACAAAAATATAATTTTCCTTTCCCTAAGTTGTATATTTAGAATTTTGTAAACTTAATCTGAATATCTAGTTCGCTTTATAAGCAATTGTGTTAAATGAATGCAGGTAATATATATTAAAAATAACTTTGGTGCAAGAATTTAATTAAATTGTTAATTGCAAGTTTAGAAATAGATACGCAAAACCACCTAAATTAATAATATTAATTATATTTTCAATTATGATTGTGATTCAATTAAAATTACTATTGCCGCTATTTTCTTTTAAAAGAAATGCGCACAATTCCGCCTTCATAGAAATCAATAATTATTATTACTTATAATTAAAAAGATTAACAATGAATTTAACTACTCGTTTGTTCGTAATGTGAATTTCTCTATCGTTTCGTCTGCGATCGTTTTTTCTTAAACTCTCTCTGGTTAGATTTTGCGCTTGTTTGAGTTTTAACAAGCGAAAATTTTTTGTAATCATAAAACGCAAACTATGATAAAAGGGTTAATTCCAGGTTTCTTATTATAAATAATCCCATACTTTTGATATATTAAGAAATAAGATTATAACAAGAACCGCCAGCAAACAATTCATAAAATTAATATACATCTTGTTTTTTCTTCCCTTTCAATATATCTACATGCATCGAATTGCTTTTAAAAGTTGCACAATTTTAAAAACCGAACAACGAAATGTTAAATTACCCAATCACGTGGCAGCAAAACTAGTTAAACTTTAAAACGTATGCATACATGTGTGTTGTTTACAAGATCACTGACATCACCAGGAGCATGTTACCGGTGATCCTTATCGTGTCCTCCATTGTGTTGTTACTACATACTCCACATTTTATATACCTATAACTCGTGTAACGAATCTCAGAGCGAGATCAATTGGAATCAGGTCTCGGGAATATATCTTGGTGATCAGATACAAAAGTTTGGAAGAACAGTAATTAGAATTTATTTGGATTATCCAAACAAAGTTGGTTTGGTGTAGTGAGGGGTATTGGAAATGACACGTTGAATAAGAAAGCCAAAGGCCCAGAAAATTATTGAATAGGTGAAATGGCTTTTCGATAGAGTTCAGGTGAACAAACCGTGCATATCCAAAAGTAGAAACGAAAAGTTGCCCTCTTCGTATGAAACTAATTTACCGTCAAAGATTCTATCTTTCAAGGCTTACCGAAGATTATGGTCCCAAGTGCCTCAAATGGTACAGATATAGGGTAAACGTTTGTCCTTTTTTAAAATAATGTACGTCGGGGCTAATAAATAATGTAGGACATTATTTTCCTAAAAGCGACACACGGCCGGGCCCAGGCGGTTACGACGAAGCGAAAAACGTCATCGAGGCATCACATCCTTTTTTATGGTGCATTAAAACAGTTGCTCCGTCTCAGCGATACCATCTGCGATATGCCATTCATTGCCTGGGCACAGTTAACTGGAGACTCGAGCTCGTTATTCACTAACCACCTCATGTACGTATATATACATACATACGTATGAACGGTCCATTTACTCTTATATTACTTGTTCACCTCGCATCTACTTATATTATTTCTCTTATAGAGTGTATGTGTATCGACACGTAGACCAGCGATGGATGAGGGAATGTCAACGGTTCTGTCAACGTTGATACTTCGTAAAGTCACATGTATGTATACCGATTCTTTTACGTGCGGAGCCATCACAGTTAATAAATCTGAACCGATGACGGTCAATTTCCAGACATCAATCTATCATTTTACAACAGAGCGGATACAATTACAATTGCATAAAAAAATTGTTCACCGACATTAGTACCACCAAATACACTTATGGAAGGTATTGGAGAATCAGTGAATAACCAAGGTTGGGGCGTTGGAAATATAGGAAGTTTGTGTCAGTAGATAATATCAGTGGGATACGTGGATTCCGGAAGGTGAGGAGTTAGGAAGTATTGCATAAAATAAATGCACGTTTAATGTGAAAGGCAGTATATAGGAAATCAAAAAACAACGATGTCTTGAAATTCATTTCAAGTTCTTTAATCAATAAAACACTCTTTTACATCACATGATTCAAGAAAAGGAACATCAATTTTTGTTTAAAAACGTTCCAATTTCAGAATTAGCATTTTTATATTCGTACTTAAACACAATTCCTGCATCTTTCTCTACCAACTCTATCCCAATTGAAAACGACGTCCTTTTCTTGAAACTTTTGGAAAAATGTTTGTTATTGCCGAATGAATGTTCATTTCAAAAACGATGAAGATTGTTTTTTGAAAAAAGCAAAATTTAGTTTTGTGCATTTCGATTAATAAATATTAGAAGATTTCTCCCGGAAGTAAAATAGTGGCCAAAAGTATAAGAATGTTATTTGATAATACGTGCACTATGAATCTTGTGAAAAATACCTCAAGTCGCTGAAGAACGTCATAGAAAACTCGACAATTTAAATAAAGACATTGTATATTTAAAATCGTAGAAAAGACGATAATACTTCGATTTTTGTCATTTACCAAAAGCAAGTTTTCGCCTCTATTTGTTTTTGCATCATGGATTTGACCTAGACCGTTGGGCAGTTTCAGAATTTGGTATCTTCTTGCAACATTTATGTTGTTACGAATGAAACGAATGTGTGATACGGTCAAAGTTTCGAAGTAGCCTTGTGTTAATTCAAAATTTAAAATTTTTGCCTACAAGAAATACCATCTTCTACCCTACGCTACGACGCATTATTTTTTTTGTCGACTATGCGTTTTTTGGTCTGAGACACAAGTTAACCAGAATTTAAAAAATTCCGATGGCACAACCAGTCGGAGAGGCCTATTTTGTGCACTATACGCTACTTAAAATAAAAACTTTATAGTTATGGATATAGAGTGGTTCTGTTACGAAACGTAAAAGTTATAAGTGTTAATATAACGAATACTCAGGCAGGGTATTGAACCCAATCGTACGTATAGCTTTTTAGTTTTGCTAGACAGATATTATATTTAAAAAAAATGTTAGATACAAAAATTATAGAACTTTTTAAGGTACACAAAATGACTATAATTTGCATCAGGTCAAAAAACAAATAAATTACGATTTTTTTTTAATTGGACAGACCGCCACATTATTTTTACTAAACTGATTTCCTTTGAACAGATCTTGTCATATTTAATTATTTTTGAAAATGTTAGTTATTTCTAATTAGTAGTAATAAGTAATGGACGTATCTATGTAAATTCTTGTTATGTAAACGGGCGTGTAGTAAATAGAAAGACCTATTCTATATTCAGACATACTTGGAACACCTAAAAAACCATGAATAAGCATTTTAGCTAATGAGCATGCCGCCAATTGCCGGTTTAAAGCAAATGGTCGTTAAATTTTAATGATCGTAGTGTTCCAAACGTAACACTCGATATAAAGGTGCAATTCTTATTTATTACGCTCTAGAACGATATATCGTAAATAAATATCGGGCTTTGGTGTAGAGCAACAAACTGTAACAAACAATAAAGCTACTTGTACAAAACCCCGTCACAAGTCGACTAAACTTCCTTATTTAGTTACGTCCCAAAATAGATTTTTATGGAACTGAGCTGACTAAATGTGCAACATTTTGAATGTTTTCGGTTAAACGAACCCCCTGGCCGTAAACCTCGACTCCTCTCTCACTTATGGAATGTAAACTGGAAATGACGGACGCCAAGATCCGCGTTTCCCCCAGAACATTTCCCGCCTCCACGTCGCATCTCCTGCATTATTCATTCATACCCATTTCGCGGAGTGGAGTTTCCCACGTTTCGGGCAGCAATTCCGCGCCATTTTGTCCGGCTTGTATGTGCGAGTGAATGCCAGTGTGTGCGTGTGTGTGTGCGTGTGTATTGAACGCAAAGCCAGCGACTCTCCAAAAGGTTCAAATAAGTTATCTTTGCTCAGCACACAATTTGCTCTCGATAATCGCTGTTATGTCGACCATTAAACGCCGACAAAGGAATCAATCACGGCCGATAACAAAATAAACACCGATAATATCCGCCTTATCGTTCAGAGAGCGAAAGGGAGAATGAAAGGGAAGAGGGAGGAGAGGGCGGCACGATTATTGAGCTTAGTCCAGGTGACGTGGCTGTATTAGTTGTGTGCATTTGGGTAAATAAAGTCCCGAGGCGGTGTTTAAAAACTTGAAAAAAAATTTTAGTGTTATCACTCCAAGTGCAAACAAATCCGCCATCACGTTTCGATAGATGAAATAAAATTGTTTAATAGTCGTAAGCTACACAAAATGGTGCACAGATGATGGCAACGACTGCGAATGAGAATCTATAGTATCTATTAAACAAAATACATTAAACGATGCAAATCCTCCTTTCATTAAATAACAATGTACGGCATTAGGTACCTACTACTTGTTCAAGGATCGTTTTAAAGCAATGTTTCCAAGCTGAGATGATGTCAGTACTAACAATGTAGGGGTTTTGGGGTTAATAGTTTTGAAGATGTGGAGAGTCCTCGATTATATCTTTTAATGAAGGAGGCGAAACCACACTGCAATTGAGTTTTTAAATTTATCAGATACATTGTCATAGTGGTAGCCGGTTTCGGCCCATGTGTCATCATCAAAGCTTGAGAATTTCTGGTCGAAATTCAGGTGATTTATGTATTTGATGAAAATCAGCTATTGTATTAGTTATACACTGAAAATTAGCTAACAGCGCCAGCCAGGCAAAATTAAAACGGTTTTGTCATAAAAATACAATCAAATTTATAACATGGATATATGGAATGTTTTTGGGATTGAATATTTTTCGTTCGGTAAATTAGAAATTTGTAGTTAATTTGAAGTTAGATTTTAATATTCTATCTATATTTTGTATAATACAAGAAAAAGAAAAAAAACTCCATTAGGCACGTTTAAATTTTAACTATTTTATAGCTACTGTATAGTTAAACTTTTGTTAACAGCTATTTCTCTATTTTTATTAGCTAAACCTGAGATATCTTTATAAAACTTTTAGAATGATTTTTATCACGGATACAGTCCCGGCTTAAGAAAGACGTGTTAGATTTACAATAAAAGGCTCATCTACTGTCGATTAATGGTTGGGCAAATTACTAATTCTTAATCAGAATTAATTAGAATTGGAAACTAAAAACAACAATAGTTTGAGTGCTATAAGAATTCGTAAAAATTCTAAAAAGTACTAGATCTAGTAAAGTGTATGAAGGTCTAAATATAATAGCAAAACTTATTTCTTTCTTTACTTCTGTATAATATACCACAACCATCCGACTACAGGAATGGTGAAAACACTTTCGGGCCGCTTCATTTTTTATTATTTTATGAAGGAATAAAACTATACTTTAACGTGTTTTGAGAAATTCTTCACCTACACTACCATTTTTCTTCTGAGGTACCTTCGAACCTCAAAAACACTTATTCCAATTTATCACAGAATACTTTATAATGAGGGCGACCTACAGCTTAGAGAGTATTTACTAGTGGTAAAATTCGTTATGGTTTCGAAGTTATTTGCAAAAGTTTCTAAAAATCTCCGAAGTAAATTTTATGGTATTTCACGAAAACCTCATTCTCTATAAATTTTCTAAAAGTTCTACTTATATTATCGTATAATTGAAATACTTATGCACAGGAACGATCTGCACCTAGCGGTACGAGTTGCGGATCGCTCATTTCATTTCTACTAGAAGACGATAAAGATGGCGATACAAAAGAGAAGCGGCGGTCGCCCTTAGGTCGCCCGGCACGGCAAATTTTATTACCAACACGAATCAACGGATGCCGGTATTTGATATTTTTAAATATTTTTTTTTTGTTGTGAGAGCGATACGACAAGATAAGACGGTAAAGGGAAGGAGGCTTCAAGACAAAGACAGTGTTTTTACAAAAAAAAAAGCAGAAGCAGATCTTGCATTAATGCACTAGCAATAAAATGAATAAGTAGCCGGCCCAATAAAAGTTGCTTTCTGTACAAACGCTAGAGACAGTCGCTAAGTTCCTCATTTTCACCCTCATGTTCGGCAAGTCGAATAAAAAAAATCCACCAGGACCTTTGAGAAGCGTGGAATGGGGATTGCAGCGCGAGATTGCCCCTCTTCAGATCAACTGACAATTAAGCTATTAGCAATTCGCAGGAAGTAGTAATTCGCTACTTCCTAGCGAATCGCCAAAAAAACAGGTAGGTTGGAGTTACCACACCAAACTGGAAAGTTTTAGCAGGTTTGCATCATATCAGGAGTGCCTTGGATTGCCCGGTGAACTAAATATTTTTCATTGGAATCGACCTCTAGCACTGGGCGGATGTGTACCTAGGGGCACTCTCATCCCTAGATATCCAGTCGCCACAAGTTTGATCTACCGGCTGGTGTCAAGAGTTGTGGCGTCCCGAAGGTTTACACGAATCCGGTTGTTGGATTCTTGGTACAATGCTTAAGCGTTTAAGCATTTTAAGCATGTTTAAGAGTCCGCCACTGCAATACAACCAACCATATCTGAAATTTTCAAACCTTTGGCGAATTGATGTTATTCCACCATTTTATTATTCCATAGCATGGTGAATTCCAATAGAATGGTTCAAATTGTTATGAAATGGATTTAAAGTCGTATGAAGAGATTCAGTACATGTACTACTTCATAGAACATAAGCCTAGTCAAATATCTTATTTTTACGAGACACTTAAAAATTTTACGACTATTGCGTAACGAACAAAAAATAATGTTCCTGTCCTATTTGAACAGGTTGTATTCGAGTTGTGTAGCAGTAGACTTGAAGTGCCTCCGAAATATTTTAAGCAGATCATTGATAATAAATACAAGTGCAAATTTAAAGCAGGAACATCGAAGTAATTGAAACTATATCTATGTAAATACAGTCAATGAATTCTTAGAATGAAAAATTAACCCGATCTAGACTAAATTTTAGGTCCTGATTTTCAACCCCTATATATTACACAAAACATTGGACTTTTGGAGTCGTCAGAAGAGTTAAATCTAGTTAAAACGCCAAACAGTGAGCCAAAGAAGTTTTAGAAAAAAACATATATATAATCAAATTCTAGTTTAAAATTATTTATAACCAAGTTAAATATTTACATGTCAAGTATGTTGTAAGAAAACAACATTCTTTAACAGTAAACTGCGATAATATACAAGACAATAAGCTACTTTCATGCCTTTTGGTTACTATAGACGTAGCAGCGTTGACATCATCAGTCCAACATTTAAGTCAAGCAATTACAACAATTTTAAATGATTGGAATATTTACGTCTATAGCATCTGATAACTGAGCCAATAAAATCTAAAAGAGTAAAGTTAGAAAGACCACATACTCTTTCGAAAACAGGTATATGAGTTGAAGTTTCTGAAGGTATGTACGCTGCAGCGTCTACCATTTGGACTCAGAGGCTTTGGACATGCTCCATGGCTCCATGGACATGCATCCTATGGAAAGTAACACCCTCCATTACATAACAAACATGCTCCACGCTCCGGTAAAATGAGTTTTTTGTCCATATCCCTCGCCCATAAATATTTGACGTGCTCTTTGTCTGCGTAATACCTATAAATGATATAAAATCTACCTTTCTACCTGTGACCCACCTTCCATTCTCGCCTACTCTCCTCGCTTGATTTTTTCTTTCTTTCTTTCTCTCTCATCTTCGTCGTCGACAGAAAAACTCGACGGCCTGTAAATTTAAAATTTCAACACGTCCGAAACGAAAATCTCATCTCATTAGTAGCGCACCTTTCAGAGCCGTCCGAAAAGAAACTGCGATTAGCATAAATATGCTGTAACAAACACCTTTTCTGCAACCTGAAATTCTATCGATTTATTTATTTATTTATTTATTAGGCGCAGGCTACTTGTAGGCCTCCGCCGGGCCCGAATTCGAGTTCATATATATTTATTGTACGTTCGTGTAAGGTTTGATTTGCCTCCTATGGGGTTTCGTCTATTCACTGGGAAACGAGTTAAACGGATAGGTATCATCTGTTCCGATTTGTTCAGAGGGAAATTTAATCTCGTAGAAGAGCGGCTGATCGTGTCGTACGATCGTCACATGAGACTTATTTCAGCGCTGATTTGTCCGC
Source organism: Cryptocephalus primarius (assembly GCA_963576515.1). Classification (NCBI taxonomy): domain Eukaryota; kingdom Metazoa; phylum Arthropoda; class Insecta; order Coleoptera; family Chrysomelidae; genus Cryptocephalus; species Cryptocephalus primarius. The sequence continues at coordinate 4,204,328 of OY754941.1, forward strand.
TGCGGTACAAATACGGTTTACGTTAGCATACCTTGTAATGGCATTAACACAATTATTCGGATTTAGACGCACTTCGTGTCGACAGACTGTTTAAAATTTAATTATCCGCCGGAGGGCAAGTTGGAATATTTGAACTAGCAGATATCGACAAGTTGATATTTGTAATTTTAAGGCCGTCTTCCTGTACTTTACTTTGTTACAAATTTGTTTTATTCATGAGATCCATAACTAATTAGTTAGGAGGTCTTGTCGTGTGGGTATTTGTAGATATGACGCAATTGTTTCACGAAAGGTGTGTATTTTTATTTCGATTTTATGTGATAAAATAACGAAAGTAATACTAAGACTTAGGGGGGACTCTTTAAACTGTGAACTAGAAACTGCCGTCAAAGATTTTTCTATTCGTAATGCGGTAAAATTCCGATTAGTCAAGTGTCGATATTGAATAATGAAATGACGTAAAAATCGTTACATATGTAAGATGTGCTAAACTATAAGAAAGTAAGGAAGGGTTGAATATTGAGAAACCTCTATTTCAGGTAACTTCAAATGAGGGAACAAACCAACAAGCAGTAGAACAAATAGCAATAGCAGGCCAAGTGTATGCAGATTGTGAAAGGTACAGAAACACTGAAACGAAGTAACATGACTTAATAAAAAAAAAACGATAATCAGTGTTGAGGATAAAACATAGTATATGACTGGTAAAATATTATGGAACGAAGTAATAAATTTGGATACATTGCTGCATGGCAAATTCCATAAACTGCACTAACAGAAAGAAAATGAGATCTATTAAGCCTGATCAGCTTCATAGTAAGTCCTCATCCATTATAAGACCATAATTTATTGCTGAACAAAATACGATTTTTATGCCCTGCCTCATTACTAAGACAACTAGATAAGCTGGTTAAATATCATCCACCGTCCGTTTAACATTGATACGCCACTTACTACGCCACTTTTTTGGGTGTAAAGTCTCAGAAGAACTTCAAGAATATTAATTCAAGGGATTTAAGCTTTTTAGTGTATTAAATGAAAAAGTTCAGATATTACAATAACGTCTTGAATTCAATTTTTAAAAAATTCTGACAAATCAAAATTCTAAACAAATAAGCGGCACATTTACCGTTGTGTTAAAGTAAAGTATGTTCAAGGTCCGGCCCAATTTTCCAACACAGCATATTTGCTGCGTTATTACGCCACAGGTTGTGTGTAACATACAATTACTATAATTTTACTTATTTATTAATTTCTCATCGAAATGTGTAACATGAATTCTAAACCATACTGTATATTAAAATGTATTATTTTAAATGAAAGTCAGAAACACAGATGATATTAGACTGCAGCAATAAAAATGATCACAGACTAAACATGTATTTTATTAATAATAACAAATCTTCAACATTACTTAATTTTAATTTACTATTTTATTGTTACAAATTATATTTTACTATTTTAAAAATTTTAATTTACAAAACCGGTAGGCCATATATAAAAACAGAATTTTGGACGAAAATATTTTTAGGCGTCAACTATGCACCTGAACATCAAGCTGTAGTATAAAATTTGAACTCCACCCTTTTAGCGGTTTCCGAGATGTGGGTTACCCAAAGAGACACACAGACAGACCAATGTCCAAAAAGATACTTTTTTGACAAGGGAGTAGCACGTTAAAAAACTTAATCTCGATTTTCAATTCTTGGGGTGATCTCAATATTTCCATTACCCTTATACTTGCCAGTTCAATTGGGGTAAGGAAAATAAAAAATTGATCAGATTATGTCAGTGTCAGTGACAAATATAAGTAATGTCAATTTTTGTTAACATACAAATAACACGCATGGCTTATTATGGTAAGCGAATTATATTATAGTCAACTATTTTCGGCTTTCACTTAACTGAGTTTTAATTCTCTCGCAGCAATTTCCTCGCAGAAAACAAAGAGTCAAACATTCGCAGAGCGGCAATTTGTATGTCTCTACCGCTACGTACTTACACAGAAAAATCGAATCGACTCGAAACTCGAGTTTTCATCAAGTCGAAGTATGGCTTCCCCGGGAAACACCCTCATCCCGTCGGAAAACCCTTCCGGCGGAGCGGAAAGTGCAGGAACGAATCGGCGGAATAAAAAGCTCGGCGGGACGGGTAATAAACGCCCTTTCGACTTTTTGGTTCTTTCCAATTATCCCGGGATCGATAATTATATATTTGATCGGTCGTGCTAACAAGACACGTTAGAGATATTTATCGTATTTTATATGTTTACACAATCTAATTATACGCACACAAACGTGGACTTTGCTAATTAATATATTAAATGCTAAATAGTTTTATGAATTATATATACGTTAAGCAATTAGGGGAATTAAATTTTGCGGAATAAGTAGCAAAAACCCAACAGGTGTTTTCAATTAAATTTAACAAGTTTTGGAATTTATGTCTAATGTATATTAATGTTTGGCTGTTAGTAATTGCGAAATGCGCTATGGTATTGTTCTTAAAAAAGTATACGTGGAAATGAAATTTTTTATTTCTTCATTACGTTCTCCATAAATTGCATAATGAAATAAAATATTCAATAGTATGGATAAAGACACATGTCACTCAACCACTAATTTAATCAGAGTGTTTTAAACTTTTGCAGATTACTAGGAATGTAAATTATTATGCATTATTAATATAACTATTTCATTAATAGTATCATTCATGGTTGAGATACTGGAAAATCTCACGAATTTCACAATTACAACTTATTTAGGGAAAAATTAAATGACTTCTGCAAATGTTCTTAAGGATGTTTGAATAAGTGAGTATCATAAAAGAATTTACCTGTTTAGATCGAGGTCTCTGTTACCTGTTACAGGCATGGTGGATAGTGGGGATTTGTGGGATATTTTTCTAGAGCCCCTCTATAGTGACAATAGCCTCTAATCCTTTTTGACCTGAGAAGTCACTTCATTTTTCGCTAGAGAAGACATAACTGAAATTGTAAGTTCTTTTGATTACTATAAAATTTAGGTCATTGCGACATATTTTCAAATTTTCCCCTTAAATTGTTTCTAAGAGGAACAATGAAGTCTGATTTTAAGTGTTAAATGTATGCTGTCATTGCAAGTATCGTTGAGTAATCAACTATTGTTTTAAGCAAACTTGTAATTAAATATTTCATGTATTTTTAATATATTGACGCAACTGGCATGAAAGTATTTAAATTATAAAACAAAACTCGGTCATTGTTTTATTCCATTTAAATATGAAAGTGACCTGACGAACTAGATTTATATCGCAATTATCAATGCTTCGAGATAAAACGGAATAAAACGGACATATTCTAAGCAGATGACTAATCGAAATTGCTATCTTGGTTACGTTTAGTATTGCACACGTTAAGATAGCGCATTATTTCAAGAGAGAGAGAGAGAAGCTTTCATTAATCGCGGTCGGTAACGATTTTGTGTGAGGTTGCTGTGGAAAATAAAATAACAAAGATTGTTTAAAAACGAAAAATGGATATTTAAATATATGTTTTGTATTTAAGGGTTTCCTATTTTCCCTAATCTTTCATATATCCTATACTAATCTTTCAGTCAATTTTCCATGAACCAAATTTTTAACCAAGCAACTGGTCCATAAATCTGTGGTTTAACTCAGTACCAATATTTCCTCAAAAATTAAATGAAATGTGAACATTTTCCAAAATTATTCGCGTCTTTTGAATGAGTAAGTTGTATTCTACTTCGAAAGTTTGATGTGCTCTAGTCAACTTTCCAGAATCCATTTACTTTTACACATAAAATCTGATCCATAAATTTGTTTTTTAAAGCAAATTAAGTTGATTTCGTGAAACTCTCGTGATCCTCTACAACTTAATTTATCGTTTATCCACAATAGTTTGCCGAAAATTCTATCGTCCGTCTAATCCCTTTTTAGAAATCCACATATATCTTCTTGATTTTTAGAAAATTAAATTTTAACCAAGCAAGTGACCCATTAATCTAAACTTTTCCATTTTCAATATTTTTCTCCGCATGAATCGCGAAAATCGCATGAAGAGGCTTCAATTATCCAGAAAAAATTCTCACGGCTTTATTTTTCACAAACCATATCAACTATATGAACTTTAATCAATCATCGAGAAAAAATCCACATATTCCTGTCTCTTTAAAGTTAGTTAATTTCTAATGTTAAAATCTAACGAATTCAAGGAGTTTTGCCAGGAAGGCACCTAACCCTTAACCAAAATTTTTACCTGTAGATCTTTACAATTCGTAACAGATCCTTTAAATAAAATTCCTTTTCCTTTGAAATATTCATCATTCCGCCGCAAAATTCCGAAACCTTTCAAATTATCATCCATTACGCACCTGTTCAAATTAACTCCCTGCGTCCCCTAATCCCTGGACCAAACTTCGCAGCCTCCCATTACGTCGATGTGTTTTTCAAGAACGAGCTCCCAACAACAACAAAACAACAAACAAGGACGGCTATAATTAGCAACTTCATCCATTATTTTATACGAGCCGCCCCACTACACAAAAATGTCCTATGCGTGTGTGTTGGTTATTTCAGACCAACAAAAATGGGTGCTTTTTTACGAGTGGGGTTGATAATGTGATGGCAAGAGTTTTGGGCAGTTTCGCCTAATCTAAGTAAAAATTTTAAGGTGAAATAGGGAATTCTTTTGTCAAACAACAGAGAAACTATAGTAATGTGAAAAGACGATAAGAAGGGAAGATGGCACTGAAATCAACAGGAAATGACTGGACAGGCAAATATTCCAAGAGAAGTTGTAGCAAACACAGAAGGCTTAATATACTACAGTAAATAACAAACAATGGCAAACTCCGATGACGTGGTCTGATCACTAATCACAGGGTCAAAAAGGAACTAAAGGTAATATATACTTAGTAAACAGGACATCTAATATATCGCAGCTTAATTAAATTAAAAAAGTATCTAGAAGTGAAAAAAACTTATTTACTGATAAAATCTAAAACGGTAGATAGAAGGAGATTCTATGGAACAGTAATCCAGGCTGTCCATACAGAGCGGAAGCTATAGACTTTCGTTGGACACATTGTTTGTTAGAGATATATGGAGGAATTAAAAACATGGCAGACAAGTGGAGGAACAGGACAAACAAATAAGTTTTAAAGTACACTGCGATCATAGCATTACACAAAAAGTAAAAGCACAAAAGATATGTTGGTTGCAACATCTACAGGATGGAGAAAGTCGAAGAAAACGCCCTAAGGAGAAATGTAGGAGGCTGTCAAAGACGATTTATGACTAGTGAATTACAAAATTGGAACAAAACTGGAAATAGGTAAAATGAAAAGGGCAATGAGCAAGAAAAAACGGGTAAGCACATGCCCAAGTTGCATGGAAGCTGATCTATGGTTTTCTTGAAAAATTGTTTCGAGCCATAGTTGGACCAAAAAAGTTGCCGAGACTAATAACTATAAGCGATTGTCCAAAATATTGAAGAAATCAATAAAGCTGTCTACTATTAAATACAATCTCCCTCCTAAAGATATTTTTATCGATAACCAACATTCCAGTCCTCAGATGAGACAGTTGAAAGGGTGAATTTTGTCCACATTGTCCACACTATATGTAATTTTATGTAATGATTTATTTACTATAAACTTTTTAATAACTATCCTGTTTCTTTTCAGATCATTTCCACACCTTTTCGGTATGTACCAACCAACTTATTCCAATTTATTCTCATGCTTTCACAGCGAAACCGTTCAATACTTTAGTTCTTAAATTAACCGACGGCTCTTACAGCAAGCGCATAAATATCAATTACAGTACTTAATGCTTCTTGTTATCCTTCCCATACACCATAATTTTTTTTCTGTAAATCACACGTCGATGTTCACTGCGCATTTTACCCAGGTAGATATCGTAGTTGGCGAGTTTTATACACAGCATGGTGCTTAATGGCACTCGCTTGCACTCCAGGAACTTGTAACGTGAATTTGTTGCAAATACCCCGTTTTATCCGGTACCGAGAACCATAAAACGAGCCAAAATGGGGAAAGTAACACCGCTTGTTCGTGTATGTATATGGAGAAGAGGTGTTGGAAAAAGCGAAGAGAGCAAGAGGTAAAACTCGTTGAGTACTTTTATTTAATTTGGCTCGATTTGGCCCAGATGTAAAACAAGAATCGTTTTTCCGTGATCAACCTTGGTCGTAAATAAGATTTAAAAAGGAGTGCAATTAATTTCACTTTTTTAACACGAAGAGTAAGACGGGTAATGGCACGTCTGGACGCGAAAGGCAGCAATTTACAACAAATTGGAGTTAGTAAGATTGGTTGTTGCTTTTTTCTATAAGAATTTCACATCGTAAAAACATTTGTAAATGTGTAGAGAGCTTCTTTTGAGTTTAGATGTGAAACTGTTAATTGGTGAATTGGCCCTCTTCATATTGTAATGTATCAGTAGCTTGCGACAATATTGACAAATATGGCTTAATTTCAAAAAATGAAATAAGTCGAGACTAAGAGTAAATTCAGAATCACCAGGGATAATTTGGCTTTCCAACTTCTTGAGTTACCATTAGTATATTTTATATATTCATTTCAATACTTTTTATACAGTTGGGAGCAAAGTTAAACTCCTTCAAGAAGTTTTGTCATCTATTCAGTTACTTGTCAGGAAACTGAAATATATCCTCCATATTTTTGTTAGAAGACAGTACACAGGAAGAAAATCTATAGCTATTGGTAATATAAAATTAACAAAACAATTAGACTGAAACTAAATTACCTTGTCTATTCAACTGTTTGTTTCAACACTTTTATACGGTAATGTTTTCCACTAAGTGCCCAGATACTCAACAAACGAAATCAGTTAGCAACAAAATATGAACAAAAAACAAACAACACAATATGCAGGTAATATGTAATATAATTGCAAAGTATGCACGTAAATATGCAATTATCTGTTTTCACGTGCATTTTTTTTTCAAGCATTCTTACCCTGGTAAAAATTAATACCAATTATTTTATAATACAGTTCATTAGCAGGTTTATAAATTCCTTAAACTCCTCTTGTGCTATAGAAGAGAAATCATTTAACAAATTATAACCTTTACTTCAAACATCGTATTTTATTATAAATACTTGCAATTCATTTAAAAATGTAGTAGGAACTTTACAATTGTACCAAGTAACTTAGATATTTCTTATGAACACTGCAACTTTTTAATTGTTCTCAACACTTATTTAAAAACATCCCGAATTAGTTATATAGGCAATCGTAATTTTTTTTTTGAAAATGTTGTAAGGTCGGTTACAAATGTTATAATGTTTTTAGAAACTTTATTTTAGATTTAATCAACGCCAAAATTCCATAAGAACTTCATGAGTTACTTCCCAAACTTCACGTTATTGTGACTCCCTTGAAGCTCACCAAAATATTTATAAATTCTTTAGCAACTCCCCTTCTTCCTTTGAAACATCAAATTTGGGTTAAGATAACTACAATTTCTCTGCAAATGTTAACAAACCACAACCGCCACAAGTAACTTAGAAAGTCCAAACTCTACATCAAAACATCTATATCTACTTTCTTTATGTTATCATTTCACTGTAATTGTCAACTCCTAACCTTCCTTAAAAGTGTCAAAAATCCTTTAAAAACATTTGAAGTGACATTTCAAATGACATGTTATCATTAAGGTGGCTGCGACTTCTTAAAAAAGGTATTCAAGTTCCTGAAGATTGTAACAGGTAACAAATTTGACAACTTCCATTAGAGCAACAGACTCTTTATTCCTTATGTTTTCCTTAAGATAATTGCAACTGTTATTAAAATTTCGTCAGTTCTTTATAATTGCCACAGGTTTGTTATAACCTCTGCAACTTCTTTAATTTCCAGGCAAGTTATTTAAATCATGGCATTTGTATCGAAAATAAACAGTTGTATTTTGAAATTGTCAATGGTCGATTAAAACGGTTATAATTTTCTTTGAGATTTCTTAAATTTAATCAGCATCAAAACTACTTGAAAAACTTCATGAGGTTTTTCTCAAACTGTATGATATTTCTACTCGATTTCAGTGTAATACAACCTTCATAACTTCGTTAGAAACTCCTGAACATCCATTGAAACATTAGATCAAGTTCAAGATGATTTTGAAAAACCATATACCAGGAAGAGTATATTTTGCCTAGAATTTATTCACATTCATTTTACACATCGATTAGTAAATAGGCTTAATAGCAACATGGGTAAATTTCAGCTATGTTTCCTATTCCTAAAAATGCCTAAAAACCACAACTACGTAAATATCCTTAATTATTTCTTATTAGCACAACCTTTAATTTCTTGCTGCTCTGAGAAATGTGGCAATTGTCAATTTAACAATGTGTATTTTTCACGTACCTACATTGTGTTGTTTGTGTAAAATATTAGTTTGTACCAAAAAGAATCTAACCTCTTAGGAATTGTCTTATGAATCTCCCTCTACTCCCTCCTCAAAAAGAAAAAAAATCAACGTTTCCTAGATTCCCCTGGGATTTTGTGTTGCGAAAGCTACAAAATCGGTTCAAGATTCAAATGTCTAACGATCAAGAAATTTTTAAAATACAACGTAAAAACAAATTTCACCCCTTTTTCCAAACGTTCAAACGTTCAATAAGGAAAATTCCGAATTGTCTGATTCTGAACATCTCAAAAACCTGAACTATGAAACAGCCGAGTTACAATTCACTAACTATAGTAAGTGAATGTATACATACCTGAAAAATGTAGTGTTAAGAAAGCCGTAAGTATAAAAAGCTCCTCTGTTCCACCCCCCTCGAGAGAAAATTTTTTGTGCTACTTGGACACCTAAGGTTTAACTGTGTTTAGATTCAGGTTTTTAGCTATTCGGACACCGTTAAGCAAATTTTGCTCCGCTTTCCACCCCCTAACAATATGGTAATTTTCAATTACTTCGAGATTATATTAGATGGTTTTAGATTATCATCATTGGATAAGGTAAATCTTTTTTATTTCTATTTGTTATGAAATTCTAACATGTTTTATTATACCTATCTTGTGTTCATTACATTTTATAATTACTATACGTTTCAAAGTTACTGGGAATAAACTCTCTAATTAAATTCGTAATCATGAAATAGTTGCCTTTATATTTTATACATTTTCAACTTTTTTAATAAATGCGACTTCATTTATAGATAGTTACCTGCGTTGCGCGATGGTTTAAATCTTTCTCGATCCACATAACGTTGCCAGTGCGAATTTTTACGAGATTTTACGAGACGGTCACGTTCATTCTTATTAGAAAAGAGAGCCAATTCATATCTGGCGTTAAAATTGATGATGCACTCCGGAGGACCCATAAGATCAAACCTCAATTTTCTTCTCCTTTAACAGCCCAGAAGAATTACATTTTGCGTCTATTTAGTTCACTGTATGTAAATTGTGCGGCGTCCTTCATTTATTTTTGAATGGAAATTCTTAGACTGAGAAATCCGCAGATAATGCTCGGACTCAAGGAATGAAATCGGTTACGGTCAGAATTAAATTTGCTTCTGAATTTTGAACATCCAATGGAAATTTGTCACTTCGATGGCGTAATGCTCATAAGTGTAAAACTTCCATTTGTAAAACTATTCTTTACAATAATATCCACAGCTACTAGACGTGTTCAATCCAAATCATTTAAGACCAAAACTGACTTAATTAAATTGACTTAAATTAATTAAACTGACTTAATAAATTTAACTTTTCCAACGACCTAATTCCAGTGGGAAACTGTCGTGGTTCATTTCACCCAAAATTGAGCGCAAATTCAAATCACCCAACTTCTAGAATAAATTTCCTCCTTACACCATTCCAGCCACTTTCAAGTTGTTACCATTCACATTTGTGAATGTGTTGAAACGTTCCTGTCGATGCCCTCTCAACGAATCCGTAACGCATTTGACATATGAAAAAATTTGTCACTGTATACAAATTTAAAAACTGGTTTATATCTCCGGAACGAGTCCGTGTTAATTTTTTTACGGTTCGGTGTATTTTTCCATCGATCCCGATGGATCTAATCGATCAAAGTTGAAAGTGGAAGTGGGCGTGTGTTAATCCATGCCTTGGATCCTGGTTCGAACTTGAGGAATTTCCAGGCTCGTTTAGAAAATTAATTTCAAGGACATACTGGGAAAATTCGAGCTTTTCCAGGAAAACAAATCGCAAGTACCGATCGCTAGATAATGTCAGATCATGAGTATGACGATCGAATAAAAGTGTCTAATCTATCATCTCGATCTGGAACAAGTGTACACGAAACGAAAAACAACGGTTGTTGATCGAATTAAATTTAGTCAATGACGAGGCGTATACATACACGCGTACATGAGTTTCATAAAAAAAATGCGTCGGCAATTTCAAAAGCGGCAATTAGAATTGTAATTTCGCTGGAAGAATGACACTAGACAATCTTGTTTGACAATATCAATTATCGATTACACGTACGTTATCATCGTCATCGGTGGTGTTGCATATTCATGGCATGTGGTGCAAGGTTGATGATTTATTTTTAGGATTATTTGGTGAAAATAAATTCATCTTAAAAAGATAAAAATTTTATAAATGACGGCCAAATTGAATTGTCTCCGAATTTGTAAAAAATGAGGTAAAGACTGAAAATTTCAAAAAATGTTTACGTCGGATTTTATTATTTTGTTTTTTAATTTGAATCATGACTGACCTCAAACTTTGTTTAATGTAATTCGGTTTCTTGAATTTGTTTCTTTCACATTATAGGGACTTTATTAGTAAGTGCAAAGATTTAAAATTTTCCTGGGGAGAGGGTAAAATCATAAAAACTCAAAAAATTCAAAATCGTAATGGAGTGTCGGTATGTTATTATTAAATAATATATTAATATGTCATGAGGATTCACTCTTTCAAAAAATTTAAAACATTTACGATTATTGGATTAAAAGATTAAAACGCGATACAATCTAGAAATTTTACGTAGGGGCTCTTAATCAAAAATTTAAGACATGGTATTTTCCTGTGAGTTCTTTCCACTTCTTTCAATGTGTTCAACTGCTCATGAATTTAATTTTGTACTCTGTCACAAAACTCTTCGCTATCGACGTAACCTTTTAAACAAAAGGTACATTTAAAGTTTTCCGTCAATCTTGGTCCTTCCTATGAATTATCTATTATTATTTTTTAACTTATTTTAACTTAATCAATTATCACAACTGTACGAAATAAAGTCCGTAACTCTAGACACTTGGTCATGATCTTCCGATCCCTCCCTCATGAAATTTTTCCAGTTCTTAACACTGCCATGTAATTGCCCGGGCCGGTTGGAAAATTGCGAACCTTTTAATCCGTCTTGGGCGCAGTGTAAAGCGCATTTGATTTTTTCCCCGAATACCGTCGGATCTTACGGATTTACAACTGATCTCGGCCTTGCGAAATTTGCGCAAAAACCTCGTCGGGTGGCGATCGCGTGAATTATGGCGGCGTGATTCTCATCGGCACGTTATCCGAACGGGCTCCCAACAAAAACGAGAACTCCTCCCGAAGAGTATTGTTATATATAAAACCACGTCGGTGACAATAAAAATTCAATTTCTGCATTCCAGCGGGTCTGCCCTCGACGGGCTGAGCTGGATTCCGAGGTTTTCGAGCAAACGAGAGGAAACGAGCTCTCTCTGCTATTCTTGGGCATTCTTGATTGAATTGAACCTTTTTAAAGATTGGGTGACTATCGACAAATTCACCACACATTTGTTTCATTTTGACAGATTTTCCATGTCAATTGTGGAAATTTACAATGTTACAAACGAAGTTATCATTAAAAAACATTTACAGTCAGGTATCGTCATCGTACCTACTAATACTCGTAGACAGGAAGGGTTTGACATTGGTACGAAAATATAAAAGCTGAGAAGTGAGCAATACGACTCACTATATGGTTTCCAATTTATGATAATATTTACAAATTAGAAATATCCAGAAGTGGTTTCTAAAATCCATCAATCTAAGGATGTATAGATTTTGTCCTTTTAACGATGTTAAATCAATTTAATATACAATCGTAGAAAAAAAAGGAATGAGAAATCGCTCATAAACCACGTGGCCCATTTGGGAAGAGGGGGGGTTTTAAAAGGCTTCATTAAGCCACTTGAGGGAGGGGTTGAAAGTTTGCCACTTGATTTGAAGAAAATGATATACTGGAATAGTTGACTTCTTGGTGCTCCCAACTATTAATACCAAAAAATAGTAATCTTGAGTAAGCCGGCTTAGTTTTATCGATTATAATTTCACATGGTTTCCCCCGTAGAAGCTGTGAGATCTTGTCGTTAGTCGGGGGCTCAGTAACCGTTCTCCTCAGCAAAATCTAGGATGAGGGTGGCGAAACGATGGATCAGCTTAGGCCGGGTGCTGGAAGGTCAGGCATCAAACTCCGGTGAGAAGGCCCTGGTCTTAGAATAGATAACAAGGCAGGGTAGGGAAGTCAAGGAGAGGGTAACACAGGAAGGCTTCATCTAAAAGATACAGTGGCCATGGACAAGAGGAGGAGGCTTCATTAGTTCATTCTTTAGTAAGAAAACGAAGAAGAAGCCGCTGGCCTAGCAGCAGAGTAGCTGAAGTCCCCCAGCAAAGAGCCAGGACACCCAGTAATTGGTAGGGGGTCAATTGGCGTTTCCTTTTCAGATCCGGCAGGAGGAGGGAGTGTTTCAAAGGACGGCTCTCAAGTGCTCATTTCCCAGTTATTTAGATCGTGTCAATAGTAATGTTTTTAATGGAAAACCTTTGTGTAGTTAAGAGTTAACTAGGCCAACTATATATGTAAAATTTGTCATTCTTGGGCACTAAAAAATTTATTTACTTATTTTATTTGAAGATTGAAAGAATAAAAAATGGTATATTATTGCAAAACGTTATAACATTCAAAGCGTCAAAGATTTTGGAAAAATGAATTACTAATATATTACAAGAACTTTTGCCGACATTTAATTTTGTAATACCTTATAGTCTAAGAACTAGTGATAATTTTTAGTTTTTAGTTTCGTTCTTTTCAATTCGTTCTTAACTTTGAGTTGAAAAAGAAACTTTGCGAAAATCTAATACTCTCTAGACTGTCATACGTTTTTTTTTTGTATATTATCCATGCTTGTACGAGTCCACTAAAAGTTGGTTGCAAAAAATTCAAAATTACTGCTGCAGATTTATCTACAAACTACGTAAATACGATAGAGTCTCAGTCAAAATTAATGAGATAAAATGGCTGAAGTTGGACAACCTTTTTGAATTCCAGATGAGCACCATCATTTTTCGAAGCCTATCCACATCTAATACCCTGACCTCCCCCCCCATATCTCAAAGAAAAACTGAATTCAGAGGTGATAACCATGAATTAAATATTAGGCATACATATCAATGCCACGCTATCGTTTTGCCAGTTTCCAAAAAAATTTTCACACAATGCTGCTACAATTTTCAATTCAGTACCCTTTAACTTCAAAAAGAGATCACTACAGTATCTTAAAGTTCATTATAAAGCCTACCTCATTAATTCTCACAAGAAGTGTCAGTATAATTTTGCATTACCACCAGATACCTCTAAAATTAGCCTTTTATATATTTTATATTTAATAATATTTTTTTTCTTATGTTACATTTAATTTTTGTTTAAATAACTCTATTATGTAAATATCGTGTTACTTTCCTTATTATATAAATTCCATGGGGGTTAAGAGTGAATAGCTTGAGTTCGACGTCTTCCTCTCAATTGTAACCTTCATTGTGCAAGGGCATTAATGCCGATATATTGTTCTGCAAACAAAAAGTACCCTTCAAGCAACTGAAATAACAATACATTAGAAATTGAAGCTTAACTGAATAAGAAATATTTCGTGGGGCACGCGACACGTTTGAGGAGATCTGTAACCTAGTTATGGCTGACCAATCGATCCGCAAATAGTATGGCAACTCGTATAATAGGCAAATAGTACATGGAGTTGCAACCTTAACCAAAGACAATTGTGTTTAGTATATCTTGCAAATTAGGAATATTCAACCTCTCTCCAATACTGCTGTCATGAAAAATCCTTAGAAAAGTCGTTTGTACATGCTGTTAACATTCTTTTGAAAATAGACCTTAACTAAAAAAGTACTAAAAAATGTCACCCAGCTCTCAAACTGTTAGTAAAAGTTAAAAAACCGTCTTCGAAATTTGTTGGTTAACCTATGCTCGCTAACTAATAATTTACCTGATTAAGTGATTATTTGATCATTGTAAAATGCACATAACTTATGTTTATACATAATAATTTAAACTCCAGACTAGAGAGGTGAATACAACTTTTCCAGGTTTTCCCCTATGTTTTTTACACATTTCCTCAGGTTCTCCTTTGTTCGCGAACAGACGCTTCTCTACAGTTATGTCCAATCGACAGGATATAATCATCCTAACCAGTCCATTTAACTGTATCCGTTCTCTAGGTGTATATTAACGATCAGAAAACAACAGATTATCAATCAACCGTTGAGCACTTCTTTCATCGAAACGTATTAGAAAGTATCCGTTCACTTGAAAAATATAGTGTTAATTAACCCAAAACGCTTTTTGTGGCGAAAATTGCGTACGGGAAAACGTTTATAGGACAATTTGTCGAACACGTTTTTTACGCGTAGAAACGTGTAGCGTTTCGGTTTAGTCCATAAACGAGCGGAATAAATTAATAATAGAGAACGTGTGAGACTCCTCGAGACGACTTTATTTCATCAATTTGTCGGTGACATGCACATAACTCGGTTGAAATTGTTGGGTTGTCTAATATATTTGGAGAAATTACCTGACGCGCACACTATTTCGTAGACATGATGACAGCTGTTAGGAAAAAATTAACATGAGCGCGACTGGTTCCCATAACTTGACAATTTTAAACATCTTTTTTTTCGGTATTATGGCACTTTTAGAGCGTATAAATACACATGTTTTGTGGAAATTCAACAGGAACGCTCGTTAAAGTATATTATTAAACGTTATGTTGCATACAAATGCAAATGTCTATTTATTTAAGTTAAAGACTGTCTTGACGTAAAAAAATTACCCGCACGGTGTTAACTAACTGTAAGATGACCTTAAGGTGCCCATTCTTGAAGCGAATTAATTCATTAAAAAAAAATTAATTCATATTTATCTTTCCTCGTTCAAATTCCTGTGCCGCGAGTTTACGTGAACGCCTACCAATTTGAATAAATCTCAGTCTAATTGAAAACATCCTAATTACATTAAAAGATTGTTCAGAATATTTAAATTATAATCAAATTAAGATTAAAAATTGATATATGGCGTTCTCTCATGAATTAGAAATATTAAATAGAAGGCGAGCGTTATATGTGTACATTTGAGTTTGAGAATTGAAATTCAACGCTTTCGTGGGACTCTTCACATGTTACAAAATATCAGAAACAGTATGAGATTGCAATTATAAAAATTATTATTATTTGTATTTCGTTGCGCCGCTTTTATTTTAGGCCGGAGAAAGATGTATTAATTGGGGCATCATTGTGTGGGAACAGCATTACGTTGAAAATTGAGAAAGTGAGGTAACTATCGCGTTTATTTGTGCAAATTCGGTTCTTTCAAACGAAAATTAAACCATTTAAACAAAATGGTACATGTTCTAAGATCAGCCATACAAGAGAAAAATTCCAGAATCTTCATGGAAATCTTTAATATAGAGTATTTCAATGTTATGGGACCATCTCTAGAACGTTATGAAACTGCGCACCCTATTCAATAGGGCCTATTGCATTACAGTAAATTACCCAAAAAAGGTTATTGACAATAAGCCGGGTCCAACTGCGGCCAAAAAAACGAGTTCTTGTTTGTTTTGAATCTAATAATGTCAAGAAAATCTGTTCAACCCATTACAAGTTATTGAAGTTATGCACATGGTATAAATTCACTGGCATAATAAGCGGTATATATGGTATAGAAATATAGATGAATATATTTCCTTTCCAGTCTGGATTAACACGCTTACGAAAATCTCAATGTGTCGAGCGCATTTAAAAAGTGGCGGGAAAATGAATCAAACTATGTATAAAAAATGCGGATTTTAATGCCCCCTATTTCTATGTATGCAAGTTTATTCGAAAGAATGCTTAAAATATGAAAGATTTTCAAGTCTGATATGTGGTATTGGTGAAATCGAATCAATGATTACACCAAACTGGTTCTGATTTATTATTTACTTCAACTAATTGGTCTTATAGTATCTTATTCATACCATACATACTATATACTGGTCATTTATTCTCTTAGCGTTGTCCACTTGATAATCGTCTCGTTTTGTCTTTTCCCCTCACTGATTTTTTCGTGACTTGCAGCCCCATTTAGTCGTCCAGGCGACAATTAGAATTTTTTCGAAGAAGCTTCGATGTCCAATCGTTTCGTTTAAATAATTGTAAGAAGTTCGTAATTTTGCAAAAATGATGTAACTACAACCTACTTTCGAAATGCTCATTGCCCATACATCACCTATCACTTTCCATAACAGTTCCACGTATTACATTAGGCCATTTTCAATTTTTTACAGTTTTTCTTTCAATTGTCAAAGAGACCAATTTTAGCTATCACTCGTTTTCGTAGTAAGTTTTCATTTACCTGCAACTTTGTCATTGTAATATACAGTAGCTGTAACTAATATTCACTCAAAAAGCAAAAATCCAATTCGTAAGGAGTTTTTCAACAAATTTATTGGGTAGTTTTGAAGGTCGACCTGTTACAGTATTTCTACCCCTATAATACAGTAGAAGCAGTTTCTACCTGGTTGTATTTTTGTCATGTAAATGTTGTTGATTTTTCGTCTACTGATTGGGGTAATAGAAAATATCTTGGAGTCTGTTCATTTTAAGTAAGGCACCGTATGTAGAGGCACATTATATCAAAGTTCAAATAAAAATTTTATACTCTGGATTTTTGTACACAAGGTAATGTTTTATTACTGTAAATAACAAATATGTAACCTAAAATAAAAATATAAATACTAAAACTTGTATATAGCAATATTTTTGCCAAATGAATAGTTTGATTTCATTTTAAGTGGTGGCTTGCCAAAATGGTACATGTTCTAAGATCAGCCATACAAGAGAAAAATTCCAGAATCTTCATGGAAATCTTTAATATAGAGTATTTCAATGTTATGGGACCATCTCTAGAACGTTATGAAACTGCGCACCCTATTCAATAGGGCCTATTGCATTACAGTAAATTACCCAAAAAAGGTTATTGACAATAAGCCGGGTCCAACTGCGGCCAAAAAAACGAGTTCTTGTTTGTTTTGAATCTAATAATGTCAAGAAAATCTGTTCAACCCATTACAAGTTATTGAAGTTATGCACATGGTATAAATTCACTGGCCTAATAAGCGGTATATATGGTATAGAAATATAGATGAATATATTTCCTTTCTAGTCTGGATTAACACGCTTACGAAAATCTCAATGTGTCGAGCGCATTTAAAAAGTGGCGGGAAAATGAATCAAACTATGTATAAAAAATGCGGATTTTAATGCCCCCTATTTCTATGTATGCAAGTTTATTCGAAAGAATGCTTAAAATATGCAAGATTTTCAAGTCTGATATGTGGTATTGGTGAAATCGAATCAATGATTACACCAAACTGGTTCTGATTTATTATTTACTTCAACTAATTGGTCTTATAGTATCTTATTCATACCATACATACTATATACTGGTCATTTATTCTCTTAGCGTTGTCCACTTGATAATCGTCTCGTTTTGTCTTTTCCCCTCACTGATTTTTTCGTGACTTGCAGCCCCATTTAGTCGTCCAGGCGACAATTAGAATTTTTTCGAAGAAGCTTCGATGTCCAATCGTTTCGTTTAAATAATTTCGTTTAAAATAATTTAAAACTATACGTAAAATACATCGTTTACTACACACAGGCACAAAAATTACTACACTTGCTAAAAAGCCAAGTAAATGAAACAAAAATATTTCCTACTTAAGTGGTAAATTACCAAATGATCTTTCACAAAAATTGAAGATAGATCAATTTAATACGAGCGGTTTGTTTAATAACACTTCTAATAATATAATGATAAGTTTATGATAGGCCTATAGGTGTAAAAACAGCACAATGGTTGCAGACTCCATGGTAGCTTCCATAGTTTTTGCACTATTACGGATTTCTTAAAGTTCACTACATTTTTCAACATGCCTGCCTGCTCGGCGAGTAGTTTTGAGGGACACTTTCACTCAGAAGCTTGAATTTTGACCAATGAATTCAAAATATCGACACATTTCAAGTAGATGAAAGGCCTACTTTCCATTGTCCGTTTCTAGAACTCCATCAATCTACTCGATGAGTAAGTGGACATATTGGAAAAAGTGGATAATTGTAAGAAGTTCGTAATTTTGCAAAAATGATGTAACTACAACCTACTTTCGAAATGCTCATTGCCCATACATCACCTATCACTTTCCATAACAGTTCCACGTATTACATTAGGCCATTTTCAATTTTTTACAGTTTTTCTTTCAATTGTCAAAGAGACCAATTTTAGCTATCACTCGTTTTCGTAGTAAGTTTTCATTTACCTGCAACTTTGTCATTGTAATATACAGTAGCTGTAACTAATATTCACTCAAAAAGCAAAAATCCAATTCGTAAGGAGTTTTTCAACAAATTTATTGGGTAGTTTTGAAGGTCGACCTGTTACAGTATTTCTACCCCTATAATACAGTAGAAGCAGTTTCTACCTGGTTGTATTTTTGTCATGTAAATGTTGTTGATTTTTCGTCTACTGATTGGGGTAATAGAAAATATCTTGGAGTCTGTTCATTTTAAGTAAGGCACCGTATGTAGAGGCACATTATATCAAAGTTCAAATAAAAATTTTATACTCTGGATTTTTGTACACAAGGTAATGTTTTATTACTGTAAATAACAAATATGTAACCTAAAATAAAAATATAAATACTAAAACTTGTATATAGCAATATTTTTGCCAAATGAATAGTTTGATTTCATTTTAAGTGGTGGCTTGCCAACACTTTTAGAAATTACATCTTTAACTTCAACAATATATATGATGTATTATATTTGTCATAAATTAGTAAGCTCCCGTATATCTTTCTTTCTTAGGAAGTAATGTGGGCTAAAATGCATCTACGATTTACTAATTTCGATTTATGACACCGCGCGCAATGACTGTGGCCTAACCTACTTACACCCGTCTAAATTGTCATGTTTAAACAACCCTTATTTATTTATAATCTTTATTGAGTTACCAAGCCCAAGTAAGGGTTGGTTTATTGTGGTGGGGGTACGGGTTTATTGAGTCCAAGCCAACTCAGAGTTTTCCCTTATTTTTTTATTCTTTCCTTAAAAGAGTAGAGTTGTTTTCTTTTTTAATTGCCGTAGTTTATCATGATTTCCTTAACAACGTTTTTAAGGTTTTTTGAAAATTCCAAAAAAAGACCCTTTTCCGGATATAATCGACATTGGAGTTTGTGAGGCGTTACAGTCGCACTTACATTAAAGGCATGTCAGCAATTTCGTTGTTTGAATGTCTAACAAACAATATTCACTGCAGTTATTTTTCCATTTATCACATATTAATACCAACAATTCACAGTTTACGTTTACTTACACGTTTAATTGCATTAATTGGTAATAACCTTCGTTTCGATTTAGTTGAATATTTCGGTAATTACTTTAATGTTAAAGGAAATTGTGGAATATAAAATATTTACTTGTAAAATGGCCCAACGTATATAATTTATAGAACTTGATAAAACCCTAACTTATGACATGAACACCCTGTATAAATGAACTAAACCAATTTATCATTCGAAATGAAATGCTAAACAAACAAATAAACAACGTCACTTTTCCCTAAAATATCTTGACCATTTTCGCGTTGAGAAGAATACGTAATTTTGATGTTAACCGATTTCATATGCAGTAAAAACATAAACGAAGCAGTGAAATTTAGAAAAAGTATATTATATTTATGTACCATTGCGTCAATAAAAACGTATCAATTTCAATCCTTTCCGAAAGCCCCCGTTTCGGTAAGTAAACTCCTTCGGTTTTAAATCTCTTCGAGCGCGCATCCGCTATTTTGGTAGCAACTACTCCCCAGTTGCAATAAACCTTATAACGGTCTCCCTTATCCACGTAAGCAGTAAGGAACGAGATTACTCCTCTTCGAAATCGAATTATTCGATATTTTTACGACCACAAATATTTATTCAGGCGTATCTATCGGGAAGATAACGGCCCCTTTGTGGCTGAGCGTTTTGCCGAAATCAATTCATCACACTCGAGATATTGTCCAATATTTAATTTCGATAAGATGCGATACTCTTTAGAGTAAGTGATTCTCTGATATGAAGTAGGATCTGACTTACGTATCTGAATTTTTGACAACTGGCGCCATTACGAGCTGGGTTTTCCGTGCACTCAGTTAAGCACGGGAATTTCGTTAGAGTCAACGCTCAATTTAGATATTTATCGGCCGATAGCTAGATTTGACTCTGGCGAAGAGACCGGTTCATCGGATCAGCTTTTCCGCTTTGGCGCTTATTGACCAATTTAATTTCCGTTTATTATATAGCTCGTTGTATACATACACAACCAATTAGCGCTGGGTTGGGTTCTTTATCGGGTTTATCATTATTCTATACGATAACTTCGCGGCCGATAATACATTTTAATTGCAGTTAACGCTGCCGACTTGCTAGAAATGTAATTTGCCATAATTCATAATTGATGAAGCGACCGCAATGCAACCTATAATTAGTCCTTAGTAGCTGAGAGATGCCTCGCCACGATTGGCCCGAGGACTATATATCATACGTCTAATCTCGGCTCGTATCTAAAACAAATGAAGAATCAATACCGAAGGTAATTTGTACGGTTCGCCGTATACCGGGCGCTGGCTATTACAACCTACCCGGTTTTTCATCTGGGATTCATGCTATTATTTCACAATTTATATTTGTGTAGAGTTGTTAATTGGCCGAGTCGCCGTAGTAAGGCCGGATTGCTTTTTACGTGTAACAGATTGGTTAGAGTCGTTAGTGCATGGCAGCTACTACAAGGAGGCTGTTATGGCAATCTGCACAAGTTGTCACTGATAGAAAAACCCATTGAAAATATTCGATAATAATTTAATTAACGTGTAAGTTAGATTCGAAGAATATAATGTGCAAACCTTGGTTCGTTGCTGAAATCCTGAGGTTCCGAAGCGCGGTTTGTGCATTATATTGAAAAAGTGTTGGTAAAGATTGAAAAATGTTACGATTGGTGCAAAATCATATGGCATCTACGACACACTCCAAAAAGGCTGACGTCATTACTTTGTATAAATCAATGGGTAATTTGTATTACGCATAAAAAATAGACACCTTCATCAAAAATTCCAGGGGTTTAGGATAGCAATAGTTACCACACAAGTGCGGTAAAGTAACTAATATGAGAGATTTTAAAAAGAAAAGAAAGATGGTAGTTTTGTTCAAATTCATTACAACTAGCGAAGTATTGAAAGCGTATAAATCTGCCTAGGATAGTAAAAAGGTTGATAATCCAATATATATACTTACTGACTAGAAGGTCATATACAATAATAGCAATTCTAAAACCAACATCAAACTTCCTAAATGGCAACAATATAACCAAGAGGATCTAAAAGATGGTTCTTTTGTATGTTTGTATGAACTGCGATTGGCGGGAAAATTGTATATTCAAAAAACAGGTTTAATCTAAGAGCGTTATATATTCCTGAAAGAATGTACAAGAAACTGCAAACGAATCATTTGAGCAAGAGACTCAGATAAATTATTATATAAAAAACCACATGGTTTACAGAAGAGTTGAAAATCTTAGTAAACGAAAATAGAGCAGACATGAGGTGGAAACTGAGGGGAGAAAGATCAAAAATCATTGTGGGCGAATAAATGCATAGAAATAGATGGGCTAATCGGAGGCTAAGAAAATCCTGAATATAGTAAATAACGACAAAAAAATGGAGACATATTGGTCTTATTGTAATAAGCAAATAAAAGAATTATTACCAATATCTATTAAGAGAAAATCGAACGGAATTGAAGAGCATTGCTAATGAAGTTACCTGGTGCTAAAGGTGTATCCATCGAACTGACAAAAAAATTTCACTAGAGTGGCTCTGGAAACTCTTACTGACATTATCAATAACAGTATGAATGGGGCAAATCTTCCTGAAGAATGGAAAGCGGCTGAGTTCACAAGAAATGAAGTAAAAAAGAATGTGAATGCTATTGGGCATTATTTGGCAATATTATTTTTGGGCATATTATATTTTAAAATCGAGGATAGAAGATAACCTGATGAAATCAAAACCACACACTGACTTTAAAATATATTTTCTTTAAAACAATTAACGAAAAAACTGACAAGTTTAAAGTGACAAGTGAAAATACGTACAAGGACTACACATTATATTCATAGACCTAAATAGGGCCTACCAGAGCGTCCGGTCAGAAAACTTTGGGATGCAATGAGAATGAAAATCGTAGAAGAAACATATATAAATGCTACGAAACAAACTGTATCAAGATATCAAAAGTAAGGTCAAAGTAAGTCAGGACATTTCTCAATAGATTCCTATTTGCTTATGAACAGAATAATAATAACTGAAGCCCGGAACGACACTAACTATGTGGTTTGAAAACAGACGCATATGAGAAATAAGGCCTAACTATAAATATAACCAAAACACCGTATATAGTCATCGACGGTCAAGATGATTTAAAACAGAAAAGGGTACTAATAAACATAGCGATGAATACAAATACCTTGATGTAACTTAACAAAACCAAACTTAGTAAACTGCATCGAGTACCACAAAAGACCAGGCATACAAAAAAGAGGTTATTTCCAACATTCGTTGAAAGTGTATATAACTGTATATAGCGCGGAACTATCCTTTGACTCTAGTTTGAAAATTTCCCTGTAATCTCGTTAATCTTTTTAGAGTTAATTTCAAACTGAATTAGAGAGCTAAACTGAAGAGGAATACGTAAGCGAAAATCTTTACTTTTCACGAAAGAAACTGCGCAATCTTTTGTTTAGACTATTCTCGGTTCCAAGTAGTTCTCTTTATATACACTTTATATTATATTCCAAACGAATCAATGTGCTTTCATTGTAAATTTTACATCCTTTATTCAAATATAATTCAATGCTATAAGCCGGAATCAATTCATATGTAGTTCAGAACTAAATTTTAATAGAACACGCTTTGTTTGTTAGTTGTAAGAGAGCTCTTATACACAATAAAAATGAAAATATGCAGGTTTCAGGATTCAATCCTTATTAAATTAAAATGTTGGTTTATCACTACTGATAAGGCGTTCATAAATCAGTATACAATATCGAAAAAGAAACTATGAACCACTTAAAAATGCCTCAAACTCAAGTATAGATCAAATTTGATAATGACCATATCCTCCAATCAGTCAAAGTAAAGTGGAGGTACATACATATTTCGAATGTTTTCAACGATTAAAACGTGTATCTGATAATTTATTCACGAGGTGTACAAGAGATATAATGATATATTTGAGATAATTTCAGGAGTTATCTTTAATTTAGGAAATCCCAGATTTACTTAATCTTTTTGCTTTAAGGATGACAAATAATGATGTAATCCTTTTAAAATATTTGCACATAT
Source organism: Cryptocephalus primarius (assembly GCA_963576515.1). Classification (NCBI taxonomy): domain Eukaryota; kingdom Metazoa; phylum Arthropoda; class Insecta; order Coleoptera; family Chrysomelidae; genus Cryptocephalus; species Cryptocephalus primarius. The sequence continues at coordinate 4,228,077 of OY754941.1, forward strand.
GTACTGCTTTCTAGCGTTTAGAATTGTTTATAATGTCATTACATGTTACAATAACATAAACGTCTCCATCAGAAATTCATATTATTCAATCGCAAAAATCACACTTGTAAAGTTATATAATTTTATCCACAAGCCACATGCGACAACTTAAAATCATATAATTTTGGAATAAGCAAAGGCTCTGTTTAGAGAAAGCGTTATGCCTGTGAGAGGTTTAGGTGGTCAAGTGCCCAAATGGTACGAATTTGTATTGAGTTTCTTGCTAGAAGCGATCCATTCCGATTCCATTTTTCATAGGAATCTGCATAAAACAGGACTTGATCTCCCCCCGTCCCGGAGCATAAAGAAAACGGGTTCGCGTCGGGAACAAAAGCCCGTAGTTAGGAGGAGCGCATCCAGCCCGGAAACGGCGACATTAAGGAAAATCCAATTCGACTTTAATTCATTAAACGCATTTCATCCGCGACCTAATCTCCGAGATCAAACCAGTAGCACCGACCGTAACAAAAACTAAATTAAGCACCGAAATACGCCACATAATGGAATATAAAAAGCCCCCTACTATCGCGTAAGGCTCCGGATTGGCCGTGAGCCGTCGTCCGCAATCTTTTGTCTCGTTTTATAGTCTAGTTGATAGCATGAGCTGGTAATCAGCGGTAATCAGCGGAGTGGTAATAAGAGTAAGAGCGGCGTGGAGCGTTTTGCGACCGCCCGGGGGCCATTACAACCAGTTATTAAACAATCATTACGGCTATGTGTGTGTATAATACACACTGTATATCCACGATCATTGGGACGATCGTTGGGTGCGAATTACGACAGTTCAGGACACACATTGTTCAGATTTTAATTCAGATCACCTCTAATAGTCATACAGATTTTGAATCAAAGTGAAACATCGAACTAGTTCACGATACACATCTCGCCTAACTGTTAACCCAAAGATTCGTTCGACCATCATTTATTTAACGCTATTAAAAGAAGTTTTGAATACCATGAAAACCGGAAGCCTTGCAAGACACATGATGAGAAAGACTCAAAAGCTAATTTAAACCATCTTCGTCAAAAGCTAAAAGATATACACATTTTGAATCACTGATAAATGTCTAACTACTTCAGAATACACATTCCCATCAAAGATTGAATTAGACTGAAGCGCAATTTAATTTTGAATGAACGCACTTCAAGACACATTTATCTTCAAAGATTAACTTGAAATTTAATTCATACCACTAATATTTATTTAGTCTTAAATGAAGGTAAAACCAATTTTGAACTTTCCCGGCAAATTTGCCTTTGAGAGGCAGTTAGGATCCCCGCACTTTTTACCTTCCCTCAAAATCAAACATAACAATAATCTGAAGTTTTTTTGTTGCAATATGCATTGGTTAACCAAAGAATATTAATTGTATATTGTAATACGGACAAGTATTTGAATCGTAAGGTGCCGCATACGCAATAGTGGTTTTAAAATTTTTAGTTTCTAACAGAACCAAGAATAGCGTTAATAATAGGGAGAATCTGCGTACAATATAGAGTATATGAAAGAATGTGGCTTGTAAATAATAGATCAAATAACTTTCGAAACATATCGGGTTGATAGGTTAACACGAGTGTCATAGATAACCTCAAGATTTTTGGTTTTTGTGTTGAATCAAGAATACATATACCGCATCATAGATTCGTAGATGAAGTCTGTACAAGGGTGGAAGATATCGCACGTGAAAGGGGTCAATTTCTTACATACTTTGACAAAAAATCATGAACATCCGATCAATAGAACCAGAGATATTTCAAATTTATTGTTGTTAAGGGATTTCATCCCGAATCACACCCTATTAAATACGATTTATTAATTCTTAAAAGGTGACCGTTACAAGGCATGCTAATATTTATATACCAGTTTCAATAACTTTTGAATATCATGGAGCTGGTATGTTAAGTAACGACGTCCAATTTTTTTTTTGTGTAATACAGAACCATACGATAGATAATACGACATAGTACGATAGTTTAAAGTTTGACAGTAGTTCAAATAATATTTAAATCACAATAAGTTTTACGTTAAAACGTCTGTCAAAGATAACCTCAACATTTTTAATTCTTGATTTGAATCAAGAGTGGGAGAATCCGTGTTCTTTTTCTTCTGCTACATACATTAATAAACGAAAACTTGTCGATTTATATTAAATAGTAGTAACTTCTACTCACATAACATACCAGTACTCATAGAGCGCTGATATGTCAATATATTTGTCTAGGAAATTATTCAAAATCTTGGTGTGCATCAACTGAATGATTGGAATGTTGTATGAATAGGAAAAATGTAGTTTTTGTGCTGCTGCAATATACATCAATAATAAAAATAGTTCAATTTATTCACATTAGTTTAAATAAACTTTGGATATCAGAGAGATGGCATGTTAGGAGTCCAATTTTGTTATCACGTATGTGGAAGATAACAACATTTTTGGTTTTGATTTAAAAAAATTTGTTCTGAAATATGGAATGAACATGGAAAATCTGCCTTCTTTTGTTTCTGTGACATACATTGATACATAAAAGTGTGTCCATTTATATACCTTGGGTGCTATTCATGAATGGCATACTTGTAAGCTAACAGCTATTGTCAAGGATAACTACAATTTTTTTCGTTTGTGTCAGAATAAAGGAGATCTACCTTTTTTAAAATGTAGTTCATTAAACGACATCTCAAAAAGTTGTGATAGTTATAAAATATTAATATGTGAATTATTTTTTGAATCTGTATTTTCTTAGTGTATTTTCGTGAATAACCTTAGAAATAGAATGAAGGGGGGAAATCACGTAATACAATTTTACATAACACATCGCGTTAACAATTTCAAATAATATTAGTTGTTGCAAAATAAGGATAATCAAAAAATGAAGTGAATTTTCTATTTCTTGCAATAAATATAGAACATTAATAATTGTAGTACTGTTTGATATTATGCAAGAATACACGAAATTTAACAAGATTAGTCTGGTGAACAAATTTTGATTTTTAAAATTTGTGAAGGCCGTAAAAACCCTTAGAATTGGTCGCTAATTTCTTTACGTGAAAGAGGCAGTCAAATTTTTCCAAATACATTTAAAAAACTAATATCAGTTCATTATGACGGCCTGGGGAATTTTTGAAACGTTTTAACAAATTCACGAGAAAGTATTGTAATGGAATTATCTACACCACCACTTGGCTCTCAGTAAGTGTAACATCAAAGTCAGAAAATATGGGATTTCCTTGATGTCTGCCATCTTGCGTCCAAGGACGAATCGAAAAAATTTAAAGAAATCTAGAGACTTCCAAAAGTATCTCCTGCCATCCGCCCAGTTTTGTACATTAAATTTGACAAATTATATCTCCAGACCTAATAAGCCGAACAAAAAAATATTTTTACAAAAGTCTACGTGTGTAATTGAAATATTTTAAATTTCAATTAACAAAAAGGGCACCCTTAGAAATTTTCAAAGCATTCGACTTTTCAAGAAAAATGAAGGAAAATTTTTAAACTTTCTAATTTTAAATTTTTTAGACTCGACTAAGTCCTCTTTAGACTCGACAAAGTTTCTTAAAAATTCAAATTTCTCGACATAACCTGAATAGCAAAATTAGTGATAAAAAACCACCAGATCGATTTTGATAACAATTGATGTGTTTATTCATCATAACAAATAGTGATCAGAACTACAATTATTATTGTTCCATTTGCATTGCACCAACTAACGGAAAATTCACTTTTAAAAAACTTTTTAAGAAATTTTTGACAAATTTTTCTTAATTATTCATATTGTACACGGTTAAGGTATATGAATTTGTAGCGACTGTGTTACATATATAATTTCTTTACGAAATATTTTTTCCTCTTCAATTCCTGAAGCAAAGAATTTTCAGATTATTCAATGGAAATGGGGAAAAACGTTCACTCGATTGATCGATACAGTCGATTTTTTATATATTATGGAGACATCCTACGAAAAATTGTTGATAATTATTTTTTTTTGGGCATCCTATTCACCCAGAACAATTATTTAATACATAAACTATTTTTTGAAACGAAAGGCATAACTAAACCAACAAATTCTGACTGAACCTGCTTAACCGAACAACTTTCATAACAAGGAAAAGTCAAAAACGTTTTTTTTTGTTTATTTACTCGTATAAACGGGTCGTTTACATTTATTCCACAGTATTTAGTGTTAGAATAATTTTGCGCAAATATATCGAATATATGTATTCACGACGCCATACATTCTAAACAATTATGTCAACGCTATAAGATAACTCAAAAATAGATTATCGCAACTGCACATCTTGCTTTGCTGTGATTTAATTTAAATCAGATGTTTCTATTTTCTAATATAGAGATCTATAAATTCGAGTATAAAAATAGAAACTTATGGTTAAACTGAAAGTCTGTCTATTATACACACATATTAGAGTCATAACTTTTAAATTACAGGCAGGCATAAAATGTCGTTGACTTCTATATTAAATAGTTTAATATAGAATGTGCAATAAAAATGCAACAAACACACTTTTTTAGAGCCAATTTATTTTCATTTAGCATTAAAAATTCTATTCAGTTAATCTAATAGAATCCATACTTTGCGACTAAACCGTTTTTAGTCATTCACCAAAACTGTTACATCGTCCATCACGTTTACGTAACACGGCACAACGGCAAAATTCTGGTTTCGATCTTTCCGATTCGACCCCGATGTGTAAGCACGTACTCATATTTCACTTGGGTTTGTTCAGAGTTGTAGTGTTTGCCTTTTATACTTGTATGGTACTTAATGGATTATGTTCTGTCCACTTGAAAGGCTTTTCGGAACTCTCGCGGAGACAAAATATTGATTCGACTTTTGTTCTTTTCGGTTCATGGTCTTTTGTTCTTCGCCGCACAAAGAGGAATAATAACGATGTTTTTCCGCTAACTTTGCTACAGAAAAAACGGTTTTGTTTAAAATTCCAACAAATTACTATAAATTCCGTTCGAAAAATTTATCTTATCTGGGAATGTTCGTTTTCAAATCTTAACAAAGTCGTGACAGATTATTTAAATGATTAATTGCCAGTATAAAACAGGAAATCGGTGCTTGAAGATCTCGCTTGTAAAAGTAATTAGGTTTCTATCGGTTGAAAGTAACGATTTCCATTCATTTAGTGGGATTGCAAGAAAGCCTTGCTATTGCCTAGTCGGTAGCCTACGACCCAGATAACTTGGCAAATCACTGCCTCATAAATCAGAACGATAATTTTTACATTTACTGCGCCACACAACCGGTAGCATAAATAGTATAATTCATAAAAATAATTCTAACTCCTAACAGACCCTTTTTTATATATATGTTATCTTTGTTTACGCCAGATAATACAGCAATTAAAACAAAAGCGTATAAGCATACATACAAAACAGTTGGGTTCTTCAGATTTATCAGTCCCGAGTGAAATAGCCATAAATCACGTTGTAAATATTTTTAATTATCTGTGAACGCACTTTTTATGAGAATTGTCATAATAGCACTTAAGCGATAATTAAATATCACTTAGAAGACTCGATCAATAGATCGACTGTACGGTTATGAATGGATCAAGACACTGATCCGTATGTCGATGTTTTATTCTGAACCATTCTAAAAATAAGTATCCGCATTACTGCTGAGCCGTAAACATAAATTAATTAAGCGCAACTACTCAATCAATGAGAGCTACACCATCCGCTCTCGTAAATTATGCATAATTGCTGGTTGCACTTGAAACCGCATTATTGATTAACCGTCAAAACCTTATATCGACCGATGATATGTTCTCGAAGGTTTGACTTGTTCACTAATGAGCGTTAGTTAATCCTACGAGAATTTTAAATAAATGTTATAGAAAAGTGTTTATTTCCAGACCAGGAATAATAGAACAAAACATTGTCCAATTTGAAATAAATTTGTGACATTGGTAAATATCATATTGAAAGTTGAGGATGTTTAATGAGGAATATTACACGCGCCACGCATTCCTGACATACTAACTAACGCCTACAGGCACGGGGACTGAAATGTATAGCTGTCTCATTAGTTTAGAGCGTTAACAGTGGACGACCTTGCTGGAAACTAACCATAAGACGAGTGCATCTTCGATTCTTTAGCTGGAGCGAAACTCTGCAACATCAGAGATAGTAAGTGCATTTGAAGTTATCAATTCCAGGAAGAGTTATCATATTTCAAGAAAGATTTGGCTATTCTACAAGCTTTGAGATTTAATGGTGGGTAACTGAATGAATCTATTGGATAAATTTTAGATGTCCAATAGATTGGATATCTATAGAATTCGATATCCAATCTAATAAAATTTAGATGTAGATATTGGATATATTTTGTATATACTCTTACAGGAAGAATATTCTGTAAATGGAAAACGATTGAATCAAAACGAAATCTACCGAGAAATGTGCAAATAATTTAAATTCAGAAATTGTAATTCACTTAAGTATACAAATATACGAGTTGCATTTTCAGGTACAATCCGTTCCACTGGTCACTTTGTAAAATACCTATGAGCGGATTAGTAAGAGTTTCAGAGCTTAATGTAAACGAGAGACACCATTCTCTTTAAACTACAAGATTTGGAAACTCAAAGTTAAGCACCGTATCACGAGTTCGTTTTGTAACAAAAAACATCTATTCGAATACTGCTTAGCGCCAAATTATGACTGTAATCGATCCAAATCATGAGAGGGAGAGAGTGGAGCTAATTCCTGATTGGCCAAAATTGATTTTCTGGGGATTTTTCAAGTTACAATATTTCAATTTCTTATATTTGGAAGTCTAGATCATTCTATTTTTTGATAGAGTTCTGTAATCTGTATAGAAATGAATGATCCGATCCTCTTTCTCTTTTTTCCTCCCCAGTCAACCTGGTTAGCTGACTGGAGCCTGTCTTTCAGCTAATATTTATCACTTCCGTTTAGGAACATCTAGATTTTTTCCATGGTCGGTGGAAAATTAGGAACATTTCTAACTTGTAGAAATATTCTAAATGTGATTTTAATACACTTTCGGACATTTGACGGTTTTGAAGATGACATAGAATTTGTATTCTAAATTCTTTCTATCGTTAAAACTTGGAAACTGGAAACTGGGAATGGGATTTTCATATACTAACTACATTTCCTATGGAGATAGCGTACAGATTCTTCCTTCTAGTTACCTGAACTTTACTTACGTTTAGAATTAAAATAGAAACGTGTCGATTTTCCATAATGCCTCTGGTTTTCAATGTTCTTCCAAAATTGTAAAAGGACGTGATTTGAATTTCCCATTATTTGAAATTGTTACGAAAAGCTTCTAGAACATATTTGAGACCATTTAGGTAAATCTAGATATTTGCATAGAAACCTTCCAGATTCAATTTTAAAGCTGTTCTAGCTACCCAAAACTGTAATGAAACCGTCAGTGTTTTTTTTCGCACAATTCAGAATTTTCAATTTTTGAAATCAAAACGAAAATGTTTCTAGATTCTACTTTAGACCCTTTAGGAAAAATTTTTCCCGCGTAGAACTAAAGGTTTCCTGTGGTTCGCGGAGAATGCAAATAATTTGATGTGAAAAATTCAAACCTTCTACATTATCTGTTTTACACTTTTAGGCAGTTTAACGTTCTAAAAGAATCAGGAACTTTTATTCTAGAATCTTTGTAACTTTTTAAATAAAAATGAAACCATTTGAAATATATGTATACCTACTAAATTTGTTTTTGAGGCAATTTTTGTTGTTTAAATTTCAGAAGAATTACTAGAATTGCTATGTATTTTTGGCTTTTTAAAGTTAAAATCAAAGTAGAAAGTTTAGACATTTCAAAAACTTCTAGAGTAAATGTTAAAACTAATCGGGCATTAGAAAGGAAACTTTCTAATGATACAAAAAACTCGAGATGTTCCAGATTATTTACCATACGCGATATCATTATGATCTCTAAGTGAAGTAGAAGAAAATTTGCTCCGTAACTCATTTAAATTTTTTTCAAAATTTAATTTTACTGATAACTGACTATAAAAATGTAATAAAGACAAATGCCCATTAAAAATATTAAAACTAATTTACTAATGCGTTTTTTACAAATTTTTAAAGGTATGAATTTTTAGCATGCCATGCAATACTATTTGAAAATATACCTTGTAGTTTTTAATTCTGTTCAATACATTATTTAGTGCCACAAACTAAAAGAAAGGGCGGTGCGGGTAAACACTTGCAGAAATAGCAAAGCTATTATTTGAAATTTATTCTTCCAGGTAAAAATTAAAACCTTTCAAACCCCATTTGAAATTGCCACTTTCACTATTTACCCAACAGAAAATTATAATGTAAGGTATTAATCTGTACAGATATTAACTATGGACTTGATTATTCCCTAGAGCGTATTGCTATGAGATACGAATATGGTGCATTTTACTCAAGTTTTCATCATCAGATTTTTTAGTAATATATTTACAAACATAGATCTTTAGAGTTTTAGTCATATTTTTATATAGTCTTATTGTATGTAGTCCTTATATCTCTCTTAAACCATTTACGTGGTTGATTTAACCGATTCAGGCGGCCAAAAAATTTTTGGATATATTGTTTCTAAACACAAATTTGTATGAAAATAAGCATTTGTTACATTCCTAAACCTATGAATGCCTAACATAAATTTAACATACACAGCGAGCACTAAATTCCAACAGAATCATTGTATTATAGCAAACTGAAATTCTTCATTCTTCTGAGAGTTCTTCAGTAACGTGCTGAAAACTGAAGGGTGACGGATAATTGTAACCCTGGTTATGTGTTCAGCGGGCAGAAGTACATTGAATAGCCAATGTGGCATATATAATAGACAGCTTTTGTTGTTGTTATGTCCTTGTTTAAATTTTTATAAAATACGCAAAATTGAGGTTATGTACAGAATGCTTCATAGAAAACTTTAGCCGATACCTCATAGGGCGGAGCTTACTTTCCGAGTTATGAACGAGTGAATAAAGAAAAGTATATTCTTAGGATTAAAGTGCTTATTCATCACTGTGTGCCAGACGCCACGCACAAAATTACAAAATAAAACACGGCTACATTTGCCTTGTCTAAATAAAAAGTTACTAGAGTAGAAATATAAGTTCTTCAAGAATTTTCCACAAATTGTCAATACTTCGTAGTGAATACAATTCGAAATCAAGTCTACTCTTTCAAGAATCAATTTAAGTGGAAATAAAATATACAACCACTCCACATTTTCTAAACAGAAGCCAACACAGGCAATGTGGCGGGATCAACTTCCATCACAAAGACGACTAGGAAGATAAGCTATGCCATACGTGAAAGGATTTACATCGACTCTGGACAGAGTATACCCGCTTAGAGCTTTTAACTACGTATACAACAAGCGGCAGTACTTACCAGGGGTGAATAGAACGCCGAGCTCTCGACGCCTATGCTCGGGTAGGGGTTTTGGTCCGTCGAAGGGTAGGGCGTCCCGTAGACGCCGACGCTCGCGTTCCTATACTGGAGGGCGGCCAATCGGGCGGAATCGTACTGGCACGAGCAGACGCTCTGCCCGGTGACGGGGTCGGTGACGAGCGGCCGCCCCGACTCGCAGCACTGCGTCGGGCCCGAGCTTGAGGCGCCGCCCGGCGAGAGGGCGCCGCCCGGCATGCCGCCCGAGCCGCCAGGGCTCAACGAGCCGCCCCCCGACGCCGGCGACGAGCCGGAGTTCGTCGTCGTCGGCTGGCCCGAGACCAGGAGCTGCAACGAAAACTGGCATGGAGTGAAAAGATGAAGGCTTTGCCCGCTTGAAACGATACGATTTCATGGGGCTAGTCTGAAATGGCGCACGTGCTTTTAATATGCAATCGCATATCCCGTATAGGTTAACGCTCAAAAATGATACGGCACCTCTCGATTGCCTCGAAATTTGAAACTTTACCTGCTTATGAATTCAATCCAGTAAAAATACGAATTATCTTTTCCGAAACATAGAAAAATAGGAAAAGAGGCAATATGGAAACATGAAAATCTCTCCGACTAGTTGATGTTTGTTTTTGAATTTACGTCTGCTTTTTCCTAAGAAAATAATAATTAACCTCATTGGGTTTTAAGTAGTGACATCATGATAGGTTACGTTAGGCGGAGAATGCCGCCATTTTTTTTAATTAGTATTATCATTGAATTGTTTATATGACCATTACCAATTTCCAAAATTGTCCCGAATAAAGATGTTAACTTTATATGTTTGGAAATTTTTTTAAGTACCATTTCGAAATTTTTGGTGATCATGTAGACGATCTAATATCAACTTAAACTTAAAGGAAAAGTGGCAGTTTACGGTGAGCAAAACTAAAGATAACGTTAATACCGGCCACAGAGCCCCCACAGAGGGAGCGATTATAACAGAGTTAGTTACATGACGCTGGAATATTCATTGTTTCGCGGAAATGACTCGAACAACAAAACTAATTCTGACGTTAAATATCGGGCAATAAACTAGCGACAAAATATTCCTATTGAATCATATTGATGTCATATTGCAATTACGAGGTGCAGGCTGCCTATTCTAATATTACACTGGAATATCCACTACTTCTGGGAAACGGCACAAATGATAAAATTAATTCGTCACATATCAGCAGCAAATTAGCAAGAAAATGTGCTTTCCGAATTATATCGATATCCCATCGCGTTCAAGGGACACAGAGGTGGTTATTCTAGGTAATATTACGCTGGAATTGCAAAACCTATGCAAGAAAATTAAAACTAAAAGCAAAATTTCACTAAGTTAATTACGACCTAATGCGTTACCCTGTATATTAGTACCGAATTTAAATATGGTTGAACCATTATCAAAATGTTTAACTGGTCAGTAATTTTTACTATGACTTTTTATTTTAATTACAATGTTACTCTATAAAATATTCCCATTTCGAGTACAAGTTGTAGTAATATTAAACAAAAATAAATATTATTCATTTTTTAGTCTAGGAGTAAACCTTTCAATAATACATATGAGACTGTAGGGAAGGGACCTCTCAACGTTACTTGTTTTCTGTAACTGCACAAAAACTATATTTTATATTTTAGATGAAGCCACAGGAGCTAATTGGTTCAGATGCTATTTTTATATACTGAAGGGTAAATACTTCTTACCAACCTAGGAAACTTCTGTTGCTTTCTGACAAATTGTGCCACCAATAAACATCAACCTTGAACGTTCAAGTCGTGCTCATTTACTACGACTTGTTAATTTCGTACTTTGTGCAAACGTAAAATTCTTTTCCGCAGTTCCAAATATTTTTCATGCTTACTTACATCAAATCAGCCTTTCGGGCTTGTTTGCCACGAAAGCGCGGAAGAGTGCACACATACATACATCATTTTTCCATTCCCGGCAAGATGATACCTACTCAATCACCCGTCGCTTATGTCGCATTAAAAGCGTAATGAGAGAGTGATAAAAGCGTAGTCGCGACATATGTTCGTTAAAAATTTAACCCGAAAACGAAATCTGGTATTATTGGGATAAAAGTTTCCGGCGAAAAATCATTTAACGCTCACGGATACATTTATTTCCACTTAACGGCGTCGGCCGATAATGAAAGGTACTCGTACTAATATAAACATTTGTTTTAATATCGACGGGGCTTATGTACGGGAGGTGAGGAAATACTGATGGATTGATACCCAAATTTAACTTGATCGAAATGACGACAGAAATATCAACAGTTGCTAAAGAGATGGTTTACAGAAAAATATTGAAAAAAATTGCTCATGCCAGCAATTTTATTAAAACGATGCATGCTTCATACTTTTAGTCCAATCGAGGAAAATCAGTATGCTAACATTCCTCGGTGTTCAGGAAAAATCCGGTAAATTTCCTTGAGCCTGTACCGTCATATAAAATTTTCCAGAACGTCGGCATGCTAATTTCCTCTCGTTTCCACTGAAAGTGGATACTAAATATCCGAAACGCGTACGGTTTGAAAAAACATTGGACATCTGTTTGACTTCATCTGTTTTCTAGGTAGTGAGACTTGTGCACTTTTCTTCTTCCATTCGAGCTCACTAAAGTAATACTCAAGTACCCAGAAACAAAATCCTGGAAATTACACCGAAACTAATCTTCTTCCAATGAAACCCCCATCCTCTCCGTCTCCGTTCTGTGGATCACAATTAGCATTCCCGCCTGGTGATTTTCAATATGCTCACGTGTCTATGAGAGATAGGTAAACAAAGAGCCAAGGGCTGCAAACATTTACTTAACTCTTTTGCATATTCACTAGCTCGGAAACGGGTCGGCGTTTTTATGTTCTGCTGGCTTATTAAAGAGATGTGTTTGCTCTATGATCGCCGCTCGAAGATAATTAATTTTCCAATGAAACGAGATAGGATATTTTTTTGGATAAGTCCACATAAAGGTAATAAGTACAGTTAAAGTACCTGAGCGATTGCTAGGCAATGATTGGCGAATTCATCAAGAATCAAGTGATTGGCAAAACTTCAATCGATGTTTGTAGCACAGCAAGGTTTATGGTGAATTTTGTTAAGCGGACATCCTTACTAACATTTAGTGTCAAAGTATACCACCACCTTCAATAGTTCCTATACTGTACCATTTTTTTACTGCAATCACCCCTATGTAACGGCCAGCTCGCTACAAATTCTAATTAGGGGTTACGATTTTTTGAAAACAATGACTTTTAGTAAATTTCGCTTATAATAACTGTGATACTTCATTTAGGAACATTCAAACACAAACAATTCTGAATATTTACACTAAAAATGAAAAAACAGAAGCAGAAATAATACCTTACGTTTCTTGCTTATTCAAATTTCTGTTTCTTTTTGTATTTCTGGATAAGTATTAACCCGGTTGCAATTGATTATCTTCAGCTTACTAGGTTTATCAACGATCATGCCCTTCATTTTAAGTGTATTAAATTAAAATTTAATGCAGTTGCAAAATATCTCTATTCAACTTAAAGTTCAGCGTTCATTTTACCTACAGCTTCTTCAACAGACACCTAAAGGATAGATAATAGTAAGCCAATCACTACCACAAGCCTTGTGGTGTCTTAAAGTCAATATCTATATTTTTAAATAATAAATGATTTGTTTTAACTTTCTGTTTTTGGTTTGAAATAAAACTACTTAGATATCCAAGTGCCCTATCCTGTCTACGATTTCCAACGCTCGCTTAAGTGAGTGAAAGTCGCTACATAACCTTCCATGATCTGCAATATTAACTCATTCGACAAAGGTAAGCTGTATCACCGTTTAACAAAAATCTGACCGATTACCCCATATAACACTATAATTTTGTATGTATACAATTATTTGACCATACCCTGCATATTCCAAAACTTTATTAACTGGTGGAAGTGTATTTTGATACATTAAGCTCTAAAGTTAGTAGCTTACTATTAATTTCTAAAATAGACGAAAGGCATCCACGTGTTCTAAACGCTTCATTCAAAATCCTTCCAATCATTTCGATGTTTATGTTTCTATCAAGATGATTTATACATTTTTTATATTCTTTAATGATACATGGACGGGCTTTACAATCTTAATATTATTTCATTTCGTGTGGGGTGGCACTGAATATTATCATGAGAATTTATTGAGTTTCGCGTATTTTCAATTTTCTGCTGTTACCTAACCTTAAAAACTGATGAGCTTTAAGATTGTCTCATGGTTCCCCATTTGTATATTAGCCAATCAGTAACGCACATTTAGAACGTACGTTACTTCCTAACCATAAAGGTTGGTCAAAATTCAACAACTTGCCAAGCTGCCAAGGTGAAGTAACGCTAATTCATATGAAGCCTTTTCTACGTCGACTTACCCCAAAGCGTCCAATAAAAAGCTCAGTTTTAAAAATTACAGTTCAAAAAGCCATTAAAAAATGGCGACCATCAGATGCAAACGGATGCCTAGGAGTGGCGTCCGCAGCTGTCCATCCCGGCGGACCGATCGAATGCCACTCATGTGTTGTGACACTTTTTTCGTCAAAGGGGTGACTATTATAGGCGAAGCGATGATTTGAGATAACTTTAGCAAATTGTCCCCTTGAACGGCTACCCCTATCAAGAGTCATTTTAAAATACACCACTTCCATTAGCAACTCCTGTAAAATATTACTTTTTTTATTATTATCACTTCGTAGAACGCCCATATTGTTACAAGTATCTATAGTAGGTACTCCTCGAGTAATCCTATTTCTCAATAACGGTTACCATTTTGAATTGTAGATGGATTAGCTATTTCAGCTGCTACAAGTAAGAGCGCTCTTAGGTCATTAGTTCGTGCTGCTACAGCTAAACAGTCTAAACCAGGATTCAGGAAGGTGTGAAGTAAAAAAATGATGGTATCTCAATCAATTCGTCATAGGTTCGAGAATTTTACCTGTGGCTGTGATATAATCGCGGATGTCTAATTATTTGGATCTTCTGATAACGTAGTATACGTATCTATTTTTCCAGAACGTTTTATAAAACGAGAATCCAAAAAATGAAGTCATTAAATCTAAACTTCTTGCACGAAAAATGCGAATACAAAGGCTGGGTCGGCTTTTTTTATACCCCCAACCTTATCCTATTCATGCGGCAATGCATTGAGCTAGATGCAACTCGTGTCGCCACCTGCAAACCGTTCCTGTGCATAAGTAATTCACTTATACGATAATATACGATTGGTATATAAAATAGTGTCGTATGTACACGAAACTCTTAATTGTCTATCTACCGTCACGTTCCTCAACCATCAACAATATGCTCCGCTTGACACAATAAACACCAATGCACTTTAATCAGGTGGTTTTACTATTAACTGGACCTGTTATATTATATGGTTCTGTCGGATGGTTCTCTTATATTATGTACATATAAGATCGAAACAAAAAAATTCGGTGTCCGCCACTGGCACTAAGTTATCAGTGCAATGATTTCACGCAATATATTTATACTCCATAGCTTCATGAATCCCACTTGTGTTTATCCACACGATTTAATTTTTGTTTTACTGCTCCAATAATATTCATTCTTTTATTTTACTTAATTATATTTTGTATTGTTCATTTTTTTAACTAGGATTTATAATAAGAATTTTATGTATGGGCTTTCTTTACAATTCCTGTAGGTTTAACTTGGAGTTCGATTAGGGTTTTATCCTTTTATTGGAGAATATATATCTGCAGATGTCTATTGCAGCGTACCAAGTGAGCGTCCCGCTCTCGTGTTGGGAGACAGCAATTTTTTTCATAAGAACCGTGTTAAAGCCGAAACGGTTCTTGTATACATCTAGTTAGCATCTAATAAATTATTCCAATTTACCTCCTCGATCGATATCAATTTATTTATGTATCACCAATCGATGATTACTTAACGTATTAAATTTGATTTCCGCATATTTGCTTGAAACGTCTCCCGCGACCGTTATATTGATTGGCGTCGGCAAAAGCTTAACGGATAAACGTTCGAAAAACTTTACTATGTGGATAAGGATACTCGAACGGGACAATTGCCCATTAATTATAACGTCGTGTGCGGACACTAATGAGCCTGATTACGGATTATAATAACGTAATAATTAATAACAATAGTAATAAACCCAAATAGGCATTAATGTCTTCAACTTTTAGTGATTTTGATCAACAAATCGACTATGACCATTAATGGATAAACGTCGTTTGTTCCGTCGGAACTTATTCAAATTAAAGGTCGCACTATAATTGTCGTAATGATTAATACGCCCAATATGGTCATAATAGCAATCATGCTGTTTACATTAAATCTGAAGGTTTACAATCGATGACTAAAATTATTACTTTATGGCAGATGAGTGTCATTAATATCCATAATAATTCATGAAATTACCTGGGAACGTACGACGGGGAAAATATTATTTCCTGAAGATTTGTAACTCGGATCGTAACTCACTTTGGTGATGTAAACAAGTGTCGCTGTTCAGTTAGCAGATTGCGTTTAAAAAATATTGTATAACTGAGAGAGGTATTTATATGCAGGCGCTATTAGGAGATGTCCGGTGCGTTTTATCAACAATATTGAATTATATATAAGAAACGGCATTATCAAGTAAAGCATCGCCCATCTTTACCAAGGCAAAAGATCGTAATGAAAGTACGAATTAGTACGACAACAAAAAATATGTATTACAAAACTTTGTTAGTAAAGGAAATTTGCTGGGAAATTTTTAAAGATTAGTATCACTTATATTCATACATAACTCCTGGTAGACTCCATACTACTCTCCTGATAGAAATATCGTTTTGGAAATTTTATAAATACCTAAATTTTAGGTAATATAAAGGAGAAATAGGCGGCAATTAAATAAAATATGATGCTGAAAATATCTAATATATTTTATTTTATCGCCAGGAAGTTGCAATAATATTCCTTTCTCATTAAGTAGCTATTAAAAAAAGAAATTCTATCCACACAAGGTAAATTGAAAATTTGAGTGTAATTTTAGCGTTTTAATTTAACTTATTTTCAGCTAATGGGATTAGCTAATTTTTAGTCTATAAGAATTCTAATGAAGATGGCTATTTTTTATCAAATAAATGGTTTAACTCTATACCGCAGGATGTGGATAGGAGTAATACTTATAATGATTTTACTGGTACGACCATAACATTGCAATTACAAACGCGGCGACAATCAGCGTTTCGATAAGATTACTCGAATACCTCTCGTACTTATAACATCTTATTAACCTGATTCGACCTACATTTTTTTTTATTTCCGGGACTCGCTAATGAATGACGAATAGTCGATGGACGCATTAGAATCGTTTAATGTTAAACACGTTTAAACTCTAATGTAAACAAACTCTTCGCTGATTTATTCATAGTTTAATATGCGGTATAGGTGATAAATTTTCGGAGGAAGTACCAAGAGTACTTCGTTTAGTCCAGGGCGATTTGAATTTAATGGCTGCGGATTGGACAATGAGAGAGGAACATCGCTCCTAACTGTTGATTTATAAAAGTAATAATTTAATCTCTGCCGGGCGACCGTGGGTGAAAAAACCAATAAATAAAATGTAACTGTGTGTTTATCTAAATTATATTTCATTCGGAAATATGGTAATATCAACTGAACCGCATGAAATATAATAGCAAAATTTTTGATAGGTAGGGGTAAATAAGCAAGATTTATGTTTTGCCGGAACAAAAGGTAATATTTAAATTTTATCAGTGGACATTACTGTTCGATTACATTTAGTAGAATTGCATTGTTACATACATTTAATGATTTGTAGGGTTACCATTGATAGGTTCATATGGACAAAAATTGGCTTAAAGTTTATACAACGATTACCAAACCGATAGTAATAATCAAATAATGTTTTGGTATTAGAGAAAAAAGATATTCTTCAAGAAACACTCTTCGGCGTCGTTAGGATTTAAAAAGAACAATCCAAATGTCATTTTAACCACTACTTTTTTTTCTATCTTGAGAATAGGCCTAAATTTTGTAGTTTTTTGAACCAATATTAAGTCCAATGAAATCTGCATCCAGTAATTTATATTTCTGACCAAAATACTTTTTGATTAAAAATAAATCGCCTTTTCAATGTTGCCAAAAAATTCCCTTCGGTTTCAGTGTGAGATTAAAAGAATTACAATGTAATATTATTAATTCGAATGCCATTGAGGATTGCTCTTGTTTGGCAGCAAAATAAACTCTAATACAATGTAACGTCTCTGATAAACTGGATAAATTGTATACAACTTAAAAATATTTAGGACAATAATCAAAAGTTCCATCTACATAAATGTTTGAATTAGAATATAATTTTTAATGAAAACATACCTTAAATAGACCTAAAAATCTTAATTCTTCGTCAGGGTGCTACCATCCTGTGACATTTGAGATTTAGTGTAAAAACCGACGGCGGAGCGTTAGTGACCAATACCCGATTTTACACCACTAAGGTTGTAATGGTCAAATTGATCATAAGAGTATATACAGTAATTTTAAAGCTGTTTTAATTATCCTGAATTAAACTGCAAATGAGAAATGAGTCGACCGTGGAGCATTAAGTAATATTCGTACCAACATCAACATTTGTCTGTGTTGAACAAAAGTTTAATGCCAAACAACTGCTCGTATTTTCACATCGAAATTATAGGATATCGTAGAAATTAATTGAAATAAGATAACATCGAAAAATTACAACCTTTTCTATTTCTGGAAGTAGAGCCCATGTCGGTAAGGCACGGTACATGTAACGAATTACACTGGGAATACATTTTGGATAAGGGCCAAAACGCTTTGGTGAGAGAACGGAGCCTCGTTCGGACTTTCAATGAGTCTTAAATTTAGTTCAAAACACACTCAGAAAAGCTCGAACTTGCAAATCATAAACTATTTTGGCAGAGTTTAACCAAGTTTAATGCCAAATGAAAAGCTTTATTAGAGAAAATAAGGCCACACCACATCAAATTAGGTTGTCTCGCACATTATAACTGTTAATAATATAATGGATACAATATTAATGTATGTTATTTTTTAATAATAATGTAATAAATAATAATAATTCTTGGATGTCCTATACCTCATTCTACTACTCTCTGACTACTGAACCATAACAACTACCCTATTACATTTATACACAATAACTGTTAATAGACAAGGGTACAATCATAAGTAATAATTTTAGTATCCTACTAATACTTCCTCTTGATTAGTAAACGACCAAGTTGCAATATATTTACAAAAAGGACCAACGACACTTTCGGTTGTCAAATTTAAATCAACGATAAAGATAATAGTAATAATAATAATAATAAGAACAATCTATAATACAATATTGTAAATTGCTAAACCATAATTATTTTTTTTTCATTTTAAGTCGTTTAAGCTGTAGGTATTATTGTATCGCTCATATGATCAAACTTGAGCAAACCAAAAACGATGGGGCAGATGCACTGGGACCTTCCGAAATCTACACCTGGTATTGCTATCAAGACAGGGATAATACAAGATGATAGATAATTTAATATCGGAAGCGCTAATGTTTTTGTGGGCCTTTGACGCTAATCAAAATTTAAAGTTCCCCTGTTCCAATATTTAAGTTTAAGTATAGTTTATTTGTGACCCTTAAGGTCACAAATGAACTATAATGGTCAACGTATTACGTGAACTTTTAACAGTGGGTAATTGAATGTAACTTTGAGACTGCCAATAGTCAGATTAGAAGTTGTAAAAGTCCTAACTTCAGATATACCTATAGATCAGTATCAATAGAGTATATGAGATTGTCTAGAGTCGAAAGAAAAAGAAAGTTGCGTGGCATTCGCGGAATAGTTTGTGGCAGTTTTCTGTGAATTTGTAGGTAACGAAAGTGTAAAATAAAAATAGCCCCAATTTAGATCCCTGCGGTACATTGGATATTACGTTAGGATCAGTGCAAGACGTATTGTATTTAAAAACTTTTTGAAAATTTGCGATTAATAAAGTATGACTCAAAATGTCAACTCTCATTACAGTTATCAAGTAAAATAAGGGTAGTTGCTTCACCCAATCAAATCGATATTATTATTTAATAAAAAAAGCAGTGAGTAAAACGTTTTCAGAAATTTATTAAGAACTGATAATAGGTATTCATTGTGATCATGGCATGCGAGGATTTTTGATAAACACGGGTTTGATAAATCACGAACTTGAGGGTGTCTAATTTGGGCCAATTGACTGACCTAAATAAAAAAGTACCAATGAAATCTGCAATACACTTTAGTCGATTAAATAGGAGATCGAAAAACGAAACCCGTAGTTTTTCTGTTAAATAACTGGAATCTACGTTCGTAAAGGAACAATTTTAGCGTTTGTCTGATGTAACGATGGATCAGGGTAAGTACAATCAACGCAAATGTCAGTGATGAAGTGTTCATTGAGGTAATAAGGTGAAACATAGGGAAATATGTGTAGCTTTTTGGTGTATGCTTTGAATTTTATAATGGTCAGTTGAGTAATGGAATTACAACCGGGGAAGTGCAATATCCTAGGGCGATGCAGTTAGCGACGGTTAGCGCGATCAGTGCAATCAATCGGAATTTCAGCCTTTTATGTTGAATTTAGCGTAGATTAGTAAAAATTGGGTCCAGGCAGACTGGAACACAACAACACAAAAAGGTTTAAAATATGTCTATATCTAGAGGTGTATGAGATAAGGTTAATACATGGATCTGCAGTCGCGGGTGAGGAATCAACGCAAGTTTGGTCTCGCGATATTTAGTTGCAGGGTTAGCGACGGTCAGCGAAACTTTTGGTGCTCAAGTTTCGATGGAACCGTGTTGGATAAAAGTGTGCAAGTACCTGTGACGCCGTCGGGTAGGAGTAGCCGAACTGTGCATACGCTGCCATTATCACAAAGTGTCCGACAGTGTCGCGGCACTTGAAGGCGAAGTCTCTCCTCACAACTAATACTACTACTAGAGCTATTGGGCCCTGGGAACGCACTCGCGACAACACAACTAACTGCACCCCCTCGCATAAACGCCGCCGCCCTCTGATCGGTACGACCCACGTAGTCGTCGCATCAACATCAACATAAACAAACAATAATAAATGGGCGAGGGGGCGACGAGGTGTCAACCAGGACGGTCTGATAGCGACTGGAGCCGCTAGTGCCGTGACGGTTGCGGCGGAAGCTGCCTGCCCCCCACAGGCACCGCCCTCCGGGCGTGTCGCCTTCCTACTGCCCAACCGTCGCAGTGGAGGGGCGGCGCCGGACGAGTGCGCGCCCGTCCGATTGGTGCCCCACCCCACGGGCGGGGGCGCGCTGGGCCGTGCTCCGACGCCCAGTGGGGCGCGGGGGGCGCACACGCGTGACCGTCTTGTTTATGGGGCTCCGTGGATCTCTCCCGACAAATCCCGCTTCGGTGCGATGCAACAAAAACGCTAACCGAATTTATTGGATACAAGGTGTTTGTCGGAATGGATCGCTCGCGTCGTTTGTATTCCGATTCGGACGAATGATGCTCCGCTTTTTACATGGAAACCCACTTTACACCTTGTGATGTTCGGCTCTTATTGTCACACGTGTCTTTAGCCGTCGTAAAGAGATACGCGAGGGCATATGCTCGAGATATGTTTATTAAGGAGGAGCTGTTAACGGGATTGTTATGATAACGGGAAGGATTAGTCTCTTTTATTACCAGTTTTACGGATGTTCATCGATTTATCGAACGCTGCCACCGAGGCTAGGATGCCACAAAAACGTTAATCCCTACCGGATTAAATTATTTTTTATTCTATTTTAAAACCCCCAATTAGTTGTGCTATCAAATTCTCTTATTGTGTGATTTTTGCTACTACAGAGACGCGTAACAAATATTTTGTATAGTTCAGGTTGGTTCTCTATTGATCCATTTAGTTGCCTGACACTTATCGCATAACGTCAAGGAATTTCGCCTGGTTAATGCTTTAACAGAGAGATTTTAATAAAATTTACTGGACAAGACAATATTGACCTAAAATGAGTTTGTAACAAAATTGACGGAAACAATAAACTAATATTTACCTAACATTTTGAGATAAAAATTTAGAATGAGTAGTTGTGACAGTCAAAATCCTCAGAAGATTATAGTTTAATCGACTACTTTGCCGTTTTTTTGCAGTACTAGGTTTTTTTGCCGAGATTAAAAATGGGACAACGTTGTGATATGGCATATCTAATATATAAAGCGCAGATTCAGAAGGCTGAAAAAAAGAGAATTATATACGGAAAATTTGGTTTAGATTATAACAAAGCGTGGAAACCAAGATTGGTCAGGAGATCATGCGTACTGATAAAACGGAGGTACTGTTTAGAGGTTGAACAAGGTTTTTTGTGAAAAAACCTTTGCGTTTTTTTCGGGCGAAACACAACGTAAAATTTCCAGATAATAAGGACTACAGGTTTATCATCGTGCTCTGCTACTTCCATTGCTGTGTTCAACCACATAGAAAAACTTTTCTAACCGATAAAAGGACAACTGGACAATTAATCTGCCCTTGCACTATTAACTTAGTAAAAAAAAATTAAATTATGCTTTAATAGAATGCGCACTGGGCTAGCGAGTGTAAACTCCAACTTACGACTTCAAGTGCAAGTACGGTCATTGCCATGAAACTTGAGTAATATACTAGCAAGATGTGCTATATCTTTTATTACATACAGATATAAAACATGTATTATATAATCTTTATATAAGGACATATTTAATTTTCTCTGAAAATGGCTTGATATTATATTGAAAATGGCCTATACAAACGTTATATATTTTTTATCTAGTACATTTGTGTTGAATATTTTCCGCAAAGAGGTCGTGTTTCGCCGGAAATCGCAAAAAACCTTGTTCAACTCCTAAACAGCACCCCCATTTCACCATTTTGCGAGATCTGAATCATTTAGGTTTTCTTCCTTTCTTACAACCTAAACTAAAATTGCCGTCTAGTTCCGTTTTTTTAACAGGTAGGTCTCCTTTTTACGTCTACGAGAAGGCAGTGTTAATTAATAGTAAAACCAAACATTCTCGTACTGGTTAAACCTAGCAACTTTGTTGTAAACTCTTCGTATTGATATTGTTGCATGCTTTGACTCTACCACAGTCCCGAAGAACCTGCTTGAGTGTCTATTGTGCCCAAAGAATTTTATTGTAGATATCCTACCGGCTAAATTTCGACGAGATTTCGGAGAAAAAGTTAAATAAAGGGGCATATTAAAACAAGTATAAAATAAAATTTAAACAAGATATATTTTGTTCTATAGATATTATTATATATTGTTACGAAAAATGATTATTAAATCAAAAATATAATTGGAAAAGTAATAAAGTCAAGTAATTTGAAGATACCATTTTACCTGCGTTAAAAAGTTTACGTTTGATGTTTTTTACTTTTCAAAACTAGCATTAATTTATCTCTGTGGAAGAGTTCTATTATTATGGAAAGTACTCACAGTATTCACCGATTTATAGATAAATCGCTTCACAAATATTAATGAAATTATTTTTATCCATGAAATATGTTAACAATGTAATCTCAGATCTCCTGATATCGCAATATAAATAAATCGTTTTTTGTATACCTACTTAATTTAGTTTTGCGATCATCACGACATCAATTAAAACCTATTGTTAACGATGTTATCATTAATCTGAAATTACTATTTATTTTCAATAGTGACTGATTTAAGAATACTAGAAATATTTATAGCTTTTAATACTGATGGAGAAGCGGATGGTAAACCCTTTTCAGAATTAATTAAATAACCCACAAAAGATTTACTATTGGAAACATTTTCACCCTATACATCGATACGTAGCTGTGTCATTTCATGACATCAAGTAATCCCGGTCTCCTCGGTGACAGCAATTTCTCAACATAGAGATGACGTGTTTTAGACGTATTCATTTTTATAATATCTTATCTCTGGAAAGCCCCTTTTGGTAAAGAAATCACCCATTTTTTCATCCAATACGATCAATTCAATAATCTATACTCTCCAAAAATATAGAAGCAGAAACCTCACAGGCTTCTGTTGTTAAGGGTATGTATGTCATACAATATGTAAAGTAAAAATAACAGGCAACAATAGTAAAAAAGTAATATATTAATTACCATAACAAGTAAACTAATGAATAGCAATGAGGAACGAATGCTGACATGGGATACTATGTCACTGACATGCTTGCTGATGGAGGGAACCCACTTAACACATATCATAATTTTGAAAGTGTACCATCCGTTTTAATGGTGAAGTACAACATGCCATTAATAACCAAAAGAACAACAAAAGCCCGAACCTGTGTAACTTCTATTCAGAAATCTTGAAACTTATTACTGATAATAACAACGATTATCTAATTACTTTGTTTAATCAGACATATAAATATGGAAAAGTATCATACGAAGTTCTACACGAAATGTGAGCCAGTAATAGAGAGAGTACAATTTGGGTCCAGGAAAGGTCTGGGAACACGAGAAGCTTAGAAGTCCCCAAATACTCATTTGGAAGTGCCTCGATCAACAAAAGACCTAGACACATGTTTCATAGACTTTGAAAAAGCGTTTGACCGTGTAAAACAAGAAACATTATTTAACGCGCACAAAAAAGTAAATATTGAAGATAAAGACGTATGCCTACTAAAAACCCTTTACTGGAATCATATTGCTAATATTAAAATAGGAAACAGTATGTTGAGGAATGCAAACACCTGCAAAAGATTTAGAGAGGGTTGCGTACTATCTCGATGCTGATCAACCCACTGTCTGAACACCTTTTCAATGAAGTGCTGTACAACACTTCATTTGTATTGTATTGTAAAGAAGTAAAAGTAAACGAAGTAAACTTAAAAACAATCCAATTTGCAAATGATTATTAGTAATAACAGTATTATTGGCAGATACTGATGTAGGACTTTAATGTTAATTGAATACACTTATGACAATGACTAAAAGCCAAAATGTTCCGATGTCCAACCTTGAAAATCAAGCAATACCAAATGGAGTAAAACAACACAGATACGTGGAATGTCTGATTAATGATAAACTCCATCCTGAAACTGAGATTATATCCAGAATAGAACAGGCTCGAGGGGCCTTTATCACAATGAGAAAAACATACCGTCATGTATCAGCTAACACTTGAGCTCTGATGCAGAATGTCAAAATGCTATGTATGGACGCTACTGTATGACGCAGGAACATGAACTATGAATGTCAAATTAGAGCTGAACAGTCCTGATGTCTTTGAAATGTGAATAGATCATAAAATAATAAAAATACCGTATACTGCCAACATGACCAACGAAGAGGTCTTAAGACGTTAACAAAGAAAGAGAATTACTCCATAATATAAAATATAGGAATGTATCATAGTTTGGGCATATTCTGCACGAACTAATTATTAACGGAAAAATTTAATGTAGAAGTCTTAGCAAAGAACCGTAAGGAATTGGACAGGTATACTTTGAAGATTTAATAAGAACGACTGAAAATAGAGAGAAATTTGACATGGTGATAGCTAACCTCCGATAATGAGATGGCACCAAAATGAGAAAAAGAAGAGTTTTTTTGGTAAATAAGAAGGAAGTTGTTAAATTTGATGGAATTTTTAGTTCAGTGTACATATCACGCTCATAATTAGAAAGGAATGCTACGCAAGAGAATGTTCATCTGTGTCATAATGTTATTCTTTCTAACGAATCATGGTAGGAAAATTTCACAGATAGACAGACCCTTGGCTTTTGGGTATTTGTGTGTACATATTTATTTATGTTTCATAATTGAAACCCATTCGTGAAATCTGAGACCCCACCGGATATGAAATGTGATATAAATTTGTTGCCATATCGATCGTTATTTAATGTTTTAGATATTATAACTAAGTTTTGGGACCAAAGTGATTCATTGGAAAGGAACATGGCTCTGTTAACTAAACTATATTAGAATGGATCGTTTCTATTTCATTGGAAAATAGACATAGTAGTATGGATATCTATCAGATTACGTCTGCTTCCTGTACAAATGTGTGGCACTATCTTTTATCTTTAATTGCATGGCTATGTCATCTTTTTGAGCTTTATAGAGCTCCCCATTAAAAGAATTTATTGTATGAACAAGGTATCATCTAGATACATATCTTTCGTAAAACGGGATAGAAACCGAACTGCTTAGAACGTGTACATATTACAGCTATATATACATTTTAAATTTTTAATAGAGATTCAGATAATGCAAAAAAATTCGGCATTTGGTGTTTTATTCGGAATTAAATTAGTTTTCCAAAAATCTCTAAAAATAAATCTAATACCTAATGGTAGGTACATTAATAGGATATCAATTTGAGAATGTTTAAGTAATGATATTTGATTCAATATTGTCACGTATACAAAGTACAAATAGTGTGTTATATAATTACACAAACTTCATAAGGTAAAGAGCGAGTTGTTTATAAATAATTTGAACATGTAGAAGCCTTATATTGCATCTATTTTGTGGTGCAAGTGAACGAATTTTGAATTTTTTTAACTGTTTTTAAATGCTCGATCCAAAATATGAAGAAAAGTTTTACTAATTCCTACATTTACAATACAATAATTTTGTAAGGCTATATCAAAAATATCGAAGTTACCTGCCATTTCGCATTTTCATATATTAACTTAATTTAGAATATTTTGTTTGCCAACCTGACGTTTCTCAAAAATATCGTGAAAGGGAGCAAATGTTTTAAAATTCCAGTTTCTTTTTAACTCATTTTGTAGTAATGACTAGCAAAGTAATGAAGCTGTAGGTCATTTTGTATTCGAACGTGAAAACCCAAATTTCGAAATATTTTAATGGTACAATTGATTTTTTTGAAAAAAGTTTTTAAATTTTCAGCGCCCTGTACGGCAGCTTTTTATCTCAGGATGCTCACTTCATCCCGATGCACCTAAACATATCTCAGTAGCTGTCTTACGAAATAATTTAGTACTTCGTGTTACATGAATTAATGTGAGGATTAGTCAAGGTGACAACTTAGTTAAATTTGCGAACGTTTTAACTTATTTACCGACGAATATCATAACAATTTTACATTATTTGTGTACATATTGTGTGCTTGCAAGCTCTAAAGTGTTTAGTTTCATGTCTACTAACATATATGAAAGTAAGGATGGTACACGCTAATATCGTCACTATTATGGGTAATTAATTTAATTCAAAAATTATTTCATTGGTAACTCCCCTAGACTTTGTTCAATGTAAATGGAAATCGTGTCGTCTAATTTGCAAACGGGACAAATTGCCGATGTTTCATTTACAAAGTAATAAATAATCACTTGTGGATTTTAACGCTATTACCGAAGCTATTATTTTACTCCATCTTACGGTATTAACGTTAAGAATATATTTCATGCGCTA
This sequence comes from Cryptocephalus primarius, assembly GCA_963576515.1. NCBI lineage: Eukaryota > Metazoa > Arthropoda > Insecta > Coleoptera > Chrysomelidae > Cryptocephalus > Cryptocephalus primarius. The sequence goes on from OY754941.1 coordinate 4,255,033, forward strand.
CGAGCACACATTCGAATTCCCCTCTGAATGGTCGTTTGAAAACGTACAACCCCCATTCTGAGCTGATGCACTGGACGTATGCGCCGAGGAATGAAAAGGGATTGATTATTGTCTGTACGGTAAGCGTCGCGATGACCATATGGATAAGTCCGCGTTGAAAAGAAAAGCAACAAAATTTTCATGAACGCAAATAACTCGCATAAAAATCTCACTCGCGTGACGAAGCGATCGTATTAATCCGATTTTAGTATGAACAAGTAGTCATTCGGGGGTAATGAAAATTGACACGATCCGTTCTGTAATTCGTGCTGAATTTCAATACCACCGAGTTCACTTATCTTTTCCATTGTTTTCCAGGGCCGCATCACACACGTACACGTATCTACTTACGAATTCACGGTGTCGTACGAATAATACGCTCCACTACGCTACAAGCCATTGTTTTCCCTGCACCTATTTACAGGTTATTAAAAAGCAGTTGGAACTCCGATTTGAATTCTGTAGCTCACTTTCATTGTCTCCCATCGGACGGGACCCACCGAACGTACCGCGAAGCTGGCTCGTAAATTATTCCATTGAGAGCGAAACGACAATAGCACCGAAAACCGCGCAGCTGGGAAGATAGAGACGTTTCGAAATATCCGCCATTGGGACAATTCTCCTCCGAGGTGAAATCGCCGCCGGTTTTGTAATGAGACAGATAGGGATCTTACATTGTTTAAAATTCGACAACACACATACTCGGATGAGATAAGGTGTGTTTCCAAACGCGAAATTGACGAGATTATAACATCTTTACTGTTTATATTGTGTCAAGTCGACGTTCTCTTCAATGAAATACAGGAAAATTTAGCCCCTGCTGCTAAATGTTGTTGAAAAATTGCGTTTTTGTATGTAATGTCATAATTTATCGATTAGTTAAAATTTCACGAAACGCTTCAATAAGATCCATCCAATCTGAATTGATCCAGTTGAAAAAAAAAAGCAATAAAAATTAATAGCCATCTTAACGACACACAAAGACCAAGAAGCCGATCCATAGGCATGCCATATTTAAAGAAATATAAAAGATTGTTACTCACTTTGGCAATGAAATTTTATGACCAAATCCCAAATTTCTGCCTCATTTGTTTCTGTAGCATTATTTGCATTGCGTATAATGTCTATATCATTGCCATTATTAATTTCGGCCTCGTCTATAGGCCTCAAAAAAGCCATTTTAAAATAAAAATTGCAATTGCATACAACACCACTAAACTCTAGTGACGATTGAAAATGAACACGTGCTCGGCGCTCGAATTTAATGGCTGTAGTGGACCTGCCTAATTCTCGACATTAATAAGCATTTTACATATAGGCATGTATTGTAGCGGCTAACACATTTCTCCGCGTCAATTATGTGGGGGAAGGTTAAACGTTTCGTTACATGAATACTCTGCTTTTGTATCGGGAAGTATTTTTGAATTCGCTCACAATAGTTCTGAAACAATAGTTCTACTGAGATGCTAATGGGATAATAGTATTCATTATTTTACTTGCGTTTCTTGTAATATATTTTCCAAGATATTTTCTCCATGTAACACGTAACATAATAGGCAATCCTTCAATCAGGTTTCTATTATTCCCTACAAATTTGATGAAATTAATTTTTAATATGTTGACAATATTCGCCGATCGAAACTCCTTCATTTTATTACTATTTTGATTAGGTATCAAACACTCAAAAATATTACCATACTTTTCAAATTATCAAATAAAAAGAATTTTTATAAAAACTAACCTTTAAATAACAGCGAATTTGAGTGAACCTCTAAAGAACCTGCAAACCTTTTTTTGAGTTACGAAATATAACAAAATATTTGGTAACGCATTTTTGGTAATAACGCCCAGTTTATTTTCCAAACTGTCAAATTCATTATAAAAGTAGATTTGCCTATGGAAATAAAATTTAATTGAATATCTTAACATATCCCTGAACTATCAAAACCTATAACATCTTTTAATTATATCCCTTTTTTTACACAACAGTTAGTTAGAAATACTGAAAACTCCTTAGACTTCCTCAACAGGATGCAGTAAAGACTACTATTAAATCCCATAATACTTTTAAAATTGTAACACATATAAGACCCCATTTACGAAAATTATTTCTTCCAAAAGATACTGAAATCAACTGACCCTTAGGTCAGCATCTAGCCATTTCCATGAGCTGCTGATACTTACAAAACAATTGTTAATAACATGGCAGACTCAATCCAATGTTATTTCCAAATTCCAGAAACAAAACATTTGATTCGCGCCTGAAACTGTTTTTATCGTTTCTTTCTTTAACACTTCCCTCGATAAAAGTTGTTTTCACGAAGCTGCAGTATAAAAATCAGCAACGGTTACAACGCCATCCATCAGATACTCAATAAAAGTCTACGTCTTGGTTCCGGATTGTAAACCATTCGAATTTATTTATTACTTAGCATATTTCCGACGGCGCCAGAAAAATAAGACAACGATTTTTCTACCTGCATTCCGTATTTTCCTTCTTATAGGCCAGTGGGATAGAAATATAGACCCGAGGAGAGGTCTCGTTTGGTTGAAACTGAAACTTCACTCATCGATTTGTAGAGTTAGAGATTCAAGTTAAAGACAAGGTAGAAGGAGAAGGATCAAAGCTTTTTAAGGAAGCAACTTTCATTACGAAAATTTGATTTAAAACAGGACAGTTATTCAACCTGTAATCATCTATATGATAACTATTAATTGTAAATTTGTAAAATCACTAAGAGGAGAAAGTGAAAATGGTTAGACCCAAACAATATCGCTTTCGACGTTTTGAAACTAGCCTATTAGTAGAAATGACAAGAATCCCAAACGACAATACAACATTATGAATGAAGAGGTAGATCCCTACTTGGGTACCCCCCGGTAGCAAATCCGCCACCCTCTGTGAAAATACCGGCCGTTATTAATTGTCCGGACCTAACAGTTACCTTAAAAAAATATTTCCCTCTCGATTTTTTTTCCTCCGACTCCTAAGCCGGATCGTGGGTCTGACGACGTTCCGAAAATTGTTAAATTAACTGGACCTAATGATTTATGAGTGATTAGCGGATTAGTGACTTAAGTCGTAAGTACCAACGTTAATCTGCGGTCTCGAGGTTTTTGTTGGCCCGGATAAGCCTAATGAATCCTCAGATAATGGTGAAGGTGGGGAATTCCGGTAGAAATCCCCGAAGGATCGGGGACGATGCGATTTCCTGCTATTAGAAAAATTTAAATGGAATAAATCCAGAAGTCGGATTGTTAAACTCAAGGAAGGTTTATGTTAGGTACCAATTTTAATTTGAAAAATTCAAAAATTTAACTACAACTTTTATATTCTGCTTAAAATAGATTCAACATTCAAATCTTTACATTCTAAATTATGGTTCAGGATGTTCAAAATAAGTGCAGATTCCATTATTTCATGAAAAGCTTTAAAGTTTGTTTCAAAAAATTTAAGATCCAAACCTGTAACTGTAATAATTTGTAACAATTTAAAGATTCCAAGTATTCGTGGCACTTAGCAGTTCAATTTTTACAATTAAAGTCTAATTTACATTGATTTTTAAAACCTATTTAACTAACAAATGAAAATTTGTGAACAATTACTATCACTACCTGCGGTATTGTCTGTTCAACTGATTAAGCTATTTCAGTAATTGCACAAAAAAAATAATTACTCGCGAGTTTTGGATGTTTGCCACATATTCTACAAATTACATATGACTTTATTTATAAACACTTACATTTAGCATGCAACTTATTCTCTAAGAAATTTGAATGATTCACTGCTAATTGCCGTCATACGGGCAGTGGCATTTAGTTTAATTTATTAAGAAGCATTAATTGTTTTAATGGAACGGGATTAATTGAAATTAATCCGTAAATATCGCAAATGTGTACTCACTTCTTTTCCGGAAAAGCTGTAACCGCCGTCATCCTAAAACATAGAAAATAACAGTTTATCGAAAGGGAATATACCGCAAAATAATAATCATAAGTCAATTGATTCACGATATCGGGAGAAAAGCTCTCTCTAATCTCGATTTCATAACGAGGTCGAGGCCTAAATTAATTAGTAGGAAACCACTCAAAGCATATTAGACATATAATGCAGATTGTTTAAGGCCTATCTTCCATGGTTACAAGCGATATCAAATATTGAAATTCACGAATATGAAAATGAACATATTTTTATTGAAGTTTGGAAATATTATTTAACGCGTAAGAAAGATTTTGCACAGTATTACGTCATTATCAATTTGAAATATACGGCAAAATTATCATTGTATTTGTTACTATTTTGCCTACTACCTCAAAATCAAATATAGACCAGCGTTTTCGCTTTAATTTCAAATACCCGAAAGTCTGAATCAAGCCGAATAGATTCTATGAGTTCTTTTAGAATTGTGGGTGGCTGAGTATCTTTAATATCAATTCTAGAAGATTTACTGTCTTCTAGTTTCTTAGAAGTCTTACAAGTTTCTGCAAGTTTTAAATTGTTTCACTTTCCGAAGGCCACAGAAAAAAATTTGATTTTTCCAAATGGTATTAAATAGGTTCTAAAAGCTTTCTTCTTATAAATTCAAATAATAAAGAGTCTGCATTACGCTGCAGAAAAACTCTAAAAGTTGCTTCAGAGTTTTGGAAAGACAGAATGGGTTTAGGCTGATAATAGAAGGTAAATGAAAATTTCAAACGTTTCTCTTTCCATCACAAAAGATTGCATAAGTTCTTATACAGTAGAGCGTCGATTATCCGAAAGCCGGTCATCCGAAACGTCGGTTAACCGAAAGCGCCTCAGACGGTAAATTCGAAATTCGCGCCAACCCGACGTTCTATGTTCACCTATACACCTAACCTCAATTTGTGTCTCTGACATCAGTGTTGTTTTTCACTGTCGTACTGTGGATTGTAGTAATTCAACAATAAGTGGCATTAAGAAGAATAGTGAATCCATCAATAAGTTTACTTGTGATGGATTCACTATCCTTACTTTCTTCTTGAAACTTGGTACTCGGGGGTTTTGGGGGTCGCTGATCACGAGTCTGAGGTCAGATTTGCGAATTTCGCAGATGGCGCTACATACAGCGCATGGGCAGAATTAAAGTTATTGAGAATTCGCCTGCCGCCATCTTGGATTTGGCCATTTTCAGTTTCTGACTTCAAATTCGTGATCAGTGACCTTGAAAGGATCGCCATACTAAATTGGGACCAAATCCGATGCACTACGGCGTCAATAATATATTCTTTCGAAAAAAACGACGATTTTTGAACTTGGTTGGCCAATTCTGGGAAATTGGCCAATGACAATGTACTACGGGACTACCCCATGTATCCTGTCACACCCTAAGAACATGAAAAAGCAAAAAAACTGAACACAAGCGGTCAATTCCAACCCAGAATACTTCAAAAACTGATTTGAAGAAGGTGGGAACCCACGTTCCCACTGTGCCGCAAAGGGTTAATGTTCGGTTATCGGAAAAATCGATTATCTGAACATCCTCTGAACCAATTATTTCGGATAATCGACGCTCTACTGTAGACCCTTCCTTAAAAAAGACTAAAATATAATTTCTTGAGTTTCTTCTGGAATTTCAAATGACCGAAAGTGGCTTAATATAGAACTTCAAAATTTTTGCGGAAGGTTAGTGTATATATATTAAAGCCTGTGTCTAATCTACAATAATTTTCGTTTAGATTTCAAATACCCTAATTCTAGAAATTGATTTCAATGACGTAACAAAGCAGCAACTGGCTTGAGTTGGAAAATTTTGCTGGGTCCCAAATCAAAAATGTGGGCTCACAGCCTTTTGGGAACTGGAAATCTGTGTATTTTGCATACACGTCTGTGATTGTAAGGTGCACAATCACCCATACTGAGAAATCAAGTTTCGTCCTTGTACAAAGCAAAATCACAACTGACAGAATATTAACCAATATTATTGACACATGCGAGGAATGCTTTCGATATATCAGCATGCTGGGTTTAATAGCTCCTTGCTTTAATAACATTGTATCAATAATATGTTGCTCCAAGACTATTAACCGTTTAGGGTTAACCTAACTCAAACTTTGGCATATTTTCTTAGGTAAATTTTAATGTAATTGAGTTATTTCTTAAATTCTGAATTTTTTTTATCTTGAAACAATCTTGAATAACTTTGGCGCATAAGTTCCATATTTCCATTTTCAACTTCTGTTTAACATAATTGATGATCTCTGACATTTAATATAGGTAGATATGGTTTTTGGTAGTTTTACGAACATTATTAAAATTTTGATCTTTCACCATTGTTTTGTTTTTATGTTTTTATATTTTTCATGACAAATATTGACCGCCAGTTCACTTCCTTTTTGACACTGCGCCATGAATGACCAAAGTTGAAAAATGAGAACTCTTGAATTATTTCGAAATACCTAACTGGAATTTTGTGTCTTTTTGTAGACGATTCGAAATTTTAAATTTCCGTTTGGAATTTTGCTCCCAGGTCAGGGAGCTTCCATAACCTAATTAGCCAGTTTTTGTCTTATTTTAAGCCTATACTACTATATACTACGGGTTCTCATAGTTTTAGCGCAATCCCAAACCCCCAAACAAGAGTGAAACTTATTTAAAGAATTCACTTCAATGAAGGTATCTCCTCAAGCTCCCCACTGGTTTAAAATTAACACTTCTAGAAAGCGTTGAATCACAGGCCAGACATAAATGAAAAACCGAAAGTCTCCGTTTAAAAGTTAAAACAGTATTTTGCCGTTCCAAATCTAACAACCCTTCGCGAAAACCCATAGGACTGCTACCCTGTTCGATAGGTTTTGACACTTATTTTTTCCACTTATATTTGTGATATCAAATTGAAACCCTGATTTTAGGGTTTTTAATTTCTTTCACATTTGTCCGAATATTTCTGTCAAATTTTACGTCACACTTTAGAGGTAACAATGGTGCTTCGTACTTTAGATAAATGTTGGTCATTCATGAATGAAGAATTTAAATGAGAAATTTCCTGTTTTTGGTGTACGTTCTTAAAAAATTTTCTAACCGAACTTTTCTACGGACCTAGGTCGAGTTAACGAATCTCAAAATTCCGAAGCGAAATGTTTACGTATCCTCATCAAAACAATCAGATAAACCCCCATTGGAAGGTATAATTTTCAAGTAGCCCGGTAATGACACACAAAACCGAAGCTAACCGGTCATTACCTTGAACGTCCGAAAGAGAGAAAAGATAGAACCCCCCATTACGGGGCAGGTGAAGGTCCTTCTATTAATTTTTTTAAATTATACTCTCTCCTTGGTCGGTTTTTGGCTCCCTCTCGCGTATACGGTAAATGCGATAAGGAGGGAAATGTTTAGGAACAATTAATATCACATCAAGGGGGAAGGACAATCTTGATAAATTCATTTCCGAAAGGTATCATCAGATGGACTGTTTTAATAATGTTTAATGTATTACGCTCGATTCTAGGAAAACTTGAAAATTGTTTTAGTATGTTGGTTCAGAATTGATGACCATTAAGTAACGATAACTCAAAACGTCATATGAGTGAGAAATGACAAGCAATAACAAAATACTGAAAATATACACTAACGTTTGTGGCACAAAAGCTTTTTTTTAATATTTTCATAAAGAAATAGTTCCACATTCATTGCATAAATCAAAGCCGTATCGAAATTATGCCCAGATTACAACGCCGGATAAGAAAAACATCCCCGCACTTCACGCTTGTGTATATTTTAACGGTATATTACATTGTATTTTCCGTACAGGTTCCTACTTGCACTCATTTAATATCGATATGAGGGATATAATAGGGTATAATGGCAGACTCGGCCAATCCAATTTCCGAATAGACGGTTTCAAATAATAATTATCCGCCATAAAAATGAAAAACAAATTTCATGAATATTCATCGAGAAAAGAGTAACAGTTTTAATTATGGTATAAATTCAGTCAGCTTCGTTAACCCAACAGCGTATTCACTTGGGTGTATGTGTGTGTGAGAAGGAATTATTAATATTTCCATATGTTTTTGTTTAGCAGATACTTAACGTTTTATGAATATGTTAAGCTAATTTGTTCCCCGACTTAGACTTGGCAATTATTTTCCTATGTAGTTTGTTAATGCTAACAGGCGTTAAAAACGCTACGGTAATATTAAATTATAGTTATTAATTAGACAAACATTTTAACAGCATGTAGAACAAGTGCATAAATATATATCAACCCTATTTTACTGCTGTAATAATGCAGTTTTATGCAATTAAAATCGTATCGCTGTAACAGATAAAAGTAAGTACGTGAATTTTTTTAAATATAATTAAACAGCTGTGATATTTTCCATAATTCACTACACCTCGAGTTAACGTTTTCAAGTTAATTATTTATTATCAAGTAGATCGTGAATTAACTGCTTACTTTATGTTTTAGGTTTAACGCTCAGGAGTTAGTTTTTATTTTAAAATTTGAAATTTTCATTTTATAATTTCAAAGGTGCATTTTTACCTATACAATGATTGCTGATGAGCGTTTCTGTCCCTAATTCCTCTCCAAATTATTTCTCGTTGTTTAAGATGGTTAGAATTTGATAAGAAAGTGGGCAAAATGTAAATGAATCTGTAAGCCGATTAATCGACTTGAATTTAATATAAAACATAATAGAGCCACAAAATGGTAATGAATGTGCTCGTTGATTGGTCGGACTTTAATTTGAAATAAAACATAAAGGGGAAAAAATTAGAATGAACATATCTACTGATTCGGTTCATTTGAAGTTGGCATAAAACCTAAGAAAATGTGAGCGAATGTGTTCGCTCTTCGATTTCAATTTAACATAAAACATACGAAAAGCTACAGAACATGAAAGAATATATTCGCTGATTGGTCAGAACTGAATTCGTAACGAAACATAAAAAAGCGACAAAATGGAAATGGATAATTGTGTTTATTGATTGCTGCGATTTGTATCTGACATAAAACAAGAAAATGTGAATGGATTTGTCCGCTGATTAGTTTCTTTTAAGTTTAACATCAAACTTAAGAAAGGTAAAAGATTGTGTACAAATTTAAATAAAATACAGCAAAGCGATAAAATGGAAATGGATGGATGGGTGCTCATTAGTTAGTTTGATCTGAATCTGACATAAACACCTAGGAAAATGTCAGTGAATTGGCTCACTGATTATTTCAATTTCAGCTTACATACATGTAATATAAAACAAAAGAAAAGACATACGAAAATGTGAATGAATCTATGATCTGAATGATCGACATGATTTGAATTCGACACAAACCTAAAGAAACAACAAAATCTGGGTTGGATTTGCTTATTGATTGTACTTTTGAATCTCACATACGTAAATGCGAGTGAATTTGTTTGATGATTTAAATTAAACATAACATAAACAGATTTCAATTCGATATGAAACATAAAAAAACATAGGTATGAATATGTTCACTAATTGGTTTGATTAGTATTTAATACAAAACTTACGAAAATGTGAATGAATTTCGATTAGCTCAATTTAAACTTAACACCAAATCTAGCTCTTTTATGGTGACTTACCATGTTTCTTTCAAAAGTAATGGATAGTTTAAAATGGCGTGATAAGATGAAAAGTATACGCTGGGCTAGGCACACAATTTTTGTCATCCATTTTTTTTTATGTCAAACTTGTAACTCGAAAATTTGGGGAGATTCGATTGATTTTTAAAACCTCGTCGACGACGAGTTAAATATGGCGACATGTCATCTTGAAATGGTTATCACTTTTGAAAGAATAATCGTTCAGCACCCCTCGTGAACTCAGTTTAAATGATAAGGGAGTACAAAATGATGAAATAGATAAAAAAATTACAAAACATTTATGCAGCCTATATCTAACCTTAAAAATGGCCAAAACATTAATTTTTGGGGTCCATAACGTTAAATATATCAAAATTCTTAGTTTGGATTCTACTCAAAAAATTACTTCGGAACTGACCCTCAGCTGTCCACAATAAAACCTTATTGATCTGTGTAATTCTTTTTAGCGAGGCAAGTTTCTAGCCACTAGGGCTCATCATTAGTCATAAACCTACCGAAGGAAAATTCATACCTAATTCAAATAAAAAGCAATTGAAAATACTTACCTACTTTTGGTGTTTTAGATTATTTTGAATATAATCAAATTTGACCATAAATCAATATAATAAACAAAAAATAAAAAATGTATGACTATTATATATTCGTAACATTAAATAATAGTGAGCTTAATTTGAATGATAACAAATATGTGGAATAAAGAAAAATTCATCACAAATTAATTGTAGTTGAGCATTAAGTATCGAAATATTAGAATTCCTGAAGCTTTAATAAGTTCATTACACTCCAACAGGTTCAACTTGGCTTCTTTTATTCTGTAATGAACTTAACTGTAATGAACTGTAACTTTATACGGCAGTCTGGTAGGAGAAGGAATATGATGTCAATTTAGAACAAGACTAACGAATAAATTAAGAAGTCTGCTTGTGGGGTTATTAATATTCTTTAAAACACGTCCTCAATGTTCTCAGACCTCTGAACAATGTATACTGCATTATATGTAATGTATGTATATGTAAAAGCAATGAATACGGTAGGCACCGGATCCATCATCTAAAGAGACGCAATTTTTCTGGTTAAACCAGGATTAGTTGAAAATTGAGTCTGTGAAAACAAAATATTGTGCTGGGCTATAACTGTGAAAATAACTTAATTTAATAGAGATCGCTCTAAACATAGGGAGTGAGAAGGGTATCTTTGGGTTTTAATTTGTAGAGAAGAATGTATTAAATTAACGTACTTGTTTCCATCGAAGTATAACTTATAAATAATATAATAAGGGAAAAATTATTACCTGCTATAGGGAAATCATTGGCTAATCCTAAGTACTCCGTAGATAAAGTAATACTAAAATGTCTACGGAACAAGTGATGTAAAGCCGTCAGCTTATGTGAAATAGGACGGTCACATAAATAAAAAATGACCATATCTGTATGAGTATAGGTTTTCTATATATCGAGAAGTTAAAACGACCACATCATGACTCTCTCTACTTTAAAGTCAAGAATTACAGACAATCATTACTTCATACCTAATAGTAAAACGTATTGATCAATTCATTGAATTAAAAAATAATAGATAATTTAGCCGACTATAAGGCGATAACATAATCGACGAGCCTGTACCAAAACAAAATAAAAGCAACGTTAATATTTAGATAAAAAGGAAGAGGAAGCTGAATATTTCATCCAGTAAACGGCAGGTGTTAAAATCATTTACTAAACCTGTTAGTTGTGCCATTTACTGTTGGTGGAAAATATACTAGTTTTGTAGTATCTAACAAAAGACAAGTGTGAACAGTAGGACAATTTACTTCAAATAGATGCTCCCGGTCTAAACGAATGCAGTTTTCTGGAGGTGTACTAGGAAACATGTTTTCAACATCAAAAGAATTTAGAAGTGATCCCGGAAGGATGGCAAAATTGTCTATATCACTGCCTGTATTCTATTTGTTTCAAGTTGAATTGATACATTTCTCCCAGGATCAAGAATTTCCATCTCTGATCATCCACACTCATCTTGTTTTAGGACGTCTTGTGGAGAATTTCCTGTAGAAGCTTTTAAAAGTAAAACGATAAATTTGTGTACAAAAATGCAAAAAGTTAAAAATCTCTCATCTTCGACAGGCGATATCTCTCGTTTCCACTCTTATCAGCCCCGAAGGGCAGGTAGAAAAACATCAACAAACGTCACTTCTATCTCTTATACACATTGTGAAAGTTAATACCTTGCCTCCCTTAATCCGACGGGGGTGGGCCGTTATTAGGGATGTCCCGAGTCATTATACGAAGGATGGATTACAAGTATCCCACCGGCCCATAGAAAAGAAAAGTAATATGTAAACACAATGCTTGTTGTGACATCGGAAGTGAGTTGTAGGATCTGTAGAACTGCACCTGGACTTGAAATATTTTCTTCACGTTTTTCGTGAACTTCTCGCTAACCGCTGAACTTTAATTAAAATCTCTATTAGGTAATTAAATTGCGTATCATATCGGACGTCGTAAACGCAAATTACGGTTGCCGTCGCTACGGAGTGCCTTAATGAATATTATACATACATATGCGGCGTACTTTATAATTTATTTGTGGCATTTATAATGGCATAGATTTTATCGATATACCGAACCCATAGTTTGCCCGACAGATAATAAAAAGTTTCGAACGTGAAACAACACCTTTTGCAAGTAATTGACATATGAGCGCTTATAATTTGAGTTTTTAGTTCACGGAGAATTAATGAGTTTCTGCGTTGCAATGGCCGCGCGGCGCATTACCCCTCTTAATCTGTGAAATCTAGGACGTTGCGTATGACAGTTCCTTGCTTTAAAAAAATTACTTCAATTAACATGCCCAGTTGAAGATTAATTAGAAAGCCAATAGGTCTTAACCAAAACGCTCAATGTAAACAGTGTGAATTAGGTTATAAAATAATGAATAACATGAATGATCGAAAAGCAACATCCTTAAATTAAAATAATTTAAAAAATTAAAAATCACGACTGCAGAAGTCTAACTAAACTCAATTTATAGAAATAGAAAACAAGGAATTGAAGTTTAAACCAGATTAGATTTAACAAGAATATGTTATAGATGATTGATCGCAGTCATTCTATTATATTTGTATTATTTTTCAAGCTGCTCTCCAAATTTAATTTTCAGTGCAGTCGGAGGTTATTTCTAAATAGATTTGTTTTTGTTGTTATACTCCCCCCGACTTCATTAAAAATTAAATTTGCAGATCAAATTGTCTCAATAATATTTATTATAATTGTTGTTTTCGTATGATGCAGTGAGGGCTGTTTTGTTACTAGATTTTTCTTGTCAATAAACGGCCCCGACTGTCTTGAAATTTAAATTGGAAAACCAAATTGCCGGAATGATATTTATAATTGTTGTCTTCGTATGATGCATTAATGTATAAAAAAAATTAAATTAAAAAAATAATTTAAATCTTATAAAATGATTGCGTTTAATCATCAATAGGTTTTTCTTTTATCTAATCGGATTTGAATTTCAACGACTTGTTTTGGAATTTTTGAATCGACTAGTTAGACTTATAGCAGTCATTTTTTTTTAATTCATGAATTATTTTTATACTTAATTTTTTTTTAGTACATACCTCTAATTTTTTAAATAATCTTTTTTAGTTTGAGCGACGCATAAATGTTAATTGAAGGTCCAAAAGTGTTTATTTGTAGTATCTTTTCATCTTTACTTAGCGAATTTAAGTCTGAAAGAAATACAACTACACGACAATATATATATATATGTTGCGACTCGACATCTACGGACTTCGCGATCAACCAATGTAGTGAATAAATGCTGTTCATCTATGCTGTAAAAACTAAGCAATCGGCGAAGGTGGAAAATATGTTATAACGGCAACGGGTTTTAGGGCGATTGTGAAACGATTTTACAAAAGTAGCTCAATTTAACCTCAAATAGCGTTTATCAACTGAATACTAAAAAACATATCACACCTACCTACGACTTGTTGGAAATGGCGAAGGCGTATACTACTGACAAGTAGTGGGAAATTTTAATTGACTTCAATCTGGTAAATTCGCCCAAAAAAATGTCGCCTACGACACTTCTGGTGAAATAACTAGTCCATTGAACTATTGTGCATCACAATCGGTAAAGGCGTTAATAATTTATAGTGGGAGAAACATACATACCCTACCACTGAAAACACAACAGTCCCATTTTCTAGCAGTCATGCCAGCAAAAATGGAATTAATCATTCAATAACAAAAAATTACGTAAAGTAAACAAAAATGGAATTAAACACTGAATAACAAAAAAAAACATGGAATGAAGCATCAAAGTTTGTTCCAGTTTATGAAACATAATGAGAGGATTAACACATATATTTATAAATAACATTCATACTATAAAAAATATTTAATTTTTAATACTCCATGAAACTATTAGTTTTTATAAAAATATTTTTTCAAAATAAACACACATGAATGTAACGGATCATTTGTAATACAATGGAGTAAACGTATAAATGTTGTTAACAACATAACAAAAATAACGTAAACTAATTTCAAATGAAATTGATCGACCAGTTTATTGCTGTATTAGCAATTCGCTATTCATTTTGCGATACGTTTTTTGATTTCGGTACCGAATCAGTATGTAAAAGCACCGAAGTAAACAGCTTCTTCATTTAAAACCAAAACTAAAGCAAAAATTTTTGAATGGTTTTGGTTCAGGTACCTCTTTCTTAAATGGAAAATGCTACCCATCTAAATGAATTGGTAGTTCTATAATGTTTCCCATATTGAGGCATGTCTAGATTGCATATCGTTCTCCAAGTATGTTCGATGACGGCATCGCTCATTTTTACCAGATCGGAAATTCTCCTTGGAAATTTCAGAAAGAGACTTTACTTTTCCGTGTTATCGTATAACTACACCATCAATCAGAGACGGACAATTATCTCACATACTACATACACACTGAGAATACCTGTACGTATCTTATTAAGAAAGAATATGAAATTAATTAATAATTATAATAACGATGGAAGTCAGCTCTAAGTTTTCAGGCATCATCAATGTGTATTTAAGGCGAGTATAAATGAATCCATTTTGTCAATGCGAATTGATGGTTTGGGCGTTACTAACCATGGGAGTAGAGGTTTTGGATTGATTTATATTTGCAATTTGTGGAAGAACTATTGTTAATTGAATTTTTCACATTTACTAGTCAACCTCGATCTACCTTCTTATATGGCACACGTGTAATTTGGAAGATGACATAATCTCAAACAACCTTTAAATGCACTAGATACTATGGCTCGGAAAATATGTAAAATACATATATTTAGTGCATATTTTGCTAGGTTTTCCATCTTAATCGTGTATTCTGTTTTTCACTTTTTAGAACCTTCCCAAAGAATCCGTTTCAAGTATTCTTCTCTCTTGACGAGATTTTTAAATACCCTTTTAAGGTGTAGATATACCTTACCACAATTTAATGGTGTTTAAGATTTCAAATACAATTTTACATTAGTATTTTACGTTGTTACGTTACATTACGTGATTTTAGTCACATTGTAACACGAATGTGACCAAATTCAGACAGAACTTCCTCGTCAATACTATAGGTTAAAACACGCAACAACATAAACTTTTTTGGTAAAGGCACGTTGTCACCTGAACCAATTTTAACTAGATGAGACACTTGTTTTATTTTTTTAGCCGATCTGTTAGAACAATTCTGAAACTAAACGTAAAATTTGACTCTTGCAATTTTACATCAATTTAAGAATTGTTTTTTAATATCAATTTTCATCATTCACATACGAGATATTTCATATAATGAGGTTATGTCGGTTTTTGAAATATGAGATATTGGCGTTTCTGGACATTTTGGGATACCTTCAGTCTGAAACAAATGTCTGTATGAATGTAGTCGACTTTTTCTCAGAAACTATAAATAGTGAACATTTGTATTAGTTACCTGAAAACACGAATTCATTCGAATTTGGTCGAAACTGGTGAAGGGTAAAAGACAAATTATTCATTTTCATGTGACCTCGAAAGTTAGTTAAATTTTTTTAATCTTTTTAAGTTCATTCTCGTGTTTTACCCATATTACTCCCATAATTGTTATCTTGACTAATTTTCTGTGAAGAGCATTTTGCCCGTATAAATTTTCAGTTTTTTTCCATTTTCCTCAAAACTATTAATATACATATTTTTGTCAAACTTTACAGTTAACCATAGTAAATTCCTGCAATGTTTATTTGAAACATTTTTTTTTTCTAAACGAGCCCTAAATGGAACGTCTATCCTCGAGAGTTGACAGTTTCCCCTAATTTCTTGAAAACGGCATTAGGGATTTAGCGATCTTAGCTGTTTAATAACTATAACATTTGTTTGAAACCTTTTTCGTAACATCGGCCTAAAGGATATTTTACTTATGAGAATGTTTAATTTTTCTTAATTTTCTCCAAAAGAGAAATAGTGAATTATTAGAAACTTCTCAACTTGAATCACCTATCCAGTGCCTATGACTTTCATTTAATATGAAATATTTATTTTTCGGAAATCGTCGAAAATTCACAAAGCTACAAAAAATATACATTTTCCTAAATGGTTTCAGATAGGTTCTAGAAGTTTTCTCAGCAAACGTTTTAAATAATAGAAAGTCCAAATAATGCTGAAGTAAACTCTAGAGTTTCCTCTGGAATTTTAGAATACGAGAATAGATTTAAAATTGAATTTCGAAGGTTTACAGAAATTTCAACCGTTTCAGTTTTAGTTCTAAACGTTAGAAAACAGGAAGATTCTAGAAAGGAGATTCCATAGAATCTTCTGAAACCTTCAACAACTAAAACTGCCTTCAGAGGAAATCTAACTGGTTTACGGAACTTTCAATTTTATTATTTTATTTTAATTTTAGACGTCATAATAATATGAAATCAAGATTACAGGTGTTTTTCTATGATTAATAAATTATCCAAGATATCTAGAAAAAGAATCTAGGAGTTTCATTTCGATTTCAAAACTTAGGAAGTCTGCATCGTGCTGAAAAAGACTAGGGGTTCTTTGAAAAATTTCTACGGCTAGAATGGCTTCAAAATGAAAACGTCTCTGCAAGTTTAAAGTTATTTTGTTCTCCTACGACCACAGAAAAGATCTTACCCTCCTTAAATGGTCCCTTAGGCAGAAGTTTTCGCGTTATAATTTCAAACATTAGAAATTCTGGACCATGCTAAAGAAAAACTCTTGAATTTCCTGTAGAATTGTCCACTGACACTGGGTTTATAACTGAATTTAGAAGGTTTATAGAAATTTTAAGATTTTCTATTTTGATTCCAAACGTCAGTATACTTCAGAGATCCAGAGGAAGGTTTCATAAATTCTTATGGAATCTTCCAAATCCAAAACATGGTAAATAAACGAAGTAGGTAATCTGTATAAATATATGTAATACAAAAGGATTCATCCTTACAAAGGTTAATTATCGTTAGCAAATCGTTATGTAACTATATATAGTTAAAACAGTACCTGACGTACCGGTACGTATGGTCGTTACCTCAATGATTTACCGGTGTTAGGTCTATAAATAAAATTGTCTGTTCTATTTCTAATTTTATCTACATACACATGTACAAGTAAAAATATATAATTTTGTTCCTAGTAAGAAATGTCAGTGAAAGCAGTTTATTTTGTAAATAAGAAATAATCGTAATAAACTCCGATTTTAAAGGGTATATATTCATGGAAATCTTTAAAAAATGGATAGCAAAATGTAATTATTAGCTAAAGATGTTTCATTATTTGCAGGATCTCCTAGACAGTTTTTATACTGCGACATTGGCGATGGGCGAAAAAGTGAGGAAAATGCACCATTGATAAATAACTATAAACAGTGGGTATTCAAAAGTTCAGAAATACTACTTGCAGACGTGGGTCAGTTTCAGTTTTTGAGCAGCATGTCGTCAGGTGTTAGAAAATCTTCAAACACCGTTACCTACTAAAGGAGTACTACTACTAAAATACTTCATTTTTTGTCAAAATTAGTCTGTAATTTTCTAATTACGGAGCTGTACATATTTATTCCTAACAATTAGCTAAAATTATCCCAATAAGTTATGCCATCTAAGAATCCATACCTTTTTTTTATAAATTAGCTAAAACCTATCAAGTTAATGTACATATAAGACAAATTGCATGAATATGCATGAAATTTTGTAATAAATGTTTAACACGAGTGCATATGTATCAAATAAGTACATATCTTCGTGCATAACAATTTTTTTGCTACGAATTTCCTGCGCATTTGACGTATTTTTATTGCTTGGTTTCCACGCTCTATGTAATACATTTATTATTTATATTTAAGCTGGACAGTTACTTACGAAAGCTCCCCCGAAGGAAAAAAAAGTGAAAACATTAGCCTCATGCCATTTTTACTTTGTAAAAATCCTTTGTTAGGTTCTCCAGCAACGACTCTCTTTGTAGAGATTTAATTTACAACACATCTAAATGTATTATTTTTAAATATTGATTTAGTCGATACATCATGTTAAAATCTCCATTAGACTTACTATTAGTCACTCGATACTGGAAAGTGGCCGTTCATTGAAAAAATTTGTGATTTAAATGTGCTTATTCCGTACACACAGAGTGTGATATAGCACGTCGTTTTTCCCCAAAAATATTTTGTGAATTACATTTAATTATCACCTGAACGTTGTAAACTATAAGGTCCCTTACGGAAATCTGTTTGTCACTTAAATTACAAGCCCATTACGTCGACGAAACGGCCGTTTTAATGGCTTGTTATTAAAAAAATTCGTTACATAAACGTCAGCCTAACAAAGTCCAATGATTTATTCAGCACATTGCATATTAATTAATATAAAAGTGGTGTTAACGAAACTGACAGTCCTAAGGGCCGCGTTAAGTGTTTCGATAAGAATTCTCAAGAATACAGGTGTTTTTTTTAAGACTCCGCTCGACATGCGAGGGGTATTAAATGGCTGTCCACTCCGGAAGTGCCTTAATTGCGTCAATTTCTTCAACAAAACACGTGTGATGTGGAAACTTCCACCATGGGAAAAATAATTTTTAACTCGTACACGATATACATATTATGATGTACTATTTATTTAAACCGGTACGGTTCGGGGCCCGAGTAGAGACAATGGTTTGTGTACTTTTCGACGTTTATAAATATTTATGCAGAAAAGATGACTGCCCACGCGTCATTTGACAGCTACCACCCAAACTGTGTCGCAGCCGAACCGACCCGCTGGGTTATTCGTTAATATCGATATTAAAGAGTTGTTTAATGGACTGGTTTCTGTTTGTTTCATGAATTTAGATGCATGTAATTAGTAATGCGATGATGATATGAAGTCTGAAGCGACAAAAAACAATTCAGGGGAAACGTACATAATGTACACGTCAACCATATAAAAATTGAATTTCTGAATATTTATGATGTTTAAAACGAACACAACACAGCAAAATAATTACGCGGAATATGAAATAAAAGTACAACAAAGTCTCAGACAAAGAAATTACATTTAAAATCTGCTTAAATAACTACCATTGGTATTATTTACAATACATGAGTTTTATTAACAGAAAAGGGAACGACACGTTACAGATATAGTACCTACAATAAAAATTTACAAACAAAACGGTATATTCTGTAAACAGTTTTGTAATGCTTATCTTGCTTACGGAACATATCAGAATAAGAGTCTAGTAGTTAATTTTCAGGTACAGTAAAAGTGGTGGGCTGTCTAAAGTATCATTTACATAAGCAATAGTACAGTTGTAGCGTAGGGGCAGTGTAGTTAGACAGTCACTGTAATTAGTAATTTGTAAAATAGCCCCGTTCACAGTAGACTTAGTGTATTTAGGTCAAATAATATTTTTGAATGTCAAAATGAGGACGGATCTGGTGATATTGGTCTTCTCTGATTGGTGCTTGCTTGTATGCCTGTGATGCAGAAAGTTAAAAGTTTGTTAGCGTTTACACAATCCCTACCACTAACTTCTTTCAAATGAGTCAATGTGGACATTGTGATTAACATACACAGAAACAACTTTTTACTTAAAACCACCGTGCTACATTTACAACTACACACTGCTTATGTGAATGTGATTAATACCCGCGCCTACGCCTGGAAGTCAAGAAAATAGTGAACGTAATTTCAGAATTAAATCCACTTGAAATTTCAGTTTTCGCGAGGCACTGTTTTGTCGACACCTCGATCGATATTACTCAACAAGTTTGACACCGCAAAAATAAGTGTCAAGCTGTTACGCTTTTTCCATTTGGACTTTCCATATTATACAAAAGGAGCAAAGGTTTATCTGATGAGATTAGTTGAACCAATTGCACGTATGTGTGGTTTGCTCACTCATGATAGGGCTGCGCTACTACAAGAAACTTTCTAGAGCATTTATTGAGGTAATTAATACTCGTACTACATCATGCTATTTCTGACACCGAATTTAGTCAATTACTTACGAGCCCACTGTGTTCAAAGCCAACTTTACTTCCTGCTACCATTTGGTTTTTGACCCAATTCGTCATTGTATTGATAACTGTATTTTCTTCTGCTCTCCACACGTGACCCAACCATTTTCATTATTTTCGGTTTTCAAATTATATCTTCTCGATTTCTCGATATACTAAATCGACATAATCTTATATAACTAGAATAAACTAGATTTTTTTGGATTCCGAATTTCTGGCCTCCTTTTGCTCTTACCTAGAAAAAAAGTGTCTTCGTAGAATACAGAGGTTATAAATCTTGTCAATTTAACACATCCAGTGTAAGTTAGTTTGCGAGATATTTCAAGATTTGTATAATAATATAATCAGAAGTAGATAGATAGAAATAAAAAATGAAAGTATCTGCAATTCACTTTAAAATATAATTAGACGTGCCGATGTTTAGGAGGCGTCGAATTTATTATTAATATGGCGTCCTATATAGCAGAAGTTAATGTCATAATTTTTATTCCCGTCTAAACGCAATAAAATTTTGTGAATATAGTGTTTATTCACCTATTTACATTAGTACTTTTCTCGATTTTCATAACTGATTATAGTGAATCCGGTTAAAACGCGATTCAAGAGAACGGGCTGAATTTTGCGTTTCAACCGAATTTGCGATATAAGCGGACATATCCCTGTTCTGGGTACTGTGTAAAGGTATAGCAATTAAAAACTCAAATTTTGCATAAAAATAGATGTATTCAATAACACTGTTAATAACAGTGCGTACATGTGTTTTTGTGCAAAGTTATATGTAGTTTAAATTTTAAAGCCTAATTTGAAGTTTTTCTTCCAAATTATCTTCAGCGCAAGATGTTCTCGTCTTTACCATGACTATGATAAAACTACGACAATTCTCATAGCTCAATTCTAAATCTCTAATAGTTGGTTTGCGTTGTTCTTCGCATTCTTCTCTTGAGTGGGGTGATTCAGGTTCGTACTAGGTTTGATGACTACCCAACACATCTTGAACGATGTTTTCATCTCACAGTAATTCTGTAGATGTTACACATCAAAATAAATGAAATTAGACAGCTTCTCTGGACCCATTTGATGTTTAATCCACTTATTTAGGAGAGAAAGATGGCCACTGTAGAATAATTGGGATGATAATCCGGCATAATGGTACGAATTTCGAATGGTATTAACGGTTATCTTCCTCACGCGTTCCTTAGTAACCGACGGGCATCTACTAACGTCCACCTTGTCAAAGTTAGTCGTCTCGTCATCCATAACTTGCTGTACAAGGAGTTTTCGGCAATTAGACTTCAGGCTCCTGATAACACCTTTGTCTATTGGTTGAAGAACGATTGTGATATTCGGAGGTAAAAATACCAGACTGATATTGACGACGTCCTTCAGTTTTGGATGGGCACCGCAGTTGTCAATCAGATGAAGTATCCTTCTACTCTTCTCTGTCAGCTCGATATTTTAATTACGAAGTTCCTTCTAGAACAGCTCAATGACCATCCATGCTTTCTTGTTAGCTGTATACTTCACAGGTACCTTCTTGATGTGTTTGAAGCATCTGGGGTTTTTTGACTTGCCGATAACCAATAATTTTCTTTTTTCGACATGTTAAACGTTCTTTACTCAATTTACTGCCACTGCATTTTTCATTTTTAAATCTTAGGGTATGTTGTAGCGCCATTATCGGATACACTAAATACTTTTCATTTTGACATGTTTTCGCCTACAGTAAGAATAAGAAACTGTCGGGACTACTAAACCGTATGCCACCAGTACTTACAACATGCTTATCGGATTTAAATTTGGAGAACCGGCTACCTGCGTATTCTGGTTTTAAGAATAACGATTGACCGGAAATCTCGTGTTAGCTGCTTTACTTACCATTTGAAACAGTTTTTATTAATTTTTTTATATTATCGTTATTTGTATCTCAGTATTATTGTCATTATCAGTAGTACTTAGTAGGATCATTAGGTACTAGTAGGACCACAACTGCGTTATAAACGAATTTCTTATACACCGGACTTTACTACTTTATCCATAAATATATTATCTTGGCAGTTTTTCATTTTCCACGGTACCATCATCCCGAAATGTTTTTCCACTACTACACGAAATTTATAAGTTTCGTGCATTACAAAAGTATTTCCTTTTTTCGATCAACATCGTATTTACTTTTCCATTGTCGATTTACATTACAGAAAGAAGTAGGAGAAACTGAACCAAGAAATATAAGAAATTCTTCATTTAAACTTGTTAAAAACACAGTTTCATTCCTTTGAACTCTTAACAACAATAATCGGTGTTAAAAGTCTATGTAATCATTCCTGTTAAACGAGACAGCAGATTGCTCTCAGATATTTAAGAAAATATTTGTGGTTCTGTTTTTACTATTTTTAAGGAGGATTTCGTTTAAACGCATAAACTCCATTAAACCACAGTAAAATGTAATCGGCCCAACTGCGTCCCAGGATTAGAATTTGATACTGCATGTGAAGAAAGCAGGTAAATCGGCACGATTATGTCATCCCGATTCCTGTAAGCATCGTAATAATTTGGAAATATATTTGAAACAAATTGAACTGGTGTTTAAGAAGTTGTTCAATTGTTATCACCAAATATCCTTTGCCATTCATGAAAACACATTTACATGTTGTTGGAACTGTTTTCGTTAAGTCTCCCTGCTTTTACATATAAAATCTATCTATAGTAGTATATAAATTGTAGGTCCACCATGAATGTGTGTATGTGAATATTAAGACGGCGAGGATATATGAGAAGTAGGTACTTAACGGTTACAAACCAAAGATTACAGAAAGTGTGAATAAATACGTTATCCGAGGAATTTCTGCATTTTCACAGCATTCTCTCTCTCTCTCGCTCTGTCTTTCTCGGCCTGTGGTGTTTTTACGAGTCTTAAGTAACGACCCCGGTCACATGCGTGAGAGTCTCAACGTGGAAAATGCCCATAAGGTGTTTGTTTATTAGGCACGTACGAGGCAGAAGCGACTCGTAAACAGAGGATAGATAATACTGGAAAATTCGTTCGCGAGACGTCTTCATTACTAATATAAACACAACCGAACTCCCCATCGATTCCGGTCACTTTTGTCACTAAAAGGAAAATCAGATCTCGACGACCGCCCGGCCTCGTTCGTACCTCGGAAAAACGGCGCACGGTCGCCGAGAACGTTTATCGCGTATAAATCCCGTATAAGCAATCATTATGAAGCCCATTAATTAACTCTTTTTGCCCTTTTGGTCTTTCGCGCGTCCGCCTCTCTGTGTGTTCCTTTAATTAATTGGCGTTTTAGAGCCCCATTTGAAATTTAAATGGTTTATTGTTGTTTGTCGAAGACGCGCTGATAAGATAAGACCAAAAAGAGAATCCTCGAAGTGTAAAACATCGATGGGACCTTTCATTTGAATTCGAGAAAAGCCGAGAGAACGTGAGATAAAAACAGGACCCAGAGGTCAAAGTATGGAAGGTACGTTAGACTTCGGCGAACATGATAGTTAATTAAATTCACCACATCAATGATCACCATCGAATCTTATAATTGCGTCCGTTTAATTTAGTGACATTCTGGAGGTAATAGGGAAAGTCAGACTGTAGGAAAAATACACATTAGAAGAGGTGGGCAGATCAATTATGCCGATCCTTTCGTTTACATACATTACCATCTTTAAGTAGGGTTTAAAATGGTTTACTTCCACTTCGGGGCCGAACGTAAAATTTTCCCATTTCAGGACTTTCAACTTCTAGATCGATTAACAGACCGCTTGCTAATTGAAGTTTTACTTATTGCACTTTTTGCAATAAAAAGCGGCTATCTAATAGATGATCAGGTGAACTTTGTGGCCATATCAAATATGTTCAATGGCAGATTGGTACATTTTTAGTTGTACGTTTGTAACTTGAAAAATTTTGGAATGTCCATCTTATATAAACCTAATAGAATTTATTAAAATATCATTGAGTATTAAATAAGCGGCTATTGTTCTTGCATATCTATAATCTCTAGCAACTATGTCGATTTACCTTTAGAGCAAGGAAATGACTGTTCCTGGAAAATAAATTTACAAAGTAAATAACAAAGGCGAAAACGGTTAAGCAATTTTATTATTTATTTTTGTTTATTAAAAACTAACAGTTAAGTCGTCAATACCCTAGAGAATATAAAGAAAATGGTCTGTTATAAGAGAGTAATAGTTATTTACGTACTATAACATTTATCAGTTTTTTATATACCAGATATCAATAGGTCACATCTATTGAGTTTTTTAAAATTTCATATACAATTCATGCACTAACCTCAAACTATTAAATCACCCATTGATGTTTTCCCATTTATCACACAGTCTATATCGGGGCTTTAAGTGGCGACTAAAACATTGCAAACAATTCACGCCGCGGTTTATATTTGAACGAGGAATTAACAGAGACTCGTGAATTATGGTCGGAATAATAGAAACATTATCATATCTCTTTCTATGTGTTTGTGTGTGTGAAATTCTACCGAATTGGTAAACAGTTATGTTTAATTAGGCACCTTGTCATAGTCAAACAAATTCCCTCGTCGCGGTTGTCCTGCCGGCGTAATTAGTGTTCATTGTTAAGATCAATTCACGGACCCCTCTTTTTTGTAAAGACTTGTTTTGGGAACAAAATGTTGTCGTTGAATTTATAATGATAAGGTGAGCAAGCAAAGATTTATTGTTAACCCTAAATTCAAATATTTACCCAATTACTTGTAAGACATCTATATAACAATCAAGTTGGAGCACTTATAGCTAATTTTGATTGTTCGTATGCAAGTTCGTACTATATTTAATTGGGTACAATCTTGACATCTGACTTCTAATAGCAAACCAACAACAGAAAACTGGATTTAAACAACCAATACTCGTTCAGATAAATTTCGATCTGGACGATCTGTTCCAATATAAGTAGGCCAGTGGTATAAATTAATACCACTGCAAAATATTAAAGATCTAAATTTCGATCCGACACCCTATTGCGCTAAAAACGAACTAAATGCTATTTTCTTCCGGGTAAATAAAATTGATAATTTTTAATTAGGTGTTAACTGTAAACGAACTATTTCAGCTTCGTTAAGCGACACAATGTCATGTGTCGTGAACAGGATATGAGCACCATTTTTTGGAAAATATGTGTATAACATTTATTTTGCAAAATAGTACCGGATTCAGACTGTACACGTACAGACTGCAGTTATAGATACAAAATTGTTACTTACATATTTTTGTAAGTTTTATTTCAGCTAAGATGTCATGTACTGCATAGAGTAAAACTTCAATAGTTATATTTCAAAATTTATGTAATTTTCGGGCAATTGCATTTATTGCAATCTCCATAAATCCTTAAGAAACATCTCGACTTTAATTAAAACTTTAAATATTGTTACAATAAATACATATTTCTTAAAAATATCGCCGACAAACCACAATAGTTTTAAGCGATTTAGCAATTCCACATCAAGATTTCCGTTTTAAACTTCGTGGTGCCTTTAACATACCTGTAACTTCTTTAAAAATGGTACCATTTCTTTACAATCATCATAAGTTCTTTAGACACTTCCTTACTCATTTGAAAATGACAAATGTCTTTTAAAAAAGTTATGAGTTATGTTTCAAATATCATATTTTCCTTAAGGCGTATGTAGTCAAAAATCACATGAACATTATGAATAAGCTGTCTTGTCTCATTAACAAGTAGCTTAGAAATACCTTAACTTCTTCCAAGGCATTCGGCTCCTTATTTCAGTCGTCAGGTTATCTATGGAACAATTTCAACCGTTTTTAAACTGGCATCTATACTCTACAATTGTTACAAATTTCTGAGAAACTCTTCAACTTCTTTAATTCTGTCGGAGCGTTTTTAAAACGTCTCAAGTTACATTTTAAACACATAATTGCAATTACGTAAAATTCTCGGAAAATTGCGAGGGTTATAGTTTTCGAAGTACCTTCTTAACTTTTGGTCAGCGTCAAAGCTAAGTATTTTAAAAACATTATGAATTACATTTCAAACTAAATATTATTTTAACTAATAGCAGTTTGACTTCATAAGTCATAAAATGTATATAAACTCTTCAGAAACTCATCAGTTTGTTGAGAACCAAACGATCCTATTTACATTTCAAATTACATGTAGTACTTAAGGTAACTACTAGCTTCTTTAAAATGTCAACAATTCATTATAATTATATAAGTACATTAAAAACTCATCTTTTTTTGAAAGTGTCAAAAGTTCTTTAAAAACGTTATGAGTTTAATTTCAAATGTCATATTTTTCATCAGATAGTTGTAATTCCTTTAAGACTGTCTTAGGAACATTGTAATTGTAATACGTAGCTTAGGACTTTCTCAATTGACTTCACAACATTAATGTCTTGATATCAAGCATCAATCTTATGTTTCCTCTACTACTATTGTAACTGTATGAAATCTTTTGTTTATAAGTTCCTTAGTAACTCCGTAACATCTTTAATTTTGTGCCAAAATTTGTTTTAAAACAACTCAAGTTATATATAAACACTTAATTTTCTTAAAAACTTCTAAATTAGAAGTTGCTAGTAGACTAGGGAATCAACATCCCCTAGTCATCAAACCTTCCTGTACAGTAGCACAGCATAGTAGGTAATACATAACAAACATAACAGCAGAATAAATGTTTTATTTACATTTTTAACTCTTTCGTTTCAACAAATGTCTTAAAAAATTGCTTAAATTTTGACCGAAAGTAAGGAAGCGGTAATTAAACGTTCAAATCCCAGATTGATCTACAATAACAAAATATGAAAGGAGCAATCCACTGTAAATATAGTAAGGCAGAATATTTTTGAACTACATAGTTTTAATTTTAACGTAACAAGCAAATTATTTATATTTTATAGTTACTCCAAAACACGTGCAACAAAATATGCTAATGACACCTCTTTAACCCCTAAACTGAAGTGGAATTCTTTGTATATTTTTATATTGGCCTTTAATATGAACTTCACTATTTGTCCCAGTGTATTCAAAAACTTCAAGCGATTTAAATTTGAAACGTTATTTCACTGGACGCTCGTTTCGATATCTCGAAATTCATGAAACTGGTTTAGATTACTTTTGCAATTTATTCATTATTGACATTCACTATTGTTGCAATCAAAATCGCCCTTTAAGAAGTTCAACTGAGTACTAAATATATTTTTATGTACATTATGTCATCCTGAAATTTGAAATTTCAACTTCTGTTATTTTTTTCCAATGAATCAAAATTAACAAATAAAGGTTAATATCATTTAAGGTCAAGACTTGGGGTGTTACCTTCATTTGTTAGTCAAATTGCCAACTTTGAGCAATTGGATAACCTCCAATGAATCTTATGTGAACTTCATCTCATATTTCAAAATTATCTGAGCGAAGAGAAAGTCGAAAATCCATAGTTTGTATTTACTTCAAACAAAATCGGCATATGTCAGAAAAATCTGTAATTTCCTGTAATCCTTATACTTACACAAACCTTAAAGCTGGTGTAATATTTCTAATGTTGTCCGTAATTAACAAAAGTAGTTCTCAGATTTTACTAGACGAAATATTAAAATCGAACCTTTTAAAGTTTAGCACAATTTCCCATAGTAGTACGATTTACAAAATTGTTGATACAAACATACCCACATTTTTCATTATTACTTAATGTATTTTCATATAAATTTCCTTGTACTTCCGTAAAAATTTTTTTGATCATATTTTCTATGTCACTTATTCAAATGTCCATTAATATCAAGTTTTGCTTTTTCACTCAAATACAATTTCCTCGGCTGGGCACGCAAGTTATCCACGAAAGTTCGCCCCGCAGGCGCGTATTTTTACTAATTACAATCCGTTCTGTCTTCACCGGATTTAATATTCGTTTTTGGCTTATCGTCCGAATTAATCAAACAAGACAAAAGAAACTAATGTGAAAGTCGTGTAACTGTTACACGACTCATAACAGATTTTCGGTAAGGATAAAGATCCGAGTTTGTACTTAGAATGACTGTTCGTTTCGAAAATTTGTATGCAATCACTTAAAATAATGCTCTTTGCGTTAACAAGAAAAGGTGAATTTTAATTAGGGAATAAGTTCGATCGGTTTTTCAGTGAACTTCTTTTAAGATATGGTAGAAAATAACACATACTTTTGTAAATGCATACCCAATTAAATTCAACACAAAACCATCACTCAACTTTAAACGTTAATAACTCATACGCAATAACTAGTCGCCCGACCTCCTTTAACAGTTACCCTTATCTTTGAATCTCGCATGATAAAACACGTCCATCTAATTAGTAAGAACTAAATTAACATCCTTACTTATTTAAAGTAATTAATAAGTCGCGGGCAGAGCCGATGCGACGTTTTTTTCCCTCGGAACCATCTGCCTTAGAAGTCATAACATGCCATACGTTAAGAAAGAAAAAAACGAACGTACTGTTAAAATATTAACATCGATAATACTTCCATGAGACAATCTGAGAGGTAATTAAATGATTTGAATAATAAGGGGACCTCACAGTGTGAAAATTGAATTGTAATTAAGTAATTCATTTTACCGTTTGAAATTTAGGATAGTTTGTTAATAAGTGTGTAAAGCTGGTCTGAAAATTTCATGACTAATTAGCTGACAAAATAGGATGAGTATAAAAAAATAGCTTGGCATTATTTTAATGATAACAATTTGAACTATTAACCAAAGTGTGTAAAATTAATTTTAATGTAACTCAAGTAGCAAACGATTGATGAACTGTTGACTACGTAAAGTTGGTTGAATCGCAACGTTAATATAATGTTTTGCCGCCGTTTACTCATTATAAATTTTGCTAATACTTAGAATACTAATAATAGTAGACAATACTGGTTAATTAAAAAATGATTTAATTTATAACTCCCATCTCCTCCGATGTCTATAAAATTAAGCGATTTAAGGGCAACTTTTACAAATGAAATTTTTTGAAAACTACCTAACACCCTTTAGTGTCCCTTTGATTTTTTTGTAAAAATTTCCATACTCTATATCTTTGAAACTATTCGTCCCATCGTCATAAAACTCAGTCTGTTGTAATAAGCGAATCAAGCGCATAAAGAGAAGTGAAAAAGGATAACTTTCACATTAAATTTTTGCCAAAAAGTGCCCAGAACCCCTTAGTGTTACTGTAAGTTTTTTGTAAATATTTCCGCCATTTGTATCTATGAAACTAATTATGTTATTGTCGCGAAATTAAGTTTGTTGTTTGTTGCTCAGCGACATTTATTCTATTGCGATGAACCATTGATGGACAACTTTAACGTAGAAAATTTTTAATATCCCTTTAAACTTTTGAAAAAATTCCACTTTCTGCTATCTACTCATCATTCTATCGTCGCGTAACCCATTTTGTTGTAATCAGTAATATCTAATGTATAATTAGAGCGATTCATGCGCAACTTCGATATATGAAATTTTTGAGAAAAGTATACACCCTCCCTTGAACCTTCGACATTGTTTTGTATGAGAAGGAATGCAGATTTGTTCTAATCAGATGCTCAATATTCGATGCGGGGAAATACCGTAATATTCAATATTGTCGGCCTAATTTTATTCTAATAAGATTTATTTTAAATCAGATCAGTAAATTATTGGATCACTGTTAAAACATATTCCACATTTTATAAATCAAGCTTGGGCTAAAAAGCATTTCAAAACTTGTCCTCTAAAAATAATATGTGAAAATATATGTTTGGGCTTCAGAAACTGTGTCCCAAAATTTAACTACCATAAGCCTGCCTTACTTCTTCGTATTAAAAAACCTGAAAATATAAAGTTTTGAAAATGAGGGAAACAATATAACTTGCATGGCTTGAAAATATGATAAGTAACAATAGGAAAAAGGTTTACCAAAGAAATCGTTTTAATAGTTTTAATACCAAAGTTTGGTATAATGCTGTGTCTACAATAAATGAGACTAACATTTAAGGTCAACGTATTAACTAAGGATTAAAAGAGAGTATGTGTATCTTTTACTTGATTGCCATTGGATGACAATAACGTTCTTCCTGCACTTTGAGAACATGAACTTTAAGACATTTCGTATTTCGCCTAGTGGCTATATGACAACAATGTTTTATTGTCTTTAACGACATTTATTGTAGTGTAGTATAAGTAGTGTATTATAGTAGTAGATAGAAGCTGTATAGTAGTGGTAAGAAATTTTTAATAAACAACCCAAAAAGCGCCAAGAGTATCAAAGCCTCGAAAATGAGGCGGGCTTCTTCCAACCACTTAGCATTTTTGATTGGAAACTGGAACAGAAACACATTTGGTAAAAAGCATTCAAAAGAGCTAATTTACCAATATTAAGGGCATATTCAAAAATTATATAAAACTTTTTTTGAAAATTTGTATAAAATTTGAAGGGCAGTAGTTGACGTTATGTCACTATTGTTACAGTCATTTCTTGAAAATTAAATATTTCAACGTCAAACTGTGACATGGCATTCTTTAAGGAAATGAAGATAATATGCGATTAGCGAAATAAATTACACAAATTAATTATCTAAAAATCTCAAAATATAACATCAAATCTTATTTATATCGTACTGGTTAGGTATTCACGCCGGAAAAAAAGCTATAGTAAGGTTTACAGCAACCTTAAATTAGCTCCGGGCCCGGATTTAGTTGGCGCATCTGCATCGATAGTTCCGAGGCAATAATATAAATTTTCTGCTGATATTTTGGCGAAATTCCTGAGTATGTTAATACAATCGAAGCCTCATAAAACACATCCGACTTATCGCCGAAGGTATTTTCACCGGCCCGAGGGGGAATCCGAGCGGTAATTTATACGGGGCCGAAAATATCTCAGCAGATCTTTTTGTGTTTCGAAACGTATTCGTAAAATGCATAATAAAGTTGATGAATGAAAAGCATGTGAACTGTCTCAAAAGCTATTAATATCAAAACGGCTCCCAATATTCCGGCCATTAAGCAAAGATAAAAGAAAAGCCAAAAGAATTTTATGAACTCATAATCTTCTGTATGAAAGGAATAAATTCACTTCTCTGAAAGAATTATCGGCGTTATCGTTTTGTTGGGCGCGATTACAAACAAACATACCGATAGCAGGAATATTTACGTTGAATTTATCGTTCGACATTTGGAACGGAAACAAGAGTTTTAATTTAATACCGTCGCGGGCCTTATTTACATACTGAATCTTTGGTTCTTAAGAAGGCAAAATAATAAAATGTAATTTTTATATGGCAGTAAGTTGCAGTTATGTTGGGAGAGCGTCATAAAGAACGGCCAGCATGATCTCCGCACAGAGTCGTAAAAAACTCCAACCCTCTTAATTTCCTCCTTGGCCATAAAACATATCTAAAACAACTTATTAAAACGTTTAAGTGACGTTATGTAGTAATCTGCTTTTGACAAGTGTGCGCCGATGTTCTCAACTCCGTTTTGTAAAATAAGCACGGAAACGCATGGGCTTTAAATTAATTCTCGTACGGGCTGCGAGGCATGAGCTGAGGCGTGGGGCTCTTTTTTATTTCTCGAGCTGAAAAGTGTTTATAAAGTAAATAAAAAAATATTTGGAAATACACCTTTTTATTGCGCGAGATCAGGCTGATAATGGAAGTTTTAAGGCTCGAAGGCTTCAATGTCTACACATTAATGTACAAGGGGCTCTACATGAAGTTAAAACATGAGGGTATCATTTGATCTTCCTACCTTACTAACATATGTAGATCCAACGCCTGCCTATCTATCCAGGTGCGGAAGTATGCCCATTGGGCGTCCTATTTCCGCCAAGAGATGGCTTACGGTCAACCATAGGAAGATTCGCGTTAGTAGTTCTGGACAGCCAAGGGACGTCCCTAATATCCGTCATATTACACTCAAAAAGCCCACTGGCTCTAACGTACGTACAATGTGTACCCATCACGGACTAGAACAGGATCTGGACTTAATTTGGACGTAAAATATGTGTTCGTACATCACAGTCGATTCCATTAATGACAATTAACTTGAACATTAATCAATAGGCCACTAACAAGTTTTAAAACATACATTATGCACTACGTTTTACCAATTATGCAACTTGTATAAAACCTATGTGTCACTTATGTTATCTAGATTTGGGAGGACTTCACTGGGTTTATTTCAAAACAATATTTATTGTAGCTTTTAGACTTTTTAGAGGACTCCATAGCTTTTAAACTTTATAAAGTTAGTAATTTAAAGATCTTGAGAGGCACTCATGAGAATTTAAAAAAGAACTCATGTGCTTAAATCATCAGGAAATATCTACTGGGAATTGTTACTGTATATCTGCTTTATTCAATTCTTGGGAAGTTTGTATAAAATTTGTTATTGAAAATTCTTTTTATATTTTGACGAGTTACTGGTTTAAATCTTTTCAAGTGAGATAAAAGTGGAAATATAATTTATTTCGTAGCATATTATTTTTTATATATTTTTGCTATAAAAAACTTATTAAATTGCTTCAATAATCCGTTTTTCATTGACTTAAACAGTAAATGCTTCAATGTGACGTCACTAAGCGCCAGACTTGGGGAAATTACTAAAATAATGTTAGCCCCGCAAAAAAATTGGTATTAAATGTAGTACAGAAAATCTATTTGTGAAGACAGAACTCAAAAACGGACCACATCTTTGAGTGTTTAGAGATTGTTTCCACAGACTTATTAAGAGAAAGACTGCTTATCACTAACCTTCTCCACTCCCCTTGTTCGTTTCTTTCCAAACAGCGGAACTTAGCTACATTCTGCTTAACTGCACGTGGGAAGAGGTTACGTGGTAGCTAAGTTCCGCCCATTAGAAAGAAAGGCGAACATTGCTTACATTATTTCTCTATCTCGCATAGGGGGACGGAGATGATTATGGACAAGTAGTCCATATCTTAGCAAGTCTATGGTTGTTTACCAGAAAATGGTCAGGTATCGTGGTTCTTTACTTGCGTTTTCGATTAACATTAGTTGAGTATTTATTATTTGTTTAATGCCTCAGTACAATATACTAACTAGACGTAACAGTATTATTCAATCACAGATCACAAATGGTCGTTTTCTATCTGATGTCGTAGTTTTTAAAACGGGAGCTCTACTGCCGTCACACAAACTTCTGGGCTTTTTTTCAGTTTGAACAAAAAACAAAGCCAACCAAAATTACTACATTTTCAGGAAACCATTCTAGGTAAAAAAAAAACACTTTTTTTGTAATTTAAATTATCCTCATTTAATATAATTCTATACTAAGAACAGAATAATACAAATGTAAAGTTTAATTTTTTATACTTAAAGTAGCGGATCCAACAGACGCTGTCCAGCCTGAACGCTGGTTTTTCTTTTGGGTGACTGACTTCGGCAATAAAACAAATACTATGAGATTAACAAAATTCAGAGTATGTCGACCAATATTTCCTTGTCGTCCACTACCATTGCTATGGTTAAATATTAATAAAGTATAATTAATGTTATAATAATTTCAGGTTATAAAGAAAAGGATATTGAGTTTTAGAAATGATTAATGAATTTGTAACTTTCGGGAAGTTTATATCGAATCGAAAATAAAATGATTTCTATTTAGAAATTTCCAATAAGTTCTAGGGAAGAAAAAATTCGCAATGTTTCCATCGTACAACTTTTTTTACGCCGCACGTGTACTAAGTTGGCAAGCACATAGAAAATTTCCAAGAGTAAAGAGTAATCACCATTGTTCCCGTCGGAAAAGAATGACTCCGCCGAGGATTACACAATTTGTAATACAAAAACGTATCTACACGTCCATATTCCAACCTGTTACGAATTATATGAAGTGAATATGTTATAGTGACTGAGCTAATGTCCGTTAGTAAACAAAGATCATCTTTAACTGATTTGTTTCGTTTGATGGACTTTTACATGAAGACAGCAACTCGTGTTACAGCCATTACATGTTATTCCCTATGGTGGCACTGTTAATATTCTCAAACGTTTCATCGTCACATGGTCATTTCACTTCAATGCTTAATTACGAATTCCGTTCTCACATTTTGTAGAAAACAATCGAAAAAAGCTCTCGCCGCAGACGACTCAATCGATATTCATTCGACTCGCGTACACATTTTCCGTGTACGAAATGGACATTTGAGACACGCGTCCGTGGTTCGGCCACGCAGGCGGCTGTGTATGTGTGTGTGTCCCATTGTCCCATCTGTCATACTTAGGTCATTCCATATGCATATGTCGTGAGCGGGAACGCGCCGCCACTGTCACGTCTCCTTTAATTGACCGTCGCGCCTCGCGGCCGTCCGATTGATGGATGCCGGATTAGCGAAACGTCGGGGATCGACTCGGCTTTACGGGGGAATTACCGGGAGAGCGTGTTAATGGATCGGTAATCGGTCAATTTGGACGATGTGGATTTGACGAATATGCAGAGGATGTAATGTTGGTCGGCATGGTACTCTCGATTGTTTTCTTTCGAAGAAATAGTTTCAGACAAAAATTTCGTTCACTTCGGTCTTGAGTCGATTCGAAGCTTCCGTTTCGGTTTCTCAGCCATTTACAAACTTTCTTCCGCTTCCATGAAGTATTAGTGCAGTCATGCCTAAATTTATTTTAGGTATAGCAACACATGACGGAGAACGTGTTCATTTTTCCAAATGTGATCATATTTCTTGTAGTTCAGATTTTAGTCATTTCAAACCCGATGTTTCTGTTTCTGTGACAGATATACTTAGTGGGTAGTTATTATCAACTTTTCATTATGAATTGGATCAACGTACATGTCAGTCCTCAAATGGAGCTGAAAATTTGCACAACTACCAAAGGTGGTGAAGTTATTTTTGAACATAATTTTAAATTCAGAAAAGTTGGAATATTATTAAGCGGTGAAATTCGGTGGAAGTGTAGTGGAGATAGTGTAAAAACTTGTAAAACCGCGTTATTATTTATTCTATAGGTGCCAAAAATTTTGTAATTCGTGTGCACGAAAACCAAACTGCCACGTGGAAAAATTGAATTGCATAAGCTGTGTAGTGCTACTAGAGGAAAAGCTAAAGGAATGGTGATGATTGATTGAATGTAATGAGAAAACTTTAAAATTAGTTCATAAATCGTTGAAACAATAATACTTAATAATCGATTTTGAAATGGCAATTTTTTTGACCATTAGCAATATATACCAAAAGTTGGCTGTAGATTTCATCTAGAGCAACCCTTTTGAAAAAAATTGAAAATCAGTTATCCACCTATTATAAAAACGAATTTTAACTTATTTGAATCCAGAAGACGTCAGAGACCATCTAGCTTTGTTTTTGAAAATTTACCTCAGCATTGAGATATTACCCTGAAATATTACGACTAAATAGTGGACTACTACGTATATTGCTGAAACGATTCCACTGTTGGCAGACAATTCTGAAACAATATTCAGAACTAATAATTCGTGAGAAATTAAATTCACAATTTTATCATTCTTATCCGATCTTGTACAACTTTCAAGAAGATTTGAAATGTATCGAAATTGAAACGTACATAAAAATCCATAGTTTGCGAAAAGAACTATAAAAAATGATAGTAAATTTAACAGTAAACAAGAGACTTCAGAATTCTCACAAATAAATATACAAATGAAGACATTACCAAAAAGCAATTTTTAAAAACCCACATCTAATTTATTAAACTAGAAGAAATTTGGTTACCTTGTTTATTCTATAAGCATACATTATTATAGGTACTATCATTAATACTGACATTTCATTTATAGTCTGTCTAAAAATGAGGCGAAGTAATAAAAACTCATTATAAATGCAAAACCGATACAAGGTGGCACCCACTAAATGTGTCGAGTTCTCTAATGTTTTGCACGCTACCTCCCCTAATCTCTTTATATTACGAGTGTTTCTCCCTGAACATCTGCTATTTTGTGCGTCTCGACACATGCGAAGAACCACTCACTGGCGTACGGTCGGGAAAAATGACGAAATGTGCAATAATCGATAATTGAAAAAATTACGTGTGCGTGCGCGTGTGTGTGTGTGCGTGCGTGCGTGTGTGTTTGTGTGTGGGCGCGCGCTTGAACGAGATAGAGAGGGAAAGAAAGACAACACGTCAGTACATGTATGGTCGTACATTAATTTATGAAATTTTGCGGCCCTGAGAAGGGCCAGTTTATGAAAAGTTTTTCCCAGCCGTCACCTTCTCCTTGGTAACCTCAGTCGTCGTCGTCATCGTCGAATTCTTCCCAAACATCGGAATCTGAAGAAGAATCATCATTTGGGTTGATAATAATTGGTTCTATCAACGACTCCGAAATGTTATCTAACTGAAACATTTGGTCTTCTATTTTCAGAACGTGATTTATGCATTTCCGCCAATTTTCCTTGGAAACTTTACATATTGCTTCTTTAAGCAAATTTTTGACATCTGCTAATTTGAACGTTGTATTTGTCCTCGCCACGTCACCTTTTATTTGTGCCCATATTAGCTCAATGGGATTCAGGTCGCAGTGGTACGGAGGAAGCCGAACCACTGTTATTCCTTTCGCCTTGGCTAATCCATCGACGACGTGCCTTTTAAAATCACCTTTACGTGAATTGGCTAAACGCAAGAGTTCTACTTTTAATAGGTTTTCGGCACATTGGATCTTTTTCGAGGATAACCATTCTGCGATACGTTGTTTTCGCCAAGAGCTATTTGGTAATTTCTCTTCTAATCGGGAATGGTAACTAGCGTTGTCCATAACTATTATGGAACCATTCGGAATTAGATCGATCATTTGACCAAACCATTCTTCAAACACGTCCGCAGTCATTTCTTCATGGTAGTCTCCTGTCTTAGTTGATTCAAAAATTAGTTCTCCCCCTTCAACGAAACCATCCTCGCTTCCAATGTGGGTAATAATAAGCCGTCGCCCTTTACCCAACGAAGGCTTTAAACCGGTGGACCAACCTTCTAGAAAAGATTGCCTTCGATTAGTTACACTGGTATCTTGCCAAAATTTTGGTACGGAATGTCCTGCGTTAATCCAAGTTTCGTCCAGATAGAAAATTTTTTTCATTTCTAGCCTACTCCTTCGAATATCGCGCAGGTAACTTCTTCTCCACACAATGATGTCATCTCTTTCCATCAATACAGATTTTCTATTGTGCTTCTTCCATCGAAATCCCAAATCCTTTAAAATCGTCCATAATGTACATCGGCTCATTTTTGGAAAGTCCTCGTCTTCTTGGACAGACAATAGAATTTTATCTAGTGTTGGAAGTTCGTTGCGGAAAAAGAAAGCGTGAACTTTTCGACGTAGTCCCCTTTTTAGAAATTCGTCTAAGGAAATTTTCGGACGTCCTGGAGACTTTTTCTCCGGTTGAACAGGGCCACTCTTTCTTTCTTTTAATAACCTGTACACTGATGTCTTACCAACTCTCAGCATCGCAGCGGTTAATTCCACGGTTTTATCCACACTCGCATCTAAATTTTGTTTCTTGATGGAATCGAAACAATTCAAAATTAGAACTTTCTCATTAACTGAGAACGGCGCTAATTTTGGGCGTTTCGATGGTCCTGGTAAATTCTCCATACTCCAATACGTATCTCCGTACTTTAAAAATACCACTATGAACACACAGGAAAGTCACTGTCAAAGTCTGTCTAATCACACACACGTACACGTCTATAAGCAATGCTGACTGACTACTGTCTTAGGCTTAAATGGAATAAATGGGCCGATCTTATACACATAACCACCTGATATGTTAACGCAAGCATTAAGCGCAATCAGTTCCTTTAACTTACCTAGAATTACTGAGAAAATAATAGCCGTTTGGTCCCTTCTTGGAATAGTTAATCACATAATCCGAACTTTAGTATTTATCTGCACCTCGATTAGACAGCACCCACTTTTGTACTTCGGTAGGAAATGTTCATATCTCTTCGATTCTTCCATATCCCGAGGATTTATTAGACAAACAGTATGAAAAAAAACATTACCGTAAAATATTATAAAAAATACCGATTTCCAATATTCTAGTATGTTATATTAATGACGAGTTAACAACAATTCAGATAAAAAGGGCAGCGTTCCTGAGATGATAACAATCGCGGTCGTAATACCTACCTTTTAATAAATCAATTATACCGGTTTTAAGGAAACTCAACATTACATAGACAATTTTAATTCATTTATTAATATTCGTTGATTTCTTTAAGAACGCCTCTGGTTAGCTGCGAAATAATCGGTTTATTACTTCGCCTCATTCTTTGACAGGGTATAGTATTTGGTATTTTTGATAACCCTCTACATACATCATGTTATGAAATAGATAGTTTGAAAGGAAGACACGTGTTTTATTATCAGAGCCGCATACCGTATATGGTTTAGGTTAAGAAGCAAATTATATATTTTTGCAAGTAGCAGATTTTAAGAGGCGCAAATTCTCCGTTGATCAATCGTAAACAATTTCCAAGATTTTTATATTTTTCTGTAGTCAATTTTTTTTGCACAAATTATTTATTATAAGGACACATTTCAACAACTCTTTATCAACTATATGCTTAGATGGCCCAATTCTTCTATGATTTCCAGGATTGGTCACTATACTCAACCAAAGTGAACTTCTAGTGTTATGTGTTATAAAACGTTTTTACAATAGAACCACTCAACAGCCCATTTCTCTATGACATGCAAGTAAATAAAATGACCAATTCTTCCAATTTCAAGTTTTATATGATTTTGTTAAAGTGAAGAAATGACAGCGTTGCATACGTTAGCTTTTAAGCCCGTTTTAAATTTTAGAACGTGTTGAAATTCTTTGGGAAATACAGTAGTTATAACAAAAATATTGTATTTATTTAGTTAGGACATACATAATCATAACAAATTAACAATTCTGTGTAACCTTAAATATGACTGAAAACGCGTTGCAGAACTTTTATTTTTGATATCGTTCTGACTTGGAAGATGACAATTGTTAATATGCCAGATATTTACGTTATAGAATTTTTGTCCCACATCTCTATGAAATCGCACTTGGACTCATTTATTTGAAAAAATTCCTTTCTTACTAATTTCTTCATCCTGATCCATTTTTAATATTAATAAATCAGGTTTTAATAATGTTCTGCTATTTTTGAATTATCATTATCCCTGTAATTATAATTAATTAGATATTTAGAATATTTCACTAGTCGTGCATCGTGAAATACCAGTAAATGGATCATATTTATATATTTAGGCTGATGCCAACGTGGCGAGAAACTACATACAAGAAGTATTTAGGGATAGGGCCTACGTTCCAACAATGTCGAATACATTCTGTGTGTTTCTGTCAAAATATAAAATATAAATATAATAATATATAATATATAAAATATCAAAACATAAATATAAAAATAAATATAATAACCAACAAAAGTAATGTAATAAAAAATAAGCATAATTTTTAATGATAATAATCATAACATATTGTTTTTGCATCATGTGTATGCGACAATTTTCTACGCACCCATTGAAAACGTATATTGGAGAGAATCGAAGAGGACTACGGCATATCCTCAGCGTATCCTAAGAAAAACATCAAATATCTATATCAACGCAATGTGTAATGCAATGTTGGTAACGTATACCGTCATTTTTTGCAATTTGGATTAAGCGGTATTATCATAATTATATGCATGATATATATAACTAATCATGTAATATGTTAATCAGTAATTACTGTAACTGTCAAATGCAAATAAATCTAATTACCACTACCCACGGTTAAAAATTCATATTTCACTTAAACGACCAGGCCTTAATAAGCGAAAAAATCTTTAAATATTAGCTGGCGAATAAACAACTCGTTATTCCCAACAACAAAAGTTTTAATTGATATATATCAACGTCTTATCTTACTTATGTCATTAAAAATCATTTTAAAGTAATTGGTCACGTCTGGTTGGTTGAATTTTATTAAGCTCTTTGTACTGTTAGTTTCCCTACATTGAGAATTAAATATAGTAAAGTCAATCCTGAATTATGTGAGAGTTAACACTCACATTTAATTTAAGCGTTTTTGTAAACGCTTGATATAAATATTTTATGGAATTATTCTTGTGTCAAATTTATTAAAAGAATAGAAATTTGTGCATGAAACGTACCTTAATTTATCCAGAAAAATTTAAGTTAAGAATAAATTTAATTTTAAATTTCAATATTTTTATCATAGTGACTAATAGCTTTTGGTTAGTATATCAGTTGAATATTTTATAAAAACTCAAAGTAGAGGGTAGGTGTTATTGAATTTTTTTGTCGATATCGGACAATACCATTATCTACATAAATCTGAGTGCAATTCAAAAGCATCTACAGTGGTGGTACAGTAGGATACGAGTACTAGTCAAACTCTTGGCGAATGCGCCTATATATTTTGCTGTGCCGGATTTTTTATTGTAATTAGTTACTAGAGTTGCAGACGGCTATATTTTTATTTAGGTGTTACAAACTTAGAAAAATAACAGCATAAACATAAAAACAAACGATAACCATCAAACAATTGGTAATAATAGGAATAGAGAATAGGACTAGAAATAGCTGGATTCATTACAAGACCAAAGTACAAGATATATCAGCAATATAACTAGGAAAACATACTGTAAATCATCAAGGCAATTCTACAATAGAGCCAACGGAGGCGTTATAAACGCAAGGATCTTCATATGACAGTTTACATCCAGACTAACAGTAGAATTCTACCTACAACTGAAAAGATACATCGGGTTGTTTCAGCACGCAAAAAAATGTGCTACAAATATGTCACTACAAGTCATATATTTATGTATGTCTTATACGTTCACGTTTATACACATGTTTATGTTTTAGACATTTATGTATGTCATGAAATCACATATCTGTAACACAATTTTCTGCATGCCGAAACAAACCCATAGACGTCTAGTTACTAGTTGAATTTTACCCGAAATGATTGGCTGCAATATAAGTAAACATGAATGAGTGAAAAATCTTTGGTGTTCAAAACCTAGAAAACCTCAGCTGAAAACTATCTTACAAAACGAGATAAACATAATGGAAACATATAAAGTAATGGCGTTCACCAAGACATTATCGCAATATGTTTTAACTGGATGCAATCAATTTTCGCTACTTGCGGTATATTCACACCAATACACACTATTCCTGCGGTCCCATACGTGAAAAACACAAACCGCAACTAATTCCCTCTGAATATCTCCATTACCTCCCCGAGCCGTCTAATTGACATATTTTCGTTATGGCAGTAAAATAGGTCGTAGAACAACCGACATCGATAAAAAATTAACGTCGCGTGTCGCTTTAATACGGTGTGAATCGATTAACGTTCAACTTTGACGCTTAGGCTCACACGTCGCCGACGAATCCGATTGGTTGGCTGTAGCGTGTCGCGGGAATTTTTGGAAAAAAATATGTACTGGAAAACGCCACGAGGTCCCACTATCGGTCAGTCGGGATGTATGGAAAGGTTGGCATATAAATATGCAATACGGTAGGTAATTTGAGAGTTACGGGGTTAGGTATGTGTATATGGAGAAAAATAGCAGTAGAATAGGAACTTAAAAGTAACGAGATGAAACGATTTAGGAAAGTGATGGTGGGTTGTAATTCACACGTAACTTGTTCCATCTATTATCTTCAGTGTGTCACCAATTATGAATTTTATTCAAAAAATGAATGTTATGAAATTTGTTAATCTGAACCATTTTTTTCTAAATTTTATCGTCCAAACCAAGCAAAATTTTGGATTCTAGATATTTCCCAGATTTGTGAGTCATTTATTGTAAATAAATCCGAATTTCCTCATTTCCAATGTGGATTTTTTTAACCTAACCATTAAGCAATAACAAGCCAGTGTCAAGAAAGAGAAATTTGAATATAAGTCAGTGCTATGTCATAGCAGATGAGAAGAAATTTACCAATTATTTGGGAACAAACCAAGCTAAATACTTAATTTTTCATTCCAAAGACTTTCCAGGTTTACGACCTTTCAT
Organism: Cryptocephalus primarius; assembly: GCA_963576515.1. NCBI lineage: Eukaryota > Metazoa > Arthropoda > Insecta > Coleoptera > Chrysomelidae > Cryptocephalus > Cryptocephalus primarius. Next base: position 4,297,226 of record OY754941.1, read on the forward strand.
TTAATGCAATTTACTATAAATAAGTTCCACGTTCGATATTTATAATGTGAAATTTTATTTAATCAAATCATTAAGCACTAATTTAGCATTGGAAAAGAGAAACATATTTTAGTTAATGTTGCATCATAAATGGACAAGGGAGTTGTTTATTTAGGAATTCAAACGTTGTAAAGTCGTCAGTTGTGAGTTTGTTGTCCAGATCTAAATATATTTAATATTGTGCACTTCGAAGTTTTAATGTGTCTTATTCATTGCTCTTAACTTGTAATCAGTCGTTCCTATTTTCAAAATTTTGATGTATGTTATTAATTGCATTTAAAGTTGGAGTGTTTCCAAGATTTAAATTTTTATATTCGTCATGTATTGCTTTTAACGTTAGATCGTTTGGAATTACAAAAATAATTTACTGTGAAAATGAAAAGATTATATAACGATACCAATTTGTTTTCAGACGAGATTTTGGAACAAGGCATACAACACTAGCGCTACGAATATTAATAGAAAAGGGCCAATCCAGTCAGAAACCAACATATATTACATTCGTCGATCTAGTGAAGGCCTTCAATGATGTTAGGTGGAAAGTATTGTTCAGAATAAGGGGTACAAATAAATTGGGGAAACATCTAGTAGTACTAATGTGGATAAAAGTATTAGTCACCTTTTCTATTTAATATTTTTATACAAAAAGCTGTAGATGAAAATATATGAAACAGTAGACGAGAGGTGGTAATACAAGGAAAACGAATAATAATAATAATAATAATGCGCCGACAAATATAGCTGTACTATCACAAATGGATAAGGCGCAGGAGAAAATGGTGAGACGTGCTCAATTCTACAAGAACATAACAGGAAAATGGACATATCAAAATCTAAAAACAGACAAGAGGGATCACGGAAGGCAAGAAGGTTGAAGGAATTCATTTAGGATCTAGAAAATTTAAAGGCACAAAAATATAGAACATAGGAATCGTAGAAGATCATAGAGATAAATTTAGAATTTCGAAAGTGTGATGTGGCCTATTAATACCATATCACATTTGCATATCGATGATAATAGATGCATCTTGTGACCGAAACTTATTAGTTGATGGAGCTTGAGTTTATCATGGTAGTCGTTTGTAGCTTGTTCAGGTGTCTCCTCCTCGTGGTTTAGCATGGGTTCTGGGTTGCAATTGCTCAGAAGCGCCCTACATTAAGGGGTGCTGGAGATTTGCAAATTTGATTATGGAAAAATGACTTGGTTTCCTGTTCAGACTTGTCTTGCTGTCGGAATCGACCGTGTATCTGCATTCGGAATCGTTTCTTTTGTCGAGAATGAGTAGGACGAGAATCATTCTCATGTCGTTAATGTTGGAAAGGTAAAGTAATGGTTTTAATTTGATATTTGGTGATTTCAAGGTTGGACTCTGACATTTGAAGTACCTCAATATCTTTGTTTGGTGAAAGTTTTGGTGACTATTAATAGTAAGGTATGCTAATCTTTGGTTCGTGTATGACGAGCGATGACGGTCTAAGAATATCTCCACGGCAACGGCGTGAAAGCACAGCAACGGGCCGAAGTTCGAAAATTTTGCTACACTCCAAATCAAATAAGATTAAATTGATCCGTGTGTTTTGGCATTTTGGAATGCCAAAATGGATAATTGTATTTAGAAGGTTTTTGGAATGATTTAAATTTTCCGATTTACTTTTTGAATGTTGAAAAGTTTAAAATATGTAGAAGCAGCCCATGTAGCCAAAGAGGACCCAAAATCGAAAATGCCTCGCTCCACTTGGAATCCGTATAAGTGTATTCGTTTAGCCGATGAATCACAGACGCCATTTCCTTGAGGAAGAGAGTTAAGTTTAAGAAAGTTATTTGCCATTTTAATATTGTTATTTTACAAATTTTCATCTTGATATTTTTATATGTGAACCGATATAAATGAAACACAACTAAATGTTAACCCAAACGTATCTCAACAGATCACTAAAAACCGTATCCAAATTGATTTAGACAATTTGGAGATTACCGTGAACAAACAAACTCACAAATACGATCGTTTCAATGGGATTTTAATAAAAATAAATATCATTTGACGCAAAAACACGATTTATGCTTTTCTTGGCCTAAATTGTTGGTATTTTTATAAAAATGAATTTGGTTTACCGTATGATTATCGTGCAAATGGAAAAATACTGCTTCTGAACTCACTAAGTTGGTTCGAATGCCGATCAGTCTTTTGCGTGTGTGCGATCAGAGAGAGAACAACGGCATATGACTTTCTCTTTCACACTCGTCTCTTACCCATTCACGCCATTTCCGATTTCCACGCTAATAAAATTTTGCTGTATATCCGTTGCATGTATAAAGCATTTATCATTACCTATATATCGTCAGTAATTTGTTACAACTGTTGCTCGAGTTTTCCCCTTCCTTTGAAACAAAATTTCCGAAACAGTCTTTAACCTCTAATCTACAAGGTTATTCTCCGAGAACCACAGAAAACATCGAAATTTTCCTAAATGGTCTGAAATAGAACCAAGAAGCGTTTTCATATTGATTCACATTTCAAGTCGGGTATTGGAAATTGGTAGATTGAAGAGACATTATTTCCATTGTTGTCTAAGTCACACCACAAACGGTACAGCTAGCTACGATGTTTCTCCTTCCACTTCTGCCAGATGCAGATCTCTACTTTTGATCTTTCTTTTCTCGTCGATATCAGGTGACTGGCTGGTTATTATTTAAACACCTATCGAATATTCTGGTTCTCGCATTCTAAATTCAGTCAGATCTGAAACGTTTTCCCTTGCTTTTAAATTTACGCTTATTATTGTGTTTAATTCTTTTAATTTACTTTCCCACGTAATCTGTTCACACTTTTCACACCTGACAACACACGGTTATTAGCACAGGGATTTACTTTATAATTTATTGGAGATGAACTCTTCATAAACACAAGTTGTTTATGTGTACCACAGACATAGCATCCTCTTTTCACTCAGAAGTCTTGCTGAAGATGTACGCTAGGTCGTTCGAAACATGTCCATATTTTCTGAAGCTGTAGACTGTCTTGGAACTAATACAATGGTGGAGTGACTTTGAGTCCTTCCTCTTAGGATTAAATTCATTTTAATTTTAAACTTTAGAAGGTGTCTACCTTTTAGCTAGGTAGAAAGCTTTCTGGCAGTTTAAATTTTTAAATCTCCTAGGATCATGCAAAAATCTAGGTTTTTGTAAACGGTCTTTAGTGGAATCTAGAAGCTTTTGCATTTCCATTTAATCACAAGAATGTCATATCTGTGTGCAAAAATTTTGCGGTGCCCAAAATCAACGTGCGCCTACAAGGGTTCCTTCGGGGCTATGAGCCCATGTGCTTTGCACACATGACACACTAGTAGATACGCCACTGCTTCGTAGAGCTTTTGGTGAAATTCAGCCTGAAATTCCCCATGTGCATAGGGCCGAAATCTGGTTTCCTGGAGACTTCGCATTTTCTTCCTGCAGTTGCCATTGTCTTTCTTTTTCTATTTCATATGGATCTATTCATGCATCATCCATTCCGGGGGGTTTTGTAGTATTTGCACAGAATCGCTTCGCTCAGCTCATTCTGAGTGTCTTTTTAAATTACCCTAATGGTAAATGCACTATCCAGAAAGTAGAAATTAATGGGTTACCCACTTTGGAAAGGAAAATCACTACGTTTTTAAATTTTAAAACTTGTGAACTCGTTTCTTAATTTAGATCAAAAAAATAAATTACGTACAACTTCGATTTCATGGTCATTCCACGAGTGATTGTGTTGTTGTGTTGAGTAAGTGATTATCAATCATGCACTGTTATAGTACATAGTGCTGTATTCGCAAAAAAATCGATAAAATTCAATATTTCTATAGATCGATGTTTTCCATGCGATTTTTTTTTCAAATATCGATAAAACGGTATATATGATCCTTGCATGCCTAATCACAGCTGTGAAAAAGATTGGGGGACGAAAATCGTTTACTGCCACTCAACATTATGTGGATGATAATTCTAATACTCGGCTGGATAGAGAAAACAAAATTTTAAAGGAAACAAATAAAAATAAACCGTGTATAACGTCAAATTCCAGTATTCATACTCGTACTTGTAATACAATCGACAAATAATTTACGAACATAGATGTGCCTGAAGGTTCATTGACTACCTTCAATAACCTAAATAATATTTATTATCATACATTATAAAGTTGATAATAATTTAAGTGTTTATTTCAATTGTTACTAAATTATTTCCTATGCTATTATTATGCTTTAACTGTGTGATTTGTAAATATTTAGAATATCATCACTATGAATTACTCTACAAAGACATGTTTTGAGAACTAAAAGTAATCAGAACCGTAGGTAGTATTACTCTATATTTTTACCATAAATTGTATATTTTAAATTATGATCTTAAAAACAGTCGTAGATATTAAGTACGATATTCGTTACAGTAGTGTGGTAAATCACCATTACCCACTCAACTGATTACCGCTCAAGATTTTGGCTTCATTTCTTCTCTTCTAACGTATTTTTCTTACACCAAACCTCTTGATGTTTCTCATTTTTACAACTTACCATGAGTAGTGTATTACAATTTAATGATTGATTCTACCTAACCATCTTCCTGGATTTCTTCACGTTACTATGAATTGGTAACTATAACTGAAGGCGTTGGTTTATTATAACTTCTTATTTTCATGTAATGATGAATAGTCAGGTACAAAAGATTTTAACTTGAAAGTCGTTTGTTTGGAAATTAGAAGCAATTGGTGGTGCTTGCGATCGTGGTTTTTGGCGTTGCAGTCTCATCCGTTCTCCATTAACGTCTTGGACTTATTCAAACGCTCCCGGTTTTCTCCCTCGCGTAAAAAGGCGCTTAATTAACTTCTAACATTCTTGTAACATTATACAGAGAGAAGTATAAAATGATGTTATCGGTGAGTGTGTCGTACATTTTCGCGGAACTGCCGCTAATTCTAAAGCAGTTCGAACGTAGAGAGAGCAACATTTTGTTACATGTACTGGTAATTACCAGTTCCTATATGAAACACCGAACTTGTTTTGTATTTTGTGTGTGTTCCGCTGTTATAATTCAACGTTGGGTTCGTTTCTCTCTCAACTTTCTTTGCTATCGGTGGAAATTATTGCGGCATGACTCGGAGCCCTGGCTCACTTATTATGTTCAATTAAAACGAGGTTCCCCATATTGGAAATTGCCTCCGGTCCGGAATACGTACGTTACTTCAAAGTTTCTAGGGAGAATGTTAATAGGATACGTTTTAAGGAATGTCGATCACGAAAGGGATACACCGAACTATGTACTTTGTGTGTAGCACGCGTGTATGTAAAATAATGAAAGGAGATTTGAGTTTTTGCTTGGTTAATAAATTTGCTGCCTTAGACCGGGCGTAAGTTTAATCCAAGTCTATGATCTGGATGGTTGCAAGTTGAGCGTGTAATGCTAATATTGACGGATTGAAGAAGTGGATTGATAATTATTCTAATAATTCAATAAATACAGCAAAGCTGGACTGAACTGACGGCAGACATGTAATTGCATTCTCATGAATCTGGCGTCAATGACAATGTTGCAGTCCGTTCTTCCAGCAGTTATGCAAACATACTCTTTAGTTGAATATGGCTTAATTACATCTAATAATTCATCAAACCGAGCTTCTTTCTCCTGATGATATTTTAGTAGTCATCTCATTCGCTCTCATACAGTGTTTCCAGATAGTCTAGCGAACAAATAATAAAACTTTGGCCATATCATCCCAAAATTCTCTTATACGAAAATGCTTCGTAAGGGGGATGCCCTTTAAAAATGGCAACTTAGCTTTAACTTTTTTCAAATGTGTATTTTCTAAAAGACACGTTGAAAGTTTTAATAATCTGTCAATTTGTGATTTTTCTCTGACCAACGCAATTCTTTCTTTGAAACCACGTTTCCACATTTTAAATCACGTAAATATAATTTTGACTTGTTTTCGTTTTTGACATCAAATTTAATAATTTTGGCATATTTCCCAATATTAATTTTCCCAATATTAAGATTCTTTTGTTTACTGTCGGTGAGCTTAGCCGTATGAAAAAAATTATTTGAATATATTTTAAAGAAATTATTATTCATGACTAAGTTGGCTTTGGAAAAACAAAACAAATGAATCATTGTAGAAATATGAATAAATAATGAAAACATGCTAATGGAAATTGTTTAATGTTAGGTACTTTTCTTTATTGGTTTAATAAAAATGGTTTCAGGTATGAATGAAAAAAACACCTATACGAATTTAGTGTATGGTGAGGACCAATGTTATAATGCTCGAACAGTTGCAAGATCAAACCCAGAGACAATTTCGAATACTATCCTATTCTTACCATATTCTTCATTAAAGAATGAGAGAAACGAGATCAGTGATTCTGAAAAATAATGAATTGCTAATGTAATAAAAATTTACGATGAAGATACTATTGTGGATGTCGAAGAAAATATTATTAGCATTAAGAAAATATCCAAGATTTTAATCCAAAAATAGAAAAAACAAAAATAGAATTTTTGTGATGTTCTATAGCAGCACAAATAAAAGCGGGCATCACCGAAAATCACATTTACAATAAAATATTTGCTATCTAATCACCATTAAATGATCAAGTCTCAAAATTTATGGTATCGTTTAGAAGATATATGAAAAAAAATTAATGTGAATATGCCGTGAAAAGAGTCACTACCTCCCTTAGGAAGTATTTTCGTATGAGGTGATATTGGTTGAATTTTCATTACATTTATTCATTTATTAATTCGATATGAAAGACTGGAAATTTTTCTGAATGTATAGGATGTTCTGATGTTCTGGAATGTGACGAAAAAATGAGGTCCTTGATGTGTACTTAAATATACATACTCAATCCTAATGAGCTACCCTTTGCAATAATTATTTCAATTATGTGACGACCTTTCAATTTCACTATATATATATATATATATATATATATATATATATATATATATATATATATATATATATATATATATATATATATATATACCATTGCAACTGTTTGATATTAGATTTCCAAGAGTTTCATTTCATAACGGTTTAAATTTTCAATCATCAAAGAAACAGAATCATCTGGAATCAAGAAAGTTTATTTATAGTTTTAAATTGCTCTAACTTTTTCTTATGGAACTAAATAGATATTCTTGGCTTTATTTTTTCTATCAAAAACATTAACTCTCCAAGATTCTGAAAAGCTGATAAAATGTCCAGGACATTCTGAACTTTCGTGTTAGAAATCTAAAGTTATGAAAAGCCCATGCATTTCCATTGCTTTGGAGTTATAGGTATAAATATAGGTGAATATTGGAAAGTTTCCAGGATCTATAGAACGTTCTGGACTTTCCTATAGTAAACAACGATCATACGACCTACTTAAAAAAGTTAGAATTATCTTAAGGAAAATGTGAAATTTATAATCTATTTATAAAATAAATTCAATAATTTCCACGCTGACATTTTTAAACAGTTTATAAGTGTATGATTTCATTTATAAAAGAATAGCCGTAAGAAATTCATTTAAAAAAAGGTTGAAATGGCTGGGAACTGAATGGCTTTGAGGCAAATTTGAAGTATTTAAAAAACTTGTGACATTTTTTTAATAATGTAGTGATACTTTTTAAGAAGTTGAAATTATGATTGAAATATATAAAATGCTAAATATAATTTATTATACTCTTAAAAGATTACTGATTACTAAGATTACTTCGAAGGAATTTTAACAGTTTTGAGGAACTTCATATACTTCTAGTGGATTAATTTCTAGGAGTATAATTTTTTTAAAAACGTAGATTACGAAAACCTCGTATCTTCGACCACTCCTTCAAACATATTTTTCTTTTAATTAGTCGTTTAGTTAAATCCTTACATTATTATGATGACGAGGACTAAAAGAGTGGAGTGACAATTTAGATTGAAGATTTTATGCCGTCTGTTAGTGCAACAATCTACGTTCAGTCCATTAATATCAAGATCATGGATTTCATGAAAATGATGCCAGATCGAACGAATGAACTCCGTCGAAATACGATGAAAAATAATATGAACCATCAAGATTAGTATTGGTCACAATACCTACCAGCTATAGAAAGTTGTAAATTGGTCTTCCTCCGAGAATGGACTTCTATCGAAAGATGTTCAAGTTTTGTTTTAATTTATAATTTTCCCAGAAAAATTGTAATCTGACGAACCGAGTTTTTATACAACTTATAAAAACAGAAAATAAAATTAATGATTTCATTTAGAATAAGATTATTTCAAAAAATGGCGCTTTAAAAAACCAAATAGCCTTATCTCAGATTTTTTCTCCAAATTATCCAGTGCATAAAAAATGAATTATTGGTTTCACTGTATATCGCTGGTTTTGAGCAAGATGGTGACCTCTCAAAATGTGTGTCTAAATGGGGACACCTCTTTGTGTGCGTCTACAAGGTGACATCTCAAAATTGCTCTCAAAATGGGGACATCTCTTTACGTTTGTCTAGAAGGTCCCAACTCGAAGATAATTTTATTTTTTAAAAATTTGTAGTGGCAACTATGAATTTGAGTCTTGAAAAGGGAGTCGTGGAAAAGGCGTAATAGATTTGAAATAAAACCTGGCGTTGATGCAATGGATGCAATAATTACAGAGTGAGAGCGGGTTCTGCAAGATCAAGATGATTTTCTTGAATATATTTTCGGACTTTTGGTCATGTTTTACCCAATGGATTGTTGATGAATGTCTTGAATATATGGCCTAATAAATCACTTATCAGCTTTACGAGCCCTCGAATACTATTCCCATTCAAACCTAGTGGGTCCCGGAGGTTTTTCCTGGTTGTAGCTTAAAAGAGAATTTCAGAGAGAGTTAAAGAGTTTCAGAGAATTAAAAGAGAATTCAGAATAGAAATCATAATCCTTCAACAAATTTCCTCAAACGGCCGATGAGGGCTTTTAAATCGACTCCGCCGCGGACAGGGAACCTCCCACGATTATATTATAATCCTCCCTCACCATCGCTTTTCCGATCAGAGAATGAAGAATTCATGCTTCGTCTCCTCATACTAAAAACAGTGCTACCACTAGGTTATTTTCGTTTCCAGAGATGGCACCTTTCAGAGAAACGTAAAGAGATGTCACCATTTCGAGAGCAATTTTGAGATGTCACCTTGTAGACGCACGCAACTAGGTGTCCCCATTTAGACGCACATTTTGAGATGTCACCATCTTGCTCTAAATCAGCGATATAGTTTTGAACGTACAGGAACTTGAAAAAAGTATAAGAGTCCCTTTAGTGATTTCTCAGATATGCCAGTGTTGATTCGATTCTAGTGATTTTTTCTGTAATGTATAACTATTAAGTATGACCAAAATCGTCGGAAGCGTTTTTGAAAAAACTGGAAAAAAAGAAAAGAGCCTTCAGTAAACATAAAGAAAGCTTCAACGGGTTTTAATAAAATTTGTTGGGTATTCTCCAATCTCTTAAAAATGATTAATTTCAAAATTTGAACATGATACGTTTAGCGGTTTCGGAGATATAGACTTCCTCAGATGTCATACCTACAGACTTCAAAAAATATATTTTGATTCGGGGCCCCCTAAAACATAAAGAAAAATTGAAATTTCGGAGGTGATCTCAATATTCACCTGCGATTTAATTGGGGAGACGAAACTAAAAATGTTCAAAAAGCCAGGAACTACGAAATTGATGGCAATGTGGGAAACTATCATGTTCTTTTCTCACTTGTAGACACGGAGAAACACATTAACGGTTAATAATTAAAGTTATGCAAGACAGATTATTAGTTTTGGCGAATGCGCCCTATAATGTCTACATTTATTTAGTGGAAATTTCCTTTTTGAATTCCTTTTTTTCAGAATCCTTAGTTTCCGAATCGAACTATTCACATTTTGGCAACTAATTTTGGAAAAGGTGTGAAACCAATCTCGGTGGGTGTAAAAAGAACATTTATTCCTTTCAAATTATTTTCATGAATTTCAACTGTTCATAAGTGTGTTACGTTTTTTCTCGTTTTTCGTTTAAATACATATAAGGTACTGGGACACATTTTAATGCATAGCCAGATCCATCCAGTTATTCAATGACAACAAATTGGAACAAAACTGTTAAGTAATTAAAATAAAATATGTATAACGATAACATTATTTCGATATATATCGCATTAAATATTTAACCGTTTGCCTAAAAGTGGCCGCGATGTAATGAAACGTTAAATAGACCAACAATTGGAAACTTAATATTCTACGTATGTTAAAAAATCATGTAGGTTATTTTTATTAAAAAGGTGCGTTTTTTCCATAATAATATCAAAAAAACATTTGTTTTGACAACAAAAATAAACGTCTTGCGTACTAAATTTTAACTTTTAAGAAAGTGCAAGACAAATTTATATAACTCCAAAATGTATTTGTGAAGTAACACAAGCTGACGTCAAGTACAACAAAATTAATAATCATAGGGCTGGATGGCATTTTCCAATGTATACCTAAACAAATCTTTAAACGTGTAATGAAGAACTTTGTCTAAAAAATTATCCTATGTTGGATGTGAGTGATGTGTGCAAACGTGGATGAATGCATCAGCAAAAATTAAATTTAAGGAAAGGTAACGTACCTAAATGTTTAATGGAGTTTTATAACAGTAAAACTTTAATGCTTAAATTTGTTCCACAAATGGGAATATTGGCAACAAAAAAATAAATAAATCTTGCGTATTATTTCATCTACAAACTACTAGATTGGTATTCAGTCTTTCCATATCAATTCAGTTCGATTAACATTAATTGTCCCTAGTAGTAGTCAGATTTTTAGTCAGATTTATTCACAACCTACTCGAGCTGCTTTTTTGAACGCATCACATTAAATAAGCTTTACATCCAAAAATTATTATTTGGCCGGTTTCGGTATTTTTCAGTCTCGTATGCACTTCGAACTATCTTGAAAGGATATTCCAGAATATGTTATGTAAAATAACCTCGTTGAGAGCGAGAGCGAAGAGTGTGAGCGATGTATGCATTCGTAGAAGAAAGCGATAAGTGCACACTTATAAATTTAATTAATCGAAAGATTCCATATATAAAGTTCTATAAAAAGTTAGACGTTTCTCGTCCAAGAGATAAAGCGGGGTTAATAGATAATAAAATTTAAAAAAAAACTCATCATTATGTCAGAAATTAATTTTGCTCATTGATGACTGGCAAACTCATCGTACAGCATTATATTTTTATTTTTTTTAGATGTCCCAACACCAGTTAGACACCGTTGAGTAACGTTTAATACGAGTGTAAAATAGATCTCGATGAAAATTACAATTCCTTTTAATTGACAAGTCATTTTTTATATTTCTCTTTTGTACAGATTCTGTTTAGATCCATTTTTGGACAGTAAAGTGCGAAGATCAATGCCCACGCAATAGATTCCAAAAATTTAAGAGTTTTGGAGTTTCCCAGCCGCTAAGGCGATTTTTATTGTGCATAACGTGTAGCATCGTTGAAAGTGCTTTTCAATGTTGATTTCGTATGGTGCATCATGTCAGAGCGAACCCTGCGAGACCCACCTGGTGCGAGTAAAAATCCTGCGACGCAGCCATCCGCCCCTGCTGCTGCCCCAGCTCGCCCTCGACGTCTCTGCTCATCTCGAGATGCGGATGATGATGCTGCGGCTGGTGGTGGTGGTGATGCAAGCTGCCCATCTCCTGCCGGTGCTGATGCATCTCCCCCATGCCCTCCATCTCGCCGATCCCCACGCCCATCATCAAAGGGGATACGTGGGACTCCCAACCGTCCTCCATCTTGAACGCCCACACTTTGATCGGCCCACTCGATTTGAATAACCAAGACGAATTATATACGATTAATTAATTACGTATGCGCTCGGCCCGATAGAGAGAGAGGAAGTGAGAGAGAGAGAGAGAAAAAGCGATTCTTGTTGGTGGTCCTCGAACATGCGTTTCGGATTTCAATGGAACCGTACATTATTTTCGGGTTTATTGTTCTCGAAACGTGCTACAGGTGTCTGTCTTTTTGGTCGAGCCGACGACGCACAAACACACGCACGCACGCACTATCGAGATAGCACACTTTTGTCACTAATTATTAAGTTGATTTTAGTCGCTTCTCACTACCACTGTCGGTTCGCCGTCATCACCCCACGTTTACACACCGAGACGGCCCGTGGGGTAAAAATCCTGCGTCCACGATCCCAACGTTCACAGTTTTTTGATTTTCCGCGCGCTCAAAGCGACCGCTCTTTCGAGAGGACTGCGTGCGTGTATAAGTCAGCCTGTAGGTACGTGTACAGGAAGGCTCAGTGTAACAATGTGTGTGTTTGCGTGTGTATGAGTGTGTGTGTGTGTGTGTGCATGTGTGTGTGGAGGACGGAGAGGACAGCGCAGAGACTGCGTGAGGTCGGTGGTGACCGCCCCCCGTACCCCCACTTGATGCACCGTGCCAACCCCCCCGGAACACTAAATTATAATTAGGTGCACGGCGGCTTGTGTGTATGTGTGTGTGTGTCTGTACGCGTTTGGGAACGCGCGACCCCGCGGAACGGACCTTCGCCTACTAAACTCTCTCGACCAATTGAAAACGGCTCGGATCGCTCCGTTCGGGACTCTGTCTCTGTCTCGATTCTGGGCGATCAGTACGGATTTCCTCCCGTGGCTAATTGGCTCCGGTCACGGGGATTCCGTTCTGGCGGAGGAAGGGTAATTTACCTGCCCGGTCCGCTTTACGAAAATTTATTTTTTCGACATATCCCGTCTCTGTTTTTTCAAAATTATACAATTATACTTATATTTCAACATTCTCTGTGGGAAGAAGCATATTTTAAATATATCGTACCTCTATTTCCTCCAACTCAAGGAAATTCTTTAGAAATTCATCGCATGTGTGTTTCACTAAAATTCCTTTTTGAGCCAAAAATACTTTAATTTCGTAAATAAAAACTCACAAGTTTTGTGCAACGCTGTACAACTTTCTCAATCGGGAAATATATAATTTTTTAAAACTTTGTTTTTGCATATCCACGCCCATATTTACTAAAAATCACACTACAATTTTCTCAATTGAGGGAAGTGCATTTCATCTAAAATTCTTTTTTGAACATATCATGGCCAGATTTCTTCCAGTTCACTCGAGTACTTAGAAATACTATCGAAATAAGTGTACACGTCTCTAAAATTTCCTTTTTGGGTGTGAGATATTTGAACTTCTGGAAAACCTTTAACTTTTTTAGTCCAGATAATGTATATTTCTCTAAATATTCCTTTAATTTATCCATATACTAAAAATAACACTACAACTTTTTCAGCCAATAGAAATAGACTCTAAATTCCATACTGGTAATTTCATCGCTTGATTTCTTTCAATCCATTCAAAAGTTTTAGAAATATACAAGGCTTTTCATAATCAGAATAAATGTACAATTTCTCTTGGGTGTACAATACTTCGTTTAGTTTAAATACTGTACAACTCTTTTGAAATACCAATTTTTTTTAATCAGAATAATGTATAACTTTTAAAAAATCTCTTTCTGAATATTTATTCATTTCACACTAGAGCATAAAGAAGGTACACACACTAAAAATTAGCATGTGTATACGTTTCAAAATTATGACTGAAAAATTTTCGTGTGGAGTTTTGAGTTATTTTGCTGATATTTTGTATATGTTCCACAGCAATCGGTCGTTTTATTTATTTTTCACAAAATTATTGTCACTGTTTGAGATAATTTGTATTAACTCCACATAATCCAGTTTGTTTTATTTTATATATGTTATACATTTTTTTGATTCGGTTTGACAAAAGTTTGAGTTATATTTCACATAAGTTTCACTGGAATTTTTTACCTGGCAATTTTTTTAAATTCCGTTGTGATTATATCATGCCTTCGTTTCTTTTTCGTCACATATAAGCCTTATAGAAATGCCCTGCAATTTTTTTAATCGAAAAATGTACAGTTCTTTAACATTAATTTTTTTTGGCGCATCATGTCTTTATTTCCTCAAAATTGAATCAATTTATTTTAAGAATACATTACAATTTTTTGAATAAGGATAGGTATACCTAAAATTCCATATTAGACGCATTACGACTCTATTTCCTTTGAATCAAACAAGTTCATTGAAATATATTACGATGATCTAGTCCTAATTATAATGTCTAATTCTCAAAAAAAATTTTTGGTCGTAAAGTACTAGTTTTTTCAAAAATCACACAATATTCTTCACAACGTTTTCTGAAACGCTCTGTATCTTTTTCCATCGGGAAAATCTATAACTCTAGAAATGATTAAAGGGCAAATTTCTTTTTAGAGGTATCCATACCTACATTTACTAAAATTTTTTTCATACCACGACTTTCTAAACCGAAAGTTTCCAAAATTCTTTTTGAACGGAAAAAATCGTACAAATTTCTGAAGTATAAAACTGTCTCAATTTAGAATTAAATGATTTTCAAAAAACCCTTTTTTGTCGTATCTTATTTAATTATCATAACCACACTACAGTTTTCTCAATCAAGAGAAATGAACTACAGAATTATTTATTGGTCTGATCTTGCAAATCACATATGTGTTTAACAGGAACAGCAACTTTTTCAAGCGGAAAGTTGTAGAAGGTACACAATGTAAAAATCACTATGTAAAAACGCCTCACAATTATGAGTGTAAAATATGCGTGTGAATCTTTGTGTTATTTTCCTGATAGTTCTGTATATTTCACAAAAGAATCGGTTGTTTAACATATACGTTATGAGACATTTTGTCTTATTTACATAAAAATCGGTGTTTCTATATAACACTAGCTGTTATCCCTCGTGGTTTCCCTCGCTCACTTATTTGAAACAGTTATAACCCGAATATACATTTATATCGTAGATAATAATCCACGCAATAATACCAATATCAATTCCTAAATATAAAAGCAAAGAAAGAATGTAATTCAGTCATTCGCTTTCAACTTCAACTTACATATCAACAAATAAATTTTTAGAAAAATTGACGACACTTTTTTCCTCGTCACGCTCCTTACTCCGTATATATATAATATACGTACGTATTTGTTGAACGATATAAAAGTTGTTACACTGTAACGCCATTTGGTGACGGGTTAAAATAATGTTAATAGCACGAAAATGTGCTCCTTATTCAAGTATATCCATTCATACTAATTTCCATAGTTACGGTGGAACGGTAGAGAAGGTAATATGCTGTAGCGTCATCTGGTGGCGAGTTCGAACAAAATGGATATCATAAAAACCTTCTCCATGAAAACATACATACAATATATACCAACTTTCATGGTATTCGGTTAAACGTTTTCAAAGTTCATTATCTAGGTACGAACCTAGAAATTGGTTGTCTGTTCGTACTTGTCATTACTGATAAATCCTTATTTTTTCTAAACACCGAATATGAAGTTTCACTTTCACAAAACTTTTGGAAAACATTAATAGAAGAAATAAACAAGAAATAAACTAGACAAACAGTCAGATGACTAACAGAACATGTGACAAACCAAATCTTGTATATTTTGGTAATATTTCTTTAAAAACATTATGTTGATCTAGCCCTTGATTAATATTTGGTTTTATTCATTGATTTAATAAAAGCTATAATCAGATTTTAAATTTCAACTAGTGCCAGTTGCTAGAGAACTGTAGAAGATTATAATGTTACAGTAATTACATTGAAATTACGGTGTCTATTATAAGCGCTTCATTTTTTGACCTAATTTTCAAGAAAAGAAATTTCTGATTTCATCTATCGAAGCATTATTTTTTCCCAAGAAACCGCCATTGTAGGTAATTACACCTATTACGCCTGATCCTGAATTTTTTCCTATTAATTGTACATTGTATGGCAGTTCGAACGTTGTTGTTATTGTTGCTGTTTGTGTCTCATACGACAAACAACTACTATCGCCGATCCGTGATTGGCCGGTATTAAATTATGCAAAAGCTTCACTTTTATTAAGGTCCTTAATGTCGTGTGTACCGTAAAATGTTAAGTGACCATGACAAGTCATTTCTGTTCGAATGTTTCGAGATAAGGCCAAGGGAATTAATTTGTTTTTTACGTTTTGAAATTAAGTCTTATCGTGTTAGTTTTTTTTTGCTATGCGCTGCTTTCAGTCATCGGCCAGGCCTGAAATTTTATTATTAATAGACGTTTATAAATTTCTGATGTCGCTCAGCGGTGTGCTGGGAGAGATTGACCTTACGTATGAAGTTTGTGTTTACTTTGTGACACTGACAACTGCCTGAATAAAATGTTCAAATCATGAATAAATTATGATGAGAAGTCATCGTGCGGAGGAAGTTTGGAAAATTCCGCGGTTTACTTTAGAAAACCTGTAATTTTTTCGCTTTTTCCCAATGAATTGCTTTAATCAATTAGACACCTAAGCGAAAAACGACTGGGTATAAATCACTTAGTAAATCGCAACGAATGGGCAATTATCCAAGTTTAACTGCCGCAATCATTAAAGTAATGGAATAATAGTCGACATTAAAGTATTATTGTTTTTAACCGTAGCAATGACGACTACTTAAGGAAATGCACCCCAAAGTGTATAAAAAAAAAACTAGAAAAAGTACTTGTCTCCTAATGTAAATGTCATGTAATTTAAATACAGGTGACTTCTACTTAAAGGAACTATGCGCAATAATTATTGCTCACTTAGCTGTGTCTTATGGAAGGAGGAAACGCTGTAGCGTAAAATGCGTTTTTTTTTGTTATGGGAACGAACATCTCATTATTTATGATAAGGTCGTTTGTTTGATGGTTTATTGCACAATGTGCAACGAATGTTTGTGCATGATAGGACAAGAGTAACAAACAGAATATTATAATAACGACATCAAACCCAAAAATTAATATAATTTTAAATGCTTTTATAGAACCATTTCTTGGTTTCATTTTTCATTTTAAATATAATAATAATATACCGGGTGGTCCATCGAAAACTTACCGCCAATTTTAGATAATAATGTGGAAACCGCTCGAACCCGTAAATTTTTTGTTAAGGGACTACATTTTTTGGTATTTTCAATCGTTTAATTACAGCCTATAACTGGGGATAATATTTAACCTTAAGATTTTAAATGGAAAGGGTACTGAATAATATATTTTATTGTAAAAAGCGTTAAGTTCTCTTTTCAACGACACCTACATTTTCAAATTTGGATCAGTAGTTTAAGAGGAGTAGCGCCTGAAATTTCCAAATAACTCAGTCAGTTAGTAAGTAAACAAATTCTTTATCCTATTAAATGTTTAAAATGTCCACACTGATCTTCAGCGAATAATGGCAACATATAGCTAGACGAGGTGAACATTCTTTACGACAGTTTTTATTTACATTCCAAAAATGGATTCTAAAAGCACAAAAAAAACACAAAATTTATCTTATGGAATCTTCATCTTATGGAAAATTCTATCAATGTATTCTCGTGATTAATTCTTTAAATGAATGTCTCGTCTGGATTGTTAAAAATATCGTACGCCATTGCAGAGCGAATTGAAATGGTGTTTCTTTTCTTTCAAAATAATGCTAATGAATGAGCTACAACTCTATTATTCAATAAAACGTGGAAGTGTTAAAAAAGGAATGTAACCTTTATATATATATAAAAGGAATATTGAAAATCCTATCAGAAACGAAGCAAGTGGTTGTTTTGGGTCATGTTACAATAGATCCTATACTCATTAGGTACAAGAAAATTGTCTAATGTTTTAGTTGTTTCACCTACTAGCGTCCAAAAATACTTAAAACTGTAAATATAAATTTCTCCTCTGTAAGATACACCTAGTTCAACGGTTAAATGAAGATGATAATGATTGGCGGATGGATGTTAGTAATATAATAAGTTGGCGAAGTAATAGCGACCCCAATTATATGTTTAATATCTGTTTTTACGACGTTTGTTCATTCTTCCCAAATGGCGTAGTCAACTGACATACCGTTCGGTATCGATCAGATAGCAACCCGTAAATATTTCGAGAAGTACCCACTCAGCATCCAGAAATTGTTAATGTATGCCAGGAATTTTCAGGGATCTTATTTTCTGACCATTCTTTCCACCTGGAAATTTAAATGGTGAAATGTATTTCAATGTGTTGGAAAGCACCGTTAATGTAGTCTTAACGAACATAATCGAACAGGATGACCGTTACTCTGAAGAGAACCTAATCTTTCAATAAGATGGTGCCCCTTCACATTACGCAATGCCCGTAAGGTAATTCTTAAATGACACTTGCCTTGGGATATGGACCGGGAGAAGAAGCACATTGAGTGGCTTTCACGATCACCGAATTTATCTCCGCTGGACTTTTGCCTCTGGAGACATTTAAAAAATCTATGCAACACCCCCTGAATCATTAGAAGATTTCAAACAACGTGTCATTAAAGAATGCAACAAAATTACACCTATAGTGTTACAAATTGTCAGAGAACATTTTGATTAACGCTCTATTACTGCCTGGAGGTTAACGACGGACAATTTCAACATTTAATAGAGTAAAATTTTCGGCAAGTAGTTGAGCTATTTCGAAATTTTTGGCGGAACTCCTCTTTAATAACTGACTTAAATTTGAAATAGTAGGTTTCGATGAAAACGGTACTTAACGCCTATTAAAATGATGACGTTCAGGGCCAGATTAGGGCGCATCAGGTGTTCGGGTGGTCGTTTTCAACATAAAATTCGGATTCAGCGCACACAAAAAGCCCCCATAACGATTTTCGGTTCGTTATTGTCGATATTTCCAGAAAAATTCTGGAAGATGACGTCCGCGTCCAGGTTGGAGCCCACCAGGTGTCCGTGGGGTGTTCGCCGATGGTATATTCGCACTCAGCGACCCAAAAAAACCCCGGGAGCCGAGTTTCTCTCCTGTCTCGCATAAAGTTCGGGATAGTCCCCGGAGATGACTTTCGTCGGCGTTCCTGAGCTCTAGGTATTCGGGGGGTCAATTTGAACATCATAATCGTGATCAGCGACCTCGAAAACCTCCGGGTACCCGCCTTGAGCCAATTGTGACTCTTATTTACGAAGTTATTAAATTTGCCAATAGGCCTCTCAAAAGATGCATTTTTTGCATGCATTTTTGGCTGCAGCAATGCAACTTCCGGTTTGTAATAGGTACAATGTAGGTACGAATGATATAAATAATTTTTGCAAGCGAATGCAAAAAACCACATCCCGATACGTCCTATCCTAAAAGATTTCCTATCATAATTAGACATTAGTCTTATTCAATTCGGATTATTAGAAATGTTTTATTTCTAGCGAGATATCGACTCCAAGCATTAGATCACCATATTTTTAGATTGTAACTAATTTTCTGTATAGACAAATAATGATTTTCGATGTTGACATAAAAAGATTTGCTACTTTGGTATGTGCTCTTAAATTAACCATACATCTGATGAGTCGAATATTATAAAATTCAAACACCAAACGAAAATTGTTGCTAATAATGACTATTATAACAAATACTAAAATATTAAATTCCTGTCATGTTCACATGATTAAACGTCACTATCAGTTAGTGCACATTAAAAACGTATAAAGCAATTTTATAACAGTTCACATCAGGTGATTTGTATTCTTTGTGATTACTCGCTCTTGGTCATAAGTGACTAATTGCTGCATTTAAACCGCTACTACGTTTATTTACTCCTTACGAACCGTTTGATATCTACGATCTAAACCGTTTAAGTAAATAACGGTAACAGTTTTATTATTCCACAGGTTGCGATCCGAAGGGTATTAAATGTCCGTAATACATCATCCACCATGTGGAAAAACAAATTTAACACATGAAATATATGTGCTTATTATGATTTTAAACCGCGCGAGCGCAAAGTGAACTATTATATTTGTGACATACAAACACACTTTTGGAGATTTATAGATGAACGCGACAGTTTGTGGTTACACCAAAATTATGTTAACTGACATGATACAATTAAGAACCTGTTCACCTCGAGTGAATTATTACACTTGCCCGAAAAATATTTATAAGATGTGAAAATTTGGAATTTAAGCTTTGTTAGCTTTTTCCTTTCGTTTTTTCCTCCTTCCCGTTTTGATGAATTAAACGGAAATGGAATAATTTCCTGTTTGAATGAAAGCAGTCGATAAGACAAGTAATAAAGTAAACGGATGCGACGAGGATTATGTTTCAAAAATAACTTCTTATGAATATGGAATATAATACCAAATAGCTGAGAATTATTCAAAAATTTCGTAATTAAGATAACAAGCTGTCAGTAAGTAATTATACGATAGCGGATTATCATAATTTCTGATTCAGAGGTATATATATTTTTTAAATGTAAAATTATAGTTATTGTCTGGAGATGAGTCAGATGTGCATAATTCCCGTTTTTACTAATTATACATGTAAAAATGTAAAAAGTGGCATTTCTACGTTTAAAACTATGTATCACTTTCCATTTACTTATATTATCAAAGCATGATCTGAAACTCTTAAAGTGTTTAAAACTAAATCCTTTATTAGTTAGTTATTAGTATTATAGTAAATTCATTTACTAATTTTTACACAGTCGATTTAACTCTATTTACTATCCAGGTTCCATTAATCTGACATTTGTTACTGGGATTAACCTAACCTTACTAATCAATTAATTGTCTCCAGGGCTTCATCAAGTAATATGTACTTTCATTTTTTTGTCAGGTTCATCTATTAAACGGTAAATTGAAACGCATGAAATACTGCATCGGCATCATTTCATAGGAGACATGCTCACGGCACATTCTGCTATGGAACTGTCAAGATTGCATGCCTAACATAATGTGACACTCTGCTTTGAAAAAACTAAATTGCACACAATTATGAGGAAAAAATGCGCTCGACTGATAATTAAAATGATTATTCATTGTCGAGTAATTGTTGACAATAATTAGGATGATGGAGGTGAGGCACTTAATTAAATTTCCTGGTATCGCTTGCAGCACATGCAACGTTACAATTGGGTATTTTTTTATTTAGTGTATAATAATAATTTTTTGTACTTTTGGAAAATGTAGTTACATAAGGTTATTGATGGTTTATAACATATCATCGGCATATACATACAACCTGTAGAGCAGGTAACAGTAACTGCAGCTTCTATTTTAGGTACAAAAAATTTATTTGTGAGCTATGTCATATAATTCAGATTGATTATTTCTTGTTACTTAACACATTTCAGCGTTTACATACTTGGAACCTTAAATACTTGCAGAAATGTAGAGCATAAAAATCGCGACTAGGATATCTCGATAGCACATAATTATTGCAAAGTTTAACGTCGGTTAGAATTTATGTGGTCAATCCGTATAGATTTTACCTTTTGTGGGTTTTACTGTCAACGGTGAATTTTTCAAAGAAGGGTCCGAGCACACAAATCGCGACGAGGATATCTCGAAAAGACATAATCACTGCAATGTTTTAATATCGGTTGGAACTTTTGTGCGTATTCCCCATAAATTTTACCTCTCGTTGCTCACAAGGTAAAGGGTGAATTTTTCGGATAAGGGGTTGAATTATCAAGTTTGCTCAAGATTTCTTGAAAGGCACATAAAAAGCCCATGATTGTAGGACTCACCACATCTGATTTCCTACTTTTTACATGTATGGGTTTACTAGCTTGACATCAAGTTAGCACCCCCACTCTTCAAATTTAATTATTTCAAACACCGCTCCTAGCACAAAAATCGCAATTGCGGCACACAATTAGTACACAAAGAGCACATAATTTCTGCATAATCTAATTTGGATTTTGAGGTGGTGCGGGTGCCAGCTTGATAGACCTCCTCTACATGTCGTGAGGGTTTTTAAGTTTCTTTAAGTAATCTATTTGGGTATAATTTTGTAACTTGATGCCGTCTAGGCGTCTAGGTGGATGTTTGTACATCGTGCCACCTATTTCTGATTCATATATATATATATATATATATATATATATATATATATATATATATATATATTATTATTATTATTATTATTATTATTATTATTATTATTATTATTATTATTATTATTATTATTATTATTATTATTATTATTCGGCACTGTCAATAACCTCGTAGTAGTTTTGCTATTTGCAATAGTACACTACCCTACCTGTATATTAAATGTCGTTTTAAACTGTGTATTTTATTGGGTGTGTTTTCGGTGGAATGAGCGTCGTTTAGTGAACCCCCGGACCGGCACTAATTGCAGGTGTCATGGCCGGCTCAGATGCCTTTCCTCCATTGGGGACCTGAAAGTTCCTTTAATTAAATGCACTTCCCCTCTTCGTAATATCATATTTTGATCTGATAAGTGCTGTGACCTGGCACAAAGTTAATACCGTCGGAGAGGCGTTAGGGAGTTTTCGGAACAGATGTTTCGATATACGATTCCTTTAGATGCCCATAACGTATATGTATATAGGTGGAGGTTTTTCTAGGGGAGATGTTAAGAAGTGACGTATTAAATGATTTTTCGGTCTCTTTCGAATTACGAAAGCGTTTTGCAGAAATTTTTTATACGTTTACTGCTACCATTAAATTATAATTAAATTTTAGACTTCATTGGTAAAACAAGGCCTTTTCCCATAGTACTTTAAATTAATTCCAGAGCTCAATTAAAAGCACTGCGGTGCCATTAAGCATTTACCTCCTCTTACCTTACCTTAACCGTATTTAATTTATATTTTGATTTTATTTATCGTCTTTTCTTATTATTTCTTTCTCCTCAAATCCTTCTTGCATTGTGCCTTTTTTGTTTCTCTTTGTAAGTGTATGTGGCCTTCTTTTGGCAATTATTTATTTCAAATATTCCTTCTACATTTCGATTATTCCGTCTTTCTCTTTTCATTCAAATATTTTTCCTGGCTTTGTCTCAATCCCCTTCTGATATTAAATATGAGCGTCATTTATTTGACTCGAAACTTGTTCTACATTTTACGTTAATGTTTTTGTTCATTTACTTTTTTGGTTCATTTCATTGTCCCATCAATTTGTTAATTTCTGATGTGTACATGAATTTCTTTCTAATGTTTTATGTTTCCTAGGTTAAGTTCGCTTTTTTTTTTAGGATATAGAACTTAGATCCGAATTCCGTTCCTTTATCTTTTGATAGTCGCTAGATCATATATATGACCTTTTATCCTATTTGGTTGGTATCCCTTATACATATCTTTGATTTTCGTTTTGTAGGAATTGAAGACTGTATATTTTATTTTCATCTTGAAGTATTTAATATTAAGTTTAGGTAAAATTAATTCAGCATAGCTCAGTAGCAATAACCTATTGTAATATATGTAAATAGGGTATTTGACTCTTTTACAAATATGGTTCTAATTTTTGCCGTTTCAAAGCTTGTAGCATATAAAAGTTACTCTTTACAAAATTAAAAATGTAGTTGTTTTAATATTGTAGGCCCATTAGCGAAATGAGGAACCTATTTATACACCAACAGATTTTTATTGGAAAAAACAACTATATTGTTGAGAGTGGGAAAAACATTGAAAAAAAAGTCGTGATCTTCATATCTAAATGTATTCAGTTATACTGATACATATTATATACATATTACATATACATAATATACGCCGGACACTTTTCAGTGCAACACTTTTTATTGTAGCACAGTAATTAAGACATCATCTGTAGAATTGATCCGTTAATAGTTTGTTATCAATATGTAGAATCAACTCTGAAATAATACAAATTTAATTTATGGTACAATTTAAGGTATAATAGGATCCGAAGCTTAGGACATTGGTAGCAAAACACCGGATACTTCAACTATCAAAAGAAGAATTTTATAGCTATCTACCCGAAAAGTGTGAGAAATAAAAAACAATATTCAAATCCTATTGATTTTATATTCACCAGTAATATCCTAACGGTTGCTGCTTCTCTATATGGCATATGTATAATGCCACTACAGAAATAAGAGATCCTACAACTATAATTAACTATATTAGAAATGGAATAATAACAGAAAAATACTTAGCCCAAGGCATCTGCAGATGCATTATATTAGAAAATATTCCGTATATTAAGTGCCACTTCTCTGTGGTACGCCGAGATTTTAGAAATTACAAAATATAAAATTAATTTCGATACTGTCTAATTTAGATTGGTGCGCATTTAACTAATTTACCTTCCTTTCGTAAAAATATTAACTGTTGTTGTATTACGGTTTTAATTTAACATAAATCATTTAATTATATCTTTTCTAAATTAAGAACAAAAATGAATCATACCAAAGTAATTTCTAAGCAATGATTTTAATAAAACAAAATTTTTGTGGTAAGTCCTGAAAGTTAACATGGGAACAAGCTGCAACAATCACCATCATCAGTGAAGCGATATAAATTTTTATTTATTACAGAATATTCTTTCCACACTTTAAACTGTCTTACTCACCTTTTTACCCTTTCTGCATGGGTCCTTAAGGTAGCAATAATTTTTGGTTGCCGGATCTACACCTTTTTTAATTTTAAAGCTGCTGTTACTTTACCAATCTTATTCCTTTTTCGCGCAATTCCTGTTTGTCATATTTAAAAAGTCTGTCTGGTAATAGAAAGGATCCTGTTCTAAACCATATAAAAGGTTGCAATCTTCATTAAAGGTAATATGCTACCACCAAATCCAAATGAATACCTTATATAATTAATTGGGCTATTAGCGGGGCAAAGGCAGCTTTTTCGCAATCAGACTAAGATAGCGCTGAATAAAGAACTATTCAACATTCTAATAATTGTATCTAATTGAAATAGGTGCCATTTAAACAAACCTTTACCTAATTTTACAATACATGGATATAAAACTTGTGGTATCCATAGGATTTTCTTTAGAAGTAATTTACTGACCGTTTCCAAATTTCTAAAATATTCTGCAATTTCACAAAAGTACTATTTAATCTAATTATGTTAAACATATCAATGGTATAAACATATTTTTTTGAACGTAGTCAAATATCCTATTAGAGGAAGCTGAGAATTAAAAATTAAAAGGTATACCCTCTATTAAATAAATTGGCAAAAGCGAAAACCAAACACAGTAAGATGTTTCAAAAATCTTATGTAACCTCTCTATAGCTATACCTTACCTTATTATCCATTCTTAAACGAATCTCATATATCGAACACCGACAATTCATTTCATATATGTTTGATTCACCTGGTATATACCGTCATCTTTCCGACCTGCACTCGTACACTGGCTCTCACGGTTCGATTGGTCCAATTTTAAGTTGGCACCTCTCCGATTTTGTTAGTTACTTCAGATTTTAACCGTTGACGCCCTGTTAGTAACCAGCAACATGGCGTCGAACGATTTGACACTCGATCTTGTTTACAATTATTTAGTGGAAAACGGCGGAAAAGTGAAAAACCGTGAGGCCGTACGTTACTTTAAGTGTTACCTGACCGATCCGGTGTTGAAAGGTAAAGGATTTTGTTTAGCACGAAGCGTAGATTTTCCGTAGTGGGGTTTGTTTACATTTGTGTATGTGTTAAACAACCTGTAGAATGAATCATATTTATTTAAATTCCTACCGTTGGGATTAACGTAAGTGTTTAATTTGTGTGGTAATATTTCAGGTTTGTTTTGGGTATCCACAGGCATTACTTTGAAATGTTACAAGTAGTTGTTATGTGTTGTCACTAATACATTTACACCTGCATAATAGGTTCCTGTCCTTATTTTGTTAAATTTCTCAAACAACAGCATACTTAAAATAACTAAACATATTTCTACCTAATGCGTTATGTTATATTAAAACATATATGTCTTGACATTAAATTAGGTACGGAAATGGGATGAAATGTCTAAAAAAATTATGTTTCTCTTTTTTTATTGACGTTCCACTACCTCCATTTGATAAATTGATTTTGATAAAAACTGAGGCGACAGTTTTGCACTTCTTCGGGTGAAACGTTCATTTTCAAATTTTTAAAAGAACTTGAATGTCCCAGATATTTCTTTTCTGACCTTATGATCGTGGGCACATGTGGCCATCAAGATACATCTTTAGTCAGTAACCTATGTTGTAAATTAATTGGTGCCCTGTGGTGATTGTTCTTGTGTAACATTGTATGTGGTCTAATTTTTATAGAATGTCACAAGAAAATTCATAAGGAAAAAGGTTTTAACGACGCAACAGGAATTATGTACCGAAACTGAAATTAAATTAATTAAACTATAAAATTATAATTTCAATTTTCTAGAATGTGTCTTAGGCGAAGCTTCTAAAAGCAAGTACAAAATAGTACGTTAATTAACTTTGCGATGAAGGTAAGTAATCGCTCATGTTTACTTGTCACTTTTCAGTTTCTAATTAACAAGATAATTTTGGTGTTCTTGTTGCGTAATTCAACTTGTTTATTTTACTTTTTGATCATGCATACGCACAAGCTTGACATTCCATTCTGATTATAGGTACCTGCGATTAAAAGTGAAGTAACCGAAATTATCATGTAATAAATCAAGCTCAATTAAATAAGTGTTAATCAGTCAAAAGTCTGCTGCAAAATGGAATGCAAATATAAATGCTCCAACGTCATCGTTTTAAAAAAATAATTATTTTTTTGTGATATCTTTACATAAACTTGTAGCAAATGTAACAGTTTTCCAGCTAACTTATCCAAAATTAACTGTGTTATTTATAAACACTAAGTTAGAATTCTTTTGAAATGTGTTCACATACAGTAATAATAATATGGTTACCTCAGTGAAACAAATTTTAAGGGTATTTTAAAGTTAAACAGCGTTTACAAATAATCGTATTAATTTATATATCACTAAAATAACTATAATTCGTTAATGTTAATATCTGTGGGCTGTAAGGAATTGATTGCTCGACAGATAAAGAACGTTTTTACGAAATTAATAACACGGGACAAATGATTTATGTACATTGTTGGAGTCCTAACCTTTTAAGTTTGACATTTTAATAAAGTCTAATAAATAACCAATCCCATTCGATTTGAAGAATCATAATGGGACCACTCCATTTTTTAAAAGATCGTAATTATGACCCATTGATTTTAAGCGTCAATAAAACTAATTCAAGCGTCAAGTAAACACGACGTGATTTAATTATCGTAATTTTTTAAATGCCAGGTTTTGCAATTTATGATCAAAAGACATCATATAAATAAAAAGTACTGCAAGAAAATATAATTTTAGGTTATATACCATTCTTCTGCATTTAGTTCTCATTCAATTAATTCATTATATTTAACTTATGAAAGTTTATACTATCCATGTTACCATCAGGTTCTTACCTTAACGGGGGATAAGTACAGTTGATCTCGCTTATAATTGACTTCAAGGACCCTTCATAATAGTCTATTATAACCGAAGTCAATTATATCCGATTTCTTTGAAAAATATTACAATATTATATAGTAGGAGGGATTAGTAGTCTAGAATATCAGTAAAAAAATATGTAACTACATATTTGTAACTGATGTATTGTATTTAGCGCTAAATATTCACAAACGCAATACATAATTAATACTAAATATATATACTTAGGTATCCAATAATCATAATTACAACAGGTAGTCTGAAATTTTGGATTGAATTTTATTTTTCTAGTTCTGATTCGATATGAAAATGTCTAAGACGGCCACTGCATCCAAAGTGGATTGAGTAACATTTTGGGATTTTTTTGGACACATTTTGTCTTATGACACCAGCGATTCTCTAACAACTAAGGCATTCCCTTCAATTTCTTCTATTAATTCATACTACCTGCAGTTATTCCTAAATCACAGCGATCACATTTTGGTAATCACTTTTTAGTAGTACATACCTACCTACTTAAGTACTATAACCACGATTGTTGTTAAATTGGTTTTGAGATGGATGGCTTTTTGTTCAGTATTTACTAAAATCTCATTATCTCGTATTCGGTTACAGTGAACTTCTTGGAACAATTGGTCAATAACATCTGAAAGCCAGTCTTAACCGTGTCAATTATAACAGAACAGATTTACATTTATTTCCCTCTATTTCCTTATATTCGGGACTACAAAAATAGTCAATTATAGCCGGTGGTCAATTTTGTTCGAGTCAGTTATACGCGAAGTCGACTGTATTTAATTAAATTTACACTCACTTTGCCCTTTTAGCAGCTTGTCTCATTTCTACTTTTTCTTTGTCTTTATCAGACCAAATTGTACGAGACATCATACAAAAAGTATCCAATGAAAAATGGTTTAAAAACATGTGAAGACTTTTTGAAACATTTTATTGTACTTGGATAGAAAAGTAGTGTACCTGAATTTATAGTTTCGTGTTTGGCATTAAAATACAAATTTTAATTTAAAATACAAATGTCCTTTAAAGTAATTATCTTAGTTTAGTACAAGTACCCAGCTTAGCATCAAAAAGCATAAAACAGTATACTTGCGCCCACCACTCAGTTCGAAATGCGAAATCACGCGTTTCGTGCAATGTTCGAGGCCATTTTTCGCACTTTTCTCCAAACGGATATTTTGATGTCCGGTTTTAAAAACTGCTTGAAAAATTAAAACGGGCCCATCTCAGTTAATACGCCTAATTTTGCAGGATTTCGGTGTATATTATTAATAACGTAATTAGTAAGTAATAAGTAATTAGTAACGTAATTAAATGCAGAAATTACTCATCCAACAGTATCCAATTTTTGCATGCTTACAGTAGACATAATAACCTCACATTTCACACAAACTTAGCACTTCAATTTTAAACTGGGTAATGTTTGGAAGTTTTGAAAAACGGTCCATTTTAACGGGGTTTTCAAGTTTTCTCGGTACAAAATGTTCCGATCACCTTTTAGAAACTCCTCATTTTGAAGGTATTTTAATTCTCTACAAATCATTTCTACAACGTATTACATTTCCGTCAATAATTTTCACGCTATGATGAAAAAATGGAAAACGACCTAATTTGTTTTTAATTTTTTATTGTTAAAGGAAGCAAAAGCTCAGATTTGTCTAGGTTTTGGGTTTTTATTATCTTTAATCCATTTTAAAAAAAGTTTTTTGGTCCGTCTGCTGTTACATTTGTTCTTCCAAAAAATACTTTATAAACTGGTCTAATAGTATAACTTAAACAATTTGGGATAATACATAAATAGAAAAAAACAATATGCTCATCACAACTCACGTAAGATTGTACTAAGGTAGGTAAGGTGGCGATGTCATTAAAAAAGTTATGATTAAAAGTTCTTTGAGAACACGTTACAATTTAAGTAATTATAAATTATTAAAGACTTTGTTCCCCAATTTCCAAATCTAGAGACAATTTCTTATAAAAATTAAAGAACTTGAGTCATTGATCAGTAAGTTTAAAGCTATTATTTAAAGAATTTTCAACTGTTTTACTTCCTTACAGTGACTTAACTGGTTGCTCGTCCTTACTCTTCCTTATTTCTTCAGTCATTGATCAGTAAGTTTAAGGCTATTATTTAAAGAATTTTCAACTGTTTTACTTCCTGACAGTGACTTAACCGGTTGCTCGTCCTTACTCTTTCCTTATTTCCATCGAAGTTTTAAGACGATATTGCGCGCCTCTCCCTTTACGAGTAGATTTTGAATCTCTTATTGATCACATAAGATTTCTCATTGTTGACGAAGTGACGTCTATCCCGATGTTGTGTTGCTATTTCTTGTTCTCGCCCATCAAATTCAGAATTTTACTTAAATGCGTCTCTCAAATATAGCCTCTACCAGTTTAAGGAGCTTCTTTGTTCAATGCACAATGGTTTATAACATTTGTGGAAGATCAATGTGTATTTTTGAATTATATTGTAGCTGTAATCAATCACATGGTTACGTTTTCTTGTCAGGCTGAAGTTGCCACATAGCCGAAACAGGTTTCAACCACTATTTTTTATAACTGTCAAAACACTTTTCGTTTAGGTGCATCAGATTTGAGTAAAAATTGTGTAAAAAAAATGTGTGAAAATATAACGGGACATATATTAGTACATTGTGTGAAATTGCTTTAAAGTTGAACAACAGCCTAAGAGTTCAATAGAAATACTTATATATAAATAGTTCTTAAATGAGTGTATATGTGTATATATATATATATATATATATATATATATATATATATATATATATATATATATATATATATATATATATATACATATATATATATAAATTGTTTTTTTTTTGAAAAAAATCCAAAAGATAATTTGTTTGCATTTTTCATTCCAGATGATAACAGAAACAAGTTCAAATCGTTCGTCAACACTTTGGCCTATACGAGAACCGAGGGAAACGAAAAAGTATTATTTCTAAAAACGAAATATCTGAAAACCCTACACCCTCCCGCCTCCCCTGCGCCGTCCCAAGACTTCTCCCCTAAAAATGACCCCAGGAACTCAATCGGGATCCCCGTGTCCCCCTCGTACTCCATGGGAGATTTCAGCCCCGTACCTCCTATGGCGTCTCCGCCGAGGCAACCGCCGCCTTACAGGCACCCGCCGCCGGTTTATGCTTCCTCCACTTCACTCGATACCGCAGGAGGTTAGTATGACTTACACGTAATATAACATTCCCCTGCATCTAAATATTTATTTGACTAGTTAACTCCGAGACCCCCCAAGCGCCTCCTAGGCGACGCGAGAAATCCACGAGCGGAGGAGAAGGCACCCCTTCGAGATCTACTTCTGTCAACGAGGAGAGCACGCCGAAATCGCCACAGTCGGAGGGGGAGGAGGACAAACTCTCCGTGAGCGTGAAGGAACGCATGCAGAAATTCAACAGGTTGGCGTCTGTAGAAGACGAACTGAGCCCAAGGCAGCTGAAATCGTCCGGAAAGAGCAAAAGTAGGATAAATCTGGTGAGTCGAAGGGATTGTGGCTTTTCTGGTTGGTCCGGTTGGTTTTTTATCTATTTAGAAAACCGATTTCAAACTTATGGCGTTTTAATGATCGCAAAAATTATAAATTGTGGTTTTTACAAATACATAAAGTATCTAAACATGAAATTACTTAAAAAATGTTCAGTGTTCAATGTGGGCAATTGTAATGCCCCGCTGTGGCCCCCAGTATTAAACATAAATTGAGGTTAGGTTAAGGCAAACATAAACTTATTATTTATTCGCCATTGTATGCCATCATTTTTTCACATCACCAGATGTATGATTTTTTGGAAATAAATTATTACATGCCCTTTATCCCACTTTTAGGAAGATATTTCAGTTATTAGATATACATTTTGAGGCTAGATTGAATTACAAATAATGTAATTTTCTTTTTAATTGATAAAGGCAGTAAACATAGCCTAAAGATTCTAGTAAAATGAACATATGCCTTCTTTTAAGCCTAAAAAATTCATTTGGCTGCATGCCTGGAATAAAAATCTCGCTAGCTATAACTGAGTCAGTCGGAATATATATATATATATATATATATATATATATATATATATATATATATATATATATGTATATATTCTTTATATATAAAAAAATACAGAAGCTGCAGCACATTCAAAAATAATACTTACTGCCGATGACACAACTATGGTTGTACATGATCTATATACATGATCTAATAGAGGATATGAACGAAAGTCTTAATGACTTAAGACTATATATATGTCTTAATCATATATACCAACAATACCGTGTAATTCCACTGCGTAAGTCAGAGGAATTTCATTAGAACTGGTGCTTCAGTAAATTTTTAAGAACTTTTAAAAGGTGCCGATATGACGTATTGAAGACACTCATAGCTATAATGAGCTGAAGCTCCATTAACAGTACAACGAAACTCCAGTAAACGATCTACAGGAGTTTTATGGCTATAACGATTTAAGTAATATTTTTAAGATTTTTTTTAGAACGTGCTTATTTTACGGAACCAAACAAAAAAATCATATCTTTGAAAATATAGGAAAAAACGTTTTGAAACTCTATCAGCAATTCAATGAAACTTCAATACAAAATACACAAGAGTTTCATTGTATTCGGAGTTTCAGCAATATTTATTCGGTGGAATAATCTGAAACCCCATCAACAATACAGTGTAATTCTATTAAGTAAGTCAGAAGAGTTTCATTAGAATCGGTGCTTCAGTAAATTTTTACGAGCTTTTAAAGTAATGAGCTGAAACATCATCATCATAGCAGTGAAACTCCAGGGAAAATCCACCGGAGTTTTATCGCAATAAGGGTTTTATGAATCTTTTATGAACTTTAACACGTGCCATAACACTACAGTCATATATATATATATATATATATATATATGATTACAGAGAGGTTTACACGCTGTCTAACCTGTAATTATCTTGGCATCTGTTCAAACAATTTGCAGTGTTTTATTTTATTTAAATATTTAAGTTTTATTTATAATAATATTTATTTATATATTTATAATAATATTTATTTATATATTTATAATAATATTTATTTATATATTTATAATAATATATAAATACAATAATAATAATAATAATAATAATTATAATAAATAAAAAATATTTATAATATTTTATATTATATTTTATATTAATATTTAAATATTTAAATTTTTATTAACATTTTATTTAAATATTTAAGCGAGTAAAAATCTATTATTGTTATAAATTTATTTAACGGTGGAATTGCCTAACAGTCTTAACACTGTGAATTTAAAAGAAGAACAAAAATATGAATTTAAATACTATTTAAATGCAAGGATAAATATTTGTATTTAAACTCTTGGCTAGGTGTAGTACTTATAATACAAGTAAAATATTTTTAAAACAAAGTATTTGCATTTGGTTAGTTTTTTAAAGAATTTTTAACAACATTCTTCATTGTGTATTTGAGTTGTTTTCATATCGCATTTTATCATATCTAACCTTTCGATTATAGCAGAAACACCGTTTCGTCATTTATAGTAAGACTGACTCGTCCGCAGCTATCGCCGTTTAATTTGTAAAAAGGAAGATGGTTACTCATTGCGCGCTATTAACGTTAATTAAAGGAATGTTAAACTCCGGAGAACATTTGTTCGCGAGAGCAATAAAATGATAGCAAAACCTTCGTTATCAAATACTACAATTTTTTAACGTCCAGCGGATAGTTTTTGTAATTGCCAATAACTCATAACTGGGAACATATTAAATCAACCGCGTGGCATTCAAGCTGACAAAAAGCACGGCATTTTGCAAGTTGTAAACAAGAAAGTGAGTGGCAGTTCGTCAAAATGTTGCCACGATGTTGAACATTCATAATGCGAAACGAGTTTCTTTGGTTTCCTCCTATTAAGCATTACAAACATTCAAGTCACCTGACAGAACCGTAATTGACATTATAAATACCCGGGGCCCCGCGACGTAGGAAAATCGTTTGAATATAAAGTTTAATTAAGTTTAACCATAATTAATATATCTCAATTCCATATATTAAATTAATGATCGGTTAGATCAAGCAAGACAGGACCTCCGTATGAAGTGGTCTTTACACGGAGACCCCTAGGTTACTTTTTTTATTAGTAAACAGAATTCAAGGAAAAATTTAGATTAGTTGTACCAATTGTCTAACTCAGTTTGATTTGATAAATCAATCATCCTAAATAAAGAACTACTATTCACTATTTTCATACTATAATATACTATAATGAACAATACTATAATGAACTACTTTCATACTATTAATGCAATGAATAATAATAATAATAGATCAAGCACTTACAACTAACAACGCCTTAAATAACGTATGTGTTTATAAATAAAATATACTTAAATTTTCATCATAATTCCCAATTGATAAATTCACGTTTAAAGTGTAATGCTCAACACTTCACTAGAATTAGTACTTTTTTTACAAATGTGTTGAATACCCGGTGTAACAATTTTAGAATTGGAAACTAAAATGATATCAATTTTCCTATGTACAATGTTGCTTTCATTAACACTAAACAATTTGTAAAAAACATTTCGAAAATATAGTAAAATTATACTTGTGAACGGCCTTAATAATCGGATAGTGTTTACTGAAGCGTTGGGTCAATACAATAACATATTGTAGATTGTTTGCAAGCAAGAATATTGGTTCAAACAACAAATATAATTTAATACAATAATTTAAAAATTTTAAGTGCTTTGGAAAAATTTTTAATAACTGCATTGTCACTCGTATTACAGGATTTGACATATAATTTCCGAATAGCATTTGAAAAATGTTTTTTTAAAAGTTTTTATTTATAAAAACGCATAACAGGATGTCTTACAATGAAAAATAATTATTGCAAATCACAACATAAATTATTTTTATTCATGTAACATGATGGAATTTAATATACTTGGGCGATAAAGCAAATTATTGGCCATGAGGCTTCAAAGGGCCCAAAAGAAATTCTTGCAAACTAGAGAAATTGTGCTATAAATTCAAAAAACAATGTTTTTAGATAAATAAATATTGGCTACATGTTATTTGCATAATTACGGATATCCCCTTCCTGGTACATTTTGCTAGCAGGCACCATTGCGTATATTTTAAAATAACATGCCTCTTTCTACATAAATGAGCAACAAAACTATGAATCTGTTAGCCTTTATACGATATATTACTGTGACAGCCTTGTGTCATCGTCCGTTGTTTGGACTTCTAACAGGAGGAGGTTGCCATAATATAGAGATTGACGCCGGCATTACGTATTGTGGGTTTTTTGGAAAAATTGTGTCCGTTTTCGAATAAAGGGTGCCACTTTTGGAGAATGATGTGTACCAAGTGTGATCCATTGTGCCTATTTGGACTACTTTATACTCAGGAGAGACATCGTCGATTTAGAATCTCGTATTATTAAAATTGCTTTATTACGGTGAAATAAATATGGATTTAACACAAATATTTCTGATAGAAAATAAAACGGTACAAGAGGCTTATTTACTTTTTTATCTTTGGCGCTTGTGCAGATAATGTCAAAAACGACTTTTTACATAATTTGGAATTACTCTTAGCCATCTACGATAAATTCAAATTGACAGCAACTATATAAGTACGGTGTATCTCCTTTAGCGAAAAATGAAAATACTTCTGAGATCAAAAATAATTAGTGTCCATTGTCACCGTAAGAGGTCGCAAAGGACAACGGCAAATCCCCATACTATCTGTAGCCCATTGAAGTCAGTAAATTCTTTTATGGTACTTACTTACCGAAACATCCTTGAGGACATTTACATAAGGTATAACTGTACTTACACCAAAAATATGAGCTATGTAATTCGGTACGTAGAGTTTAGTGAAGAAGGTTCGAAGAGGATTTGCAACAGGGATACTAAACAGATAACAGAGGCAGTAAGTGACGTCGAGATTTAATTTACAAAACGATCGTCGCTTTTTCATTCGCGGCGTGTCTAGTCGGATACTACAGCGTCGCTTCGCCTTAGTAGCAGCGGACCGGCATGGACGGAGTTAATAAAATAAATAGTTGGGGTTTGGATAGATGCAAGAAGCAACGGTTCAAAAAGGAGTTCGGAATATTCACTGGCGATAAAGGGTTCAAGATAACCCCTTCAGATGCAGCCATACCCAGATTGATATGGTAGAAGACGATTCGCCAAATACCATAGCGCCTTGGAATAGATTGTTGGTTGCTATGAAGCAGAGCGAGTTCCCTCTCTATGGGAGCAGTTACTAAGCTGGTTTTGTGATGAGTTTCTGCCTTTCAGACTCTCGAGGGCTTATAACTGCTGGCTTTACCCACTTATCGTATATTTGCTTACGTGCATTTGCATAATTAAGACACATGGTGACGGTTAGGTTACAGATTCAACATTGATCGACATCCGGCTGGTACCTATTTAACTTTGACACCACACTGTTGTTGGATGTTACACTCCACACAAAAATACATGGTGAGTTGTGTAACCACGATTTGCTAGCGTTCATGAAAATACTATCACATCCTTTGAAAAAGACAATGCAACAAGCAATTGTCAAATAACCAAAATAGAGGAGTTGGGGATTTAGTACACCTCTGTATCTTAGGACTTGCGTTAGTGACTTCTATGCTATTTTGTAAAAGTAATATTGTATT
Source organism: Cryptocephalus primarius (assembly GCA_963576515.1). Taxonomy (NCBI): domain Eukaryota; kingdom Metazoa; phylum Arthropoda; class Insecta; order Coleoptera; family Chrysomelidae; genus Cryptocephalus; species Cryptocephalus primarius. The sequence continues at coordinate 4,333,332 of OY754941.1, forward strand.
TTGGAATTATTTTCGTCTCTCATAAAAGTTTGACGAAACGATTCGTTTTTAATATGTGTAATGTAAAAGATTTGCAACAAAGAACTAACGAAATGTGACATCCTTGTAAGATTGCTCTAATTCATATTGTTTTCAGCATTTTAACATTTTATGGTTTCTCATGAAACTGCAACAAAAGAATAAGGAAAAACGTTTCCACGAATGATGTAGTTGTTCTAGCAATGTTCACCATAGAAATTTAACTTTGCACAACATAGAACATTAATGTTATTCATGTTAACAGTGCAGTGGTAACTTGATTAATACTTGCTTGAAAATTATAAGATATGCTTATGAAATTTTATCAAAAACCAATCTTGTTATCAAAATTTTATAACACAAAATATTCCAAAATGAAGAATTACTTTGTTACTTTTTGTTTGATTACTTAATAGTTTGTTAGTTACTGTAACAGGTATAGCCCAGAGAAATAAAAGATTCACGGGATCGTGACTGTACCAGTGGCCGAACCGTTTTTTTTATACTTTAGCTGTATAGTAACAAAAGCCATATGAAGACACCTACATTTTTTTTTGTATTTTTTTAATTAGAGACAATTAAAAGTGTGTGATTTTAACGAGATTTTGTTTGTAAGTAAAGTGTTTTACCCAATCAAAAAAAAAAACCTAAAATAATTATGTTGTAGGACTTTAAAAGACTTTTAAAATAAGTTATTCTAAAAGTTATTTGGGGCTCAATAAAGCGTTAAATGAGTTTAAAAATGAAATTCAATTAAACTATTAATGACTTCTGAATAACTAGCTTATTATTATTTACTTATATAAGAGCCATATTTTTGAACGTTCCAGAATTCATTTTGCATGTTGTAATTTCAATATGATTTATTTGCTTAATTTCGAAGAAAAATATATTTTCGAATACGAAACAATTATTTATAACTACATTAAACATATTTAAATTTGTAAAATATCTTTCTGTATTTAAAAAAAAACTAATTGAATATTCGTATTGAGCGCAAAAAGCTAGAACAAATTATCAGAAAAAAACATCGATTTATGTAAATTAGTTTCAGGAATAAAATGTTCCCCTACCAGATTCCCAACTGCTCGCTTAAAAACCCTTTATGTTTGAAGCATTACTAAGGACTTATTGTTAAAGGAAATTCAACGGCGTTTTTTGAATAAAAAAATATATTATAAAATATAAAAAAATATATATTGTTTATTCAATACAACAAAATTACCCTATTTGTCATTTAAAGTATGCTAGTAAAATGTTAGGTCATTTGGCAATTTAAATTGATAGAACGGTTCTTTTTTAATGTGGACCCTTTAAAATAATTCCAACTTCATTATTACATGTCTAATGTCATCGCAAAATTAAGGAGCCTAGGACAAATATATTCAATTGTGCAAAAATTACTCGTTGATTGACTAAAAATTTGGCACATCGTAAGAGCTTACTTTTTACACAAAATCGAAGATGTACAGCTACTTTTTCAGAACTTATTAATAATTTTATTGAAACTCATTTTCATACCCATTTAACGCTTTATTAAGTAACAAATGCACCAAACAAGTTTGATGTTTACTTGTTTACTTACTTGATGAATACTTAATATTAAAGGTTTTTTATACCCCTACAAGATGGTTATTTCAGTTTTTTGATCGGGTATCAAAATTTTACTTACAGACAAAAACTCGCTGAAATCATGCATTCCTGAACTTTGTTATTATATATGTAAATTGTAAAAAAAAAAACAGTCAGACCGCTATCATAGCAAGAGTCTATATAGCTAGGCTATAGGCCTAGCTAGGTTTTTACAGATTTCACTGAGCTAAAACGTGACTGTTACTGTATCGTTGAGAAATTACTCTCATTATTACATTTATCGTATTTCATTGTCAAATTAAAATTTTTACACTTTGTATATCGAACAAGGCGATCTAAAATGAAGAATGGCATTATCGAACTCTTGGCCTATATACCTGATATACAGGATGTCCTTGTATGCTAAAGTCCGTTTTGATTTCATAAAGGTCCATTTAAATGTTAGACACTTTATTTCTTTGGATGGGTGGGACTATAAGATTGACTATAAGTAATTATTCTCCAACCTTGGAACCATGGAATGTTATCGCACGTTATGAATTATCAACTATTTTCTTTTCCATTATTTCCTTATTTCCATTTTCTTGTTTACGAGGTGCTTATTTCTCTGTAACTATTGTTGCGTTAGTGACGTGTCTGGATTAGTCCCTTCGTTTTCCTGTTGTAGGTATGAAATAATACGATGGGGAGAACTTTTGAACTTTGGAATTTCAGTCAAGTAAAAGAGTGAGATATACATTTTCTCCTCCGAGATTCGGAACCAAACAAATTAATGATAATTAAACGTAAAATTCGTCCAGTCATCGGTGTACGGGCAGACACAATTTCGTAGCTCTAATTGAATCTCGGCGATACGGTGCATAGTGAAACGATGTTCTTTCGCATGTAATCATCGCTAAGAGTACACCTCGTCGGTGCGATAACGTATCTGAGATGACTAATGGGCCGTCCGTCGGGAATGTGTTCCGTCATTTCGTCCATTTACTTTTTTCTGCTTGTGTTTATTTATGCCTGCTGCGAACACAAATTGGCTTATTGGAGAGGAGAACGAGGTACCACGCGCCTCGAATTTTCGGTGTCCGAACATCTTAGACCCGCACAGGGGGGGAATTCGCAATTAAGTGATTAGCGATTGTTGAAATTAGCAACACTGGTAACTATCAACTTTGATTTCTGATGTCGGGTTCGAAGTTAAGTAGCCGTACTAATTGGTTCGTTAAATTGAATAAAAGACGTAAGTGAACTAATTAGGTGTGCCCTAGGGGCACATTAATTGAACATCTATAAGCTTCAAAAAAGGGAAATATAATTGGGCGCTCGCTTATTGTTATTTTGGATGCACTTACAGGCCTAAATTCAATAAAGTCGTGGGTCGTTTTGAGGATTCGGTGAAATTTAGGAAAGCACAAACAAAAGCAAAACCTTTTTGGGTTACCTAATTTCCTGTTGTTATTTTAATATCATGCTTGTTCAGCATAGGGTCAAACGACTCCAGAGGAATTGTATTTAACAAGCTATTCCTAAATGGTATCATGAAAGGATCAACATTGTGTATGTGTTTTTCTCAATAAAGGCGTTTTCAAAAATTGCTTTTGCAGTTTTCCAATAGAAACTAGAAGTAATTAATTGCTCTATTTTTCCATATAGCGCTGGTATGCCCGGATGGGTCATATTTCGCCCCCACTGTTTCGCTCCGAAGCATTTCACCCCCGTATCGTTTCGTCCCATTGCGATAAAACTAATTAATCACTGAATTTAACATAGTATTTATTAAAATAAATTATTACATACACTTTATACAAAGTAAGCAAAACAAAAACTTTCTGAAATTCTATTTAAAATTCAAATTTATGGGCAAAAAATAATCCATACTACTAATCATTCCACAGCTTTCTACAATATTTTTTATTCTTATATAAATTATTTCATATTTTTGGTTTTTTCTGTCGAGTGGATTTTCGCTTATACCAGACGCAACTGTTTCTACAGTCAATTAGCCCTTATAGAATGGTTAATTGGCTAGCTTGCAGACTTCTAAAGTTGGTATATTCTATTTCCTGCTTCTTGTTTAATGTACAAAAATAAGGCAAACCCGGGAAAGTATGGATTGAGGGCGTGTGTCACTTATCTTTATAAAATTCTCTCTGCGCCTATTGTGTTCACATCTCGTGACAGGGCGCCCAAATGCCTTAGAAACACAGCTCTATATGTACAGTTTGTGGAATATCAGTCTACGAGATAAAATTTGAAAAAATTGCGTAGTGTGTAAAATTGTCACCGATCGAGCTCTCATGATCGCATTTTTCGACTTTTTTTTTTTAAAAAAGGATTTAATAGATTGTAATTATTTCTTCCGATGTTATATCATTTAGTGGTTAGGTTTTGTTGTGAATTACGTAATGTATGCCATTTCAAATGTGAACTCACTTTTTAACCACCAAACAAATATCCAAACACCAACCAGGACGAGATATTAAGAAAAATTGTGAGTGTCATTTTTTTTCTATTTTATAATAGTCCACACTAATCCCAGAAAATTACAAAACTGTCTACGAAATAGTCCACTGCCTCACTTGCCCCATTTGCATGGGAAATTGTTCCCATCCCATCAACATACTTTTAAAAAAAATTCTCAACTTTTTGTCATGCACTTTAAATGTATAAAACCCCCACAATCCAGTCATATCTTCAAAAAAACGGGAGGAAAGATATTGGTTGAAATCACCACAAACTTTTTAAATGCACCATGAACATGAACTAATATAAATCTGTGTGACACTTCCCCGGGTTGGCCTTATTTACAATTGCGAAATCAATTTCTGATTTAGAATTATCATTATTAGCTCTTCGATATATTAAAGAGCAAATTGTGTCCAATCTGAGAAGTGTAGAGGGAAAACGTGTCATTGTAATGTGGTAGCTCAAATAATAAATTGATAACTGGAAAAATGGGACAATGTATAGACGTTGACTACAAAAATTAAGTACTTGTTGTATTAACAATATACGGTTATGTCTAATAATTGAGTCCTAAGTTTACCTTTTTACTTAAGATTGTTGATTCTACTTCGAATTACTTCAAAATCTTCTTCACTTTGATTTGATGTTGCGTTAATACTTTCCTTTCATTTTTTGTATTCTCTATTGCTGTCCTGATCCTCTATTTAGCCGGCTGTAATTTGATAGCTAATAGCTAGTTAACTAATCGTGCTATTGTTCCATTGATTTGCATTAAACAGTATAACTAAACATTTCAAAATGAGTTAATTCTTACAAGTTGACGTGCCAACGTGCAGGCATTATTGAGGAATATAATTCAGTTTACACGAGTCTTTAAGAAATTGTGAACTAACTACCTATGTCGCACCATAAACTTCGATGATCTGGGAACTGAAGAAATTAAGTTGCCGATTTAATTTAGAGGATATGTGTCTAGAAATGCGCAAGCAATACACAGAGCTAAGTTTGTTAACTAAAGAAGAGTTAGAAACTGTTTTTAGTTTTAGGAAGTTAAACATCCAAAGGTGGAAATAGAAGAAATTATTAATACTATCGCGTCGTTAGAAAAAAAAATAGTTTCAAAAATGGGTTCGTTAACGAATTTTGAGCAATGGAGAATTCAGTCATATGTGTACCATCATATGGAGTGATGTTTAAAATACTTTAAAGAAAAGAGTTAAAAAAATGAAAATTGTGTCGTACTTATTTGGTCTTTACAAACTCGACAAAACGTCGTCGATGCATCTGAAAAGGACGGTTCAAGGACGAGAGGTGTAAACCATCTGTTTTATCCTAATGTTCCTGTACGATCTGTGGTCTTAATGTGTAAATTTATGCTTCTGTACACCCCAAAGAAAAATATCAAGTGACGTCGTGTTTCGTGATGTCGGTGGGCACTCTACCAAGTGACTTTTCTCGTGTAATCTAACTGGAACTTTCTATTAATACTATTTTATGTTGGTGAATCTTTTATTCCATTCTAAAAATCGTTATCGAGAAATTTTAGAAACCTAGTCCCTTTTCAATTGTTTTTGAATAAGAATGGAGGTATTTGTCGTTTAATATTTCGTATACATTACTATTTTTTGTGAATATCTTCTCTTTGCATCTATGACGAATATTGAATTCTGAGCTGACCAATGATGGCAATTTTGACTTGAAAGCGCTCTGTTTGTATTAAATGTGTCTTCATCGTCGAATAAAAATTCATTAAAAAATTCTTGGATATTTTTGAAAATTCTTCCTATGACCAATAGCAAGTCTCATAATTTTAGCTTAATTTTAAATAACTTCTCTAGAGATACCTAGGACCAAATTGACAATTGGGACTAGTTCAGGGGTTGTTAAAATATTGAATATTTTTTTCCCTCGTGGTGTTTTTCCCTTATTAAACCCCGGAATGATCAATTTATACTTTGGTTTAATAGCTCTCATTTTTAAGCATTTTATATTTTAGGGGGCAAACAACGACAAAGTCTAAATTCGTGTGACATACGACAAATTTCCTCAGATACAAATATAAAACTGGAGCTATCGTTTATTGAAGTAGGGATGTCGGTGAAAGTTACCAGGTTTTATTTTCGGTTATGCTTTGTGTATAGTTCCAGACGAACGCCAGAGCCAAAAACAAATATCGCAGGACAATATAGGCGGCATAAAAAATGCGGATCGCCGCAGTACACAACAGACAGGCATAAATAACTCATATTAATGTAATAGTCACAAATTAATTTTCCAAAATGTAAACGACAAAAACAACGAACGCCCGACTAGAAACTGATGACACGCGCTTTTGAATAACCGCTGTAAAATTTTAATTCATTTCGTGTATGCGCCTGAAAAGTTTATGATTTAGTATTGTTTAATTCAAGTGGGCGAATATTAGCCGGGTAACAAGCGTGTTGAATGTGTGCCGAATTTTTCCCGCGCGTGCAATTCACGAGCCCCGGGGGCGCTCGCGGTGCTCCACTATTGTGCGCCCGTTTGTAGTGTACACCCTCGAGCGAGACGGTGCATATTTTGATGCATTGTTGCAAAACCGATTCTTTTTTCACATAATGAATTTCGGAGCCGCCCGCGACCACTCGATGCGGAACAACGTTTAATTGAAACATTTTTCAAAGCTCGGTAATTGTTTCGCCGAATTTTTATCCGGGGGTTCGAAATGGATTTGTTACCGAAAACTTTCAGTTTTCCCATGCAGAAATATTGAAAATGGATGCACATTTAGTAATTTTCATTCCGGAATGGTTGGCCCTAACTGTTCAAATTTGTGACGTGTTAGTTCAAAATCTAATTAAGCGTTATAAGTAGCTAAAAGTAACAAACCGGTCTCATACACTTGTGCCAATTCGTACGTTCCTAAGTAGTTAAAATAAGCACCAGAAAAATTGGCATCTACGATTTTTAGGTAAATAGAAGAGATTTTTTTATACGTGATTATAGTCTGTCTAAAAATGCGGCGAAGTAATAAAAACTCATTATAAATGCAAAACCGATACAAGGTGGCACCCACTAAATGTGTCGAGTTCTCTAATGTTTTGCACGCTACCTTCCGTAATCTCTTTATATTACGAGTGTTTCTCCCTGACCATTGGCTATTTTGTACGCCTCGGCACATGCGAAGAACCACTCACTGGCGTACGGTCGGGAAAAATGACGAAATGTGCAATAATCGATAACTGAAAAAATTACGTGTGCGTGCGCGAGTGTGTGTGCGTGCGTGCGTGCGTGTGTGTGTGTTTGTGTGTGGGCGCGCGCTTGAACGAGATAGAGAGGGAAAGAAAGACAACACTTCAGTACATGTATGGTCGTGCATTAGTTTATGAAATTTTGCGGCCCTGAGAAGGGCCAGTTTATGAAAAGTTTTTCCCAGCCGTCACCTTCTCCTTGGTAATCTCAGTCGTCGTTGCCATCGTCGAATTCTTCCCAAACATCGGAATCTGAAGAAGAATCATCATTTGGGTTGATAATACTTGGTTCTATCAACGACTCCGAAATATTATCCAATTGAAACATTTGGTCTTCTATTTTCAGAACGTGATTTATGCATTTTTGCCAATTTTCCTTGGAAACTTTACATATTGCTTCTTTAAGCAAATTTTTGACATCTGCTAATTTGAACGTTGTATTTGTTCTCGCCACGTCCCCTTTTATTTGTGCCCATAAGAACGCCTCTGGTTAGCGACGAAATAATCGGTTTATTACTTCGCCGCATTCTTTGGCAGGGTATAAATTTTCAAGTATTTAACCACTTTTGTTTTGGTTTTACTTCATTGCAATTTTTTTACAACATTTAAATTTCAAAATTATTGTTAAATAATCTCGGTAAGATTTTGCATGTTGATTTATCACATTAAAAAGTTTTTTTGGGTCAAGTATGAAGGTCCTACGTTATATAGGTAGTCGAAAAACTCCACGAAAAACTTGTGTTTTAGCTTATGTTTCACTAATTTAGCAATAATAATAATAATAATAATAATAATAATAATAATAATAATAATAATAATAATAATAATATATTTTTCGGTTTGTAACTAACTTTATCGTGTATAAAATTCAATTGCAAATTTTTTTGCAGTCTTCTATCATCTCTATCAATATTTATTTAATATCAATGATTACTGAGACATATGATCGAATTGGAGAAAATACAAGGAATAGAAATGGTAATTTTTTATATTTTGGTTAATGATTTGGAAATGAATTTCCTCGTAGTAAAATTACTATGTGATATTTGCAATCCATTGTACCAAATATCCGCCGTTATACTCATATACGATTTATCCAAATTGAGTGATTCTAAAACAAATACCAGCTGGTCTAAATATAGACGAATAGGAAATAACGACATACTTCAAATAATAGACTGGGATATTGTCAGAAAAACCAAACAACCAATAATAAAATCATTCTGGACATACCTGGAAAACAGAAGTAGAATATCCTCGTAATCGAATGGAAACTTGGCGGCGAAAGGGAACATTGAACACCTAGAACCAAATTTTTCCGAGGAGTAAAATGAGAACTCAAATGGATTGGTTTTAGAAATTATCGACAAAAACTATGGTTGTAATAGCACGGAAAGTGTAAAAGAAAAAGTTAAAATGCACTTTATATTTGGGAGGCCATCCCCTCGCAATGCAAGATTTTGGGTAATTAAACTTTCCATAGAGAGTAAATGGCCACTCTAATTGCTCTCTCTAATGCTTATAAAACTAATTATCGTCAAGTGTGTGTGTACCTAGTGTACTTTTCCAGTACCTTCAGTTTTCTTTGTATTTATTATTTCCTTATGGAGTAATTTCTCTTGTATTCAAACTTGCTCATGATTATATCCTCAGTTCACATTAGTTTCCGTTGATTTATTTAACATTTGGCAGAATATGAGGACATGTACAGTTATTATACATCAAGAATATATTGATTCATTAACTGTTAGCTTTTTTATTAATTTCCTGAACTGGCTCCAGGCCACTTCTTTTAGCTGAATCGAGTCTCCTTTCCATTAATTTTAAATTCAGTCAAATGTAATGTAATCGTACATTTTTTAATAGTCAAATGATTGGAATATTTTCTATTAATTCCCTATGGGATAGCTTCACCTGGCGCCGCATTCGTTCGTGGCGCATCGCAGGTACGTGAAACTGTCGCAGCGTATAAAAAAGCGCGTCGGGATTCTTGACCCGACCTCCCATGGCCCGGCCTGGGCCCGGGCCTCTTACCACCAATTAATGCCATCATTTTTCAAAGCCCCAAAGCGCTGAGTTGCATGACTGTCACACTGTCACCTGGAAGTGGTACGAGCAGAGAGGCAATTGATTTTATAATCTTTTCAATTTACTACATGTTATTGGTACGACACAATGGAGATGGACAGGGAAGATAGCACGGAATCATCGGTACCCGCGGAGAGAAGAGGACAGCAGACGTGGCAGCAGATGAGGAATTCTGATGAATTGCGGCGCCTAAACGTCAACATCGGCATCGTGGAGGAATTCTAAATTGGATGTCGGCCGACGCGTCCTGCTATCCAACTTGAAATTTAACGTTGACTTCGTGATGACTGTTCATTTTGTCTCATCAGTTCATACGTCATCGGATCTACAGGTCAACTTATAGTAGATCTCGGACCATTCATGAAACTTTACCTAAAGGTTGCTGTAATGCTGTAAACAAGCTAAAGAGCGAATGCAAGGTTATGAGTAAAGCCAGGATAGATAGGCAGATGTATTTTGCCTCCCTTATTCACCTTTTTTGTTTAGTATTTTGATCTTTTGTGTCTTTTTTGTGATTAGTTTCTTTTTGATGCCTTTTTCATCAATTGAGGCCACGTTAGTATTCCAAGTGCACAGTAGAAACATAAATATGAACATTTCACCTTAATTGTTTTAACCATTTGTAGTTTAGAACTTACCCAAATTCACTGAATTCGCATTTTAAGCACATAGGACTGGTAATTACCATCGTTACCACTAATAATAACAACAAGGTGTTAAGTTGCATGGCAGTAAAAAGTTTGAATATTGGGCAACGCTCGATAAAAACGTGTCGGTAGATTTAAACAGTATATTCAAAGATCCCCTCAAAATGAGTAAGTAGGGATGTCCTTATAAAATGTGCTGACTATATCAATCATGTTTTTGCAGGTTCACGCAACAAAAAAGAACGTATCACGTAACTCAACATTTAACAAACGGGATTCACATAGAACCATCGAAAACTGGCCTTTCAAAATCGATATTGCCAAGTAAACTCTGTGAAGCCCTAGTTGCGACGATCATTCCATTTAATAAGTTAAACAGTGCAACAATCGGAATGTTTTGGAAATTTACACAAATGAATTTTGGATAAATCTACTCTCTATATACTCTACATACATATATACAAAGTACAAAATACAGTACAATAAAATATTTCAACGCCTACAGCTTTACAACACCTACCACAATATATTATCATCATCATCAGCATCATAATCAGAATCTCTTACTTCGTCATTTACTAATTCCTCCAGAATTAAGTTGTCCCGCTAAACTAATTGAACATGTGTAACTCCTTCCCAAATTGGGCCATGGTAAAAGAAAACAAACAAAATAGATGTTTCGCGTGATGATTTATTTTTTATCCTAACTTCAATGTAATTACCAACAATAAACTAATAAAAATTAAGCATGTTAAAAAACACTACCGAACAAGCTATAACAATATTGACAGACGGAACAAAATCTTACCTAGATATCATATTACAATAATACGACCGAACAGTGGTTAATTGTTCCTACAGACAGAACAAAATCTTAACTAGATATCATCGAAATAAGACTGAACGAATATTAAATCTACATATTGAAGTTACAGCATAATTAAACAGTTAACTCTTAAGCATTTTTTATACTTGTCGACAAGATAATTAAAATTGTACTTTAAGGCCTCAAGAAAACCCCCACTGAGTTACGTATCACACAAGGTGTACGTCTTTTCGCCAGGCGACATAATTCACAGCCAGGATATGCTCGTTCAAGGAAGCTATCCTGGTCTCAGCTCGCCTATCCTCCAGGAAACGTATACGCATCACAGGTACACCAAAAGGTCCCCTTTCAAATTTTAGAGTTCAAATTTTAAAGCCTCGTTACCTTTCTTGCCCTTTTTCATTTCTCGCCTAAGCAGTTGACCCGTTCACGTTTGGCTCTCCTCACCTTCTCTTGCCTACCATGAGTTCCTCTCTCCCGCCGAGCGTGCGGTTTTTCTCCATATTTCTCGTCGTGTTGACCACAATTAAGGCAGTAGAATGTGACTGTGTCGTGCCGAAAATCCCTCATCGCGATTACCTTCAAGCTTTAATCGTTCTTAGCACAAACTTTCCGGAATTATTTGTCGATTTAGTATCTAGCCGATGTACAAATTTGATTGGAATCATATCAGTGAAACAGAGTAATTAAAGATCTTCATTAGTTAGTAGTACTTAAGCCTAGGAAGTTCAGACCGCGATGGAAGTTTTATGATTTGCTGACAATGGGAAAACCGAAACCATAACACAATGATAACGCGTTCTATTACATGCTCATCAATGATATGGTCTAAATTGTATAACTTTTCATCTTCTTTCATTGCATGCTGTATATATTTCTTCAAATTTTCCGCAGTTACTTCCTTTACAGCTTCATTCAAATGTCGCCTTACATCTTCTAATTTGCATGTATTATTTGTTCTCGCTACTTGTGCTTTTACTTGTGCCCATATTAACTGTATAGGGTTCTGTTAGTAATGGTATGTGGGTAAAGCAGAACAGTTATCCCTCATTCTTTGGGCCGCATTTTTTTTTAATTTTTTTTGTGTTGCTTAACTATTTGCATAAGTTCCTTTTTAACCGTCGTTTTATCAAATGTGATCAGGTTCCATTTTAGCCAATTGATTATCTCACCTTTTTTCCACGCAAAAGTTGGTAATTGGTTTCCAGTAAACGCGAATGGTAACTGGCGTTATCCATTGTTATGGCTAAATTGTGTGGTATGTAAGTTATCATTTGAACAAAATATTCTTCAAAAGTATTAAGTATTTTCAACTTACTTCAAAGAATTAGTAACTTTGTACATACCGGGTGTTTTTTTCTTTCTCAATTTGTTTAGGGTATTACCAACCCCTTGCATATAACCCCTAAACGGGGGTAACTTTCAACCCTGAAATTTTAAATGGAAATGGTTGTTGAGTAATACATCATTTTAAAGGGCACTCAGTTCTCTTTTCAACAACACCTTCTTTTTCAAATAGGGATCAGTACTTTAAGAGGAGTTACGACAGATATTTCGAAATAGTTCAGCTACTTACGATATATTTTACTCTATTAAATGTTGAAAATGTCCACCGTTAACCTCTATGCAGTAATAGAGACGTTGCGCAAAATGTTCTCTGACATTTTGTAACACTACATGTGTAATATGGTTGCATTCGTTGTTGATACGTTATCGCAAATCGTTTAATGATTCAGACGGTATTACATAATTTTTGGTCTTTAAATGTTCCCTTAAGAAAAAGTACAGGGGTGATAAATCCGGTGAACGTGCAGGCCGCTCAATGTGCCCCCTTCTCTCGATCCATTGCTCAGAAAAAGTGTCACTTAAGAATTGCCATCGCATCGCATAATCTAAAGGGGCACCATCAAGATTAGGTTCTCTTCACGGTAACGATTATTTCCTTCGATTATGTTCGATTATGTACAAATACGTTTCCCCATTTAAATTTCTAGGTAAAAATAAGTCGGACAATATGACCCACGAAAATTGCTGCCAACACATTTAGCCTTTCAGGACGCTGGGTGTATACTACTCGGAATATGTGTGGGTTGCTATCTGCCCAATCCCCACAGTTATGTCGCCATTCAGAACGAAAGAACTTTTGGCTGATCTTTATCTTATTGAACACAAAATTTAGAAAAAACTATATATCACTAGACAGTATATAAAATAAGTAGTTCGGGAATGGCAATCGTACTTTTAGGAAATGCTCCGTTTCCAAGTTATGGCCCTTCGAAAATGAGATTTTACATAAGGGGTTCACACCGTGAAAATTAAAAACTTACCAAAAAATCACCAATGATCAATAAGAAAGCGTAGATAACGATGCGCATATTCAATTTTCGGCGTTCCTTTTACTTTTTGAGAAAAAAGTTATTTTCCAACTAACCTCACTTTTCTCCGAAAGGGTATTTCATCGACCTCTAGTCGATAAGGAAAGAACGAGGGAACCCCAATTTCACTTTCTGCTACATCCGCGGGATGTTTTCTTCATGTGCAGCACTAATTTTCACACGATATTTCACAATAACATACAATAATTAACAAATTTCTATCGACATGACATTTTAACCTCAAAACCCAAACTAACCACAAAGACTTGACAGTTGAATGGTAGCGTTTAATCGACCAAAAAGAACGCATTGCAACTTACTGCTTTATGCAACATTACATACTTGGGTTTTATTTGTTTTATAGAAACGTTACAGACTACTTCTTCCTGTGTGGGAGCCCTGGGCACACTGTGACGTTAGGCACTTGGGTTTTGTTGGTTTTATAGAAACATTACAGACTACTTCTTCCTGTGGGAGACTGTTACAGACTATTTCTGTCTGTGGGAGTCCTGGGCGCACTGTGACGTTAGGTACTTGGGTTTTATTGGTTTTATAGAAACCTTATAAAACATTTATTTTATATAATTTTTCGATATTATAATTCTCTTAAATTCTATTTAATCACTCACTACGTTTCTCACATTTATACAACATCCGTGACGCGGTCGTGTAGCCACTACCAGATCTCGGCAAAGCACACCTGCATTTAAAATTTCAAAATGGCGAAGGCGGGAAAAGCGCGCCGTTTATATTCGTTTTTTCACGTATTTCTCCAGATATTTTTGGCGAAATTGCTATATCGGCGTAAAGTAGAATAATCGAACTTTATCATTATCGTTTAACCTATGGGAATATCATACGGGAACATATAAAAATTTCACCTTGAAAACCGGCAAATTTGGCGAGATTTCTCACATTCTATTATTTTTCTCCAAAACTACTGATTTCCTAAACTTAACATTGTTTTTCCCAGCATCTCTATACAGTCTTCTTTTAGTACAAAAAGTGCCGTTTTCTTATTTTGTGTTCAATAAGAAAAATCTTTACCGAATTTTTGTCGAAAAAACAGATATTACAATGGTAATTCGTCTCCTAATTGCTTGAACTGCTCATAATATCACAACATTCCAAACGGCGATCATTATCGTCTTCAATGAAGTTTTGAACGAGTATGTATGGAAGAAATTTGTATTTTTTAATTGTTCTTTGGATATTGGTATGTAGGATACCTAATACATTAGACAATTTTTTTGTACTGAGAGTAGGATCTGTTGTAACATAACCAGAAACAGCGACTTCTGTTGCTTCGTTTTCGATAAGATTTTTAATATTCTTTTTGTCACTTATCTCGTTTCATTAAATTTTGCCATTAGATTACGTACATAATTGTGAGATACATGTTTATCTGAATACCTTTCATTACATGATCGAGAAGCAGCTCGGCACTATTATCATTTTTGAAGAAAGAGGACATAATTTTAATTCGCTCTTTCATGACGTACGGCAATTTTAATCATTTGTTTGAAGAATCAAACATGAAAATATACTGCTGGAATTCTGTTTATCTATTGGCTAAATATTGTTTTTTTTTTGATAATTATTTATATAATTAAGTAAAAACTGTCTTGAAGAATGCTTCAACCTCGTTTAACTACATGTTGGCATTATTCCCTAGAAGTCCGTGTGGACATTTCCAACATTTGAAAGACTAAATCTTTTATAACTAATTGAGATATTTCGAAATTTCCTCTTAAACTACTGATCCAAATTTGAAAAAGTAGGTGTCGTTGAAGAAAAACGTAACACCCTTTAAAATATTGTATTACTCAATACCATTTTCCATTTAAAATTTCAGGGTGAAATGTTAACCCCGGCTAAGAGTTGTAGTTAAAGGGTTGAAAATACCAAAAAACATATCCCCTAAACAAGTAGATTTTTCTACTTAATTCAAAAAAAACACCGAGTTGGTAAGTTTTCGGTGGGCCATCCGGTTTGTAGTATGTATGCACATTGGCATTAATCATATAATAAGATTTATTTATTTTTTACGTTACCCTTACTTCATTATTTATTATTTTATAGTATTTTGTGACATCCATATTATTTTAGGGAGACTTACATTTATATTTATACCAAATATGTCATCGAATAGTTTTTGCCTTTTTTTTATTTCACATTTTTGCCTTTTGCTGTGCCTTTTTTATTATTCTCTTATAATTTGGAATTTCTTATTATAGTTAGACTTGAATTATTGTTAAATGTAACAAACCCCATACGTCCACAATAGGCCATTTGATAACAAATGAAGACATACACCAACACATTTTGCCATTAACTAATACTTAAGTATTTCACATGAATCAATTGTATCTTATAAATAAAATTATATTTTGAAGGTTGCTACCAATTTAATCTTAAATTGGGGCTCGACCAATCGAAGACACATAAATCATCATTATTGGCCATATCTTAAAAGCAAATTACTTCTTTTATTTTATTGTGAATTCAATAATTACCAAAGCATGAGGTACAGTTATTTTTATTCAAATTAAGATATATTTTGAAAATATAATATAGAAGTTGCACCTTCGATTAGCTTGAGTATGTACTTCAATTTTATATATAAACAGTGTAGATAACATAGCGGGTAAATAGCTTTCTCAAGTTAAATATGGGCGTGCTGGAGTTGCGGTCGTGTTTATTATTCTTACCTGTAGTTTTAGCTTCTACCGGAGTTGCAGTTAGGTCAATGCGGATACTAACTGAATTAAAAAGAAAAGGAAACAAATTTAATTTTAACATTGATAACAGTAAAGCACCCAAGTAAATATTGTATAAATTTTAATATTAAAAACAATAAATCATATAAGTATTTATTAATGAAATGGAAAATCTAACAACTTACACTATTGTATTTCAAAGCATACATTTAACATAACTAATTATACTTATTTCGTTTTTTCGATATTGATCAGTTTTGTTTATCATAAAGTCGTTTGTTTTTGTACATAATTGATGATACATTGACAAGATTGATGTTGATGTATACAATATCTACATGTTGATGAACATATCGAGTTGAAGTTCGAATGAAATTATTCACAGTCGTTAGTTTTTCCCGGCGAACAAACGTCAGACTCTGCCTAAATCCTTAACGGGAACACGCCTCGTCGTTTTTATAATTATCAACCAAATAATTACAGAACTCGATTAATTTTTCATTCGTTTGTCGTTCTACCATAAGCTCGACAAATCCATCTCCGACTTCAGTTGGTGGCAAATGCATCAAACGAAAAATCATGTGTAGCCACTTTCCATTTTCACTTTCTGCATCCTTGTACTCTCCTGAAAGTCCTACTGACTGAATTTTCCTCCACCTATTATTAAATATAAAATAACAAAAAACGATGAAAACTGGAAAATGCTTACGAATATAATGTTTAATGACTACTAAAATGAAGGGCTGATAGCCGGACCGCATCTCAGGTACAGGGTTACATTACCTTTTTGCGTCCATACCGCAACTCCATCAGACGGGTCATAAAATTTTCTGCTGGACCGCAAGTGCAGCTCACCCAAATATATAATATATAGTACAAGCAAGTGGCAATTTTACATTGCAAATACTCCACTAATCCGTTCGTTTGGAAATGGTCTTCAAACCAGCGAAAATGGTTGATATGTGTTTGGGGAAGAGGATTCGTTAGGTATGTTAAGAGCAAGAGTTCAACAGAACTTCAGAAGGGATTCTTGAATACACATGTACTTTGTTGGCAAACACGCATTAAGAAAAATTCGTTATTAGATTTGGAAGATCCTGCAAAGTGCTTGTTTGGAACAAACCTAATATACAAGAGACTTGCTATTGTTGAGACAATAATAGCAAGAGACACAATCTCTTGTGAATGACCACGTTACAATCTCATAGCACATGTAGTCTTTTTATGTTTATCCTTATTGGAACGTCGCGTGCGCTTCGGTCGATAAATCTGGTTGTGAACGTTTTGACGTTTAAAGTCGTTTAAAATTTGTTAGCAAAATTAATAAAAGGGAAAATATCGCCTTCCACACGCCGGCCGGCGAATGCAAGGCGCAGTTCCTTTCTATTCGGCTCTTACGGACTTTATGTATATATCACGAGGCGAACAACAAAATACAAATTAAAAGGTTCGTATTCGTACGTTCCCAATTTAATATGCACATACGAGCCCAACAGATTCTATCGGAGAGGCTGACTTATGCGTTTGCCCGCACAAAAAAAATATGATTTAGGTGTATCGTATTGCCGTCCCGTGTCAAGACAGTCATAATTCGAGTTATCTCATTATTTATTACGCACGCAATCATGCTCGCTGTACGACGTCACGGGAGGAAAAAAATACAAACAGACCGGGTAATTTAATACCTTTCAGCTTCCGTTGATTCATTCATACGAATTTTATTGGAGACATTTCCACCGATCGTCGAAGGCGATAAGGGCGACCAGAAATACTACACGGACGATGACTTACGTCGACTGGAGTTTTACCGAAAAAAAATTATTTGGCCCGTAATGGGGCTCATGAAATTTGTTTTACAACAACACGCAATATGCGAGACATGTCCGCGAGACGTAGGTTAACGCTTGTAATTCCTTCGGGGCGAGTGAATGATGTGATCCATCAGGCGGACAAATTATAACAGAGGTTCTCATGTCTTGGGGACATAATTCTGTTTCGTAATCGAAATGTTTTTTAATTAAAGGTCCATTTTTCGTTTCTGATCGCCACATCGCGATTTTCATTAATCCCGCCCTCTACGGTAATAGCCCTCAAAGGCTTTTACCTTCAACTCAAATGTTAAATATAGGGAGTTTATGGGGAAATTTCCCAATACACTTTGAAGCAGTTTTCTAATAAATGTGTGAAGTAATTACAAAACTACAAGTAGATCTGTAACTTACTCTTAAGCGACTGCTGATTCTTCATCAAGTTGTATTCAATTTATGATCAGGAATTTAGATGAACACATTTATTAAAAACCTTTGTTTTTAAATAAGTTGGCAAATCTGTCTTAAAGATATCTGCTAGATACCTCAGGCAATAGATAATTTTCGTAGTACAAAATTTAACAGCAATCCACTTGCACGGCTTTTCTTTAAATGACCTGTAGATATTTAAAACTTGTATTCCAGTCAAATTTTGCGTTGGGTAGTTTGTATAAACAAAAATAACCAAAAAAGTGACTATTTGCATATAAAACTACAAGAAATCCGCAAAACTACACATCCGCAAAAACATTAATACATGCAAGAAATAAAACATGGTGTTTTGATGGAATTTGTTGAAATACATAATAACTAATTATAAAAACAATAAACGAACACCTATTTCTCGAAATATTCATATAAGTAACACATATGTCGATTTCCACGAAAAATCGTCCGAAAAGTGGCCACGAAATGCACAAAATTTAGATCCCACGGCACAACTTCTGGAGTCGGTTTTTTTTCAAGTTTTGGGTCCTAGGAAATCATTGAAAATGGTGAACACGCGAAAAATTGCCCCCACGGGGGGTGTTCAGGCGAAAATGCACTTGTATTTTAATTCAAATTTTGCCGAATTCCCGGTTCCTGGGATCATGTGTATACCGGCCCCGGAGTTTCTTTATGGAGGTTTTTGGGCCGTGACTACATTTTTCGGTTGAATGAGATCATGTCAAGCCTCGTAGGAGGGAACCCGGGGGTGGAATCTGGGGGAGGGGAAATTGAATTTTACCTGAAATTTCGCCAACTTTCCGATTTTTGAGCTCATGTTCAGGAGTTTCTCCAGAAGGTCACAGATTCCATTTTTGAAGTCTGATTGCTCACCACGACCCTGGCGGGGGGTGAGATGTCGGGGAGGGCTGTGAAAATTACGGAAGTGAACTATCAGCTTTCGAGGTCTTCGAGGTTGCCATGATCCGTTGAATACCAAACATGGAATCGGCGCCCCTTATGAAAATCAATCCTGGGAGCATCGGAGACATAAAATGACCACCCCCCCACTCCTCTCCCCTTCAATTTCAGCCTGAAGGGGGTACGGGTGATCCACTAAACCCAAAAAATGAGATGACCGGCCTTCTAAATCCACAGACAGATACTTTGAAGCCCCGGGAGCTCAAAATCTACTCGCCGGATACCCCCCTCCCCCCAGATTCCACCCCCTCAAGGGCCAGGATAAGTCCAAAAACGGACTCAGCGGCTGTCGAAGCGGCCCAGATGATCATTTTCTGAACCCTCAGAGGCTCACAACCCACCCACGTAATTGTCACCGCTAATTCTCCGCCCCCAACCCTTGCCCTTGCCCTCCACCCCCGGGTTCCCTCCTACGAGGCTTGACATGATCTCATTCAACCGAAAAATGTAGTCACGGCCCAAAAACCCCCATAAAGAAGCTCCGGGGCCGGTATACACATGATCCCAGGAACCGGGAATTCGGCAAAATTTGAATTAAAATGCAAGTGCATTTTCGCCTGAACACCCCCGTGGGGGCAATTTTTCTCGTGTTCACCATTTTCAATGATTTCCTAGGACCCAAAACTTGAAAAAAAACCGACTCCAGAAGTTGTGCCGAGGGATCTAAATTTTGTGCATTTCGTGGCCACTTTTCGGACGATTTTTCGTGGAAATCGACATATGCAAAAAATAGTAGATGATGTTTTTATGTACTTTATTAAAATACAAAAATTAATTATACAATCACTACACAATCATGTATTACTTGTTGCTCAAAATTTTCAGTATAGAAACTTTTGCCTTCTATCCGTATACGCATGTTTACAAACGGAAAAATTCGATTCCACGCCTTCCCATGTACTAAAACAATACAATATTTCAAGATCTAACTCCGATCCATTAAAATTGCACTTATAATATCTGCCCCCTCAACTATAAACTGTAATTCTTTTATTTTTCTAAGTTTTCAAACTTTTAAAAACTCTTAAAAACATTTTTAAATCGCAAATGGAAATCTCTTACGCAACATATGTTTTCTAAAAGTGACAAAGTCGAAGCCTCCAATTTAATTAAAGTTTGAGCAACAGAAATCTAAGTGCTTATTACGTATATTGCATATACTATCCTATTAAAGATACTATTTTTAATACTAATCCTAATTACTCTAATCCTGGTCATCATCAACGGGCTTATTATGATAACTTTGGGATACCCAGGTATTTTTGTCACTAATTTTGAAGGTAATTATGAAAGCAATTTTAGCTTTGAAAGCGTTTTGGTCCGACTACAATACAGTCGAACCTCTATTCAACGAACCTCTATTTAACAAAATTCTCTATTTAGCGAAATTTTGGTTAGAACCGTGAATGTCTCATTTTATTTATTAATAAATTTCTCTCTATTTAGCGAAGACAATCTCTATTTAACAAAGTACAGTTAGGGTTATAAACCCATAGCAGGTACACGGTAGTCTGAATTTCAAGAAGGTTCACTCTTATCCTTTCCTAAATTTTTAATGCGGTCATTACGCGGTATTGCTGCATGCATTTTTTCAGACTGTTTGTTTAAATCTTTAAATTAGTGCGAGGTATTTTTTTAAAACGCAGTATTATTTAAATGCGAAGCGCAATCAAAAATTACAGACTTCTTTAAGAATTCTTAAGTTAAGTCCACATCTGATGTTTTCGTGAGGACCTAATACGGCTTTTGTTTCTTTGTACATTATGTATAATAGCCCTGATAATAGCTTATATGTTTAATCATACATAATGCACGTTCATGTAAATACATATTAGTTCATATATTACATGTATATATTATTATATATGTATTACGTTCATTAAACTTCACTTGAAACTACAACTTCAATTATTTAATCATTTTTTATGTCGATTAAACATACATCATTTATATATGTATATACGTATAATACATAATAATTCGGTCTATATATACCGAATTATTCTATATAACGAATTTTCTATATAACGACGTTTTTTCAGCGGATTTAGGACTTCGTTAAATAGAGGTTCGACTGTATTAATATTTTATGCATTTTACGCAGGCTTATGAAGTGGTATGTATGTATGTATTTATTTTAAAACCACATTAAATATGCAAAATATGCACCTTGCATAATTGCCCTTCTCTAGCCATCAAACAAGGGGCAGCTAATATGTTAGTAAATTTTGTGAAAAAGTCACATATTTGTTCATACTTTTTAAATATAAATATGTATGCATTTACTACTGACTACGCAAATGGCACAATAAAAAAATTGTATAGTGTTTACTTAAAAATAATTTTATTGAAAGTCAATTACAATTACAATTTCATTAAATGTCAGTTACAACTAAAATTTTATTGCAAGAAAATTGACTATTATTGCGTCTCTTTTTTCTTCCAAGGATAATTGGACCCTGGTCTATTATCTTTAATCTACTGTTAGGTTGTCATTCAGTGCCCTATACGGTATGTTTGAATTTGTATTGTTTCTGTATATATATAAATATTTTCCAAATATCTTTTAATGATTAGTACTCTTCGCTTTTGCCTAAACCATTATTATATTTTTTATAAATGATTTTTCTGATATTTCCTTTTATTATCAATATTTTCCATAACAGAACATAACCATTCTGTCAGGGGCGGCTTGGTTTTCTAAATTTGATATGGAATTTGTTAACAAAACTAAATTTGAGCAACTTCTTTATTTCGAAATGTTGTTTGCTATCTATTTTACACGCTCAGAATGATCTACAAATTCCTGTATTAATTCTTTCATTGTTTCAAAATAATTAATTAGTATTGAAAGGAACACCATCAGTACCGTTTTCCACAGTATAACGCCACAGGATATATCTATGTGCTTGAAGTTTAAGTGCAATTTTTAAAGTCATTCGTTTTATCTTCGCATTTATTTCATTAACTAGTCGAAGTTTTTCCTAATTGCTTCTGCTCATCTGTTGAGTTCATGAACCAAACAAGTTACATGAATAAAGTTGATGAAAAATGTTTTTAAATTTTTTGTTGTCATCATGTTGTTGATGTTTTTATCAATACGACGCGGCGTTTAATAAGAAAGATAATGATAGTAGTGGGTGATGAAAGATAGTAGCTTCAATTGCGAAAAACGGGTCATATGGAAAAGTCCTGCCTAAGATTTTGTAAATGCCCACGAAATTGATACACTAACAAGAATAGGGGGCTTGCATAAAAAATTCGCACCTCAGATGTACTATAATAGCCATTGAATTCTGTTTGTACTCATTTTTAATTTTTGAGTTTGGATTGTCGACTTATAAGTTAACTTCAAATTATTCCGGGATGGCCATTCCTCCAGACGAGTTTCCCCGCCTCATAGTTTCTGGTGGTGGGGCGGACCTGTGGGCATTTCGTCAGTCCAGACTGACGCTCAACCCTGCTGAATAGGCACGGTGTATATTTACTATATACGTCGATTGTATGCGCTAAGGCCAAAAAACTTCACACATTTAAGT
Organism: Cryptocephalus primarius; assembly: GCA_963576515.1. Taxonomy (NCBI): domain Eukaryota; kingdom Metazoa; phylum Arthropoda; class Insecta; order Coleoptera; family Chrysomelidae; genus Cryptocephalus; species Cryptocephalus primarius. The sequence continues at coordinate 4,356,043 of OY754941.1, forward strand.
AAATGCGCGAAAATGCCTAAAACACCCAGAGACATGTCACCCAAAGACTAACACCCAAAATTATTCTAGAATACAATAATTTTTGTTTTTATTTGTGGTATACAATTGGAGTATCAGTATAGTTGCTTATGTAAGTCCTCAGTAGCAGAGTGGTTCAAGTTACGTTACGAAATTTCAAATCTGGAAATATTCATTGATAACATTATTGTAGATATTCGTTGCATTCGTTATTCAGTGCTTTGGTTTCCCTTTTTTTGTGATTATTCAACCATCTAATTTTCCATTCTACACGGTAGACGAAATTTAGCTTTAACTTTAACATACCTAACCGACTATTATCTTCGTCAAAACTATTCCACAAAAGTTGTGTTAAATATTTGACACAATTTTTTGAGGATCATTCATTAAATTTTTAGTTTAAAATTTTAGATTCCATTAAATATATTTTTGTATACAATGCGTTAAGATTCTAATCATTATTCCCACTTTGAATAAGTTTTGCTGAGGAACGATTGATACATTGATACATTGAATGTAATAATAAAATAAAAACTAAAATATACTCAAATGCGAATGGAGCATTGACGACATATGATATAAAAACGTTACTAAATCTACTCACTTTTGAGTCAATTATACAAAATGAGAGTGAAAAATTGACTCAAGTTTATGTAAAAACTAATTTCCTTTGAGTAAACTGTAGTCAATAGTGAAAGAAATAATTTATATATTTATAAAAATTTTCGAAATTCATGGTCTAAATTTTAATGTTCTCTTGTTGAATTCTTTTCATTTTTCAAAATCGTCACGATTACAATACTTTCTCATTATATGAATAGCTCATGTGAGATAGTGGAAATACTTATATAAATTTCCAAAAATTCGTTGAGGCCTCGTCATATTCCATATTGAATACAAAGAGGCTCATAAATAAATAGTTGAAGGCTTCTAAAGTAGTTCTTCTTTAAAGGGAACGTATTTATGGTTGACTGGCAAGTGGTAAACATTTTTACCTCTTGAAGTTCCGTATGAAATTAGGTAAGGCTAAATGGGGCTCAGAACATCGTTGATAGTGATCTTTAATGCCATGTTCATTTAAAAAATATTTGCTATAAAATTTGTTAAAATGTACACAACTATACGTTTAAGGCCTATTTTATAAATATGGGTTACTAAATAAATTGGGTTACTATTCACAAACTTCGTAATTATTGCGAATTTTTCTTTTGAAGTTATAATGTTATTTTTATTAGTTCTTTCTTCTTTGGAATTTGACAGTAATAGATGTATTACAGCTAGTGGGTCAAATACCTTTAGCCAAGATTTACAAGATGACATTCCTCAAAAGTCATAAAAAAATTGAAATTGCAGAAACTTTTTGTATTCAGTGTATTTTGCCATTTTCACTTTATATATTTAAAGCTATACTGTATTATGATTAAATTATAAACTACTGTACTAATGTACTAAAATCAGCTATTGTTGAGGGAAACACACAAAACAGTGTCCCTATTTTCCCTATTATTATATGTGTTCAAACTTAGTAATGTATATTACAATCACCTATTATTGAGATATAAATTCGCTAAAAATGTTCAAATTTGCCTATTTTAAATTCATAGAAATACAATAATGTAAGAGAACAACTTTTATGGAACGGAAAAACTTCCCAATTTTCAGTCAAATACATTTTAAATGGTATTCCAGTTTATTTTCACTTTTGTATACATAAAATTTAAATGACCCGTAAGTGACAAAATACCTCAAAAAGTGTCACTAACTTTTCACTCCCAAATTTTAATGTGTTTATATAATTTAATTTTTACCGTATATAATAAATTTTTCGAAATATTTTCAAATACAAACAATTTCATAAATATAAAAACCTTTCATTTTAATTTAACGACAAATACGTCCTTTACGTTATCATGATAATGTAAAATTGATATATACTAAAGCCATGCGTTAAATAAATAAAACAATGGATGCATTTTAATTTTGGAATTCCATGATTTTCGTGGTTAAACCACCCAGTCACCTTGTTTATGTCAGTGTCAAGACACCGGCTTACTGAAGTAAACCTTTTGAAAAATCACCTTAATGATTGCAGCTTTTACCGTTAAAAAGTTTTATTCAATCGACTTATATCTTCTCTCTCTCCTCCCTTGTCGCTGCAAACCTTGCTCGGATTATTTAGCATGTGAATTTGTTTGTCACAAATTGCTTTCCCTATTGGTCTACATGCATTCCTGTCGTCATTTGTTTCCCGCGAAATTTACGGCCTAATTATAAATCGTTGTCTGTATTTGCGATGTGTAATTTACGGCTTTATTTTCCCACTGGTGCTGATACTTTATAGTTACGGTGCATTTTGCGAATCGTTAGGGTTCGAGTGTGCTCGTTGCAGAAACAATGCAATAAAATAACCTATCGATTTATGTCTGTATGTTTATATGTGTGTGTGTGAGTGTATGCGGCTTACAAGTGCTGATGGGAACGATTCTGTGTTGTGTGGATTTTGTATTCCGGTATTTTTTTCAGATATCGAAGGAAAACATTGTCATTACTGCCAGACGCGTGATTCATCGTTAGTCGCCTATGTGGCAAAAATATAAAATTTGTTGTAATCTTATACTAACTCTGCGGTTTAGAACTGGAAAATGCCAATAATTCTTCCTTGACACGCAAATGAAAACTTCCATTTTTGCTCCATTCTTCGATTTTTTCAAAATTAATGCGCCTTAACCCGTACACAAACATCTCAAGTCCGTATGTTGCTTTTCCTACAATATGTAAAAGTGTGTGGTCTCGAATTTCCAATCAGCGTTATCCGTAGTTAGGGCACGTCCCGACACTTCCACGAGGAAACTCGCGCTTCGCCACCCGTAGTAATTCAACCATTTTGTCGAACAACCAGCATCGAACCGAAATAGAGGTACACATGCGCTCGCTTCCTAATCTGAAAGTCCCACAATAATTGTTACGGGAGAACAAAAGAGCACGCGTGTCGTGTAACAAGAAGTGGGCGCCTTGAGCCGTCGCTGAGTAACTTATTAAAACGCATAATGGCCGCTCTGAGCATATCAATTAGAAGACATTAGTGGGTATTATTGTTGAGTGTGTACACACTTCGTGTGTTAGACGTTTTCATTAGGCATATAAAGGAGCTCGAAGTGCTCTTAACGTTGTGTACGTGCGATAGGAATATAGTAGGCGAGGCGAGTGGTATCATTATCTCGGTACTAGTGTTTGTATGTTCGATAAACCCATTGACTTTGTGTTGAAATAGAGTCGAGGAATTTATGGCATGGGATGCCTGTAAGTTGAAGTATCAGAAAACAAATGAACAAATTGCAAAATTTCAAGCAATCTGCACTAAAAATGTAGAATTGGCGATATTGCAAAGCTTTAATAAAGTTTTTATAAATTATTGGCGAGCGGTTCAGTCCCCAAAAATGCATAAAAATTTACCTAACTAACCAAAAAAAGCGTTAGATAAAATTGCCAACGAAAAACCTAAAAAATAAAAACTTGCACAGTTATTAACAAATTGAAAAGTGTTCCATAAACCTTTTTTAGGTTAATAGGATAAAAATAAACAAATGCGAAATTGTCAAATTGCGAATGAATGGCTTTAAAGTAAAAAGATGACCAAAAATTGCCATTTAAAAAATTCATATCACAATTTCGAACTTTTATACAATATTAAATTTTCTCATATTATATATAATATATATTATTCATTTTATATATATATATATATATATATATATATATATATATATATATATATATATATATATATATATATATATGTATAATCTTTCATATAAGTGTATAGGTCGCAAGTAATCGATCTTCAAACTGTTTTAATTAATTTTTCAAGAATATTTGCTGTTACATTATGCCCGTCACATTACTCGAAATATGTAAAATTTTATGTTTTGCCAAACAATCACAGTTACATTCAAAACTGAGAAATAAACGTCTTTATCATTCCAAGCTGATTTTCCACTACACCAACAATTGAATTTTTAAAAAATGGGGAAATCGGAATAATTTATGATTCGTGGCATTTTATTTGAGACTCGAATTGTGGTAGGCGTTACCCAGAGCCCGATTGTAAAGATTATAAACGAAGAAGAGGCTTAAAAATTGTTATCCGCTCATAGTGACAGGGTATTTACATATATTAAATGGACCGTACTTAGAGTACTTAGACAACAACAGGGGCTTCAAGAACTTATAAACTGAGAAAGAGCTTATTCTCATTGATGATTCATGATGTAAATTTAATTACATAATAACGAGATAAAATTGTTTTAACAGTGGGTAAGATATGGACTGAAAATATTGTAACGTTTCTACGTACAAACAGATTTAGTTCTTCCGAAATTACAACCGTCTTTACACACACAGAGATTTTGTACTACACTGACGTCAGTATTACATTTCACAATTCATAAACAACTACTTGTTTTTCCCTAACAACGACCTATACGGGGCATTCGCTACACTATCCCTCCCCGTCTTCAGGGTCGCCCTCGACCCTCGGACGATCTACTTCCATATCAGCGAACTGCTACTGCTACGGGTACTGCTACAGCTACCGCTACTGCAACTGCTACTGTTCCTGCTTCGGCTACGGCTACTGCTACGGTTACGGCTACTGCTACTGCTGCTACTACTGCTACTGCTACGGCTACTGCTACAGCTACTGCTACTGCAACTGCTACTGCTACTGCTACGGCTACTGCTACAGCTACTGCAACTGCTACTGCTCCTGCTACGGCTACGGCTACCGCTACTGTTACGGCTACTGCTACCGCTGCTACTGCTATGGTTACGGCTACTACTACTGCTACTGCTGCTACTGCTACAGCTATGGCTTTTGCCACTGCTACGGCTACTGCTACTGCTAATGCTACGGTTGCGGTTACTGCTACTGCTACGGCTACTGCTACGGCTTCTCCCCTTCTTCAGAGATTCCGCCTGATCCTTGCCAAATCCATTTGATTAACTCCATTGAGCGGGTTAGACTGCAAATCTTGTACAAAAATTAATCAGCAGCAAATCGAAATCAAGCAGGCCAATCCTCTTTCTGACCATGAAAGACACCAGGGATGACCAATCCCATCCAATGCTCCAGGTAGAAGAGGGACCTGTCTCTTGAAATCCTCCAAGCAGGCCAATCCTACTTCTGACCATCAGAGACACCAGGGATGACCAATCCCATCCAATGTTCCAGGTAGAAGAGGGACCTGTCTCTTGAAATCCTTCGCTGCTCCTGCAGTTACTGAAATCCCCAGCAACTGCTTCATGGTTCCAGACGCACAACCCAGTGGTCAACCATCACCAATTCTTGTACTAAAGATGAACAGCGCCCGTCTCCCAATATGAGATACAAATGTGGGTGTAGCACTCAAACGGGCCACGCGCGCCAGCCGCACGCAGTCAATCCATTCGAGTGTTATCCTAAATCTAACTTAGCTGTAAGTCCTGTGGAATCTCGAGTCGCGCCAGCCGCTCAACAACTCCATAACGCCGCACAGACTGCACTCCTCGCCTCTCCGCCGCGTGCCATCGCCATCACTTCTGTACGCCATCCCAGGTCCACCAAAATTTTTCCGCTACTTCGGTTCACCAAATCCCGGTTGAGCCCCCAAATTTGTAACGTTTCTACGTACAAACAGATTTAGTTCTTCCGAAATTACAACCGTCTTTACACACACAGAGATTTTGTACTACACTGACGTCAGTATTACATTTCACAATTCATAAACAACTACTTGTGTTTCCCTAACAACGACCTATACGGGGCATTCGCTACAATATATTTAAATGGTGTTCGTTTCATGATTTTTAAAGTGCCTTGATTACACCGAGAACTTGAAATAAACCAGGAAGCAGATTCAGACAGAACTTCTATAGTTGGTTTACTAAAATATCGTAATTGAAAATTTTTAAAAATAGCTCAAACAAAAATGTTGGTAGATTTTCCAAAAAACTTCAATTTCTGGATTTTGATATGTAAATCGTTCATAAAACCTTTCAAATTTTTAATGCTAATACCCTCTTGCATCAATAGAGTAAGTCTCTAATAGCTGCAAAGTACGTTTGATGGATCTTCGATAGTCAGTTGCTAAATTATGAAATATATGATTTTGCAAGTGATTCAATAGGATGTATTGAAAAGTATTCAAGAAACCATCATATTTCTATTTCAATTTTTATTATACTCATACGTGACCTCTTCATATTAATTATAAAGTACATTTGACAGAGCTTGAAAAAGTTTTGTTAAAACTTTAAGACGAATAGTAGAACATTTTGAAAAGAGTTCAAATGGAACTCTCGAAAAAAGACACTAGTTTTGAATTTAGTAAGTTTTTTAGAACGTTGAAATTTATTTGGGATTGTTAAAATATGGACAACTGAAAATTTTCTGAAAAGTTCAAAAGAAGTGTTCAAAGATTTTCGAAAATAAAATACTCAAATTATCAATTTTCATGTTCTTATTAATAGAGTGAAGGCTCTTGATTATTTGATAGTTCTTTGGTACAAATTTCATAGTTAGTTTGATAAAATATGGTTAATAATTAAATATTTTAAAGAAATGTCAAAGGGAAGTCTTGGTAAATTTTCCAAAAACTTTAAGTTTGGAATGTTGATGCACGAATCGTTTGAATCGTATAAAGGGCGTTTGATGGTTCTTCGGTAGTCAGTTGGTAAAGTACGAACTGAAGATTTTGAAAATAGTTCATAAGGGAGATTTTCAAGATACAATACTTAAATTATTAGAAATTTTAATTATTTTAAATATTTTTATTTTTGATTCGTACCTATTACAAAGTACTTGTAATAAAGCTTCCACAGTTAGTTGCTAAAATATTGACAGTCGAAGATTTTGAAAAAAAAATCAAGTGGAAAATGTATGGATAGTGGGAAAACCTAGGTATATCTACTATTAAGAACGTTAAATAGAGCTTTGAAGCTTAATACGGCTCGTTGTTGATATATGGAAAATTGAAAATTTTCTCAAAAACTTCCAAATGAAGGGACTGCATATATTTAAAAATAAAATACTCAACGTGTCAATTTTTGTTGTCTTATCGATAGAGTGGAATCTCCTAATTTAGTTCGTTCGATAGAATTTTCATAGCTATTTTGCTACAATATCGAAAAATGAACATTTTAAAAAAGTTCAAAGGGAAGTGTTGGCATATTCTCCGAAAAAATTCAAATTCTGAGTTTTGCTGCATAAATTATTGAAAATGCTTTCAAATTATTGATAATAGTGCTCCTATTAATAAAGTGTGGTTCCATATTTGCTATATATAGTACTTGTGTCGATAGTGTGATGTTACCGATAACGTACATTCGATAAAGCTTCGGGCTAATTTGTAACATATGAAAGTTGAAGATTTTAAACAAGTTCAAGGAAAAATGTCGTAAGAGCTTCAAAAACACTTGAATTTTCTTACTTGGGTACATGATAGATTGGACGTTGCTATAATTTATATTTACAATAAAGTTCGTTTGACAAGGCTTTGATGCTTTATAAAGATGGTTGCTGAAATGTGCACAATTAAAGATGCTGAAAAAAATTGAAAGGTGTTGAATTGTATTCATAAAATCAAATGTTATATTTTCTGACTGGAGTTTCCAATTTTTAAGGTCACAGTTGTCCCCTTTATACAGACAAATCGTATGTAGAAATGGCGGAAGTGTCCGGAAATAGAAGTAAGGATTGCAAAGGTGTCCACAGTTAGGGTCTTTATTAGAATGAATTACGTACTAGAAAAGGTTTCAAAAAATGAAAGGAAAATACGAAATACAAATAGTGACTATCATAGATACAAGAGAAAATGATGATACCAGCAAATTTTGTATTTTGAATTATATATATACATATATATTCTAAAAGAGATTTAAAATGAGAACCGTTTTTCACCTTCCCATTTATTAGAAAATGCAATTTGCGTAACTATCCTTGCTCCAGTGTCCACAAAAACGAGAAGTTTGTGCATACATTTAATGTTTGTATAATTATAAAGTTCATGCAAGTTGTATGTGCACTAAAGTTCTTTCATTGTTTTTGTTGTTACTTCTAACGTTCCCCAGCCATCATCGTACCTACCAACCTAAAAATCATTAACATCGCCATGTACACTGCCTAACAAATTAACTGGACGTCTCACGTTATCCGTTAATAAAAACGCCATGACTCGGCCCGTTTTGGTGTATGTGGCGATGTTATCGCTCTGGCGTTTGCTAATTTATACACGACGCTCTTTTGTTTACTATTGTGTTTTGTTCGCAGGGGGCCGAAGAAGAAGACGGCGCCTCCATTGTCCCGGTGAGTATTTACCTCGTTTGATTTTTACGCGTCCATTTTTCGGGGTAATGAAATTCTCCGTCTCTTTTTTCCATTCGTCGTCATTATTATTATTATTCCTCTCTCCTATTTCGTGTTGCCAGTCATTCGGGAAGTTAACGTGACTCGATTCCAGTACATGATTTAGAAGTAGATTAGCTGAGTGAAATTGATTTTTTTTCATTCGCTCTCTGATCTTACAAATCACTTTTTAATTGACGGTGGTTAATTAAATGAGGTGTGCCGTTAAAAGGAGGAAGCGTATAACTTTACTGGTTTACAATTTGGAAGTTGAACGGATTAATGTTTTCGGTAATTGAATCACCGACTCTGTTGGGATCAAATTGGGTTGAAAGTAAAAAAAATTATATCAAATTTAAACGGAACATGAATTGTTAATGCATTTTGAAGTTTTATTACAAATATACTCTTGAGATGTTTTACGAGTTGGTCTCCCGTAAGGCCCTTTTAAAAATAACAGTTAGCCGTTGTGGTTAACACCATTTCTCATTCAACGTTGAGATCCCTATCTCGATTATTAATTACCGAATTATTATAACTACACTATTAATTTAGTTTATGATTGATATCTCTTACGGTACGATACACCTAATTAAAATATAAAAACTTCTAAAGATAATTAAGAGTTTTAGCAAAATGGACTTACGCAGCCCTACGGTTTTGTACAGGGTAAACCTACGTTGCATTTGGGTCGGTCATGTCAAATACCACCGAAGTGAAGTGTTTTCTAAATAATACTTTTTCATTGCAGACTCTTTCATAGTACCAGTACAAAGCACGCGAGTCGCTCCTCTTCAAACAACATTGCTTGAACAATGTAAATCAGTGATTTAAGCGTTTTAGTGATAGTTTTCTGGAGTCGTTATTTGTTCAAAATTTGTGAGAGAGGCTTGCTTTTAAGAATTATGTTCAAGTGAGAGGGAGCCAAAATCGAATTGTGAATCCCTTAACATTTCGAGGAAATAAAAAATTACGTTATTGAAATACAGACACATAATAATTATAAAGGAAAACATAACTCCTAGATGCATTGGCAAAAAAGTTGAACTTGCAAGTTCATATTCGGTTTTTTTCACAAATTTTTATTTAAATCCCTTCATTTTTAATATTTGTCATCTATTTTAATCGCATCTATGTCGAAATGAAAAGGAAGTATTGTCTTTTCCGGGATGATACTATTTTTTGCATTTTAAAGCTAAACAAGTTTTCAACGAAAAATAAACATGGTATAATGGGTTTATATGTTATATATATATGGGCTTTTTATAGGTTTGTTTTTCGAATTGATAGTACTAATTATACAGATTATTGACGTACACCCCAATAGGTCATCTATATTCGTTATCTGATGTTAAAGGTCCATTTCACAAAATTCTTCGTTATCCGAATCAGATGAGTCTCCTTCCTATTGAAATAACTAGAGGTTCCACAGTTTTGTCTGTTAAGTGATCAACCGGTCCCACATCTTTTGTTCTTCTTTTCATTTTCCCAATGTTCGCTAGTCACTTTGGACAACGATGTTTGGAGATCTGACGTACATCAGACAATTTAAAAGTAATGTTGTTTCTAGCAACGTTCCGAATGGTATGGAGGTAATCGTAGTATAGTTTTTTCTTTTCCTTTAGTCATTTCGTCAACAACGTACTTTTTCAAGTTTGCTTTGTGTTGCCTCGCAATGAATAATCATTTTTTTATCATGTTAGCATCGTGATTGAGACCTTTCTGCTGTAATCAATCGATAATAGACGCTTTCCTCCATGATGATGTTGGCAATGGTTCCTCTAGTCTAGAATGGTAACTAACGTTATCTATAACAATAACAGCATTTTCTGGCAACAGTTCTAACATTTGTATAAAATATTCTCAAAAACATCCGCATTCATTTCCTCGTGATAATTTTCTGTTGAATTCGAGGCAAATTCTAGCAAACTGCCATTTTAAAAACCACTTTCATTTCCAATATGGATAATAATCAGCCTACGCCCTTTTCCGATCGGTGCAGTGAACCCACTGGAATATTCCATGATTGCTTGGCGGGAAGTTTAAATATTAGTATCTGCCAATTGTTTTTGTAAAGTATGTCCTTCATTCAACTATGTTTCGTCTAAATAACAAAAAGTCCTTCCTTCGGATGGGTATTTCCTGATCGTCCTTAAATAAATTCTTCTCTAACAGACAATCTCGTCTTTTTCAATAAGGATATATTTTCTATTCTGTTCTTCCCACGAAAATTTCAACTCGCCCAAAAGTTTCCATTTTGGTTATGCGTACTTGAGGAAAATCGTCGTCTTCTTAAATTGTAAATAGAACTTTATTATTGTTGGTATCTCCTTATTCAAATAAAAAGAGTGAACTCCCTTTCGTTGATCCTGCGCTAGCGTTATGGTGATCCTATTAAAGCCATCGATTGCTAGTGGAGTCCTTCTTGCAGGCAGTTTTGGTGCACTAATTTCTCCATATTTCCTCTCCCATGAAAACCTATAAATTGTTGATTCACTAACTCCCGTCATATTGGAACATGTAGAAACTATCTCAAGAACGAAACTCTTAAGGTTTTTAATGGACAAGATGAACAGATGAACACATTGAGCGTTATAGTGTTTTATCTTAGAGCGTATGCTACACTTATATTGGGCTTAACTGGTGTCAATTGTGAAACCGATACCATTTTCATAAACACTGCTCAAAGGTCACAAACGTTTTAAATATAATTCGTCTTTCTCCCCATTTTTATAGGTCCTACTCTCCATCAGTAAAATCATTTTAATCCATCCCGAATTCCTTTCATTGATAAATTATTATTGGCAAATAGTGATCCTACGAGAAGAATAATTATTTAGCTTTAATGTACCGATTACCTTGAGGCGGGACACACGAGGTCGTTCCCGGGGCCTAATAAACCGTAGTCTTCTTGTGCCGTTCTGCCTGATTATCCATGTCTTGAAACAAAGCAATATGTGGGGGCTACTTTTGCTTAGATATGCACCTTTTGCTTTAGTGTATAGCCTCCCGAACTGTAATGTCATCACTGCTACCCCATCATCACTTTGAGCTATTAACTTTCCCACATAATTTGGAATTATTAACAATGATTTGAACAATACCGCCATATATCATTTATGTAAAGTATGAGCTTTTCTTTGCGTGAAAGCATTTTTAAATCCCTTAATTACACCTTTTTGCCACATAAAGCAAGACTTTGTATTGACTAATGTTTGCCACATTTGTAGTTTCGTCTTGATCCCTAAAATATCCAAGTGTAACTTATGTGGTTTTTTGAAACGACCGGTATAATCGTTTTGAATGCTGTTACTGATTGCTTTCAATTCTAGCTGGAGCCGAAGAAATGCATGGAGTGGTACGTAACTGCAAGTAAAGGAGACCTTCAGGAGTTGCTGAGATTGGCTACGGCGGAGCCACGACTAGTCAAAAGAAAGGTAAAAATTTTTGAAATATTACCCAGAATTGATTACCCAAATTCTTTAGATACGTTACGAAGATTCGTTCGCCTTCCAACGATTCAATTAGTAGGTACCCGTTCCCTTTTGCATAAATGAATAATATACCCTCTATTCCAGTAGGTATTTCTACAAATTCCGTGCACCCCATACGATTATTTTAATCAACAGCCCAGGCACTCGTATATAACACAGGTTACAATTAAAGTGGGCGCGATTTCTCCTCTCTCCTATCTGCTCTCTTCTCCCTTTCGACCGCATCCTCCGGCTGATATGTTGTCATTAATTTTTTCGTGAAGTCGAACGGTCAGAAAAAAATTAATTTATTTTATTTGCCCCCTGTGCGTAATTCATTAGAGGATTGAGCATCGTTTAAAGAGCGAGAGAGAGAGGGGGGGCGGCCGGTTTTTTTTGCGGGGTCTGATTAACCCGAACGAACGAGGCAAGCAAAGGCATTAATTAAAATTTGCGTCCGGATGGGAAAAAACGGCGGTGACGGCAAAAGGCTGACCCGGCGAATAACGAGGTGAAAGGTAAAAGTTGGGAAATTTTGCGAATGGGTTTTCGTGTCAAAGGTTACGGGTTGCTGAAGGTAATTTGTCTAATTGAGATCGTATCGTGTTCATTGTGGTAGGTGTTTCCAGTTATAGATTAGTTGAGGAAGTATTATTTTTCACAAGTGTGGCTTATAATTAGGATTCTGATTTGTAGGCAATCAAATGACATTTGACTTTTTATAGTGAGAAAGTTCTATTTCTGTCAGCGTTCTTTTGTTTTTCCTATTATTACAGTCCTATATTTACGGCACTTTTTACATAACTTTAAAAAATACAATACTTAGTTTTTAAAAATCTTAAAAACATCAAAACTCTGAAGGATTCTTGCACATTCACAATATGGTGCTGTTTCACAGTATGGTGCTGCATTTTCCCTTTAGTTTATTTATTTTATAAACATTTTTGATTTCTTATATCTGTGTCATGTTTAAATTATTTAGCTGTTATTTAAGGTACCATAAATGTTTCCGAACCGTAGCAATGCTACGTAGGAAAAAGTTTCAAAATTTACTGTAAATATTTTTTATAAACAAGACGGTTTATTTTCACAGATAAATTAAGAATGTTACGTAACTTGCCCTTTGTAAAATTGAAGTAACAAGAAAACTCCTTGAAAAATTAATACACATATACGCTAAAGTGTTTGTTAATGTATTCTGTCTAATAATTCGAACTAGTTTCAAGGTTGATAAAATAGTTACCTTCAATTTTGGGCTTATCAACTCTTGCCACTCTCAAATATCCGTCATCATCACGTCGTCCTGACGTCATCGACGTAAAGAAACACAGAACTCCATTCGTACCATTGTAGTTCCATATATATTTTTTACTTTTTCTAGGAATTTTATTCTTATTTGAATTTTGTTCCGCTGTTACATGTAAATGTATTAACAACTAAACTATTTTTAACAGAGACTAGGGGTGTGTCTTCAAAATCCATCTGTTCATAACTTTCCCTGGCTTATTTGCTTCAAATATTTGTTCTTATGCTGTTACGTTGTGTGCAGCAAACTATACCTTGGGTATAGCCTAGGCATATTTCTAAGGCGCGTTGTCGCATTATTACGCCAAGCTAAAGAGAGCATAACTCTGCTCCGTTGTGCCAAGTCGCCATAGGAGTATATAAAACCATTAGTAATACTTTAGATAGGAAGACGACACGCTTATACATTGTCTTCATATGTACTCGTAAAATCAACTCCCTACCAAGTTAAAGATACTGGAAAATAGTTGCCGTACTAAAGTCACTTTATTTTATCCTTCCACTTGTTTTATTTTATTGATACTTTGTTTTGTTGATATATTATTGCCATTACAATATATCGTCTTCAGTAATATTAAGAAAAAGTTTTCGACAATGTAACGGGCACAGTCTTGGTTTTTTCTCTGTTTTTATTCTTCTCTTTTCTAAGTATATCTCATAGATATCATCTTCATCTTCGTCATACTTTTCTTTTTATTTTATACTTTTCTGTAGGGTATTTATGAAACTGTTGTCATTTAAGTCATGAGAACTATTTATTAGGCCCAAAATTAAGCTTTTATTCCATACGTACCTTTCGACAGCAATTATTTACAATTAAGTATTCAACAAAGTTCGTTGTGATAACTATTATTCCGAAACTGTTGCATCTATGGCAGCTTAGGTCTTAAACTGGACCAGCAATTGTTGAGTAACATATATTTTCCGTATAACTGGAGGGTGTGTTTATAGATGGAGAATGTTCGGAGTGTTTTTTTATTAGGGTTGCTATGCCGCTGGTTTGTAGTAAAATGTAGAGGGAAGATGATTATTTGTTTCGAAGGTATCGCTGTGATTACAGCAGCTTAAGACTTCAGCTGGAGCAGTCATTGTTTTGGAGTCGGCTTAAGCAATACTTTTTAACTTAATAAATTAGCAATAGACTATCAATGAAATTTGAGTTATGTTAAAATCTCAACATAACTTTACAGATATAACAGGTGTTAGAATAGGATTATTACTTAAATGCGATAGTACATTGATTTGGTGTTTTTGATATATAATATTTGCTCTTTGGGGGAGACAAAAATGTATAAATATATTTATTTATGAATTTTGGATTAATTTGTTACAAGACTCTACATCTATTCAAGCTTACCTATCGAAAATATCTATACTGTTTATTCGATTCTTGTATTGTAAATTTGTCTTAATGTGACGTTTATGAAGCTATGCCATTTCTTCAAATGGCATCTATAGCTATTTTGTTATGCTATACATAATATAGGAATAATTAGCAATTTTTAATTTTTTACTTGTAACTTTTTTGCGGGAGTTATTTGAAAAAAGGTTTAATACAAAGTTTATAGAACATATTATTTGCTCTACATAAAAGCTTTGTAGCATTTCTACATTAGATAAAATACAATGGAATTGCGAATTTCTATTTAACTTGACAGGGCTCCATTTTGTTCCTACTGGGCCGATTGGCTCGTTAACGAATTTCATCGAGGCATTTATCCAGACTATTTTTATACTTTTCATTTGAATTTTTTGAATCATTTGAGTTTCATTTGAATCAATTAAAAAGAATGCTCTCTATCCTGTTTACACATTTCGTACGTTATATTACTTTTATGCATATAAAATCTTTCGAACGGAGAATTGTTTTGACATCTAGTTACCCCAAAATAAAAACATGCACTGTAACTTTTCCAAAGGTCCCGTCATGCCCCGAAGTAGCCTGTATTTCTATACAAATAGGCCTAAAACATCGTATGTTATAAATATTACGTTATAAACATTTTTCTTGTATTTGACCTTTTTAATTTCATCAAGATTTTATTTATACATTTCAAACAATATACAGCAACAGCGGTAACTTTTGCGATTCATTTAGGTGGCCGTTAGCGACAACTTTTATTGTATAACCTTTTAATCTATGACATGTAATTATAAATAATTACATCCAGCGCATATCCATTATGGGACGGCTCTCTCGCCATAAACGAGGATGGGCAAAAGGAATTAATCGAAAATAGTAAACACTTGTCCAGATAAACCGAAGTGGATGCTAACGATAACTTTACAAGTTATACGACAACCGTTCCGCTCTAACCTAAACCCCTGTATTATAAGCAAACACCTGTGGACGTTAGCCTATCAGTTCTAGTCCTGCAACAAACTCATACTTATAAGACTAGATACATATATTAATGTTATCAATAAGAGTTTGATAGGTAGTTCTTGCGGGAAAATTTATGTTCGACGTTTAAATGTATTTTACGCCTGCCGATTAAATACAAATAACTTTCTTTTATTGCCTAATTTATAGCCTGCAACGAGACGAGCGCTTAATTTGAAAAGAGATCGAGGAAAGGCTAATACTTACATATTAGGAAGTAATTAATATGTATATCGATGTTTATGGAACGGTTAAAAACTATAATTTATTTCTTTTTACGTTCGAGATTGAACTGGAAATTGAGTTGTACAGCTGGCGTACGCCATTTATTTAATATTATTACTCAGTAACAACAAAACTAACGGAAATAGGAAGAGAAAGCGAGCGAACGAGAGTGGTAATTTATGATTGAAATCGGACGTCTCGAGAGTTATTGAAGGATGTTGGTGTTTCATGGAGTTTAGTAACTAGGCGTCTATCGGGCATCAACTTGCTGTCCCGATAAGAATCGCGATTTGTCTTGATCACACTATTAAAGATCTACAATGTAAGTAAATCTCAGAAACAATAATTTTAGGCGCTTTTACTTAACGACCAGATAAGGAACACAGTGTCTACCCTATACCAATATAATTGAACATTTTAACTGTAATTGTGAGATGTATCTTTAAATCTTATAATAATTATATATTGGTAATTCGCGTAATGGAATTAAACATTATAATTATTATTAATGATATTTATGTAGCTGTGTTACAGTACGATTCTCATTTTGTTAAAATTATGGACAATGTTTACTAGTTAAAATGATCAGCAGTGACGTTACATGCTCATAATTAACTAGGATGTCTAAGTATTTTTGACCATTGCAGTTTGGAATATGTTTTTTCCCATCCTACGCGAAAAAGCCACATGAAAATTTATACAACAGATCAAACTTTGTAAGTCGAAGGTAGTTATAAAATTTGAACACTTCTTTGTTTAAATGTTTTTCCTTAAAAGTATCTTTACGCTACAAATTAATAATTTTCATTTGGGGTGTTTTAGGGTGACGTTCGTGGTTAACAGGTAACGGGGTAAAATTTAGAAAAATTTTGATGTAATTGGCAACTACATCAATTTCTCAAAAACGAGATTAGGAATCATCTGTGCCGGTGTAATGCGATATATTATTTAAACTATTTCTTCAATATTGTTTTAATAAGCTCTAAAAATGTGTTTAATTTTTATGCAAAGTGAAATACTTTCGTTTACGTACGTTCTTCATTATTTTTTGGAAACCTCAGCAACAGTGTTTGCCTCTACTGTGATAACCTGGAATCAATCTTGTTTTAAACGACCTACGTATATGCCTGTAAATATATAATTCTTTTGCATTGATCTGAGCTTCATAGTGATTATCTTGTAATTGCTATGATCGCTTATATTGAGCTAACATAACAACAGCGATAATTGAAATGTCTAATACTACATTCTGCAATAATTTAATAACTCAATCTGATGCAAACTTTCATTTTTATCTTAAAAACTTTGAAGTTGTCTTAGTTATTCTTCTTTTATTTTATTTTCGTTTTAATATTTACGACTACTTACGACTTCAGTAAGTAATGGCACATATTATCATGTAACAATATAAGCGTAGATAATTTGTAACTAGAAAATGGGCATTACAAATTTCAAAAATTATGAGGGACACCGGTTCATGGGAGTGATTGCATCATGAGTATAATCGTGAATTCAGTTGAATGACGCTACTATCATCATGATAGTATTTGGAATGAAAGAGTCCTTTAAATATATGGAAATATCTAAGTATAAAATCAGTCTCCTATTAAATGATCGCGCCCTTTTATATACCGTAACAAAACAATCAAAGCTTCATTTATTTATATTATAAAACTAAACTCATTGCAATTGTTATTACTTTTGAAAAAGTTTCAATTTTGTTAATTGTCGTGTCATCTTTGAGTTACTTTGGAATTACTTCGATCGGAAAGTCGATTTGAAGAAATTAATTCCGTAAAGTTTTTCAATCTATTATAAAGCAAATTAACGCAATTTAGTAATTATTGTCACTGTGTCAGTCTGAGGCAATCTATGCACTGAAGCTCAAGTAGGAGTAATGTAGATTGATCTAAAAGTCATCCTTGGTCAGAACAATAATTGTCGGAAGCGTCGAAATCATAATTTGTTTTATAGTATATACGCATTATACACATTTTATACCCTCCAATCATTTGACATAACTTTTTGGCCGTTTTTATCAGAATTTTCTCCTTTTAAATTCTGATCAACTCCCAAAACGTTTTGTAAGCATTCGACTTAATATTTGTTTCAAATCTCTTGTAACGATGTTATTTGTACCTGTACTTTCTAAGCACATATCGCATTGCGGTTTTCAGTCACTGATAGAATCTGCGAGGTTTTCGTAAACCCTTACCTAATTCCACAGAAAAGGTCCAAACTACCAGAAAGTAATAAAGATGCCACGTGTTGCCGCTTAATAGCAGTATCTTTTTAAAAGGCTGTCATTTCTCTGCGTATTTTATTTACTTTAAACAGCACCCCTACAGATCCGTTTCGGATACACTTAGCCGACCCCGCCCCCCAACAAACGAACGCCCAAAGAGAGAGGACCCTTCGATATTGTTTTGAAAAACAAAAGAGGAAGAAAGGAATACCCGATACCTAACCAATTGATGGATATCGGGGCTCGTAGTCTCTGGGTAACCCAGGTAAGATATCCGATTGATATGTCTCCACTTTCCGTTTTATCTGATGAACATTCGGACAAATCGTTTGTTTTCTTTTGCCTCCTATCTGGGCGAGGATCGGCAATGGGCCGGTGGCGCCGTTTCCTGCGATTTTCAAAATTTTATCTCGAGAGGGAGACTTTCCGAAATGTCGGACAACAAACAATGGCTAAAAGGCTACTGAATGGGTTCAGCCGATGGCAACTCGTCTTATGTTCGTAGATACAATGTTTGGGAACTACCAACCTACTTTTATCATGTAAGGCTGAAGAAGACTTTTTTAATAAACGTGTGAAAAAATGCACGTGTACATCAATATGGACAGTCTTTCCAGATTGAAAAATGCATAAAAAATCGCTGCCTAACCAGGTGTTCACCCTAATGGCCGAGCGTGTCATGATCATATTGCATAACATTTTACAACACGAGAGTGGCATGTTTGGTCGACTGGAATGAATACGAACTCAGGCTTCCGTTATGTGAAGATTTACTTGATAATGAAATTTTTGATGGGCACAATTCGCTCTGTAAAGAGTATCGTGTGTCAAAATCGTACTGTTTACTTTGGGGACCCCCTTCAGGTATTAAGGCATGGGTGTCCAAACTTTTTAGTCCAAGGCCACATTAACTCCTCCAGTAATCACAACGGCCAAGGCCTAACTAGCTTATAATACCAATAAACTGCGATTTTAAACTACACGCCATACTATCTATTTCAGGGTTAGAGAGCGCTGGATTTAAAGTTTAATAAAATGGAAAATGCACTTCCAAAAGATTTCGCTACAATCGGGATTATTGAAGTGATCGTTTCCATGTAATACATATAAATTTTATTTCCAAATCTGAAGGAGTTCTCATGATACGAGAAGTACGTACAAGATGTAGGTAATACAGTGTATAGATTTTGTTTCACTGGATATTTGCAATTTTATTTACCAAATGACGTAAAGTTGTTATGTTATGAAGTTTATTCGAAAATAATTTTTCACGAATTTTAAAAATATTGACAAAATTACTGTTGCAAATATGGATTCGCATCTTTATGAATTAAAAAACACAAAAAGATGTCTAAATTAAATTTTATAAATTAATTATAAATAAATGTTTTCGACTAAGTTCTCTTCACGAGAGATATCTAAGTACACTTAGACATAATTTAAGGAGTGTTATTGTTGTTAGTAATTTGATTAGGAATTGTTATCAAACGATTATGACACACACGCGCACACGTAATCCTTAAATTCCCTTGTCAAATCAATTAAGTAGTTTCATAGGTCTCTGAGACGTGGCAATATATCTAAGACTTGTTTTAACTTGCATTGAGTAAATTTCAATTAATTAATTAAATCTTTCACTATTCGATTATTAAGGATAACTTTTATACAATCAATTGACACACTCTACGTTCAGTTATATAGATTAACAAAGCATAGTGGTAATTATTAATTTAAGTAACAAGGTCTGTCTTACGCACGTGTGAAATGACGTACATTACCCTCGTAAGTAACATAATGCTCAGGCATAAGTGACTAATATGTTATTCAGAAATCACAGATAATTTGATCATAGATGGACTAACGGTGATCATTGTGAATATAATTAAAACTGTAAACAAATAATAGGGACACGTTTTGAAAATACAACCATTTTAAAATATCTTGTTATTAAGGTGAGTTGTATGAATTTCATTTAAACCTAGTTTACCATAATGTTGCGCTTGAATAATATTAAGTGTTTCTAGAAAACGGCTTCAATAACAAAATTAATTATGACGTCACAAATCAGCAACCAATTATTAGGTTTGTCCGATAGAAGAATTTTAAAAGGGATATTCCTGCGTAATTAGAAGTTTCGTTCATGGTGGACTATCTAGACCTTTTTTGAATTTGAATTTTTTTTAATTATTTCCCATTTGAAGTTTCCCATCAACTTGATATTTAAAATACTTAGCCACATATGAAAAAATAATACGAAAAAAAAACAAAAATATTTTTTGAATATTATTCGAGCTTTAACAATCACCAATATCGTCACGCTAATACCACTCAAGACGTTGAATTACACGAAATGGTTCATATTTAAATTATATGTAGATATATATTTATATGTTGTCCGAATTTGTGGCCCAAAAAATTTAAGTCGATGCGTTTAAACTACGTTCAAGAACTGCTGGAGGCGACGTAAAGCTTCTGTAGTAGTATATATCCGCACCCTGGAATTATTCGGGTTATGTCATGTTCTCCTACTTGTTGTTTTACGCGTCATGAAATACATTTTCCGGTCGGACACTTAACGAATGTGCGTAATTTTTTTATGCTTTCCATAAGTTGTACGCTTTTCGCATATTGAAAGACATTTCCCCGTGGACAGGTTGTTTTCGTGGTCACTTGGCTCTGTTAATCACGTGAATCGCGTTCCTCGTCCATCATCACGCTTTTCTAGCCGCATTTCTATTCCTGCGTCTCTAGTAAATTAACATTTCTACGCCGGGAGTCAAATAAATCGGTAAAAACTAAAAAGAGGCAGCGACACGTCAGCGAGAGCGAGCGCGCTTTTGTAAAAACGGAGGGAAAAATTATACAAAAAAAACGGCAGCAACTCCTAGTGAATTTGTTTACGACCTCGACGGAGGACCACCTAACAGAAACAAGCGTTTTGTGTTGCCGGCCAATTATTTCCAACATGAGGTGTTATTAAAGCCAGCGGCTCGTATTTCACCGGTAATGAGCCCAACACTGGTAGCCATTGCCCTCTCTCTCTCCCGTTGACGAGAATGAATGGCAATGCCTGCAGCCCTCTCGTCCACCTTTCAACAACAACGTTGAAATATTTCGCGAATGCCGTTTTAGTTTTTCTGCGGCCTTTTGTGAATTCGTCATCCAGATGCGTTGGCTCTTAACCTCATGTAAGCCGAAGGATAGATTCGATTACACGCGGATTTCTCTCGAGGGAAATACCTAGTCCAGAAATGGAGAAATCAACTCAAAAGTGCAATTAGCGCAGTCCTGCGACCAATAAGTATAAGTTCGAGTATCTGTCGCGGGGTACGACCCAGTACTTACAGAAAATATAAAGTAGCATATTGTGCGTTTTTCTGCATTTGACATTCCAAATTTCTTTCAACTACACAAACAATCACATCGTTTTTTAAAAAATTGCTTCATGTCGGTTTTTCCCATAAGCAAAAATGTGAGTTTATTTTTTTGATTCAACTACATTTTTCCCTACGTATTCTTCACAATTTCTGGTGATTGTTGAGGTTAATTATATAACCCGAACCAATTTAAATCCATACGTCTTTTGGGTATTAATATTTGTGCAAATCTCACCTGGCACATTGATATCGTTGTAACTTCGTTAGAAATTTAGTTGATTAACGTTTCTATTCACTAACTGATGGATTACTTTCTTGGACAACATCAACTTCTTGATTCGTTCTTAATTCGTACTGTAACACAGTGTAGAACATTATCTTAGTATGCATATTTTTATGAGGCTCATCTACTTGTATTACTGAAGAATTTAGTGCTCATAAAAGTATCTTGAGATCTCTCGTGAAAATATGATGTAGGGCATTTCATAACATTCATTCCCTCACGTATAAACACTACTGCCACAACATCAATCAGGAATAACGTCGTTATTAAACTACCCGGAAAATTAGAATAACATGCGAAGCTAGCTGCTCAACTGCAGAATTCTGGAATAGATCAAAGTACGCAAAACATGTTTCCACAGCACTAAGAGATATATACAGAAAAATCTTTCCTTTGTTATATATGGCAACGGGTTTGTATCTTCGGTATATCGTGTAGAAAGCGTGCAGTACTTGGAAAAGTTTAAACACACGTTTGACAATAAACACTACATATCAACTTGAAGAACTCCAAGGAGTAAGTCGTCTCAATTTTAGGACATGTTTTATAAGAATTGTCAAAATTAAACCTCCAGAACTCTCTCATTCGCTACATAAACTTTCACAAGGAATAGAGCTGGAATGAAGACTTGGCATGTGCTTAAACGCGCGCGTACTAGCGTTGCTCCTGTCAAACGTATCTGAAAGATGAAGCATAATTCCCCACATTGTCTGAATGTGGGAAAACACAGACGGTGATAGACTTAAGATGATGCAGGTTATATAGGCTTGCATACAGGAAAGTAGAAGGTAAGTCCGATTGTTTACTGAAAACTTGTAAATACTTGAAGCCTAACACGAAATAGTAAGACTTTCCAAAATATAAAATTTTCTATCTTTGTTTCACAGACTGTTCAACATTCCCCTTGCACTCTATAGTTTTAATATTGTACTTACTACAATCTTTCATATCGCTAGAACCAATGCCCTTATTGGATTATAAACAGATTATATGAATCTCTTTTACGCAAAAGTAGAAATGCAAAACTCCATAGCTAATCATTTCCTTCTGGATCTGGATATGGAAGTTGAGGAGGGTGCCTGAGGGTTACTGCACCTTTGCCCCATTGGTCCCCTTGTACTTCCTTCTTGGATCATCCGGGCCTTAAGTTATCGCCCATCTCAATTCGATGAAAAAGTCGGCTATAGTACCCGGGGGAGCTGTTTTCACATACTTCAGGGTTGGCCACTGTTTTCCCAAAATGGATTCTTGTAGGAAAGAAACGCCGTGACATTCGCAAAGCAAATGCTGCACTGTTTCGTCTTCAAATTCTAACGCTGTACACAGAAGTGTATTGCTTAATCTCATTTGATGGATATGTTTTCTTAGTTGGCAATGTCCAGTCAAAATTCCCACAGTGAGTCGGGTTTTGCTTCTGGTCATAGCGAAATAACGCTTAACTATTTCCTCGTTAGGATAGAATAGAAGCTCTTTGGAGAATTTGCAGCTCGTTCTCTCATCCCACCTTGATTTAAAATATGATAGGGTGATCAGTCTTGTCAAGGTAGCAGGTGATAAACGTGAACGACCAGAATCTATGATCGTACATTTCGCTGCCTTTCTAGCCCGTCTGTCTGCTTTGTTATTGCTAGCACACTTTGTATGCCCTTCTACCCAGGAGACAGTGATTCTGTTTCTGTAGTGTAGTTACGTCAGTGAAGTGTGGCATTCGTGGGAAAGTATATACTAGTAAGTTCCGCTTGAACTATACCGGTATACTTCGCCATAGGTCACTTGATGTTTAGATGCAGTCCTCTAGAGAAAATCCAGCATCCTGCTCCGGTTGTAGCCTTCGAACCGTCCCCAAAACTCTTCCTTATCCACCATCACTTATCAGTAAATCAATAGTTCGGGCGTGTATTGAGTAGAATGTCCATTTGAAAATTGCACAGCTAATTATTTAGGACAAAATGGTAGACGTCATTCTACTAGGGTAAAGTACTAATTCTCTCTACTGGAGACCTGTTTTGAAACATGTTCCAAACTCTCTAATTAGAACAACAAAATCATTAGCCTATCACATGATCGCAGAAAATCATATCCCTACCCTCTTCTAAAGCCTTTAGACTTTCATGTATTACCTCTACAAACTAAAGGAAGTAATTTAGATTATCTTGAAATTATGGAAATTGTTAAATCTTCAAAAAGTCGCTGATTAACACTTTCATGATCAAATTTTTTCCAGCAGCGTTGATTTAGAGCACAGATCATAGAAACTCGTAATGTATACACAGGTTGCTGTGTCTGTAGATACTGCTGTTGCTACATCGTTCCTTTATTTAGTTAACGTTGTTAACGCAGTTGTTTTAAATAATCTCTAAACACATGCCATTCGTTTACATATCACGAACATTACATTATGTTCTTGATTGTTGTAACTCTTTTATTGTATCTCTCGCTATTAACACATTTTTTCCTTTTCTTCACTGTATGGTTCTCGATGATGGGTAGGTACTACCAATCCGAAACATATTCAACTTTAAAATATAAGATCGTTTGAAAACTTTTTGATCGAATTTTTCTTCAATTGATTACCATTTCGCTTTTATATGTTACGGATTGCTGTCAGAAAATGTAATATTAAACATCAAAAACCACAAAGGTGATATGAGTCCCCCGAAATTTTTGGCATTTTTCAATAACATAATACCAAGTTTGGCTTATGAGGCAGAAAAATTTGTTGCGCAATTTACCAATTCTTAACTGTGTAGTTAAAATTTTTGTCTCAAATTCGGAACGTCTCTGCGCCAGTTTTAACCGAACGAATCCAGCTTTCTTTTAAAAACAAACTTATGTAAAAATAAAATTTAAAACCGTGTCCCGGACACGAATACAAATTTAATTGGATCTATCTTTACGGATCCGATACAAGCCGCATCATCGCCGAGCATGATTGGAAACGATCCGCAACAAATCGAGTCAATCGAGTACGTAACGAGAATAAATATTATTCTGCAAATTAGATATGACATTACTTATTCCGCCACCATACCTTTAATCCGGGCGTACACGCGTGCACACAGGTGCCAATACAAGGCACAATATCGCCACTCGCACACATCTCGTTAATAATTGGGGGTGCAGCGATATGTCACAGTCGCCTGGGGGTATTGTACCTGGTGCGTAGTATTTCCTATAGGTATATACCTACCAAGGGAGACGGTGCTGATCGTTGATTGCAAGGCCTTGTTTCATTATCGGTCTGTGTATGTACCGGGTATCAATGGCTCGGGTTGAGCCCGCCCAATCGGTCCCCGACTTAATGAATGATCCCGACTTGTATCCCGGGAACATCATTGTTCCCTTCGGTGCGTTCGATGTTTGCGGAATCGTACAGAGTGAGCCTACCTATATACCCATAAGCCGAAGGTCGATGTCTATATTGTCTTATTGGCTTCAGCTTCGGTGATTATAATTCACCACCGTCGAATGCAATCTGCTTGCATGGCGAACGTTTCAGGGCGATCTAATTTTATTTTATTAAATAAACAATTGTGTTAAATGCAAATCGGGTCGGGGCCAAGGAAACGGTCTCGGATCTCTTATGGTAGACCAAGAATGATGACCACAGCGACAAAAGAAAATCTGTGGGTGAAATTTTCGGTAATGACCTGTTGAGGTTTAATTGCAAAATCTCTTCAGCATTACCAATATATGAACAACTGGAATTCCATAAAGGACAAATATAGAGAATGATTAAATTACATATTTAAAGCCGATTCAAATTGAAATTTAAAGAACCATTTGTGAAGTCAAATTATAAGATTTCATTCATCACACAAGAATGAGATTCGTTTCATTTAGATGGTTACATGTACACGTGACTCGTTCATGTTGGCAATATTTGTGAAATAGTGATATTTTTGCACTTTCTTAAATTCACTGTGGAATGAATATAACAGGGCAACTATTTTTGACTTACGCCCTTGTTTTGAAACTTGATAAGTGGACCTGCATTTGAAGTAAATCTCTATAGTCATAAGTTTGTATGGGGGCAAGACAATACTGTGTGGCCACAATATCTGAGATTTTGAATTTAGAGATACTTTTTTCATTTGTTTCAGTTCTGGTTGAGAACTGTCATCTTATTTGTCTAATGTAGCAAGCCCAGCATTGATTGAAAGTTATGGTATTGGTAATGCATCTTTATTATTGACTAGGACTGATGATGTTGAGCTTACTGAAAACTTTCGATATTTTCTCAGAAAGTGAGCCAAAATAAGATAAGTTTCTTAATAGGCCTACCTGGAATTTTATGTGAAGTTAGAGGTTTCACTGTTTTTACTGTGATATGTGTTGAAAGATTTATTTGTCAGTTTGAGATGGTATTGATTGTTGATAGCAGGTTGTTTCAAAACATTTACTTCTACTTCAAATCCTTCTTCGTTGGGAAGTAATGTAAACAACTGGCTTAAAATAGTGAAAATCTGGGATTTAGGGTAATCACAATGGATGCGAATAAGCGTATCTGTTCGACTTTTTCCTATACATTTCGAAAGAGAAATTATTTTTACATATTAATAGATCTAGGGAAGAGATGCAGTTATTAGATTTAAGTTAGATGGTAAAATTAATAGGGTCACGGATGGACTCAAGGCGAGTTAAAAATTGAAATGCGTCATTCTGATTACTCTTTGAACACAGTGAAGCAGTCGTCCACGTAGTGGCGATAAATTAGTGGAGGACCTTTAAATTTGGGATGGTTTAAAAGCTGTTCCTCTAGTGAAAACATGAAGACCTCTGCTAAGAAAGCATATAAGAAACTGCCCACCTGTGGGTTAAGTGTAATATTTCCCATTATCCTAAAAGAACTTTTGTCGTAACAAAATGTCTAGATTTTCCATTAAGTCATGAATTAAGTGGGTTGGAATATTGTTTTCACAAAGGAGTTTCCTAGGGTTTCTAAAGTTGGGATGCGAGGATACAAGTTAACGATATCTACTGAAAACATTATAGAATTGTTGGGAATTGTTTGGGAAGATAAGAGTTAAACCAAGTTAATTGAGTTTTTAACGTTTTAATTGCATGTGAGGAGTCGTAAACTTTGGTTTATGTCTAGCGTAAAGTAGAGTAGACATCACGTGACAACCTGGAAAAAAATAATTGGTTGTGTACAACAAACCAATACGGCACGGTAGCGAAATCTTGAATTGTCGGTTTCATTCAAGTCAATGGGAGTCCAAGAACATTATAGAATTGATGGGAATTGTTTGGAAAGATAGAAATTAAACCAAGTCAATTGAGTTTCTAACGTTGTAATTGCTTGTGAGGGTTTATGTCGAGCGTAAAGAAAAGTATACATCACGTCACAACCTGGAAAGAAATAACTGAGTGTGTGCAACAAACCAATACGGCACTGTAGGAAAATCTTGAGGTGTCGGTTTCATCCAAGTCACAATATTTTCAAATAATAGACAATCTAGTGATGTGCACCTATTCCACTTTACACGGATTAATCCTTGTCTCCTAAACGAATAAATCTGTAGTCCCGTCCGCATGAGATATATCGCCCCGCGGCATCTCTCGTAAACCGAAACCAGACCAGAAATCTAAAAAAGGCGCTTTCGTGTACACGCATTAGAGATGCGTGTGCGTTGACGCCATCTTGTTAATCGTCGTCGTTGTCTTCATTATTACACGGGACCACCCGCAAGGAGAGCTTTCGCAGCCTCCAGTAAAGGAGCAATGACGTTAACGGCAGATATACGATAGATTGGGTTAAACTGGTAATTACTTCGGCTGTAAGTAGTTACTCTTTACGTGTAGTACGTACGGGGTGAGTTAACGACGGCAGGCTGAAAAATTTCGTAACGACGATCTCTCGGAGATCGAGACCCGTTGTTTATTGATTATTATCTATCGTATTTGTTATTAACGATAATGGTGGCGGATGGAGAGAAAGAGCGAGCGATATGAACTGTCGACGTGAGCAGAATACTCGGGTCTTCTATTGTACCCAAACGGGCTTTCAACATTCATAAGTTATCAATGCGATTTACCTGCTAGATGAAATTCGAATAGTCCTCGTACAGGAATTTGGCCCTGTTGAAGCAGGAATGGGGTTTTGGACATTGAGGGCGTTCAACATACTGAATACGCCTATGCGACACAATGAATTGTTCGTTCAATTACACAAAGAAATCGCGCCATTTAAATTTTTTGGAATTATATTTGTTTTAGCTTCAAAATTTTTGTTTAATTATATATGGAATAATTCCGAAGCTAAAAGAATTGCAACGCGGTATCAGATTCAGATTCAGATCAGATTCAGGTCATTCAGACTTAATTTGCTTTTTTTTGATATCTTTAATTAAGTTGTGAAGATAATCAAATTCAAAATTCGTTTTTCTAAAATATTGACGAATCCGATCCCCGTTTCTCTACTGTCTCTAAAATTCTCAACTTAGTTTCAAATTAATCTTCAATACTTTGTGTCTTAACCCAAATGGTTCCTCCTAAAGATTGAACTCAGGTTGCAACCGCCACTTTTGAAATGAACTAGCAAAAGCCACTTTTAATGAAATATTATTTTCTTGAAGGTGCGTTATAAAGCGTGTCTTTGCACTGCGTGGAAAATGCATATGTGCCTAGTAGGCGTTTTACCGCGTCGTGTGCCATCCCATAAATGTGTTCCCGGCTTAATACCAGTTTCTCGATATTCGGTAATTCATTTAGGTTCAATTTGAGAACAAAGATTAGAGATAAATTACTAAATGTGAAGGATCAGGAACAGTATTAAAAGCCTTTTCTCATCTGATCACTTTGTACCCTTTCATGCCGAAAAATGTGTTTTAAAATTTTCCCCGAGTTCAAAACGATTTCCACTTCAATTAATTCCGAGGACGACTCTTTATAAGATTTGACACGCCCGGCGGGAACATAACTTTATATCCATTTACCATTCCTATTTAGACTAAAATCCCGTTATCTGGGCAATCTAAAGGCGAGATGGCGCCTCCCCGTTCGAAATTCGGATTTGGCCCACAGTCTAGACTGAGAGATTTAACTTTTGGGATCGGCTCGAATTACGTCACGAAAATTGTATGAAACTCCAAACTTTTTGTCTCGCTCCATCACTCTGCCCCCTCGCGTCCCTTTCACACAAATCTGTCACCATTAAGAGGTTTGTTGCTCCTCGGTAGGTCGATGGATGGGTGGTGCGCAATAAAACCTTTGAAAAAAAAAGCTTCGAGATCGGTTTAAAGTGTGATTTAGCAAAGTGGCTACCGACTTCCTTTTGAACGGTAGTGGGAAGCGTTTCGAAACGACATTTTTTTAAACTCATCCTTCATTAATAGATAATTTCAACGGTGGCATTCGATATTCATTAATTTTCTACATTAAAATTATTCCGGAATTTTTTAATACACCCGGAATACTCTGATATGCAATTAAATCTGAAAACGGTTGCATGAATGTGGCACGACATGAAAAAGGAAGACCCATATAAATCAAAGGCAAATAATAACGCCTCGTTGTAAAAATCTATGCGATAATGTAAAACATGTCGGTGATTTTTTTTTTCAGTACGTACTGTTCAGGAAACGAGTTGTAGAAAATGCTCGTTATTAATTGGACGAGGTATTTAGTTTTTCCGTAACGAGGATTGTTTAAAGAATGATTGTCGTCATTACATTCGATTGAATAAAATTGTTTTATTGTTCATTTCAACCATTTGCTAATTAATGTTGACTTATGCTAATGCTCAAATTTCGTGTTTAAATAATTTTGCATAAACAAACCACTGATACTCAACCACCTTAACTTTCTAGTGTTCATAACCATTTGAAATGGCCAACGTCTTGATATAAAATCATTTTTATAAATTTTAGGATAGCTCAAAGATTTTTCATTATTTTTCAGCTTGCACGTTTGTTTTGCAGCTTGCACCGCAAGTTTTTGGATCTATTTTCTTTTCTTTCGATATGTGGTTATATGCTCATTTTTCTGAATAGTTTGCAGGAATCCCATCTCTTAGAAAATTTACCATCATGTCGGCACGTATGGTATTTTTGTAGTTTTGGTTCGGTAATGGGCTCCTCGGAAATTTCCCTCTGTTCCTCAAAAAAATTGACGATTGCAATGATACTGCAATATGTTATGGAACATTATTGAAAAGTAGACATATCTAAGGGAAAACATTTCTAGGGGGTTAAATCTATCCCTAATATTTGCCCCCAAAAAGTTTTTGACAAATATCTAAAAAACCGAGGAAGTATACATTAATAAAATCAAAACCAAAATTCTTTAAATAAAAAGACGTGAAACTATGTCTCCGATTTTAATGTTAGCAAGCCTCGATTTTAAATGGTCAATTTAGTTTTTCAGGCGATTTTCCACTACAAAAGCACTAACCAAATTAGATTTATTTAACGATATTTTCAAACTAAGGCATTGGCAGTAAAGATTATTTGCTAGGTTTCCGGGTTTTTTCTAAAATGTCTGAAGGGCTCTTATTTATTTCAGTTTATTCGTTTATTTCAGTTTAATCGTTTATTCAAACGATTTTTTCTGAGTTTGATGTATTATCCAAAATATGCGAAAAATATTTTAGGAGACGGAAGAAAAAAAATTGTTGGACATTGTCCATTGGTATGTAAAAATAGCAGTTGCCAATATATCTATTGCCTTTGGTAAATACATTTATTTGTACATCACTTTTTATACAAATTTTGAAAACCAACCAGGAGTAATTAACTTTTTGAAAATATACTTTACTGAAATACCATGAAACAAGGCTGCTTAGGATATCAATTTAGAGATATATTTTATTCTCCACAATAACTAGAGGCATATTTTATTCATTTTATTTTGAAAGTGACCGTGATCATTTACCAATTTAATTTTTATCTGCAAGATATTTAAGGTTATTTACTTCCATAATCAGTTTATGGTACTCTTGTTACGAACAGAAAACTCCAAATTACTTTATTAATACTATAGGCAATATTTACTTATATATGTTACCGGCAAGGCCCGTTAGGCAGTCATACCTAGGTTTGTCTAGGCAAAGTCCGCACTACCGGGCCACTTTAGGCAAAGTCCGAAATTGTTCGATATTTCGATATCCGCACTCTCACCGGTTGTAGCATACTTTAGCTAAAACACGTTTATTACCTTTTTTATTTTGCGGTTTCCAATTTATCTTTTTTTCATTTTTCCTTCATTAAATAAAACACCAAGGTATTCAATTTTCAGAGGTATCCTAGGTAGTGCATTTTAAAATTTATTCAAAAAACGCACCGGCGAAGTTTTAATATGGTATTTTAAAATAGTGTATCAGCCTCGTGAAATTAGAGGTAAAACTTGAGAACCTTCAAGTTCTTAAAATTACTACATATTGAGACTTTGTATCCTTCAAATAGATTTTTAAAAATTTTTAAAATGGTTTTTCGGAAAAATTTAATTTCTGACAGTATATTAATTTATTTCGTTCGACAAATGGTATAAACTCCACTTTCTATGCATGTAATACTTATTCATATAAATTCAAGTCATATAAGCTCAATTTGTTTAAATGGCTGAAAAATTCCAACAAATTTGGTGGTGCCTAGCACCTCGACATGTCCCGTGTTGAACATATTATCCTACTGCTTTCAATTTTCATTTCAGAAAAAAATTATTTACAGTTCTTGATGTAAAATTTTCGAATGGTTTGATCAGTTTTGGTCTAAAATGTGTATTTTGACAAATTTTTCAATAAACCGGTTATTTTGCAATTAATTTATTAGTATATAAAATAATATAATAAAATAAAAATGTGTTAAAAAAATTGCACCAGTTTTTGATGGGGAACTTCTTAATATGCAATTTCTAATATGTTCATAAGTGTTATTTGGAAGTTATTTTTTCTGGAAAATTTTCTGAAGAAGAATCTACGTTGACTCCACTAAAGAGTTCTGGCGAATTTTTGCGTTTTGTGTTGTTCACTTGGCAGTTTTCCCAGTGTAGAGAATAATCATCGCCCTTGTATCCACATCGCCAGGTACTCGGACCTCGGTCCGCAATAAAACCCCATTGCGCCAGCAAAAAGGAAACAAAAACCGACGGGCCCACGTTAATAAAATTTAGTGTTCCGAACAAAAGACACACTCAGTCCGACTTTATGTCTGTGTAACGCGACCTGCCAGGCGACTAATGACGCCCACATGAAAGACAAAGAGAGAGGGAGTGAGTCTAACTGGGAAAGAGAGAGAAAAAGAAAGGAGACGGACCCACGAAAAAGCGAGCGCATATTTCACGCATCGCTCCTGTCGCCCGCCATTTGTAACAAGGATCTTTTTTAGGTGCGGGGAACTCTTGGAGAATTCCATTTTTTCTCTCTCTCTCCTTGGGTCGTTTCGTTTTTTGGAATGTTTTACGGCCGGAAGTGATTCGGGGGCGTCCCGCTTAGGTTTTAATGGGATGGAAAACGGTCGTGTTTACGTTTTTTCTTCTCGCTTAACTAATTCGCAGATGCGCAGCTAACTAATCCTGAAGGATTTTCTACTCATTTCGTTAAATGCTGCGACAGCCTTCACAATGCCTTCGATACATACATATTTCGAAAAAGTGAACTGCCGGGTTCAAAACAAAGCGAGAGATAGCGTACAATTTTTGCAAGCAATTTGTTGCGTGGTTGTGGCTTTTCCGATTGTAAGAAATGATCGTATTTAAAACTGTTGATTAGAAATGTGCTAATAATTTCTTTGCTAGCCAGTTATATCCAACTTTTAAAAAGGCGTGGTTTTTTTTATTGACGACTAACTTATTTAGAACCGAGTAGTCATTTAGAAGCACTACTTGAAACTAATGAACCTATGTTAAGGCGTTGATCGATGTTTTCCTAGTGAGGTAATTTCCACTGGGGTATCAAATTAATCTGGAAGTTCAAAATTCCTTTAATATGTATTCTTTGATAACTTCACGCAGTTTGTGTAGAGTGGTCAGATAAATTCGAAATCAAAAGGAAAAATATGTGATCGCTTTAAAATTTGTGAGTGAAAAACTCTATATTAATTTTTGAGTTATTTTGTTATTATTACCAGGGATATCCAAAACACCTAATAAGAGCAATACAAAGTTTATACTTTAATATTAAAATGATAATAGATGTGGGTGAAGAGTTAACCAGGATAATAACAACAAATAAAGGAATTAGACAGGGTTGCTGTATTTCACCCGCGTTATTTAACATATATATAGACGCCATAATGACGTTTATATAAATGATTACTAGAAAAAGAACCGTTCTAAAGTATTACAGCTAGACCCACAAGTTATATAACTATACGAGCCGGGAAAGTTTTTAAAAAAAAACTTTTTATTCACTTTACACACTTAATTAACTACAAGATTACAATGGAATGTTATGATGTTACGCGCCTGACGTCTCTGATGCAAATCCTGCCGTGCTGTCGCATGAACCATATTTATATGTTTCTAGTTCTGCTGACTACGGATGTTGTCTTCTTTAAAATGGTCTCATTGTTTGGGGCTGACGTTACTCCTCCCCCCGAAGATTCGAATTCCGGGCTTCCCTAGTTCGGAAGTCGAACATCTTGGAGTTCCAGGGCTGCAGTGGCTTCTTCTTGTTGATTTCTTGCGATTCGTCTGCGGACAATCTTTTTCTTGACAATTACAATTAATATAATGATTATTAAACAATAAATGATAATAGTCCAGGCACTTGGTGTGTTTGAAATTACTGGTTTGTTAAGTACTGGGTCATTTTCAATGTATTCTTGTTTGATATTTTGAAGTTCATCTAAATTAGTATTTTCAAGTTTAATAGTAAAATTGGTTTGAAGTGAAAAGTCGTTATCTTGAATTAAGTTTGGAAACAATATTATTTGACCTGAAATTTCGTCTTCTTCATTGGTGATTATCCTCTTCTTAGTTGAAAGTTGACATCCTAGAGGAATTTCAAAAAGATATGAACCTTTAAGTTTTACTGCTTCCATTTGTTCGTGACAGTGAAGTTGAATAACTTCTTCTTGGGGTAAAATTACAATCCATTGATTCGAGTTTTCTGTCTTTTGGTAAATATTGTCGGCAATTTGAACTTGAGTTCGTGAGCATCGAGTTGGTGTCTTGACATCTAGTAGTTGAACTTCACAGGGATTTTCTTTAATATGCTGCAGGGTGTTCTTGTTGCAAATGTAGAACTTCGGTGATACTTCTACGCATGTGTCGCTTATTTCGGCATAAAACAATGCGTTTCTTGCGATAAATTTTGATTTTGGAACAATTGTCTTAAATTGACCTCTCGAAAAGATGGGTACTGAATACAAGTGATATATTTCGAATATGTAAGGATAGGTTATGGGTAAATGGAAAAGATATATAATTTTGTTGTTTAATATAAAACAATCAGTTTTGATTATATTTTGGAAATACATCATGTTTTCTAAAGTTACGTTTAATGGTAACTGATTAGTTTTGAATTTAGTGTTTAATGTTTTTAGTTCTTGAAATAGATCATTCGTTTTTATTATGCTTGGATGCACAGTGCCTAGTCTGGTGAAAGCAATTGATGTTTCTACATCTTGTAAAATTGAATTAATGATTTCAAACATGTTGATTAATTGAATTAGTGTGTCCTTAATGAATCTTGTATAGTCTCTGTTTATGCTACCCTGAACAATTCCTGAAATTTGTTTAATACGTGTGCTCAAAATTTCTTCATTATGAGTAATTCTATTAAGAGTTTCATTGAATTTATTAATTAGTGATATGGCAAGAGAATTTTGATTTTTTACTGAAGTGACTAGTTGTTTTTGGTTATCTTGAAGATTTTTAATTAAGTTTTCGTACCTTTCTCCGTCGTTGGCGTCTAAGTTTCCACTTATAGATTTAAATATAGAACCTAGTCCATTGATGAAACCTCGTTTTGTTCTACTTGGGTGTGGTAATATGTCTGTAATTCTACTTTCTACTTTTTCTTCTACAAAGCGTAATATTTTAACATAATTAGATACTTCATTAAAATAATGGTTATTAATAGATATATGCTTAGTTACATTTTGTGACTGAATTTTCAATTTATTAATTTCGTCGATCATAGGGTTTAAGTCATTGTAATGAATGAGGGTATGAGTATATTCTTTGATTTTCGTGATACCAATGTTTATAGGAATTATACCTGGGTTGTTTTCTAAATTTCGGTAGGTTATTTCTTGTTTGGCAAAAATGCATGGTAATCTGAAAAAGAAATTTTAATTTTAGTCTAATGAATACGTCTGTCTAAGTGGGCGTTTTACGTTGTCCATGTGTATTTTATTCTGGGAATTTGTTGAAATTACCTTTCTTTCAATATTAATATCGGATATTATTTTTGGTTTTTCGAATTTATTGGCGTATTTCTGTCGCGTACTTTTCTTTACAAAAGCTAATTGTTCTGGTTGGAAAATGTTTGGTTCATCGCGATTCTTGTTTACCTTTTCTAGAACGTGTTCTTTGTTTTCGATTAAATCTGCATTTATCTTCGAATATAATACTTTAGTTTTCTCTTTGTGCTGCTGCACGTAATCATTCAGCAAAATTTTATCTATCTCTACATTAAATGGGTCATTGTTTGAAATGTGTCCGTTAATTATATCAATGGGTTTATGTTTTGTTACAGAGTGAATGGAATAATTGTAAGCTAAAATTGCGTATATTATTTTCATTTTCGCAGGAGTTTTAGAGTATCCTTGAGTATTTAGAATTCTTAAATGTTCAATTAATGTTGAATGGAATCTTTCGATTATCCCATTGGATTGTGGATGGTTTGGGGAACAGAAATGAATTTGAATCTTATGTAGCGATAGGAGTTCTGTAATTACTGAATTTTTAAATTCGGTGCCGTTGTCTGCAATAATTATTTTTGGAATGCCATGATGAGAAAAGAAGTTGATTAAGTTATCTGCGATCTCTGTACTGTTTAGCGAGGTGACATAATATGCTTGCGCGTATTTCGAAAAGCTATCAATAATTGTCAAAAATTTTGATTGTTCGAATGTGAACGTGTCTACGTGGATTATTTCGAATGGTCTTATAGGTGTAGGCGTTTGATTCATTTGCATTTTTACGGGATTTCTATCATATTTAGCCTGCTGACAAATTTCACATTGATTAATGAAAGTTTGGATGGATTCTTTCATCTTGGGCCAATAATATTTATCTTTTATCCTGTCTAAAGTTTCTTGTATACCTCTATGGTTACTTTTGCCTTCATGATAGTTTTGAATAGTATTTTTGATTTCATCCTTTTCCGTTATGTCGATTAGTTTCTTTTTACAACGTTTGAATTTTAGAGAGGGCCATTTGAAATTTCTTTGCAAAACTAATGAGAATGGTTCGTACATCTCTTGGTCTTCAAAATACAAAAAGTAGTTTACATCGGATACGATATAATTTTTAACAAAATTTACAATGTCGTTTTCAAAGTTATTTTGAGAGATTTGAACATGAATACGTTGTTTTTTGTCGAATAGTTTAGTTATTTTTGGAAGTGTTGGTGAATGTAATACAGAGCTTATTATTATTTGATTTTGTCCGTAGTTTAATGCATGCTCAACAATAGGGATATTTATTACGGGATGTTGGTCGGCGTTGGAGTGCATTGTAACACTTTCGCTTTCGTTTTCATTTTGTTGCTCTTGGAGATTTTGCTGAGGTTGTTCGTTGTCGTCAACTTGTGCAATAGTAGAAATATTGTCTAGGTCAGTTTTGTTTTCATTTAATGTTGAGGGTTCGTCGAAAGTAATGGATTCAAATTGATTACCAATTAAGTCGTCGAATTGTTTCCAATAAGTGTCTGTTTCTTTAGTATGAATTTCTACTCGTGATAACGCGTCGGCATTTGTATTAGCTTTTCCTGATTTATAAATTATGTCGTAATCAAATTCGTCGAGTTTTATTTTCCATCGGTATAATTTTGAATTCGGATCTTTTAATGAAAATAGCCACTGTAGGGGTTTGTGATCAGTTATTATATTGAATTTCCTACCATATAAGTAAGGGCGGAAGTATTTGGTTGCCCAAACTACTGCCAACAGTTCCTTTTCAATTGTAGAGTATTTTTGTTCTGAATCATTAAGTGTCCTAGATGCAAAGGCGATTGGAAGATCTTTACCTATCTGTCCTTGTGATAAAACTGCGCCTAATGCAATATTTGATGCGTCGGTTGTCAAGTTAAATTTTTTTGAAAAGTCGGGATATTGAAGTATTGGCTCATTAATTAGCAAATTTTTGCAATTTTCAAAACAATTTACATATTCAGTATTTAATTCGATTTTTGCGCCTTTTTTTAAACATCTGGTCAAAGGTTTGGTCAATTTAGCAAAGTCTTTTATAAATCGTCTATAATATCCTAATAAACCTAAGAAACCTTTTATTTGTTTGGTCGTTTTCGGTATTGGAAAATTCTTTATGGCTTTTATCTTGTCAGGGTTTGGTTTCACACCTTGAGGAGTTACGATATGGCCTAAATATGCAACTTCTTTACAAAGGAATTCTGATTTGTCTAGCTGGATTTTAAAGTTTGAATCTCTTAATCGTTGGAATACACATTTTAGTCTTTCAATATGTTCTTGGAGGGAAGTTGAAAATACAATTATATCATCTAAATAAACCAGGCATTTTTCATTTTGAATTCCGCGAAGTATGTTATCCATTACGCGTTGAAAGGTTGCCGGAGCATTTTTTAATCCAAAGGGCATTCTGAGGAATTCGTAGTGCCCATTTTCGACGTTGAAACCAGTTTTTTCAATATCTGTTTCGTCCATTTCAATTTGATGGTAGCCACTTGCTAAATCAAGTGTTGTAAAATATTGGCATTTTCCTAATTTATCTAAAAGGTCGTTAATGTTGGGTAGGGGATATTTGTCGTCAATAGTCTTTTCGTTGAGTTTTCTGTAGTCGATAACAACTCTCCATTTTTGTTTTCCAGAGGCGTCTGGTTTTTTTGGGACAATCCAAATAGGAGATGACCATGGCGAGGTACTTGGTCTTATGATATTTGTGTCTAACATTCGTTTTATTTGATTTTGTACTTCTTGTTTGTGGATAAAGGGATATCGATATGTTTTCGTGTATACGGGGATTTCATCTGTGGTTTTAATTTGATGTTTCACTTTATTTGTGAAGGTTAGAGGAGTATTTTCGTTATAGAAAATATCTGAATATTGTTCACAAAGTTTTAGGATTTTGGCACGCTCTTCTCGATTTAAATGATCGGTTCTGATTTTTAAGAAATTAGGGTCTTGATGATTTGAAGTGTCAATGTAATTTAAATTAAGATTTTGGACTTCTTTACGATTGAATTTTTCTACAGGTATTGGAGTCGAAAGGTCGATAGTGATTGGAGTTGTATTACTATTTAGAATAGTAGTAATTGCGTTTCCATTTCTGGAAGTTGTTAAACATTCAGGGATTTCGCAGTTTTGAATTTTTTGATGGGGTATGATAATTTCTCCATTTGGAATAGAAGTTCTTACTTTTATTACTTGTTCGGACCGGGGTGCAATTGTAACTTGATTTAGGTTACTGGATGATTTGGTTTGGTAAAAATGAAGTTTTATTTTCGCATAGGGCGTTATTAGATGTTTTGTGTCGAAGTCGAGTACAGCTTGAAGTAAGGTTAAATTATCAATACCTATTAATCCATCGAAGGTATCATGGAATTTAAAAAGGTAGAATTTTAACTTAATTGAAGGATTCAAATTGAAAATTTTCGAAGGTGGGATCATTGTACTAAACTGATGTGAGGATTTTTGGAAAACTGTTGTAACGATAAAAGGGTCATTTCTTATCAAATTTGAAAAATATTTGTTTGCTATGTCTGGGTTAATGAACGATTTTGTCGATCCAGAGTCAATCAATAATTTGATATTTTATTCAGGAAAGATGATATAGGGTAATTCACTTATGTGTTCTGAAAGAGTGTTAATTGTTATTATAGGAGGTGTTATTTCTTTTTGCAATTTTGGGGGACTGACTGAAAATTTTGGTTTTTGGGATTATTAGAATAGTTTTCGCTTTGGTAGTTTTCTTCGTCAGAGCATTGATTGTCGTCATAAGTTTCATCATCGATTTCCGCATTATACAGTTCTTCGGAAATAAAGGGTGGTCTTTGATTCTGGGACTTATATGTATTATGGAAAGCATTTTGTGGTCGTCTTTGGAAATTCTGATTATTCTGATAAGATGTCGAAGGTCTTGGTTGATTAGTATTTCTTGTAGAAATGCTCATCGGTGTTGGAGGGGGTAAATTCTTTCTTATATTTGAATTAGGTTTGAAGACGTTTGCGTTTTGGGGTTTGAATACTTGAGCATTAGTTAAGAATCTCTGCGGTGGTAGATTTCTAGGTTGAACGTTAATGGGTTGTGAAGGGAATTTATTTTGGTTTCTGAAAAAATTATTTGGAGTTTGATAATTGAATTGTTGTTGAGGATTTAGTTGTTGTCGAGAATTAAAATGTGGATGTTGATTGTAATGGGGATGCTGATTCATCCTGAATGGAGTTTGAGGTTTTGGTGGATTTCTTTGAGTGAAATTCTGGAAATACTGTACATTTTCTTCTTGAATGACATACTGCATTGCTTCGCTTAAGTTAGTTGGTTTCATACATCTTATTGTTGTAGATAACGGTTCTCTAAGTCCTGATAAGAAAGTTTTTAACGCTAAATTTTGGTAAAGGTCGCGTTTTAAAGTTCGAGCTTCTTCTGTTCTTTCATGAGCAGTTATATAACAACATAATAAATTTAGAATATGTAATACTCTATCGTAGAAATTTTGAGGAGTTTCACTTGACATTTGTTTTAACACAACTAGATCTCTATTTAGACAAATTTCATCTCTTTGGTCAGAGAAGTTTGACAGTAATAAATTTTTTAAGCTTTCCCAGTTCGTAGTACTGTGTATGTTAACTATCGTCTTAGCATTTCCTTTTAATTTTGAAATTATTGAGTTTAGTAAATAGATGTTTTGAAAGTTTTGGGGATTGGCGTGATCGTAAAATTGGTTAATTAGGGATTCGCTCACGCTTAGGAATCTATTGAGGTCGTTGGGATCTCCATTGAATTCGGGGATACAAGCGAGATATTCTGGTTTAAGTTGAGGCATTGTGATAGATGATGATTGTGGTTGAGGATTCGAGACGTCAGTGAATGTCAAATTTTCGAGAGTATTGACAATAGTGTTTAAATCTGCACGGGACATTAATTGTTTTATGTATAAAATTGCGACTTACATTAGAAGTATGGCGACGATTTTCATTCTTCACTTTTTTCTTGGTTTCTGTTTCTTCTTAGCTGCTATAAGGTACGACGGTGGTGAGGCGATGCTGTCCTCTCGGGTCGTTGCCTTGCAGATCCGGGCGATGCGG
Organism: Cryptocephalus primarius; assembly: GCA_963576515.1. NCBI lineage: Eukaryota > Metazoa > Arthropoda > Insecta > Coleoptera > Chrysomelidae > Cryptocephalus > Cryptocephalus primarius. The sequence goes on from OY754941.1 coordinate 4,396,121, forward strand.
TCCCAAATCTCTGGTTTCCTAGTTTCTATGAGGTCCGACGACGGTTGAGGCGATGCTTGTCCTGCTTGTTCGTGGTCCTCGCAGATCCGGGCGATGTGGTCCCAAATCTCTTTTGCGGTCGGGAATCTTCTTTGATGTCCTCTGCTGACCGTGGTTCTGGATTATCCTCGGCTGAGTTGTCCTCTGCTGAGATATCCTCTGCTGACTGCGCCAGTTATATAACTATACGAGCCGGGAAAGTTTTTAAAAAAAAACTTTTTATTCACTTTACACACTTAATTAACTACAAGATTACAATGGAATGTTATGATGTTACGCGCCTGACGTCTCTGATGCAAATCCTGCCGTGCTGTCGCATGAACCATATTTATATGTTTCTAGTTCTGCTGACTACGGATGTTGTCTTCTTTAAAATGGTCTCATTGTTTGGGGCTGACGTTACTCACAGAAAAAAAATATATTTGCCACAAAAAGTTGTCAAAGTTATGAAATAAATATATTGGTAAAAAAATGAAAGTGATTTTCGCGGCCAAATACCCAATCAAAACGGTGTAAATAGTAGAATAGGTGAATCATTTTAATAACATGAACATGTTATTATGTTTTATAACATAAATGAAAACATATTTGAGATGTGATATATCTTATGATCGAAACAAAAACATTAAAGAAAATCGTAATAAACTATACAAATATTTGTGGGGCTCAAATCATAAAATAAGACGAGAAAGGTACGCAAAATAAAATTTTTTAAGATGGTAGGTGTGCCAAACTGTTACTACACTAATGACAACAACCAAAGAAGTTGGAAAGTAGAAGATATAAAATTTCTAAGAAGAATGAAAGGCTACACAAAACACGACAGAATAAGAAACCAAAATTTAAGAAAAAAACTAAATATTAATAATATATAATATATATATATATATATATATATATATATATATATATATATATATATATATATATATATATAAATATATAAAATAATAATATATAAATATAATAATAGAAAATTTGCAAAGACCATGTAGAAAAAAGCAAAAGCGAGAGTGTGATATTATAGATGTCATGGTAGACGAAGTATTGGCAGGTCAAAGGAAAGATAGATTTTCTAACAAAAAAAGTGTCTAAAACCTGATATGAAGAAGACAAAAAATCAAACAAAACCAAGGGGCAACACCATTTCAACCAAAGTACTATACCGCGCCAATTATAAATTCTACAGTTGGATTGAAGATTTTAAGACCGTAGTGAAATGAAACAAGAAGACTATCTAATGACCCTTCCTCAAAACCCATTTTCCGATACCCTGACTGAAGAGATAATGAAAGACGTACTTCATCTCCTGCTAACCCACTTTGGGAAAAAAATGAAAAACTTCCCATATCTTCACTGGTACATTAATATTCTTTAAAATGCTGTTGCTAATTATGCACATTCATCAAACCAACACAACCATGACAACGAACCATATTAGACTACTGGGTCAATTAACCTGAAAATGTGCGTATTTGAAGATTACCCGGTTGTACCAGTATTAGATTTTCATTCTTTTATTTGACAACTATTTATAATTCTATTTTGTGTGTTTTTATTCCTAAGATTTTATGAATTTTACAAAAGTTAATATTCATAATAGTAAAGTTAATATTATTGATATTCAGATTTCCATAGTGGCCTATAGTGATAGATATCAATTCCCATTGAGTAGTTAATGTGGTCTGTGTTTTAACTACATTTAATTTTGGTTCACTAATATTCAAATATTTGATTCATTATCAAATATGTTGATTAAAATTGATTTTGAGATAGATTTCTGCGATAGAAGCATTATGATTACTTCCGCAGTCTGTTTTATTTTAAGTTTTAATGTCTTTTATTAATGTACTCTATCTAGTCTTAATTTGAACGTAACCTATTTTATTTTTTATGGTACCATTTGGGGTGTGCCGGTCCACAAACGCCGGGGATGATTTTGAAAATGTATATTTGTTACGTGCAATGTAGTTTCTGCATGAAACAGATAAGTATGTCTCCGCGTTGATTTCTACTCAATAGTCCGTGTCTACTGTTCCTCTTGTGTGGTTATCATACATCACTGACTTTGGCTTCGAGATCACCTATAGCGAAAATTATTTCTCTATCAATGTTGCTAACCTGCCGTAAATGTCAACGATTTCTACTTGGCTCGAAGATTATGTTGGGGCATATACCTCGATTATATTCTGATCTATAGTTCGAGCTTCAATTTTAAGCGAAACTATGGCGCCGACTACCAATCACGCCAACTCACGCGTGATTACTGTTGGCGCGTTGCTATCGATTTCATTTGTTTGCATGATATGTTCTCTTGGGACAGATTTTTCTCCCGATAGACTCCCCGACGTCTCCCGACGATAGACTCCCGCTTCTTTCTGGGAAAGTAGGAGTATAGGTGGAAGTAAGTAAAGAGGTGGGAAGAAACAGAGGATCTAGGACCTGATTTCTATCGGAGCTTAGAGTGGAAGTAGAATCGTTAACTAACCCAGTACAGGGTTCGCCACACCCTGTAATAACCTGTCCACCACCAGGATCGTGGAGGACTACCACCCGCTACCCCAAAAGTACGATCTCCTCATTATCTTTTAAAGTAGAGTAAAGTTTTAAATTTACTCTTATGTATTAAAGGAGTTTATGGTTTATATTAAAAGTTTTATTTTAAATTCAATTAACGCTTCACTTTTACCTTAGTATTACTTCCTCAAAAGTGAGTGTAACCACTACAGTCTTAACTCACTAATAACAGTACTAAAAGTATACTGCAAAATTTTTAAATTTCAAAATTTGAACTCAAACTTTATACATAAAATTTAGTAAAAAATACTCAAAAATTGTGTTCGAAGTTTATCACAAATTTTTTGTTGACTCGTTTAAATTTCTCTCGAAATTTTTATAATGCCAACGTTACTTTCCAAAAATACCTTTAGCTGCCTTATGCTACTCTTTGTCTTTGATTTCATTCTTGATTTATTGCTATTGGAAAGAAAGTCTTTTTGCTCGTTTTGGATCTGATAATAAGGTTGTTATAACGATACGACTTGCTGAATTAATACCTTTCCATTTTCATATGTAAATTGACTGGTTTAATATCAACATATGTTTGTGCCTTTGCCCGCTTCACCATGTCTATAATTTGTTCAAAACCAATTAATTAACTCGAGTGGTCCGTGGTATAAATCAACAAACATTTTTTTGTAATTAGTATCAATCATTACATATTTACTATCCGTTATCTAAGTATTTTACTAATACCGTCGTATTAATTATTCCCGGAATTTGGTAATTATTAATTTTATAGCCCATTATGAATCAATATCGTAAATTAATTTTTATTTCGTTGTTTGGGTTGTTTTGTACGACGTTCCTCTTAAAAATTTATTCCCGGCGATTTATAAAGAGCGTACTGACAACTGAAACGCTCATGAAGTTGAAAAATTTTGCTCGAAATAAAAAAAATGGGAGTAGAAATAGTAACAGAGACAGGTCAATTAATCAACGTTGCCGGGAATTTATTTGTCGGTTTGTTGTTTTTCGATTTGGTACAAAATATTTTTTAATAAAAGTCGACAGTGAATAATCGACCATTATTTTGTTATAACTGTTTTATTTTCGGACGGGACGCACATTTCTGGTGTCCGCTTTAAAATAATCATGATTTCTGTTCGAAAACGAAAATACTTGCGTGTAAAACGTCACATTTATTAAAAGTATCGTTTCATCAAGTAACTTTTTAAATTTGAGCAATCGTCGTTTATGCCTAAACTAACCGATTTGATATCACTTTCATTTCCCGATCATTCTCGTTGTCGTTTCAATGGACAATTCTGCAGTTTTTTGACCCTCCCGCCGATAAATCCCAGAACGACGTTATGGACAGGCCGAATTCGAAATGGCCTAATAACAAATCAAATCGACCCACGTGCACTCCTCTCGCCATCCCTATAAAAATGCGAAATAAATTATATCAGCAAATTTTAACAAATGTTTATTTCGTATGCAGACGCCTACTTTGTTTTACTCTATCTTGGATTTATGACGTTCGTTTGAATTGCAAATCCGTTAGATGATGGTTTTTTTTGACCATGTGTGTGTATGTAACGGTGGCGAAAGTGGAATCCGGGCCCGTTGAAAGCAAAACTGAAACGGCTCCTTATTTATTCATTTATGTTCAGAAATAAAACGTAAGAGATCGACCTTCGTCGAGGTGCGATTAGCTTGTCCACCTAAATGGCCGGGGAGGACATTCATATTTTTATGAAACGTTAGAATTTGAACTCTGCTGTGTAATTTTTTCCTATTTGTAGTTCTCAAAGGTCAGCGGGCCGTGGGTCCTCGTTCCACTTTGGGACGTATCGTTTTACAACAAAAGGCGATTAGGAAATCGCCTTTTACGTAGGGAACTAATGTGGATTAGTTAGGGTCGGGAGAGTGACAGAAATTCGAGTAGAGCGAGAGAGGGAAATGAATCAGATGAGTGACAGATTCGTTTCTATCCTTTGTTCGAGTTGTGAATTACTTATGAAAAACTAGAGATCAATTTGTCAATAAATACTGAATATTCAATTCACATACACTATTAAATGGTGCTCAACAGAGGGGACAGGGTTCCGCACAGCAGTTATTTTCTAATTAAGGAGGTGTAATAATCACAAAATTATACAAATTACACGCTATTTGTTTTATGGAAAGAAAAAACACTCAATATGAACAGCTGAACAGTTGAGAAAATTTCTTTAAATATTCATTAAAGTCATGGAAAGCCGTTTTTTGACTGTTACAAACCTGGGTTCTTAGCAATGACAAATGTTGTATATGATAGATATAAACACTAAAAAAATCTACAAAATGAGATAATTTTCTTCAAATTCCCTTAAATTGTTAACGCGTGAAACCCGAAAAGCACTTATTTCGTCTGTAACATCAATTGATTGTAACTAAACTGTAACTATAACATTTGCTCATAAATATTTGTAAATCCACTTGATGTAAGTCTTAAGTGCCTTTAATAAGTGTTTTAAAATAAGTGTTGTTAGTCCAAATGATGTATAAGTTTCTAAATAAAGTTAATTGCCGTTAAAAAGATCCTCTCGTAAAAATTGATTTGTACAGCTTGCAGATAAATAACTTACAGCATCCATCGGGAACTTATTTTACTGTTATTTTGAAGGTTTCTTAATATCCATATCTTTCATGTGCAAGTTTTTCCCCGGCATTAACACATTTCCTAAACGAGGGAAATACTGCTTTTTCAAGGCGTGATTATTTCAGCAAATTTGTGCATCTCTTCAGTTGTTAAAAATTAGTGCATTTTGTCCCTAACATATGCCTGAAAAGCCTTCCGCGGAAAAATATCCAAATAACTTTTTCCTGAAAACGGATACCTATTTTCTAGTCTCATTCCAGTCGAGCACATCTCCTACATGCTATTACACAAATCGCCTTATGTGGGTTGCTAATGAATATATCACAATTAATTTTCTAACTTGGGAGTTGCACGACGAATTTGAGCTTCTAAGCTAAGAAATTGATAAAACAAATATGTGATATAAAAATTTAATTAGAAATATTTCAATTAAAATTTCGCGAATTTGAGGCTCCACTAATATCCCTTCCTTGGCCTTAGCGTCATTTAATACTAACAATTTTCTTACATAATAAGTAAAGTAAAGTAAGGAGGGAGAGTGGGTTTCGAATCGACCAAATGCTCACTTAGGATTTTTTTCTCACCATGCTGATGGGTTCATGTTGGACATTTACCTTTTGTGTAATGCGATTTTCTACCTCGGATATCTCGTATACATAGAAAACAGCAGTGCCTAATGCAGCCCAATTGCATTCCCAGAAGTAATGCAATAACTTTCAAATCACCATAAATTTTCCATTTATGTGTGAACTTTATAATTGGGGATAATAGGGATGATACTACCATTTCACGGTAACTTTTCCTTTAAAATCCATTTTATAAGAGTCGATAGATGTACTCTATCTCAGCTCGGTCATGGGGTAAACTCCGTTTTACTAATCGTTTTGGTATCTTTTTTCTTCGTTGTTTTCGTGACCTTTTAACCCATCACTTTCTAATTATTTATATTTTACTTGAATTATACGACCGCAGGTACGTTAAAACTTAAAGAAAAATGAAATATGTTGTTATCGGTGTAAATCAGATATAATTTATCGCCACTTTAAAAGCTCTGTCCCAGTACGACTGCAATAAAGATAGTTTGGTTCTGTTACATTAAATATATCGACTTGCGCTAGTTATGTCTTTATGAAGTACTAACCAACATTTCTGAACTAATGAAAATATTTTATTGTCACACGTGGACGCATTAAGAGCCGATTTTCCCTTCAGATGTGTGGAAAAACATCGGCCATGGCAACTATAACTTTAAAATGGACCGCGTAGTTGTGCTTTATGTTTTCCAGATTCCTTTTTAATGATGCTTTGACATTAGTGTGATTTTGTTTTATGATTATGGGGCCCCGCTAAATAATTTAACGTTGGCTAAATTCTACCCTTTGATGTGTTGGAGAGGGAAGGGGACGCGGGCATCTGGAAACGTTTCGACAATTCGATGCCGAATAATTTCGTCATTAAAACGTTTATCTTCTCAGTCTCGGGTCAATGACTATTGGTCGTGGTTTCGGGGATCTGATATTTATTTGAAGGTGTTTATGTCATTGTGGCTCGGATATTTGTCATGCCAAAGTGATGGCTGCCGCGATAAACATTTCGAAATGCTTCTAAGTAGTAATTCTTCAGTAAGAGTCTGTTTTGTAACGAATTTAATATGATTTTGGGGCCCAAAAATACCAAGATGATTCAGCGTCTTTCTGTTCCGCCGCTGATCAGAACGAAATCTTCCACGTTCCTTCGGCTTCTGTTTGTCGAAAGCCTAACCACGGCCGTGATAAATTATCCATCCCACAGTTTTTATCAATGGAAATCGGGAGGCGGTAACGTTATTATTTACGAAAAATAAACATGATTAAGTAGTAGCGATTTAACAAGCAGATTTAAATACGATACGCTCCGTATCGGATGAAATCAGATGAAACAATAAATTTTGTGTGTGCATGCGTGTAGTCTCTCTTTCCCGCCAAGGGAAATTAACCATTCGCACAAAGAAAATTTATAATAAAACTTACAGCAAAGCCTGATGAGATCCGGCGATAAGTTAAGAGTGTTTGAACAAAATTCGAATTGAATGGATAATTAGCGGATTCGGTCGCGCAAGGTAAGTCCATTTAAACAATAATATTTACTCTCTGAATATTTGTAATTACTGTTTGGATTTTATGCAAATGGCATATTTCGTAAAACATGGTATATGCTTGTCTATTTGGTTTGTCTTTGCTATTTCAAAAGCATTGTCATTCAGTATGTTAACTAATAAAATGTATTTCTAGCGATTTCAACGAAGCGTGAGTTTATCATGCGTATCTCCCAACTCTTATTCACATTGCGCATATAGTGCACATTTCAAAGTATGTGGCATCTTCCTGTGGCTTGTTCAGAACACGGCTTATTTAATAAAATTAAATTGGGAGGAAATCGAGGTGGTATGGAAATTTAAAATGTACACAGCTGTTATTCATAATCGGTATTTAAGTTTAAAACGGATTTTAACCTAAAACTCGTTTAGCCAATTGAAACACATTTTAAGCATAAAAAAAGTGTGGCGGTAATAAAACAAAATTAGTGTGATAACGGTGAGTTTCATTTGGGGAATATTCGAGAACATACTTACTGTCTAGACCCAGTCTCAAGAACATTTTCATTTCTTAGAAGACTTTTCTTCAGAGGAGGTATCCATGAACGATATTAGAGATATTCGTATTTAAACATATTTTAAGTTAAAATCCATTTTAAAGTTAAATAACGCTTATGACTAACAAGTTTATGTTATATTTACCTGTAGAGTTTCTAAGTTGGCTGCTGTATCTATAGCTGGAAACTGCTGACTTCTTTGAAAACAACTGAAAACGCTCATGAAACTCTAAACTTATTGCTCTATCACTGATTGGGAACTACATGCTTCTTTGACAATTGAACGCGTCCGAGGACTTTAAATAAGTTTCTCTTCCTTCTTCGTTCTAGAGGAGAGGGAGCGTTCCTTCTTCTTAAGGGAAGTTCCCCTCCAGTTCATTAACTGGAAACGAAACTTACTCTTCCGTTAGAAACTGAAATCGCTCTGGAAATTTTAAACTTTTTGCTTTGTTGCAGGCAACAAAAAAAACTATAAAGAGTCTTAATGGTTGCTCTATTTGTAGCTTGAAATTGCACACTTTTTTGGAAGCAACTGAAAACACTCAAGAAACATTAAACTCATTGCTCTATTACTGCCTGGAAATTTTCCTTTTCTTTCACTATTGCACACACTCGAAAGTCTTTAAGTAAATTTTTCTATTGTTAATTAAAAACTCAGTCTTCCTTAAAACTTTAAACTTATTGATCTGAAGCTGGCAGTATACTATATGGTATATGTTTGAAAGTCGAAATAGGTATTTTTGAGACCTTGATCTGAAAGACTAAAGTTTCTTAATCGGTAGCTCTATGTATAGATAGATCTATACATAGTATATGTATCTATATATAGATCTATCTATGTCTAGATAGATCTATATATAGATCGGTAGCTCTATAGGTATATAGAAATAGAAATAGAAATTTTTGAGACCTTGATCTGAAAGACTAAAGTTTCTTAATCGGTAGCTCTATGTGTAGACTTCTTTGAAAACAACGGGAAACGCTCTTGAATCTCTAAACTTATTGCTCTATTACTGGCTGGAAATTGTACACTTCTTTGACGAGTGAACACATTTTAAGTCTTTATTTTATAAATTTGTTTGTGTTGGAAGCTAAAACTGTAGTCATTCTTGAAATCTGAAAACGCGCTGGGGACTCCAAACTTATTACTGTGTTTCTAGCAGTACAGTTGGTATACTGGAGACTGTTACTTTGCGCGCTTAGATCCCTTTTCCACCAAGTAAGCCACATATTTTATACATATTTCATTACACATAATCTGAGTATTAATAGTAAAGAATTTATGCGCCCCATAAATTAATTTTATTTCGCAAAAATGTCTTTTCACTTTTCACTTAATTTTCTCCAAGTTTCTCTCGAATTTTCTCTTTTCCGCCCTTTTTTAATTTTATATTAACGTACATCTTGTAAGATCATCCATGTCGACACAGCATTAAAGTAGGTTGAACGAAATAAATGATAAAAGGCTATAAATATACAACAAATCACGATATCTCGTTGTTAAGAACTTTAATTAAGAGTAGTGAAAACCAATTATAAAGATTTTAATTTATGATATAGTTAACTGTACAGTGGTGGAGGATGTGCGGAACATAAATCGTCAGACTGATTATGTTTATTACGTGTTCATTAATATTTTTATGCGCGTTATTCATAACAGGATAACAACGCCTGCTAACGTAAATGCGAAGTAGCAATTTATGAAACAAAGGTTTTTGTAAACAACAAAACATGACGTTATAAGTCTGATATACTTCTTGCAATTTATTCAAGTAATCTGCATTCGTGCATGTTCAATTGGTTTGTTACATTATTTCAAACGTATCACGCAATCAATAAATTTAACGTCAAGTAGGACAGTAACGTTATACTGATGTCTTATCCATCAAGTTTGATCTAGTCACTGAAAATTTTTTTTTACAATACTTTCACTAAACAAGTATATATAAATTTTTTTCAATACTAAACAATTTTGAGAAAATGAAAAAAGAGTTGTAAATATGTACTCGGACGAAAGTGGAAAAATAATAATATTGATAATACAATATTTTTTGAAATCACGCCATATTTTTCCGAGAAATTACATACAATGCATAATATTTAAAAAAATGTACTTTTCAAATGCGACTGATGACAGTCCGAAATAACCAGATAAAGATTATGCTAATATAGGCAAAATAATCATCGGACTATTGTTGAGCGTAACTGCTTATAAGGGTAGAATTGAAAACTTGTAAGACTATGTTGACAGAAGTTATGACGGATTTGAAACAATAGACACGGTAACATTGATTCAATTCATTCTCATTAATACCCAAATTGTGGAAAATACCAAAAAAGTTGCCAAAATGTGTTCCAGAAAATAGCCTCCATAGAGGGGTACCATACGTATGGAATAAGCATTTACAACGATACACCTAACGAAAAAATAATTGAGTATTATAAATACCTGATCTCAATACATTATTACCGATTAAGAATTTAAGTTACGAAGGAGAAACCTGTAGTGACACTTCAATAATAAATGGAAATATCTATTGTTATTTACTTCATTTTTTACATTTATTTCATTTTTTTTACATTTTTATTTAACATGTATTTACTATAGTTGACTAAATTTGCAGCAAACACCAGAATTGGTTTCAAAGATATCTAAACAAAGAAGTTTAATTTAAAGCGGCTCATCACACAACGTTGCCGAAACTACAATTTATATGAAACTTCGAGTAATATGAAACTCTGAACTATATCAAACTACCTAAGCTTATTACACTAAGCGTAATAATTCAGTGAAAACTCTTACCCAAATTAGTGTTTAAGTTATAAGCTGAGTTACTGATATTTACTGAAATTTATTATTTGTTTATTATTATTGTTAATAATACATACTAATAATGTAATCAATATATTTGTTATTTTGTTATTAATTCATTATTTGTTTATTAATTACCTAAAAATTGAAATTAAAACATTTAAATTAAAAACGTACTGGAGGAATTTTATAAATTCATAGAAGATTTTTCTAAATTTTAGTTTTGATGGGACCCCTGGAAAGTGTGTATTCTGACTTCAATAAAGTACTGACGAAGTTTTCCAACTAATTTGTTTCAATAACATGGAATTATGGTTGAAATCTTACAAAAATCTACTAATATGATACTGAATTTAGAAATTCACAAATAATTTTTCTAACCACAAATTTGATAAACCTCCTCGAAGTTATATAGTACGATTTTCTTAAAGTACTTGCGAATTATTAGTTTTACATCTAGTCAAAGATACGAAATTGGGTTTGGAATATTTCAGAAATCTATTTACAAGCCTAAACTTTAGAAATACACACAAAAATTACATGTAAGTGTATATATAAATTATGACAGGCAGGCAAAGCGTTACCATACACTTGTGCGCGTCGATTGCAAAAAATTTAAAAGAGGAATAAGTTCAGTTGGTTAAAAAATTAGTAGGAAGAGGATAGGTAACTCCTTTGAAATGTGATGAATACATACAACATGTTACCAGGTTAGAAAATTTAGATGTGGTTAAATATGTTTGGATTTTTAGACAACACATTTCTTAAACCAAAACGTTCCTGTATTTTCAACTAGTAATCAGTCTAGAAAATCAATCATGCCAGAGTCGCCGTCTGAGGAGATTGCCGTGGCGCCGAGTCCTCCTCATCAACAAAAACTTCTCCGTCCGATTTGGCTGAAAACAAAAACAATGGCGATTTGCTTAAACCTATGGATTTTCGTAGTCTAAAGTCTCCGAGTCCTCGGAGGCGATCTCATCTCAATTCAGATTATTAAAATCGGCGCCACACACGAAGATAGCTTCTTATCGACGTGGCTGATCGAGCGGTAGTCCCACAATGAGATTATACGCAGTGCCTCCGAGAATACACAAAACGGTGCCTTCTTCGTGGAAAACGTACCGAGAATAAAATATTGTATTAAGTTAATTAGGACGAAGGCCGCTCGATCTAATGCTCGATTAGATTTTTCGCGTAGGTACGTCGATTTTTTTTTTTTGGTGAGGATAAATTCGAGGTGCAGTTGCCTCGCCTCATCCCTCGGTTTGACCGTTCGCTTTTATAAAAGTCAACAGCTGCGATCTCGAATTAGTGTAAATCTCAGGAAATCTCGACTTAGTTTTTTGTCAAACAAATCTGATACATGCTGTTTTTGAATTTATGCTCGTGTTTTCCAGACTACCGGGATGAACGGAATTAATTGCCGACGATACACTGAAACAAAATATTCGAGAGAGTGTCGAAGTTAAATCGTGTTTTATATCTCGAATCCTTATTAAATACAAAGTTTCTTAATGACATGTGAATATCCTAAATTATTTTAAAATGTGTATCAGTCTTGTCAACTTTAAGGAAATTTGTCTACTTTAAGAAATTTTAGGGTGATAGGACATCAGTAATTTTCCGTATTACAGGGGATTCTTATATGCTTTTATTTTGTTGTTCTGATGGTTGCTAAAGATTCTAGAGCTTTAGCATTTGTTATGTATTGCCTCCTAGTGGAGTAAAGTGCAGTACTAAAATACGATATGGATATTAAAGAGGATGTCAAGCTACATACGTGGAAAAACAAAAATGGAAACTTATACCTATACAGAAATAAATGCGTGGGTAAAATTTTCGTGGAAATTATTATCCATACAACTACCAAGAGGGATAGTGCCACTAATAACCACACCGGTGATGTACAACTTACGCCGTAAAAGTTTGAAACGTTTCAACACGAAACTTATTATCTTTCTCTGTAGCATTCATGAAAATTATCTAGATTTTTTTTAACTACCCAACCTGTTATAAGTTTTCAGTTAGTTCTATAGTGATAAATAATATGAAAGCTAATATATTAGTTGATCATAAAAATGCCACAGTGTTTAGTGATTAAAGGGCCAGTGAATTTAGGGATTAAAATTGCTAAATTTAAGTTTTCAGTTTTTTTGTTTTAAAATTAGAGATACTAATACATAATATACCGGGTGACAATTTAAAAACTTTCAATCGGGTTTAAATTTAGAACTAACGACAATTATAAAAATTGGCAAGACACGTCGATTTTTAGAAGATTTTGAAGTTCATTCTTTACTTAGATATTGATTGTATTTATATGCATTGGTTGTTTTTAATCGTTTTTATTTTTTGTAAAAAAAACACGAAAAATGAAAAATATGGTTTTGAGAACGATAACAGTAGTTCCAAGTGTGGTTCGGTTCGATATACCGAAGAATCCTTCCAGTCATTGTATTCCTTTTTAAAACTCATTTCCAATTTCGTATTAATTCGCATTAAGATGGTTTACAATATATCAGAACGAGTTGAAATAATTTTTATCTATGCCTCCCAAAATCGTTGTTGCCTAAAAAGAGCTACGTTTTAAACGATATCCAGGGAAACAAGTAAGCCGTACTTACAGTTGACAGTTGGTTAACAAAGTTGGAGAAACAGGATCTGTCGCCGATAGAAAAAGATTTACACCAAGATTGTTCAGCTGAGCTGCTCAGATAGAAGTTCTTGGACAAATCGGTATTAATCCAGTTTTGTCGACTCGTCAAGCAGCCACAGAGATTGGCCAATCGCGTGAATTTGTCAGAAAAGTTCTGAAACTCCAGAAATTCCATCCTTATAAGATGAAAATTCTCCAGGAACTTGGATTGTATTGTATTGGCGTGACAAAAATCGTTACATTTTTATAGGTTGTACTGAGTTCACTGAGTTAACAGAAAAGTTACTCCATTTTAACAAGATGAAGCATCTCCACGCTATGTACTTACTCCATGTTGGACAATGGTTATGTTAGTCAGTGGACTGGTAAAAGAGGGGCAGTGGAATGGCCACTACGTTCACCCGACCCAACCCCTAACGATTTTTTCCTCTGAGGTTATTTAAAATCTGCCATCGTTCGTTTCCAACCTAATTCAGTTGAAGAACTAAAAGATAGGATTGCTCAGAAATGTCGCATATCCAGAGGCACTTTTGCGAAAGCTCGAGAAGAGCTTTATTACAGTAGGCTTTATTTTTGTCTTGAAAATAACGGACACCATTTTGAACATCTATTGTAGGAACTCTTTTCAAATATATGAATTAATTTTTTGATAGTGATCATTATTTTGTTTGAAACTTTCCTAAATTTTTTTTTAATAAGATACGATTAAAAATAATTAAAGCATACAAACTAATCAACACCTAGGTAAAAAATTAATTTCTAAATATTCTAAATCATCACTTTAATTTTTTATGTACGGAATATATTTTTTTTCATTTTCTCCAAAATTACTGAACCAAATTTAAAAAGCAAAAACCGTCGAATTCACCATTTGATAAGCTTCAAAATAAATATCGCTTGACCCCTTTTCCGTATTTAAATTTTAGGGTTGGAACTCACCCTGGTTGAAGGGTTGAAGCGATAGGGTTGAAAATATACGCAAAATGGTTCCTCCTCGAAATAAAAATCGACGTGTCTCGTCAATTTTTTTAATTGTTGTGAGTTCTAAATGTAAACCCGATTAAAAGTTGTCTCCCTGTATGTGGGTTGGGTTAGTATCTTTTAAAAAATCGCTGAATACGTAGATTTCGAATTTAGACGCACGTTTTAGATTTTAGATGTACGTTTTGTAGCTTTTAAAAATACCCAAGTAGTCAAAATTTCAAACCTCAAATCATCCAAACGGTGGTTCCCACCAGTTAAAAGCTATTTAAGGACAAAAAATCTGAAAAAGTCAGATTGGTTCATTTCGATATTTCAAACCCCACTAAATTTTTTCATAACTTCTTGAACAGGTTATAAAGCCAAAAAATATTTTGTTGAAAAACTGTTTCTCAGTCGAGGTTACCTTTGAAAAATTTGAAATAATTCAGATCGTTTTTCTACACATCTCTAAATTTTACCAGATTAATTTTTTTTGAGTAGCATTTACGTCCATCTTCAAATAGTTACCAAAGAATGTTGAATGTGGATTTTTGATGTTCCTCCATTGAACCAAATACCAAAATATATTTCTCATGAAGTCCTCGTATATGAGCTTTAGGCCATTTTAACTTGTGACACCTTCTGACCTTGTGTGTTTCTTTCTGTTACCCAAGGAAAATATATTACTGGTATATACGTTTTGTTAATTGTGACATGAACGGTCTTACTTATCCTTGTGAGTCATTCGGTTGTCGTTGACTAATTGTGTCTATTTTTGTTCTAGATATTTGCATGCAAGGAGTAGAATTTAGAGCAACATTTTGTTCGACTCTAAAAAGAATTCTGTGATATACTATGGAGTGAAAAAGGATTTCGAAATATTTTTTAAGAACGTATCATTTCTTTCCCCGTTGTTTCTACATTTATTTCAGTTTATCAGTTTTCTTGCTTAAATTTCTTGCTTTAGCATAAAATAATACTGGACTTCAAAGAAGGAAAGGATAAATTAACAAATGGTTAGGTTATTAAATTTGTTTAGGTAACAATTGTATTAATAAGTTGGCACAAATTCTAACATTTTTGTATTGACATGAGCAACTAAAGAGCTAACAACATATTAACGCAATGAATTATTTAAATATTAAAAATTTTATTTTCATCCATTGAATAAAAGTTACTTTATTTTTGTTAATTATTCATTATTTTGAATGTCAGATTCCGAGTTGGTTGGGAAAAATTCAGTAATTTTTGCAGAGTAATTTCAAATATCACTAAATGTGAAATTTGCGTTTAAAAGTGTCAATATCATTTCTGAAAATGCTAAATAACTTTACTATATTCATACTTGGTTGTTATTAAATATGTTCAAAAAATCTCACACTTTGAAAGTTGAACACAGTTTATAATAGCTTTAATAAAGTTATTTTAAGAACCTAATATTCGTTACGTACTTACGTAACATGAAATTCAATTTCACAAGTGCAAAACTTCAAGAAAAATTTGATAATTACTGATGTAGCAATTGTAAAACGCATTATAACATAGTAAGTACTGATTTATAAACACAAGCTTTTATTAGAAGTCATAAATGAAAAATAAAGAGAAGGACACATCGACATGGTTTTAACATACGCCTATCCCATCTGCAGATTTAGATGAATATTTATCTAATTGTTATTTTTGCATAATTATCACGAATACTTATGATATAATTGCTTAAGTCTATTACCTAAAGCCCTCGGACGAAATTATATACTGTTAAACATCTAAATAATTCAGTGTCGGCTAATTTGGACGGTGCTAACAAATTTTGTTATCCCACCGGCTTCCATTATCTTGTCGCCATGTTCGAAACTATAAGCTAACTAATTAGAACATCCACGTTTAAATGTAAAATTGGTGTTCATCTTTGCCAATTAGAACGGAACCAGTGTGTACAGCGTAAAAAGCATCTATTTGTCAATGTTGAACACGATCCACACGAAAATATTCCGATGTCTGGGTTTGTAAAAACACATGCTTTTTAGCTCATGTAGCGAGAGATATTAATGTTGGAATCAGAGGTACTATGTTTGTAAATAGTCGAATTCCAGAACAATTTATATATTTAGCAGCAGATTAATCTCTTGTCGCGCTCCTTCAACCAAGTATTTTAATCATTCCAGGCTTCCTTGTCACGTCGCACTATATTACCAAAAAAATATGCTCAATGCCACATGACACGGAGATCTAACTTACGGCCGAAATTCAGCCGCGGTATTTATACGACGAACACGTGTAATACCTGATGTTTAATATCATAAGGGCACAAAAATTCCTGGATTAACACATTATTTTTCGTGACAACTCACTTGCAGCTGTTGCCGGGGCGCGCCCGTCTTGTTTTCCACCTTCCGATTCTTATTTTTATTGTCGCTCTAAAAGAGGAAACAAAACGGCAAAATCAGTATTTTTAAGTTTCACACACAATTTAGAGATGTTTATAAGTTTCGATTCGACACATTTTGTTGTGATTTTGTCGTCAAAATGATTAGAATTTACAATGCTACAACTTATTTGAAATTGGTATTACACATGTTAAGAATTTACATAGAGATACATACATTATACGATTTGTGGAGATACATTTATGTATTTACTAAGTATAAATTAAAGTACAATTTAATTACAACAATTTGGCTGTAATATACCATATTTCATTGCCTACAATTTACATTCAACAACCCGACATAACAAAAGTTACATAATATCGTGGTTGTTGTTCAATAATTATAAATCTTCAATAGTCATTACAGGAAAAATATCTACTGACGTACATATCCAATTAGCAAAACATTCCCGTTATCTTTAGGTATGGTAATTTAAAATAATTGAAAGCTATTTGCTAATACGTTGTTTCATAGTAAATATTTGCATTCTTGGTAGTTTAACATCAGTAGGTAATTATAACATCCCTAAGAAATATGGAGGGATTAAGAGGCACCATAACATACCAATTTAAAAACTAATTTGAATAAAAACGTTATCGAAATAAAATGTTTGTAAGGTTTTAATGGGCAACAGTGAATTTGGTCTCATTTAAAGTCAGGGAAAAGTCACCATTGTAATTTGTAATTATTGATTATATATTTTGTGCTTAAACCGTTGTTAACACCACATAACGTAGTCCTTGAACTTCTCTTAGGTTGTCAGTTGGTTCTTAATTTTGTTTTCAATTTTTGTCGATTGTAAAGTTTTAAACAGTAACAGTTTTAAAAGTATTTCGTGCTTTAATCTTTAATATATATATATATATATATATATATATATATATATATATATATAGAACCCGATCAGAACCCGACCAGGCACTGGCGGAGCATGCCCGCGCAATCTATCATTACACCCATTATTCATAATATACGTATTAAGAATGTGACAAAATTAAACTCTCGGTGTAATTAAATTTGATTGAAGGTAATTAAAACTCTGTTACATTGTGTAAAAATCAAAGTAACAAAATATATTTATAATTTTCTGATTTTGTGAATTTTCTTCATTTCCAAAATCATCAATTAAATAAATCTCCGAAGTATTAACGCCGGAATCAAGTAGTATAAATTAATTTTGGTAATTATTCAGATCATTATCATCATTATCATTATCAACGAACCATCGTAGATCAAAATCGGTGGAGTCAATCATCTAATTTGTGAACTATGGTGATATATAATGTATGACATTTTCGATCAAGTAACCAATTATTTCAATAATTAAAACCGGAATTATTTTTGTGTTTTCTTTGTAAGTCCAAAAATCGTTTCCACACGTTTTCATTATCTTTTCACAGTGCATATCCTTATCCGCTTTCAAATGATACTTGGCTCGTTTCCGTAGCTCTTTTCATTTATGTGTAATTTTATTTTGAAACATATTATTGTGTTTTTGTTGTGTGTAACTTCTGTTCCATTGTTGGAAAATTTAGTGTCAATGTTACATTGGACGTTTAATTTTCATAGCATTTCTTTCTTTTGTCTTTCAATTTATTTAAACTAAAAACTATTTGAGAATTTTCGGAAAATCGTCAAAATAGGCACATGTAATGTATTTTAGGCCATCTAATTAAAAAAAAAGGTGAAATATTCAGAAGGTCGCTAATTTATCAAATGAACATAATAAATGAAATATATTTTTGAGGCTAAGGAAAACTATTCATATCGAAAAACCGTAAACAGATTGTTTGTCTGTGTGTTCTTTTGTAGTAATCTCCAGAAGGGTTGAATAAATTCTAATGCTGTTCTGTAATCTGTTTGATCTGAATCGGTGTATAAACAAAAAGGAAGAAACGAAGACACATAAATATAGGTGGAAATATGACAATCTAAAAATGTGAAATAGCTGCCAATAAATCGACTCTCTAAAAGTACTCTCTTCACCCCAAGATAGCGCCAGTCATTCATTTGCACAACGCACATATACGAAGACAATGAGAAAGTTTTTTTCAGCAAATACTATGTCGAATCTGGTTAGCATCCGTCAAGTAGAAAATAATTATTTTTGTATATTATACTGATAGAAAAAGAAGACATGCAGTCATCATTGTTACAATTTGTCAAATGATTTAATTCCCATTGATCCCTTTCGAGGGAGTGTGGAGAAATGGGATAAAATGAGGTCGATCCCCAAGCGAGGCTGGTACGTCTTTGGGTTATATGGTTGTTGGTATACTAAGTACGTTTTATATTTTTTTATATTTAGATTTTTAGCTGTAGGTTTTGTATGGTTTGTTTATATTGATAATTTGGGTCCTGGAAGCTTTATTTCAAAATTAACTTACGTTTGGGAATTTTCAAACTCTTGTTATTGTTATTAATAAAGAAAGAATTATGAAAGTGACTCCGTAGGAGTTGAGGATAGTGAGGATTAAGTTAGGTAAGTTACCAGTGTTAAATAAACTTTCACTTTGGTATCACCTTTTATTCGCATTGATAAAAGTTTACACATATACTCGTTCTGTTCACGTATTATGGAAGTTTTGTTTAATTAAAAGATGATGATCGGGTTGCTTCATTGCCGTCATTATTTTTACGGCAAATTAGGGGACGTAAGAATACCAATAATGTAAAATGTTTATTTTTCATAACTTTTTGATATCATTTCATAACTAACATAGTTGATATCCTCCTCCATATGTTGTATCCTCCGACTAATTGTGTTATTCGACAAAGGCACTTTTAAAATCAGCATTTTAAAGTCAGCATTTTAAAATCAGCTTCACCATCATGATGTCCACCATATCTCTAGCAGCCTGTAGAATAAGTTGTTCTGTGATGGTATGAGGCTTCATATATTTCGCGATTCTTGTAAGATGCTAGCAAAGCGTTGTCAATACCAAAGTGTTGATGCTGTTTTAACATGGATTTTTTTTGTTTCAATTCCTTTAACTTCCTGGCAAAATATCACGACGTTTGCCAACCGTGGCGATTAGCTTTTAAATGACTTTAAATGACGAATTGTGATCATGTTTACAATATTCTCATTTCTTTACACTCGTGTTACTGGTTGAAGGTATAATTTCTCTGTCTGCACTATTATGTTTATTACTAGTCAAAAATGGGTCCATTAGGAAAGATACAAGAACCAAACCAACCAAAGACAGCAAACAAGAAATGATACGACTCTAACTAAACTACCATCTTTTACCATGTGAAAGAAATGGGAGACAACGAAAAATACCCGTAAATCCTTTGGTCACTTAGCGTCGTTTATGAATGTCCAGATGACCAGAAGTTTCTTACTTCCTAAGAGGGCTCTTAGAATGTTATTGAATTCGTACGTTACAGCCTTGAATACATTTTTGAATCCATTTTTTTTGTTTCATCTTGGAAGTACTGTATCAGTAAGAACGTTTAGTAAGGGTCCCGAATACTCATCAGATGGCTCGATTATAACATTGGACATTTTAATTTCAAAGCATTTCGTCCGTTCATTTTTCAAGTCTGTGAAACGAACATTAAATAACAACAAAAACATCTTCATCACCTTCATTTGACGATCTTTGGAAACTTTTGATTTGTCAAATTTAAACAACCAATTTTTTGAAATGTTACGAATTGATTGTTCAAAATTCTGAGTTCCAAATTAATCTCCCTTGAAGTGATGACTGTAATTTCGCTACCGAATAAACCCGCAACAATCATGCTCTCTATCCGCAGTCATTCAAACTGTCAGATTTCCTAGATAAACCTCCTCGATATAATTTCCTTAAAAGTATTGCGCACGATTCGAATTTCCCGTGTCTGTGTGTGTGGCGCGGCAGGGAGACGACATCTAATCGCGTATGATAGCGTTTTTCATTGAGAAAGGCGCACAATTTACCTCGGCCACGTAAGAATAACACATTCTTCTCGGGCTGTATCTGATAAGGGCCCGGTAAGCCTTTAATTACGTTTACAATTAGCGTCGGACGTGCACCCACTAATTAATACGGCAAGCGGGCGAGCCGGAGTCGGGAATATGCACACAATGCGAGATGCCGGCTCCCTAGGGATGTCACAACGAAATGAAGAGAGGGAGGAGGACGACGTATGTTGTCTTCTTCTTCTTCTTGAGCGGAGGCCTCGAATATGTTAATACGCTGAGAGGAAAAGAGCAGAAAGAGGGGCCCGTCCGTAAAGGCCGCCGTATATCTCCTGCTACTAATTGCATACAAATCAAAGGCTGAAAGAGACCGCTAAATTTATGTTAAATATCCCAGAGATGCGATCTTAATCTGCGACCGACTGTCTGCGGAACGCTCCTGCTGCCCCTCCGAATTGGCCTGTTTGTTTCGTTAATATCGTTTTCATTATTTACTGAATTAATGTATCGCCCTGATCGGTCTAACCGTCGCTTACGTATTTGGCTATTGAAATCCTCTCTGTTTGGTTTATCTCTCCTTCAGCTTATAATCCAGAGGATATGTTTTATTAATGGGCACGCATGGTCGTTCCTTGCAAAGGTATAGTTGGTAACGTATTAGGATATGTTGCGAAATCGTCACTCGGCGAGATGCTACACGTTGATTAACGTGCATTAAGGTCCATGTTAGATTCTATCTGTGAATCTTTGGAATAAGTTCAAGTATGAAATGACGCATATGATAGTTCCCATGGACACGAAACAGTGTTTACGAACACATTTAATATAAATTGTAAAGTTAAAATCCATGAAGTGTAATGTAAACAAACATTCAAAATCGCCGTCCGATCGAACGTGCAAAGAGCAGACAACATCTCCCACTCTTGCCAACATGATTAAGCACGCGAATATGAATTTGCACATGACAGTGGTGCACCTACGACCCTTTGTAGTTGTTACATATATTTCACTAGGTCATGTGATACTAGATTTGTCTTGATTGAACTGTACGTATAAATAGGTATGTAAAAAAATTGATATAATTTTTGATTTAAACTTTTATTAACGTGAAATTTCATTAACCCTTATATCCTACACACACTTTATATATTTTTAGACAAATAAAACTAGCGAAATGAAAATAGAATGTAGAAAATCTTGACTCGCTGTCGATCATTCGCTCTATAGTAAACTCAAAAAGTGTCAAACTATACAAAATCGGGCTCGCGTCACAAGATAATTGAGAAGAATAGTCACACATACGCCAGGCTGAAATAACGTGCCGTCTAGAACAAAGGAGTGGAACCTTCCGCTGTATTCAAATCTTGCAAACAATGCCGTAGAGGCGACTACGGGCAACTCCTCGTACTATTGAATCCTCAGCTTTTCCCGTGGACGCCTATTCCACTTTTACCAACATGATGATCAACAGCTTAAACGTGAAAACGGAGTTCCGACCACCTAAGCGACACGGGAAAAGCTGGACGTCTGCCGCACCTTTCCTCGTTCTTCTCAGCGAAAAACGATGACCCGAGACGTTAATATATCATTGAACGAAATACCGATGCAGGCGAGAACTCGATTTGATTGAAGAAAACAAACACACGCTCCTACGGAAGACACATACTCATACGGAAGGGTCAACAATACAATATGAAAGGAGTTATTAAACATTGCAAACGATCAGAGTGAATTAAACAAAGTGTTCTACAATAGAACGTGCCTATACAACACGCCATATAAGCAACGATCATAATATCGACCAAGTGAGTTGCCCACCTCTGGCTATAGGGCGTTTCTAGTACTAATACGACTATTAACTTAAATAAGGACGAACAGTCGAGAACCAAACATAACAACCTATTTGCATTGTCGAAGTTTTTTATTGTCTAAATTTTTAATGTACAACTTTTAAAAATAGACTTGAATTGAATTATCGTGCACATTTCGTACAATTTCTTTTTCGGTAGAAATTTCCACATCAATGTCTTCATTAATACTTAGCTATCTCACAAGTCACAAGTCTGGTGGTAAATGTCTTGTATTACGTAATTCTTCCTATTGAAGCTCTAAAATAGAGTAAACGATTTTACTATTTTCCCAATGATCCTCCTTATGGTTTATGAGCCCAACTATTTCGAACTCAACAAGTGACCAAGAGCACCACTCTTCTTAATCGTTAGTGTTTTCTTACGCAAACACTTAAAAAACCAATACAGATATATTTGCGTTGGCAATATATTTTGGCACTCGTTAAAAACGAGTCTTGCACTGTTTCTTCCTTGAGTTGAAAATCAGATTCGTTAAGTTTCTTTATACAGTTTAATGCTTTTTTTATACCATTCCCAGATATGGAGATCTATAACCAATTCTTGCAAATGCTTGCAGTTTTCAGAACGAATTTGGGAGACCACACGATCCATTTACAAGACGTGGCGAGATGACTACCTACCGGATTAAATTAACGATACCAAAGATTCTCAATAAGAGGAAATTTATTTCATTATATAGAGTATCTTCAGTATAGATAGATAATTTTAACATGATCTTATATAAGGAATAATTTATTCCCAATAAATTCATTCCATAGAGATTTTCATTATATACAACTTCACTATATATAGTTGTGACTATAATACCATATACACCTTGATAAAAACTTCCACAATTCCATGTCCATGTCAAATCAATCCATAGAAATATGGTGTTCGGTCGTGAGTAGAGGTTTTTAAAAACACAATACTACGACTCGATACAAATTTACTGTTTTTTAAATAAAAACAATAAAAAATAAACTTAAAAACTACGTCTTTACAGTCGAACGGGGTGGTGAGCTTCTGCTGAATGCTTCTAAATAATAATGTTCAGTCCCTTTTATTAGTTAGCACTAATCGCTAATCACTCATGTCCTTTTGATTTCGGGACGCACTTATCTTGTTGATTTGTGTGATAGGGGCTGTTTCTGGTTATATGATTATAGTGACAAATCGAACTTGTGTTACACAATATATATCTAATAGTCTTGACTCTGCTGGACAGATAGGTGTATGTACTGAATACAAATTATTCTTTAAAAAAATGAGATCGCATTAATTACGAACATTGTTGATTTATTACCCTGATGGTACACTTTCGTTATATTGTAGTCTTTTTAAGTTACTTTTGAAAACCTTTCTTGTCATAATACACACCCTCAAGATTCCTTATCCTGGGGGACTCCCGTGGCGCTCCTCCAGGCTTCGACCCTCAGAGGGAGAAAATCGACCGAAATCACTGTCGCGCGTGTACACCGATGCAGATGTGTGTGTGTGTGTGTGTGAGTGTGTTTCTGCATAAGTGCATTCTTGTAGTGTGTCGGGGTGACCCCGGTTCGGCCCTAAGTGCATTTACGTGTCGTCGTCCCGATCCGAAATGTGCATGCGAAAAAATATGGCGTGCTCGAACATAATTCCGACACGAATGGGAATCGATCACCTTGTCGTGTTGTCAGGATGAACCGTTTAGTTGTTACTTACTTCGCACTCGATGCTCATCCCTCCACTCGAGATTTTTTACGCGAGATGTGAGGCTCTCGGGGATGTTGTGTGAACGTTTTTGTTGCATATAGCTTCGCAGTTATTTGAAGTTGCAGGGAACGAACGATTCAAAATTGTAACGTACTTAACAAGCACCTGTTAGGAATTGTGTATTTGTAGGGCAAGATTGACCAGAATTCTGTTCCTTATGAAAATACAGTCGATAATCTTTATAGTGAAGAAAATGCAAACTCATAAATATACCCTCAGTTAAAGGTGAAAGCCATTCTTCGAATATGTTCAAATAAATGTGATCATTCAACTCCAGTGTAAATACGAAATTTTTTTAAAGTAACTGATTTTAGACCTCCCGATGAGATCCGAAAAACGCTTTTTCTACGTTTGAACTAATACTAATTTCTACTACTATTTTGTACTAATGATTTTTTTCGAGCTTCACTCAAAACATTTTCTTGCCAGCTTAAGTCAAAGTCGTACCGAATTTAATATTTCTAACTGTTACATAAAAACCTCTCGGAAAAAATAAATTACATCTCTTTTTCACCCCCACGGAAAAAAATCGGAATTATATTATTTTTTTAAACCACTTCAAGGCCGAAGTATAAGCGTGCCAAGTTTGAAGGTTCTAAGGATGCATTAACAAATTTATTATTATTATTTTTTGATCCACCTTAGAACCTAAGTAATAAGCGTGCCAAGTTTAAAGTTTTTAGCTTTTCTATCACTGTTAAATAAATGTCACCCCTATTTTTTCCATCCTTAACCCATCTTGAAGTCTAAGCTTTTAAGCGTGTTAAGTTTAAAAATTTTAGCTTCTCGAAAAGTACCTTACAATGAAGCCCACAAAAATAAATTTTACCCATTATTTTCAGTCATACCACACACATATAGGGATGTTCTGCTTTATACAGGGCGTTTTTTAGGGGGCTCGCCGTAAATGTTTTCGGAAGTAGGACAGTAATAAAAATGTTCCGATTTTTATCTGAATGACACCTTACGATACCCCATTGGATAAGATCCGGAGTTCAGCTATGTAATTTTCAGATGTTTTTTTTTGGTTTTTCTCGAAATACGGCCCCAATGTCTAATAGGTGTAATGGTTGTTTTCAGTAAACTTAACAGATATAGAAGGAAAACAGGGGTTTATAGAAAAATTTTTAAAAGGTTAGATATTTTCATGCTTCTTACGCTAAGGTGTACTAAAGTGTATTGGGGTTATAATTTGCAAAAAATCATACATCCAACTTGAAATTACATAACTGAATTCCTGAAAAAATTACACATCCAATAAGGTATCACAAGGTTTGTCATTCTATTTAAGAATGATGGGGGGGGGGGGTGAGTGGTATGCATTTCAACAATACGTCAGAAGGTCGAAAAATACTTTCTATGAAAATTTACCTGTTTCGGAAATTTTTTAAATCGTTAAATTCGTTTTAAGAGATATGAGTTTTTATGGAAAAATCAGCCTATATATTGGATTCCTTATGTTATTACTTGCCTTTCTACAAAGTTTTAACAACCCCCATGTTTTTCTTTACAATGTATATACTTACTGGAATATTAATGGTGTATCTAAAGGATAAAAAAATTCTAATTTTTGTGTGAATGTTTAGGAAACGCGTTGAAAATGTGTCCTGAGCGGTAGGCACTTCATGACATTTGCGAACAAACTCTAACAGTGATCTTTTTCCCATCACATTTTCCTTTCTGAATTGTGATACATCCAAAACTAAACATACTACAACTTCACCTGGTACTGGTACCTCACCACCTTCCAGTTATTATTTCTTTATATCATTTCGATTGTAAGCCTTCTTCGTATGATAATTTGCAATGAAAGAACGGTCGTTTCGATGAAGGTAGTCGTTTTCGTTCAAAATCATACTTATATGCGGGTCGCACGTGTTGCATCACCTGCCATCAAGATGAAGCCACGTAATTAATTGATAATGAATGTGCAAAACAACTGGCTGTGATGGTTTTTCATTTCGCTTCGATCGCTTATAGTACGGTCATAATCGCAACCGTAAATTCATCGATCTTTAGTGTCGATATTAATATTGGTTAGAATGGAAGACCAAATCGGGAAAAGTCATTATTGTACGCCTGGAGTGGTGTAAATAATAGCAACGATCCCACAGCTGATCGATTAATTCACTTGAGATATGCCGAAAGGTGTTTATTTGAATCTCGTTGCCAGTCTGCTTACTTACCTTTGTTTCTATTTTTCTTCAATTTAATAACAGGCAAATAATTTAAATTGTGAATGTCGATGATCATCACCTGGACTATTGCAACGTCAGAAGTACGGAGAATAATTTATTTTAAATTTCACTAATTCAATAATTAATTACAGTTTTGTTGGATGCAGGTAGTAACAACATATTTTCTGCGTGTACTTTTATGTGTACGGCGGACGGAAAAGGACAAATTAAATATTATGGTGCGTGTAAAACATCGAATTCCTAACTAATTTATTCTACATTGTTTATTGGGACATGTGGAAATTGCTTCGCAATTAAACCGATAGACTTTTTAGTCGATTTATTGTATATTTATTAATATGTGAAACGGTAAGATATTTACAAGGTGACTTAATGATTTTAAATGTTTAATGGCAGATATTTATTAGTTTCGGTGTAATTGACTTTTATAGTTATTTTGTATGTAGCAGAAAATACGAATGAATTATTTTATACGAACATATTTTTCGATCTAGAAGGTTTTTGAAAATTTAAAGCGTATTTATTTTGATTCTGAACATTAGCAATGTTCAAGAATCTGGCAGGGAGATTGCAAAAGTTTTTTTGGGACCTTCAGAATCCAGATCTGCTGCTTAAGGAAATCTAGGTGCATTACAGAAGTTACAAACAACTTCATTTTAATATTAGATGTTAGAAAGAGTCTGTAATGCTAATTTTCTGGGTTCTTGTAGATTTGATTCTCCGAGAACGATGGAAAAATCTACATTCGAATCATGTAAAAGAACAACTCTGGAGGTTCCTTTAGAATTTCGAAAGACCAGAATGGGTTTAAGAGTGAAATCTAGATGATTTATCATAATTTGTTTAGTGTCCTTTCAGTAACGGGCTCCATTAAGACGTGAAGCTTTATAAGATTCTCGGGGTGATTCGTCGATATTTTTATAAGATTTAAATATTACACGGTGAGCATCAAAATTGAGTTTGTAATGGACAAAATGGTGCCAAACTATATTACGAAGAAGAAACCATCAATATTTA
The DNA here is from genome assembly GCA_963576515.1 of Cryptocephalus primarius. Lineage (NCBI taxonomy): Eukaryota > Metazoa > Arthropoda > Insecta > Coleoptera > Chrysomelidae > Cryptocephalus > Cryptocephalus primarius. Next base: position 4,423,527 of record OY754941.1, read on the forward strand.
GAAGATATTCTAAGAGACCTTGGTTAACGCTGATATGCACTGTAACAGAACTTACAGACCATCTCATGTCGCATATAATATTTCCATTGGTGTGATCTAAGATAGAATCCAGGGGAGAACTTCAGCTGCAGTAATTAATAGTGGTGATCCTCCTGAGCTACCTGGAAATGTGGAAGGCTGCGATTGCAAATTATCCGAAAGCTCGTGCTTCACTCATTTTTTATTCAGTCATAATTTTAAACCTTATACAAATACTATGTACATAGCGAAAGTGGATGTTTCTAAAAAACCACAGAGGGAATTTTGTTTATATTACGTATATATTATTAACAAATATTTTCCATTCTACCAGAATAGATGTAGTTTAAGTTTGTATTCTTTAAATCAATCAGTCAATATTTTTTCATACTCCCAGTGCTTTTAGTAAATCTACGTAACGCCTGGTTATTTTCTGTAGTCATAGAGTAACTGTGAACACTAAGTAAAAGCATCTTTATATGAAACGTGCGTTCAGTAAAATAATGAATTGGTTTCAATTAACGTGCCATTCTTATGTACACTAAAGATACTCTTTGAATGTAAATGAATGGATCTGTTCACAATTACCCCAAAATTACCTAAGAAAGATTTGATGCGGAGAATTGTATACATTGTAATAAATTTTTAATATCAATTATAGTTGGCAAATATAGCCAACTGATAATAATGTATCTTCTAATTAATTATGCTTCATATAACAACATTTTATATTTATTAATTTTTTATGGTGGGCAAAGTTGACTTTACAAAATTCGTTTACATTTTTCTGTGTTGACTCTGTCCACAGCGCAATGTCTCACTTTCAACCCCAAAATTCTTCCAGGTAGAAGCAAAATAATTAGTTCCTTTCGTTCCTGATAAACTCCCCATGCCACAAAAACATAAAATTGTCTTTGCGGGAAGCTTTCAGCTCATCAGCCAAATTTGTGTGTTTACAGTTTCCAAATCTCAACGCCCAAATGCGAAATTTGTTGGAGCATTTGCATAACAAGGCCAAAAGGTGAGAGCCTCATGTTTCGGAAACATGTTAAGCACCGGAAACAACCGCAAGGGTCAGGCGGTAAAATTCAGGATGCGACTCCTTGAAGATGACAAACTAGTTTTATGTACGCTGGGAAATATTGTGTCACCGAATATGTTCGGCAGGGACGCTTTTAGTCGAAATGTTTTAAGAGCGCTAAATGGGAGTAATTTATGGGCCGTTAGTAAGTGGTTCATATCTCGGGCCGGCTGAATATCCAGAAAAATTATGAGAAACGTTGGAATTCGAAATTCGCGTCGTATTTCATCCGACCGTTTCCTTTTTCGCCGTGTCTCAATTGAAACGTTTCGCCGCATCGGCCGTATATCAAAAACAGATACATGTTTACATTAAAATTTATTAATCCGATCCTAAAATTCATTTCGTCGCGTTCGAAAAGAACGGACTTGTTAGTTGTCTCTTGGCGATATTCCGCTTTTGATCCTGATGAATAATGGCCGCTGCGCGCTGTTGTAAAAATCAACATAAATATCATTATTGTGCAAATGTATGTTAATTCGAAATATAAATGCTCTATGAATATGTCAACGGTACCGTGCCAATTAAATAAATTTCCTAACGATCAATTAGGTTATAATTGGCCTCGAATATATATCAACAAAAAATGTTGAATTATTTATGTACATAGATATCCATGACAGATATTTAGCGTCGCCGAAAAACATTAATCCCGATGCAGGAATGAGGTAATTCGATACTATCGATCCGCGGTCGGATTTTAACGCACAAGCCGGATACTTTTTTAAAAAATTACAAATGACCAAAATCTATATACCGCGGAAAATATTATCCCGTAATATAACAAAATTGTTTTAAGAAAACATGCTTAACAACAATTTTTCAAAAGAATTAGTGTCATATTAACAAACAAAACCGATCAATCGGTCACTAGATTAATTCATTAATTACGATTTATTCGGGAGAATCTTAACTCTAAAATAAGAATATTTCACAAATGTTGCAAAAGAAGGTTTAAAATGGAAAAATGATTCTTTTCCTATTAAACAAGCCCAGGCTTTATAAAGTAGACCTAGATATCCTCTAGAATCAATTACTAGATGTTTTTGCAGCTGGAAATAATAGTTTCAAACTGAACGTTAAAATTGAATCGTAGAAAAAGCCTCAAAATAGACGGGATGAGTGATACAAGATTTCTGTTTCCACCATTTCCGGTTGAGAATGAAACACTATTATTCAACTATAGTATAATGAACACAATTACTCATGACAATGAAATTTGCGAAGGCGAAAGTCGTTTTGAGTGGGTAAGAGTAGTTGTACACGAGTTATACCGTACTTATAACTGTTTAACTACATTCTATAATGCAATTTTTTTAAAACCAAAAGGAAGACTACGTTTTAGATTGTATTTACCGCGATACTCGATAATTTTCGTTAAGCTGCAGTTACTTAAAATAACCCTCGTTGCTAGACTTCCAGTCATTTCCAGGTTTGAATAAATTGTTCTGTAGTTGTACCACAGCAGTAAAATTAGAAATTGGGACAGTTTAGAAGCGCAAAGCTTTGTTGTCATAATGCACGTTTTCTCAATCAGTGGTGCACCTTGGTGTGTCATATGTATGCCTAATATCGAATGTAAAGTAAGGTAATATTTCATTTCTTTTTTGATTTATATTTTTTCTATGGTCCTTGGAGAATTAAGAAGAAATTTCAGCAAACTTCTGCAAAAGAAAACTCGGTTTTAATGCTATTCGTGCCATTTGAGATTCTATAAGAACTTCTGGATATTTATTACAGGCTATTTCTAACGTTTAAAATTACAACGAATATGTTTGGAACCTCAATAAACATTTAGATCTCATTTGGAGGCAGTTTTAGATGCTGAAGAACCGCTAGAAATTTTCTTTTAACGGCCAGAATGGAAATGAATTGAAATTTCCATTAGCCTTTTAAAATCAAATTCGAACTCTGTTACCCTTTTTGTTTTGGTCGATCATGCCAAGAGGCTAGAGTTAGCCGCGAAATGAAACGATTTGACATATCTACTTCTACATATCATTCTGACATATCAGACTTCTGGTGGATGGTCAAAGTTTATGGTGATAATACATTTTTCATTTATTAATTTCCTTTTCGGGAAAAAATCTCATTAAACAAGTAAGATGTGAAAAGCCATTGTTTTGAGTTGTACAAAACGCTGTTGCTTTTGAGGAGAAGTTTAATCAAAAGTTGTGGGTCTCAAAAATGCTCACAAGATGAAAAACTTTCTATTTTCTCTGGGAAGATTTATATTTAGACTTCACCAGTCTAGTTTTATAACCGACAAAATAGAAGTCTATGTATAGCCAGTTCTATCTCTATGAATCTATCAAGTTGTTTCTAAAATCAAAACGGCGGGAACTATCACAACATTGAAATTGAAAAAGTGATTACTGTAGTGGTAACGTGAACATAAACTATAAACGTAAAGATTTTTTGCAGTTTAAAAATTTTATCCGTTTGAAAGAAAGAACAGCTTCCCCATAAAGGAAGACGTAGCGAATGTGAGATTCCAATTGGGAAAAATTCTAGCAGTGGTAATGTGTCCCTTGTAAATCGCCTTTAGAGCAAAACACGGAGAAGGAAGCGTTTTCACTATGCAATCAATATGATTTGTTCCCTTGGGTTTTTGACTGATGATTAGACCTAGAAACTTATCAGACAGAGGAAACTGAATTGAAAAAGTACCGAAATGAGACATATAAACTTTGTTTTATTAACATATAGACACATTGCATCACACTAAGATTTACCTAGAGATAGGTCATTAGGTACCACTTGACTCAAAGCACGGAAAGTGTTCGAGATAATGGTGATATCATCAGTAAAAATAATAATGTATCTTTAGATGTTAAGGAATGCTAAATTAATAAAAATAAGAAATAACAGGAGTCCAAGGATAGAGCCCTGAGGAACTCCATACTGCAATGATTCATAATGCGAAATAGAATCACTTAGTTTGATCAATCTGTTTCTTTTTACTCAGAAACAACTTGGATCATCGATATGAGACGCCTCTAATACCATAAAATTTCTTCTTATTAATCTATCCTGACTGACGGCAAGTGGCAGAAAACAGCGGTAGTTACGTGTCACAAGTTGAGGCTCAGAGATAAGTCATTAAGCACTGAAAAAACGGCACCCGAGATGCTTTGTTTTACAAAGAAGCCAAACTGGACTTTGTTGATTATGTTGTTGGAAAAAAAGAACGAGAGAAAGCTCGCTTTGACTAGTTTCTTCGAAAACTTGGACAAGGAAGGAAGTAACATTCTATAATTCCTATAATCCATCCCTGGGTGGAATTTTGAAGTATCCCAAATTAGCTTACAGAGGAGATTCCAATATCTAGAAGAAATTCGCTGTAATTAATATTCCTTTTGGCACCTGCAACTCCTTTCAGGAAGATATGGTTGTTCCGGCGGACACCGTGCAGAATTCAGGATCATTTGTATAAAATCGTTGAACACAGAAGCATCTTGGGGTAATTCAACAGATCCAGATGTATTCTGGCTCACTCTTGGTGAAGATAAGAGAACACCTGAAATTACGCTTATCCTGGATTGAAATATTCTATATAACCTTCCAGAAATCTTGCAGAATCCTGGATTATTTATACCCATCGTTTAACATAGAACTATCCTGGAATAAGTTAACAGACTTGAAATGATCCAGGATCATTCTTATGGAAGATCATAAGGCTATTATAGATCTAAACTAATCCCCTCAATATGATTGCAAGATCTAGAAGGATTTTAGGTTAGCCCCTTGGAAAATTGTAGGTTCACGATAATAGGTAGACCTTTGGAACTATTTTCGAACAAGTTATGTGGTTTTTGTAGGATACCTTCCAGAATCTGGGATTATTTTACCACAGACCTGGAATAATTCAACATATCGTGGATTATCCCGAATCAATTCTAGGAAAGGCCATGGGAATACCATGAAAATAAACTTATGGAGAATTTGGAAGTGTCCCAGTTAACCTCCTTCTTAGAGAAGACATTTACGGTATTAAATATTCTTTTATAAATCTATAGGATCTTCCAGGAAGATGTGATTGTTCTGTGGGAAATCTTTCAGTATCCAGGATCATTTCGAGTCATTCAGGCTCATTGCCACCTTTATGAAGCGAGATGCAGGGCATTTTTAAAACAGGGAAAATACCTAAGGACAAAGAAACGTTGATAATTGATGGGGATCTGCAATAGCGCACTTATGAAAATTGGCACGAATTCTAACTATTTAATACATATTTGAAGTCAGAGAGAGAAAGAAAGATGAGGAATTGAGGTGGGGGGATGAAAAGGAAAATAAATCAACAGATGGCAAATATTAGACATGATATTGGGAACTACTTTAGAGAAATGAGTATTTAGTATATAACCATTTAGTAGAGAATTGCAAGAGCAGAACTGTTTATTTCTCATGTCATTAACAATCGGTCATGTTTCTTTGGTAAATTTCCAATTTTCTCCGTAAATTTATATTTTTCTAAAATTTAAAATCGCCGCCAGATGGCAGCATTTTACTGCAGCACTTTTTTCGAATTTTCAGAAGTAACTCTCTTACTACATCACACCCACGTCCAGAGAATGGAATAATGCTCTTTCTCAATTCTTTTAACAAGTCGTAGCGGATAAGTAAGCCCGATAAACGATAGGTACGTCTATTCGGTTTATAGAACTCTTCTTCGCCTCTTGTCCCGAAACTTGTACATGTCGGGGCAGCGGGGCAGAGACGATTAAAACCACTGGAAAAGAAAGGAGATGGCAGATAAGCTAACCGACCGGCTAAATTGTTAATTACGAAAACAAACTTGAATTATTAAACAATCAATTCGTATTCGGATACTACCGTGGCAATAACATCGGTACACGAGAGGAATGCAAATCAATCGGCCGACGAATCATGGCCACCCATTCCCAACGGCCCCTCTGGCGAGATGCAATCAACACACTCCGAAAATTGTATTGTATCTTTAAATTATCTAATTGGAATGTAATGAGCCGAATACAGGATGCTTGACTAATTTAGTTTTGAGTTATTCGCCATAATTAATGTTCGGAGAGGTAGGCGAGAGTGATTCGTTCTGTGTTTCCTTTTAATTGAGAATTTATCTGTTTTGGAAAGATAGCATCGATGATTGGTTTTAAATATTACAAATTGAAAGGGGAGAGTCCGGCGATGAGAACGGTTGAAAAACGATCAGTAACTTGAACAGAGCGAAATGATGAATGCGGGATAGCCTAATGGACTACAAGCGATTGGAAAGCCGAAACCTTCCTTTTGAATTTTTATTTGTTGTTCGCCATTTCTAACTAAAAATTGGTAAATGTGATTTTTAACGAATTTTATTTTAAAAATTAAAATTAAACATTGAAAAATTGAAATCGGAAATCTGCATTTCTATGCCATTTACAAGATAGACCCCCAAATGTTTAATCTGTAATTGTGCGAAATCTACCCTTCGGAGGGTCGAGCTTGAACTTGAATTATCTTCGTATCATGAATTATTATTTCGCAGAAAACTAATTTCTCGCCATAAAAATTTACAAACGTATGAATTGTTAAAGAAAATCACCTCTTAACGATTTTTAAAGCTTTTTCAATTCTCAACAACTTTACCAGTGGATGTAAAACGATTTACGTTTTATTTTTTGAGCTACAGGTAAAAAATCAAAGAAGGGCCCTTTTTGCAACAATTATTGTTTATAAAATTCGAAAAACGTGGTAAAAGTTTGATCCTCTAAATGATCAGACGGGTCTCATGCTGTTAAATTTCATGTCAACACAAAAACTCTATTGACTGGGGTACATATTAAAAATTAAAAGAATATAGAAGAAATTGTACAGTTGCAAGAAATAGTAAATACATGTTTGTCAAATAAGCCTTTTTAAAATTTCCGGAAAAATTTTCTAGGTATGTTTTGTTTAATTAAAATTGACGCAACATACCAATGTATGCATAAGCGCATAAATCGTATACATCCAGAGAAACTCAAACTATGTTCAATGGGTCCAAACAATATTTGGTCCCGAGGTATGGCGACAGGTTATTCCACAAGGAACGTATCAAAATATATTAAGAAGGAGTGACAGGGCTGGATTTCATTCGATATTACTTATATTCATTAAATTGACTAGTAAGTAAATTATATTCAAATTTAATGACAGAAGGAAACAGAAGTACATAAAATAATACATATTACATCTTCTTAAAATCTTTCCATGCATACTTGCGTTTAAAAAAGCTATTACTGTCGTTTAATTCATAAAATACGGTTCACTCGACTAGCAGGGGTGCTTCATTCGAAACAGCCAATGGTGATTTATAACCTGTTAATCACGATCCCCTGCCGATGCCATTCGGATTGTAAAAAATAAATTATGATTAATCAGGCGTAATCTAATGCAACTTATGCCTCTGTAGAGGTAATTCCAAATCTGATCAACCTTCCATGACGGTTGAGCCGCGCGAAATTCAAATAGGACCATTGAAATATTTGCGAAGTAAATTGGTATTGAAAACTTTGGACAAGTCACAGACACAACTGTGCGCGGAAAAGGCACATACGCTTAGATGAAATAATCACAATTTTTTTGTCGAAACAAATACAAAACGTCCTCTTATTTACGCATTACGTCTTTTCGTTTCGCCTCTGTTAGTACAATATCTTTAGACAGAATAATAGTTCGGCAGTCCGGCATAAGTTCGTCTTATTGCGCATGATGACGTAGAGTCCATGAGAACTGGAAACACTGCTACCACATCTTTGAGCAAAGCTCAGATTGGAGCAGAAGTCGTGAATATGTTACAAAATTAAGTTTATCTCCCGCTTGTTCCGTCTCTGATTTCGTTCCTTCCCAAATGACTTTCTCCACAAATCGACATTGCTGGGAAAATCATATTGTCAAACCTTGTACCTGTACTTCTTAGGACTTTAGACCAACATACACAAACGCGCTAGACATAGAGCTTCCGGTCTAAAACATACACAAACGCGCTAGACATCTCTATGTTCTGGTCCTAGCTTCTGGTCTAAAACATACGCAAACTTTTTACGTTCAGTACTAATTAGTATAATAAATGTATACAATACAAATCAGAACTATCAACAAGATTAGTGCCATCAACTTAATTTTCCAAAGAAAAGACACCAGGTTGTACGTTTAAAGAATTGTATATTCAATAAGATTACTGTACCGAAAATACTTATCACTTTTATCGGCACATTTCACTTTCCAAAATTTAGAATATAATTAAAACAGCAACGAGAAATACGTATCTCATGTTCGGAAGTTAACAACAGTTGACAACATGAAACATGACGGAGCAAACATCAAATTTTCTATAATCTACAGATCACTACGAAACTGGCTTAAACGTGAAAATAGATAAGCGGTCATTTAATTTCTTTACATTCCACCACTGGCCAGTATCGCCGGTTTTGTGATATCACTTTCATCCCCGTGGTTAAAATACACTTGAAATTGTTTTGAATGGAGGTGGTAATTCATTAGTTATTAAATATATAGTTTAGCATAAACATCGGTTACACGGTATTAATCTCAATTTAAATACACGTATGTCAACTATGCCGAATAAAATTATATGGGCATTGTAGTTTTTTATTCGAGGCACCTTCATGAATTGCAAATTGCAATGACGTGCAGATTTCGTCGATACCGACACGAATGTAGGTAATTAAATTATAAAATGCATTCTTCATATCCGTAATACTAATGTTTTAATTATTTTAATTAAAAAGCGTCGGTCTCGATACGAAATTACCGCCCATGAGAATTTCGCTAATGAGATTCCCAAATGGACAATAATTGGTGTAGTTGATCTTCCCGCGGTTACCAAAGAGGAAAGTCAACTAATACCAATTACGCTAATCAAAGGGAGGAATAACATTTTTTGCCCCCGCCGGTAAACGTAAACCAATTAGCGGAGCAGTTAGGTATGTTTCCTGCGACACCGCTTGATGCGGCAGGCACAGCCGAGCGACCGGAGGCGGTTTCGTCCCGACAATGCCGCTCCATCCGACCCCAAAACAATGGAATAATGACAAACCAAAGAAGTAACAACACGGCCGACTTCCCGAAGCATCCTTTTGATGCGGCCCGGATCGACGATGTTGCCCTTCGGCCCTTCGGATTATGACTTTGTTCGCGAAACTTGGACGTCGGTGGGGGCGGTTTGTTCGAGGGAGGAACACGTGGGATTTCGGGATTTTGCGATCTTAGGGTAATTGGATTGTTTCCGGGGGGCGGTGCAAAATTGCAGGAAAGGTTCTTTTAACGTCATAGGAGCTGGAAGTTATAACGATGGCTACGATTTTATGTAATAAAATATGTATAAAATGGGCCGAGATACAAAGTTCAAAGATGTCATTAAACATGTAAAAGTAAAAGAGAGAAAAACTGGTTTTAACTCCACCAACGAATTTCTGGATGTAATTTATATTCCGTCTTCAAAACAGGACTTATTTTATTTGCAGGCAGTGCGAGCCTGATGAACACCAGATAATATAAAAATAATTTCAAAAGAAGGAACAAAGTAAGTTCCAACTCTGGTATGAATAGTTTATGACATCTGATAATGTGGGACTCCGCACATCGCAGCGATTACCCGAACTAAACCACTCATCTATATCTAATGAATTATTATCAAACTAGTTTTAAGTTCAAATGATTTTAATTACTTAGGAGCACTTTATTCAAGTTATATTGCGAATTTTGTACATTCTGGATGACGATTGAATGGATGTATAAATTCTAATGTAATTTCTTCCACTCATATTTATTTAGGATCGTTAATAAACCACGTGGTTATTTGAGGGGAGGGGGAGAGTTATCAACAGCCCAAGCTAAGACTATTAACTATTTTAAATAAACAAATAAAGAATGTACGATCCTCCCAAAGATTTGACCTAGAAGCCACTCGTTTTTATCTCCACCCTTCTATGATTCAGCTGCTCATCAAACAATTAGTAAATCCAAATGAAAAAATTGGACAGGTTTTATGGAAACAAATACTTCAAAAGACAAGCTACTGTCTCATGTAATGTTTAAAGAAGAAAACTGTGGGATTCGTGGTTTCCAAATATATGGGAAGAATTTCCTGGTATGAAACATGCTACGACTAAGAATGGATGGGTGGTAGCGGATATATATTTTTATTTTTCCTATATAGCCGGTCAAACGTGATATCTCTAACTTCTCTTACCCAAGATGAAGGTCTTTCTCTTCACCTACTGTTTCTTGATAAATAATATATAACTCGACAACGGTCATCTGTCCTTCTCATAAACATACTCATACAATAACTGCCTAGACTCCAATACCCAAGGCTGCATATGTTGTTGACGTAAATTAAGTTTTTTTGTTTGTTTGTTTGATTGATTGAACTATTCTATATTCTTTCGTTTCTATTTCAGGTAAGGAGTTATCTTACAAGGTGTGAGTAGATCAGTAAGATGGGAGCTAGACAAGTGAGTATTACATTGGAATCAGACTTTTTGATAAAAACGCTAATATCACAGGTACGACAAGTTGCATAATTTGCGGTTTATTGTGACAAAGTAAAGTGAGAATAAGGTACGGAGGAGTTACATATGTACAATTAAGAACGAAAAAAGTATTATTGTTCACGGCTGATTTATTTAAACTTGAATAATCATTAAGGTGTGAATAATCACAGTCCTTGGGGTATAAATAAAACTCTGATCGATGGAATAAAGTAGTCGGTAATTTTTTACTGCCTTCTTTATTTGTATATTGCTTTAAAATAATTATGAAAAAAAGTTGCTTCTCAAGTTACAGTTTTTGAATTTTTGACAGTGAGACGTATAGAACTCTACTTTTTTATAGAGTCCCATAATCTATATAAACGTGGTCGATCCGCTCTGTCTCTCTCCCCCTCTCTCTCGCTCCCTATCTCCCTCTCTCTCAATCGAAGAGACTTATTTCGTGCGCTTCTCAAAACAACAACTTTAACATTATGAACATAAAGTGGTGTACCAAAATGTAAAGTTAATGCCCTAACATGGCGTTTACCAAGCTATATAATTTTTACCAATGGCACCTATAGCGTTTTAGCTCCTCTATATTTAATAATCTAAATTTAATTTAAGAAAGTTACGATTTTGTTCCATGTAACTTTTTTACATAAGTTATCAAAAAAAAAGTTAAACATAATAGTTGTAGAATATTTGAAGGTCTACAAGACCTTGTTATAAAATGTTATAAAATGTTATAAATGTTATAAAAGATTTATAACATTTCTGTATGAGATCGAAAACAAAAGAAATACCAATTTTTATTTAATTTAACAGGCTAATAACCATTTTGCTCCTAGTGGGGTATATGTATATGTATGTATGTATATATATATACATATACATACATACATATATATATATATATATATATATATATATATATATATATATATATATATATAACTCTTGAATGGGAGTTATTTTGCTATCTAGGAACTCCTAAACGAAAAACTGCATTGAAATAAATCTAGAAATGTTTGAGACAAAAATTGTTTGCAATTAACGTAGTAATTCAGTTGTAAAGTTTAGTAAGACTATGATGAAAAGTGACTTTGGAAGAATTGAGAAAAAGTGAAAATTAGCACTGGCAGCGGCAGATGCTCTACAATCAGCTCGAATATCGATTACCGTAGTCAGTATGGATATATTAGATTGAATTTCCCAAGTATAAACAACGTTGGACCAGCATTTGAGACAACACAAAAATGACAGCAATAAAGTGCCGTTTGCCCTGAATCGATTTAAATTAAAATCGCACGGATTCGAGTTTTCAGCGTTCACACCAAGTTCACACGAAAGTTTTATTTTTTCACTATTTACAGTTCCTGAGGAACAGTCGATCACATACATAAACCAGCATTTTTCCAAAACCATACTTTTCTTACTCACAAGGATCACGAAATGTCCAAAATTCCAGAACGTCCAGTAGTCAATATCTCATATTCCGAAAATAGACCCGAAAGCAATACTTTGTATTCTTGAGTAAATCTCGTGTTTTTCTCGTCTTCAAATATTCTGATGATGTAAGTGGGGATGGCCAATAATTTCTTTAAAATGTGGGAAAAACCCACGATTACGTGGGGTAAGGTACAATGGTCTCGTGTAGAAGATGATCATCTTGGGATACCCGGGACCCCTCGTGAGGATCATCGACTGCTTCTTACGACGCAGTACACTGCAAGTATGCTGGAGTACCACATGAAGCCGTCTTGTCGCTGCTATTGTACTCGATCAACACATATGATGTAAGAACGCACTCTAACCTCTAACAACAACCTATACGGGGCATTCGTTACACTACTCAGTCCCATTTCAGTGTCGTCCTCGACAGCAACATCCTCCTAGCAGATGATCTTCCACGACAGTATTCCGTGTGAGCGAAGGACCCGCCTCCCGAAGTAGCCATTTGAAGTCCCCCGTTGGAGAGAGGGAATAGTATAATTCATCTTTGTATCTTCTCTTGTTCTCGACTATGTTCCTCTTCGAAAATCCCGCCAGAACTTGTCCATTGAAAGCCAGTTTTCCTCCCATTTTCGGACGATGTTTACCTTCGGAAATCCCATCAGAGCTTGTCCACTGAAATAGAAAAATTAGAAATAAAACAAAACACGCCGGTACACTTGCCAAATTCATTTGCAAAAGTAAATGTGTACATGTGTGTATGTATATGTGTTTGATTAACTCCACTAAGCAGGCTGGGCTGCAAATCCTGTACAAAAATTCATCAGCAGCAAATCGTCACCAAGCAGGCCAATCCTCTTTCTGACCAACAAATACTCCAGGGGTAATCAATCCCAACCAGTGATCCAGGTAGAATAGGGTCCTGTCTCTTGAAATCCTCCGCTGCTCCTGCAGTTACTGAAATCCCCAGCAACTGCTTGATGGCTCCAGACGCACAATCGCCTAGTCAACCATCACCAATCCTTGTACTAAGATAAACGCGCCCGCCTCCCAATGCGAGTTACGAAAGTAAGTGTACCACTCAAACTGGTCACGCGCGCCAGCCTCTCGCAGTCAATTCATTCGAGTGTTATCCTAAATCTAACCTCGGTGTAATATTGGTGTATATGTGTGTGGGATTACTTATATGCGGTACTTAGCTTTGGGTTCTGTGGTGTCTCGAGTCGCGCCAGCCGTTATTCCAGACAAAAACGCTGCTGATCTTGGTTCGCTTGCCACTCCGCAATGTATTATCGCTGTCACTTTTGTTCTCCATACCGGTCCAGCAAATCCCGGACAGGCCCCCAAATTGTAACGATTTCGCACGGAGTGACGTACAGACGTTTTATTCTACTAATATCGACATTAATATTTACAGTTTTTCACATAAACAACTTATGTTTACGTTACAATACTTTCTCAGTATCGATGCATGACTCTTTGTAAGGTTTAATCCATATGGAAGCAGTGATTTTATGCATTTATTATTATTGCATACTGTAAGGCCAGCCTTTCTCCACCATAAAAGGGACGCCACGCAAAAGATATTGTCGTTAATACTAATCCTATTCACTTTAATCCTCGTTATTACGGTAAATGTGAAATACCCAGGAAAATTGAGTGAAATAATTTGGAAAAAAAAATAACAGGGATTTATAATTTCACAGCGTTCTAGTCAAACTGTAATAATATTTTATGGAATTTATAGAGGTTTATAGAGAAATATGCACATAAATTTGAAACGACATATTATACGTCAAATGTACAAAATGTACACTTGGCATAGGTGCCATTCTCTACTTATTATGCTTCTAATTCTACTGAATTTGAAATGACGAAATTTTATTTTGGGGCTGTAATGTCTTCGCCACCAATTGTTGACCTACTGAATAATGAAAGCTGCTGCTTTTGAGTGAAAAAGAATGCTATCTGAATTTCTAATGCAATTTTATCCTCCTGGGTAGCCGTACCACTACCTGTCCGGCGATAGATCATCTCCCTCCTCACCCCCTCTCTTATGGACGATTTTAGTCTCGTTTTGTTATTTTGTCTCTCGATCTCTTTACACTTTCTGCGGTCGGACGTCATCTATTGTACGGTTGATTTATCAGTTTATTAAATCTTTGAACGATGCATAATAATTGCGATGCGCACGGTGGCATAAATCATGGTGGGACAAACTGGCATTTATCAGAGCCCAGTTGTGCGTTTGTGCATATACTATACATACGTGTGTGTGTGTGTCGGTTTGCTAATGAACCTCCGTTCATGGCGATCGTTCTGCTATGGGAACACCGTAATAGGATGCATTATCGCTAAATTGCTCTCGAAACAAGTACCGATCCGATTCCGAACAATTTGTCAATTACGTTCTGGATTTGTATGGCCGCGTACACCGAAACTGGGAGCGTTCCAATGAGGAAATCTCTTTCCCTAACGTCCTTTTCGAGAGTATTTATTATCTTCACGGTTTAAGTTTAAAATCTGCAAATTGCACTTACCGCCTTAAAACACTTGGCTGTGAAATTATTGGTGCTTATAAATTCAATCTGAAAGTCTATCTGATAAAAGTATCGCCTTTCTATTGTTTGAAGGATCTGTCGAATTTCTTTGTTGATACTATTACAATGAAATACAGTAGCTGAAGTAACGACCATCGCGTTATAGTCCAGGTGATTGGTGTGTTGTAATTTCCTCCTTACGTATTTGAGGTACGTAATTTTTTATTTTGCGGCGATAGTCGCCCCTTGCACCGAATTATGTTGTCGAATTGATTTATGTGATGTGGTTTCTGTCGGTTTGTTGTGTGAATTTTTTGAAACAACGACGATTTTATTGCATACCCCCTCAGCTCCTTTACTAACCGTCCGTCGTTGCACAACCGCTCGCCCGATTTGTATCTGTTTGAGAAACTTCCTTTCAGATGGAATTAACGAAGCGGAGTCACTTTTATCGGTATTAATTAGAAAATTGCCATTATCAGTTTCAAGTCAAAATATCTCAAGACGGCACACAATGAAATTGTATGTAGATGAATATAAATTGTCCGATGGAGTGTTAAGCGAGGAGGAAATTGTCGAAGATCACGAAGACGTTACAAGACTGTTCAATAAATTTCGCAGCGCGCACGCAAATAAACTCGGGACTATTAACGCCCAATTCAAATACTAATATTTCATTCTTTCGCCGTTTGCTCTTGTTGCGACCGCGACTCTTGCCGGGCGTCGGGCGATTATTTACCGTTCAAAATTCCAGATGGCATCCCTCCAAGAACCCGACGCGAAAACGCGTGTATAACGGGACGCGCCTCGGCGATATATACTGCGTGTTTCTTTCAATGAATTCCTCGGCTGCAACACAAAATCAAAATATCGTTACGTCTCCCGAAAATATTGCCTCCGTTTTCTTTCTAAATTAATGGATTTCTAAATTTGGACCGTTTTAAGCGGGAACCCTGCAGGCTGGCGTGTCGAAGAGACGCTCCCTGACAAATTGTTTATTGTACGAAAAGAACTTGAGTAATTACGCGCAATTGAACGGCGCGAGGAATTGAATTAGACTTATCGTTGCCTCCAGGGAAGCTCACTTGATAGACACGTTCTCTCAGCCGTTGCCTTGAAAAATGTTAGTAAGTCCATTTCCATCATGAAAATATATTTCCAAAATTCGTAAGTTCTAATAACTTGAATGAAATTTTCTTTTGCAAATTAACCTTATCAACGGATGTATTAACTGACTGGATTTTTTTTGAATCCATTTATATGCAACTGAGAAATTTACGCCGAGGAAAATTGCCAGTTTTTAGTGAAACGATCCAATGCTGCGGTTGTGTCTTGTTTAATCCATTAAATTAACCCTATTAGCCCAGAATAATGCCCAAGGATAATATTTAAATCACATCCAATGGGCAGTATCCTTTACTTACAAAAGGTGATGTATTTATGAAGTCTACTTTTTGAAAATAAATATACAAATAAGCGCCGAATACGGCGCTAAAATGCAGCATGGCAGAGAATTTGTTGTCAGTTTTATGTTCTTATGTTATCTTATGTATATGTTATCTTATGTTGGTTTTAAAATTTATAGATGGGTTTTTGGGGTCGCTCATTACAAATCTTGAATCAGATTTGCAAAATTTAACATGGCAGATACAATATGTTCTTAGAACCGCTGATTACAAATCTGGAGCCCGATTTTCAAAATAGCTCCAATATGTCAAGTTGTTACACAAGCCTTGTAGTCAAATTTTATTACCTCCTAACCGTAGAGAGGTAACCCTAAAACCAAACGCCAGAGAAGAAGCAAATTTTGTTACTCTCGACCCGTAGTCAGGTAACCGTAACCTTAGGAACTTGCTATTTTCTTAATTAAAGGATATAGAGTAACTCATATGGCATCTACAATTTTGTCTACGTCTGTGGCTTGAGAGTGATCAAATATTTGCTTTCCTTTGGGCATTTGACTTTAGAGTTACTTGTCAGCGGTTTGAGGACAGTGAAATTTATTTCCTCGGGCTTTTAGCTTTAGAGTCACCGGTGTGCAATTTTGGAGTGAAGAAATTTGTTTCCCCTTGGACTATTGGTCAAGAGTTACCTGTCTACAATTAGGATTTAAATGAAATTTGCTTAACCCAGGCTGAGGCTACTTATCTGCTATTTGAGTATATAGAATGGAATAATTCAAATTGTAGATATACTCGTCTGCCATATTGTAATTGAATTTTCGAAGATGGCGGATGTATCACCTTAAAATGCCAATATCTCTTAAAAGCAACATCGTCCGGCACCATTCGATGGCTCATTTTGAGAAAGAAGAAGAGTAGTGGATGATAAAATAGGTAAAAAAAGTAAGCAAAAATTTGTGCACCCTATATTTAACCTTAAAAATGGCCTAAATAACCTCTTTTCGGGTACATATTCCTGTCAAAATTCTGGTTTAAAGGGTCCATTCTGACCTCAGATTAGAATTATTCGGAAATGACTCTCACCTACCGCAAAACCTTGAGGATCTGTGTAATATAAGCCAGAGTCTTCCTTTCTCAATTGACTGTTTCATATCATTCTTTTCAATCATCCTCCGTTTCTGCTCGGCTCTCTTTTGAACGGGGCGACATCAGGATGGCACATTATATTTAACTCTTTTTCGTTTTATACAACCCCATCTATCTGTGGTGTATCAATTTGGCTAAATGAGTTATACGTATCCGCAACTCTGCATGTTCAATTCGAAACAAAAATTTAAGGCTCGAAATTTTACGGGCGAATGAGGGAAGTTGTCTGTCGTGGTGCTACGATATTCCAGAATGTAAGGTAATATTATTTTAACTACGCATATTTAAGCATAGTTAAGGTGCTGCCGAAATTATTACCTCAATTCCCTTTTGGTGTCTCCTGGCGTAGAGCACGCACCGCTCATTAAAAACCCCATGGCATACCAAAGTATTTAAAAAAGCTGGGAGAATTCAAGGAAATTGTAACGAAACCAGCTGAAAGTCGTGGCACGGAAATAATTCCTCATATATTTCACGTTATAGTGGAAACATACATTTCTTCGGCGACAGGCACCGTCCTATTTAGGATCCCTTTTAGACGGCCATAGAAAAGAGGTATGTATATGTGCGTGTCGGCGACGTTTAAAAGAAAAGTGCGTCCTCTTGAATTCCGGTGCGGATTTACCGCGAAAGTCCGTGAGAACAAAAACGTGTTCCTTGACTTAACACCCTTTAGAGGTAGGCTGACTGCCTGACGGTATGCAGGCTTATTTAGAGGAATTTTAATTTCTTCTGATGAGGAGATTTAATATTTTATATTTGTCCGTAATTCGGTTATTACCGCCTGTAATTTGTTGATCTGTTCGTATTTAAATCTCGATAGGGATAATGAAAAGGTACCAAGGAGTTAATTAGCGGTTTACATACTTAACAGTACACAATACCTTTATTACTTGCCCAAGTTACTTTAAGAGTTATATTGTTGTGAAATTAACACTTACAATGGGCCTGTTTAAAAATAATTACGTTGTAACAATGTGATGATAAATATTTCTTTTATTCCAATGATGTTTTTTTATCAAAAAAAAAAAAATTAAAATTTCATCGTCTTTAGGGGGTCACTCACATTCCAATACCGCAGTATGATTTCGTCGGATTTGACAAAATCGAACGAAAGTTTTTGATTATTTTACCATGGTATGCATGTGTGGACTCGTGGATATACTCGTTGCAAAACACCACAAAATAACTTTTAACGAGGCTTTTATCATAGAATTTTTACAATAATATAAAAAATTAGAGTTACTTTAGAAACTAACTTGTAACAAACCCCTTTTGTTTTAGCTACCGAGTTCAACAGGGTATTAATTTTAATCGGATGAGTTAGCATTTTAACATTAGTTTTTATAAGAAGAGGTGTGTAAATACCCGAACGGTGGCCATCCTCATCTGAAGAAACTCGATTGTTTTAACGAATTAATACAAGTTTTTTTTTAAATTGTATATAGGTTTTTACTCATTTCGCTATTTATTACCGTTTCCACAAAAAAAATTATGTTAACGAAGTTTTCATGAAAAAGAATAAATTCGGAACATCCAACAAACAGAACTTAAAATTGGTCAAGAAGTGAATTTAAGGCAGATCTACTGAATTAATATCATATTTTTATGCATCTTTGTCGCTTAAAAACAAATCTAATACTGTAGGATTTTAATGTGTGTGTCTTCATCAGACTTCCAATTAAATTGTGTGCGATCCCATCCAATGAAATCGTTACTGAACTATTAGTAAAGAAATTTTAACATGTAAACAATAAATATGAATTTTCTTCTTATGTTATTAATAAACTAGCGAATATGATAATATTTTTATCCCTTTCTTAGTTACAATATTTTCTATAAAGTATTTTCTCTTTTATAGTACGTACTTTAAAAAATTTAGTATAGAATTTAGAATAGTAATTTGGCAAACGTGATAATCTTATTCTTTTTTGTACAGTATTTTCTATAATGATTCTTTTACCTCGGCCTTGCAGCAATATTTGTAATGCATTCAAATTATTGATAATAACGTTTATTTTCTTAAATACAATGCATTTATTAACACACATTCGATAAAAATAATATATACAAAAATTTATCATTTATATTTATATTTTTATATTATTATTATTTTATATTTTAATTTATATTTCTAATATATATTTATATAATTTATACATATGCACTGATTTTACCCTCACTGGATATATTGCTATAAACGTTCACTATTCTAAGAGAAAATTCTTAAATAGACTTTTAAAATTGTTGAAAGTTATGTCCAAAACATTTTGGTATTTCCTTTGTAAATATACTAATCTATATTAGGTTCAGGTCCGGAGACCTGGCAGGCCTGAAAGGATCGGAAAATGTATGGATTATTTTGCATTAAAAATTTTATTTAGATATTCGGGTACATTCCTCCTGCTGTGTACGGCATGGTGGCCATCCTATCGGTACCGTACCAATGCCTCTTTTGCATAGGTAATCCAAGAAGAAAGTTGTACAAGTACATTTAAAAAAGCAATTGGCCATTCAAATTCTGGAGGGAAAAGGTCCAATGGTCTTTACAATTTTCACACCACAAATTAATTTGTACACAGTCGGTACACTGAAATTAGAATTAACGTCATTCCGCCAATGACGGTTTTGGAATTTAGTTATACCATTGCAACAAACGTGGCTACGTCACTAAAAGTGTTACTTCGTACCTTAAAAGGATTATCTTCTAACCTTCCTTGAATTATAGCAAAAAATCCAAAGTGTTCTTCAAAATCTATTTGTTTCAAGGTACGAATAAATTTTCGTTTATGTGGCAAAAATTGGTTTCTCTTAATATTTTTGAAACTGTAATTACGTGCTTTATTTGACATGTTGCACAGCTTTTGTGCAGGGGTTTTTTAGGGTCTTCTATTACAGACATACTTGCTTTGTAATTTCTTCCTTTGCAGTCCGTAATGCAGTGTATTTCAACTTGCGTTATAAATATTTTCTTCATTTTGATTTAAAATAAAAATAATGGGCAATTCTTTTTGACCACCCTGTAGACTCTAGTTTAGCATTTGTTCGTGTATGCTTTTTTTTGTAGAAGGAAGTACATTTTGTAAATAATAAGTATTTTCGTAAAATAAATAGTAATAATATGTAAAAATTTATTAGTTACACTAAGTTTATGAAATACATACGTAATAATAATAATAATAATAATAATAAATGCCTTTATTATATTCCAACAAAAAATTGTATAAAAGTAAAAGAAGAGAAAATGTAAACAATGTAACCACAAGACGAGGTCCAGTTGTAGCACATATATACATGCTACTTCTGCTTAAACCTAATCTTGCATGCAGAAGCGACAGTTTATTGCCTTATTGTCTAGATTATAAATTATTCGATATATAATTACCTTCACCGCGTGCTGCAAACAAAAAAAAAAAGGGAAAAAAATATATTTTCCTTTTTGTCCCTTATTAGCTCCGATACTATAAAAGTGGGATGTTCATTCCGTAAGTGCGAATCCCAATACAGTTCAGATAAAGAGGCATATATTCTTTTCCTAAAGCTAACTTCATTTAATGTTTTGTAATCTTGCGGTGATTCGTTGTACATTTTGTATATCATAAAAGAGAAAGTTCTTTGAAATAACGCCGTTCTGTGGAGTGGCGGCGATATAAGTCCACGGAAGCGGGTGGTGACATTATGCACATCGGTTCTAAATCTAATTTTGTTCCACAGATAAGGTGGAACCCCCGATACTACTACCTTGTGATATAGGCATAGCGTCTGTAATTCTCTCCTATGCGCCATATTGAGCCATTCTGTATCTTTAATTTTATGAGAAATACGGTCGAATTTTCTAATGCCATGTATAAACCTAAGACAAACATTTTGTACTTTTTGAATTCGGTTGACTGAGTATTGATCGAGACAATGATGGTAAATTGGCGCACAATAAGTAAAATTAGGCAATACGAACGCATCACAAAGTACTTTTTTGATTTTCTTATTTAATATCGACCTATAAGGAAAAAGTTTTTTTAAATGAATATAGGCGTTACTGATATATTTGGAGACTTGATGACGGTAGCGAAATGAATTGTCAAACGATCAACGTCTTTCAAAATTTTAACTGCATTATTTAAGAAATATGTTCATATGAATATTTGCAATAAAAGTTACTAAAATAAAACTAATAACTAATTCTCGATGTTCATTTTTTTTGAATTTATCAATTTGTTCATTGTTATAAATTTTTATGTTTTTTGAGTTTAAGTAATTTTATTCTGTATACATGGTAATTCTAATTGCAACTAATGCAAAACTAACAAAGTATATACAATAATTATTTGTTGTGTGTAGTGCATGGGTATCCTGTGCATTTACATTGAAAAATGGAATTAACAGGAGTAAAACTTTTGAATGCTACTAAACTCAACAACAGCTCAATTCTCAAATAGGAAGTTCTCAACAGCAAATTCTCAAATAATATAATACTAAATTTAAAGAAATTATCAGTTGATAGGGTTTTAAATTTCTTATTTTTTTTATATAATTTGAGACATTTTCCTATTGTTGTATCTGTTTTACATTAGGAGATTTTCCTAGTTTATAAATGTTTTTAAACCACTTCAAAATAAAAAAGTAACCAGTCGTATTTATATATTTATCACAATTCCAAAACAAATCTGAACATCGCAAGGAAACACAATATCTTCATATTCAAAATAGCTCATGATTTCACTTTCTTCTGTTCCTGTGATTCGTTTCGTACTTTGCAAAACTGGAAAAATCTTGCCTCTGCTTGGTGCAATTTCTGGAACAATTTGACATTTGTATTTGAAAACCACACCATGAAGCATCCACCCGTCGAATCTTCTCTTTGGATAACCTTTAATTTCGAATTTTCCTTAATCGTCCCCAGAAAAACAATATTAACCAGGAACAATGGCAATCAAAAAATTAAGTACTCATTCGGGGTTACTTTATGGAATGAAAAAAATGCCGAGATGAGAACGAGAGATTATAAGCGGAAAACACGGCACTGACACGGAAGAAAAATAACACGAACAACGTTTAATATTTTAGGTACAACTGTTTATAATCTACTGAAAGTAATAATGGACTGAATTGCAGTGTAATCAAAAAAGGGAAAAGAGAGATTATTGATTTGTTCTACGTTGGCGTTTATGATTTTCTTTCTGCTTTAATGTTGGTTTTATAGGCGCGATGGAGACGTTTACATACGTGGAGTAAAAAGATAAAAAACTGTATGCAATTAATGTTTTCTTTAATGCTGTTGTGATCTAATCAGCAATAAAGCATGTAAAGTACGTAGATACGTATATTACGTTTGCAGTAGCCTGTCAAGTGAAGTGAAAATCTCTTGATTTGTCCAACAAGCAACATTGTCATTTAATAGGCTCGCCGTAAAATCCACATTATCTCTGGTGATATTCAGAGTGACTTCGTACGATGGATTTGATTGCCCGTTCAACATTTTTACTACTCCCGTTATAAATTTATAGCTAATTAGCGAAAAAAACGGTCCGATGGCAATTTAATGGCATCGTCGAATTACAAAAAAGGATTTAATAACACCGATAAAACCTCGTGTATATAAAATGTAAACACACCAATGATAAGTCGGACTGGCTTAATAAATTTCTCATTGCATAATGAAGAGTGTGTACGGGCGTCGTCGAAATTGTTAATTATACGTCTCAGAGAACCAGGTGAAGGAAATTGTACGAGTCAAACCGATGGGAGTTAATTGAATTTTTTAATTGACTCTTCCGTGGGGTAATAATTTGTTACGAGCCGATTTTTGAGTATTAATTAGATTTCGGTGATTAGGGACTTGGATATTCGACGGATAAATTGATTGTTTCTTAACGAAACACTACTTGATGTTGACCATAACTTGAACTTCTAAGTTTATTGTCGTTAGATATAAGTCTAAGGATCAGTACGCAAGAAGTATCTCAGTTATAATAATGAAATTGATTACGAATGAAAATGATTTTTTTACCTATTTTTAATATTAATTATTAACAACCACACGTAATATACCTGATACATTACTTAATATTTTTATATAACATACATAACATTGTTATATTTTTATAAATTTATTTAACGATGCAATTTCACATCAAATATGCATATAACGATATACATACATTGACACCTGAAAGGGGATCATTGAACTATGTACGGGTGTGAAAGAAACTAAAATGTAATATTTTACGTCCGCAGCTCTACAACCCCGGTTGGGTGTTGGTTGACTGAACAATTCTCTTCCGCTCTTTTCCAACTGACATAACCACTGGATCAAACTGTATCATCTGGATCTGCTTCCAAACCTAATGTTATATTGTTCTTCCATCTCCTGCATGGTATAGCTGGAGGTCTTTACCCCATTGGGTTTCTCGCCCATGCGATACTGGTCATTCTGGTATCGGTTTCCCTATGAACGTGACCTGTCCATTGAGACTTTAATGTCTTTGACTATGTTTCCATCTTTGTATAGTTCTTCCAGCTCTTTATAGGTTTTTCTTCTATATTCCGCTGTTGTAAGATTCCGTACTAGATTTTCCATCACCTTTTTTGGTAATCCAAGTCTCCGATCCGTAGGTTAGTTCCGGTCGTATGTTAGTTTTACACATGGTGATTTTGGATGATGTAGAAATGTTTTTGGATGTGAGAAATTTATTTAGAACATATATGCATGCATGTATAATAGATAAAAATGTAACGGATGTCTATTATCACTTTGTATTCGGACCTTTATTTCTTCGGTGCTGTCATTGTCATCAGTATTACTGTTCCGAGACATCGAAAACTATTCACTGTTTCAAAATTAAATTCTCCCATTGTAACATTTCTTCTTATTCTATCTCTTCGTGCTTGACTTGATATACACAATTTTTTTATTTTTGCTAATTAATTCTTGAACCCATTTTCTGAGATTCTCTTCTAGGATTGCAAATTGTTACTTAATTTTTACTGTACTTGTACCGATTATATTAATGTCATCTGCAAAAGTCAGGAGTATTCCCTACTCTTACTCGTACTATAAACGTACTTACTACTTCGTCTATAGCTCTTACTGCTTTCTGCATTATTTATCGTTACATATATCTGTTACGTTACTGTTGTATTGACTGTAGTTTCTCACTTAGGGGGCGTCCAAGTATTACGTAACGCAATTTTTGAAGACTTTTGATCCTTCCTCCCCCTCATGTAATGCGCCGTAACGTTTTTCTATACCCCCTCGCCCCCCTAAACGTTATGTTAACACCCAAGTGGCCATTTTTACCTAAAAGTCACAATTATGTTGCGCAAAGTACCGGAAAGTTGCTAAAATACCTTTGTTATTGTTTTAATGGCGTTTGCGGTAATAATAAATAAAACAAGAGATTTGTAACTCGTAATACATGCATATAATGTTTATTTTATATATTCATATTGTTATTTAATGTAATAAACATTTGCTTAAGTTTAAAATATGTTAAAATGGGCTCAAATTTGTCCTAATAAACTTTTACTACTAATCTTACATTTGATTATCCTGTTTTCCTGACTTGGCCCTGTCCTTACATACACTTTTGGCTTCATCCGTCATTGTTCTCCTCATGTACTCTCCTATTTTATATGTTCTATAAAGTTTTTCTTTAGCCGTTTTCCAAATTTCGTTGCCATTTTTTTGGCGCAGTTACGCTGGCAAGTCAGCATAAGAGCCTTTATAGGCCAGGAACAGCTGATGATGCAAATCTCCCTCTTATGAGGACATTACAGTATGAACTCACTTTAACAACACTGACTACAACAATCTGCTTCTGCGTATTACATGTTTAATACACTAACGAATAATAACAACGAAAACAAAATAAAAACGAGGTATAAAACGGTCCAGGGATTCCCCGTAAATCATAAACGAAAAGGGTTGCCAACTTGGGAGAACAAAATTAACACGACATACAACACAATCGAGATTCTCCGTAAAATATAAACGAAGAGGTTGCCAACTTGGAAAGATATTAATTCACTAGTTTTTTTATTTAAATTTAAAAAAAACGTTACGTAACGAACCCCCTTCCGCCCCAGTAACGCATCATAACGTTTCACGAGACACCCTCCCCCCCCAAATTTCGTTATGTAATACTTGAACGCCCCCTTATTGCCAATACCAGATTGATGTAAAATAAATTTCGTTGTGATCTAACTAATTTATTCACATCTGTTTACACAATTTATATAACATTCGATAAAATCACAATTTCTCTTTCAAATATTTTTAGAAAATGAAGAGTTGACTTAAACGTCTAGAAGCGAAATGTCGCCTCTTTGAAGAAAAAAATGTTGGTTATCAGAAAAGTCGCGTTTTTTCATATCCTGGAAATTATATACTACGTAACTACACTTAACCCGACTAGAAATTTGGCTAGGCAAACCCGAAAACGTATCGGGTCCCGATCAGGAAGTGGCCGGGCATGCTCGCCTAGCATTACCTGGCCAGATCCTGGTCAGGACCCGATCAGGTAATGGCGAGGCATGCCCGCCTAGGATTACCTGCCCAGATCCTGATCAGGGCCCGACTAGGCACTGGCGCGGCATGCCCGCCTAGGATTACCTGGCCAAATCCTGATCAGGACCCGACCAGGCACTGGCGAGGCATGCCAGAGTAGGACTGACACTGGCGAGGCATGCCCGTCTAGCATTACCTGGCCAGATCCTGATCAGGACCCGACCAGGCAATAGCGAGGCATGCCCGCCTAGGATTACCTGGCCAGGACCCGATCAGGCACTGGCGAGGCATGCCCGCCTATGATTACCTGGCCAAATCCTCATCAGGACCAGACCAGGCACTGGCAAGGCAAGCCCGGCTAGCATTACCTGACCATATCCTGATCAGGACCCGACTAGGCACTGTAGAGACATGCCCGCCTAGGATTACCTGGTCAGGACCCGATCAGGCACTGGCCAGGCATGCCCGCGCAATCTATCATTACACCCATTATTCATAATATACGTATTATGAATGTGACAAAATTAAACACTGAGTGTAATTAAATGTGATTAAAGGTAACTAAAACTCTGTTACATTGTGTAAAAATCTAAGTAACAAAATATATTTATAATTTTCTGATTTTTCGAATTTTCTTAATTTCGAAAACCATCAATTAAATAAATCTCCGAAGTATTAACGCCGGAATAAAATAATATAAATTAATTTTATTAATTATTTAGATCATTATCCAATATGCTCGAGAAGACAAAGGGAAAAATGTGTGATAACCGTGCAAGGCGAATTCGCGAACTTACTCACCAACGAGTTAGATTGTTCCTCGAGAGTCAAATTGAATTAGAGCGAAAAAATAGTGAATTTGGCATAACTACATATCTCAGTGTTAGTGGAGTAAATTCTTTGAATGACGATTACCGCGATAGTGACTAAGTAGCGCCGAAAAAGCAGTTGACGTAACATCATAGGAAGTAGGAATTTGTAAAATTATTTCTATCTTTAATATTTTACTTACGCAGTTGTTGACAAAAAAATTTCGCAGCGCTATTAATTCGACAATGCCGGCATTTATGATTAGCATAACGATTATTGCTTCCGGATTAACGCCTCAGGTAAAAGCGACCCTTCGTTCGTAACCTACTATTCCGATCAGTTTTTGTTCAAGACTTGTGATGTGAAGTTCGCCGACGGTGGATGGTGACGATGCATGATATTTTCTACGACTGTGATGAGGTAATTCATTTACTAAAACGTGAATATTTGTTGGAAAATAATTATTTCTCAATTTACAGAAGACTCTGACATTTCGAGATCCCCACTGGATAAAAGCAAACAGGTGAGGGCTTTCTCTTCTACATTAAAAAATCCAAAAGATTAGAATGGGTGCATAAAAAAAATTGGTTTTTGTTGTATTTTAACTTTTTTTGCGATTCTTTGTATTTGTACTGTGTTTTTTAGTATATTATCACTTTATTATTTTATCCTGTATATATCGTTTATATTTCATGTGTTTATATTTGTTTATTTTATTTATTCATGTATTGTTATTCTTTAATATGTTTGTATTTGTACTGTCTCTTTTGTATGTCGATTTTTGGTGTATTTATTATATTGTGATATCAATAAAATATTGTATAATATAAATTAAGTTTTCTTGACGTGGACCCGGTCAGGTCTTCCTGACCAGGACCCGGCCGGGATTGCACGTGTAGCGCCCTGTAAGGACTGTAACGCAGATGTCCCGTCGGGTCCTGATCAGGACGACCTGACGTGGACCCGGCCTGGTTCTCCCGATCAGGACCCGGCCGGGCATGCCCGTCTAGCACCCTATAACTCCGGCCCGGTCGGGTCCTGGTCAGGATGACCTGACCGGGTCCACGCCAGGAATGCCCGGTCGGGTCCACGTCAGGTCGTCCTGATGGCTGGACCGTAATTCCGTCCGATACTTGGGGAAACAGTCAGGGTTCGAAAAGGTCGCATCTACATAGAGGAGGTAGCGTCGCAATTCCGTCCGGGGTGAAGAGTGTGTGCGTTACGGTTGCGTCGCAATTCCGTCCGGGGTGTAAAGCCAAACCTAACCAACCTAACCAACCTAACCAAGCCAAAAATGCACTTGTGAACGCGTTGGTGGTCGACCTGTAAATACGCAATCTGGTTATTTTTACTAGCAGGTAAACAGCCCTTATCCGGGACGGAATTACGAACCACCGCCCGAGGCTCTCGGTGGACCCGGGACGGAATTGCGAATTTATATTTGTGGACCGTATTTAAGATCAGGTAATAAACTCCAACGGGACGGAATTACGAATCACCGGTCCTGATCAGGACCCGACGGCACATCTGCGTTACAGTCCTTGCCGGGTGCTAGACGAGCAATCCCGGCCGGGTCCTGGTCGGGTACAGGAAATAATTTCTAGTCGGGAACATATGTTTCCGAGAAAATTGTTAAGTCATCTTTTTTGTCAACATTAAGAAACAATAGTAACTCTTCACATACGAATAAAACAAATAATATATTACATAATTGCATTAATGACAAAATTCTCTTGAAGAACAAAAAAAATAAATTTCAATTTCCAGTGGAAGACGGCAGTAAACAAGTCAGCAATTATAAACAAATAAATAAATTATTATTTTTGTTCAATAGATAATTATTACTCGATGGTCCTAGGATAATTTTTAAAACATATTTCAAAAAAGCTGATCGAGTATGTGCAGTCGCTTTTTTATCACAAACCTGAATTGTAACAAGTTGTTAAAAATTATCGTGAAAATATTACACATTTTAAATGAAAATGTTTCCAAAAGAAATAATTTTTGTTAAAAAGTAATACCAAATGTGAAGTTAAGTAAAAGAGCGTGTTTTGGGTAAAAAATTTTGCTCTACTTTTCTTTTTATTAAAGAATTTCAAATTTCAAAAAATATTGCGGCTCTCTCTATTAATTGTATTGAACAAAACCTCGCGATTTTTATACAAGAGTTCAACTTTTTTTTTGTATCATCAATGCAATTATGATACGTATTATTTCATTTATACGTTATAAAAAAAAGTTATTGTTTATAAATTTTGAAACAATTTTTCTTTATGTAATGTAAAACATGATATAGGGAGATTTTCATGGGGCATAAAATTTATTAAGAAGTAACAATATCGACCATAACGAGACGTTAGCAAGTAAAACCTTCCTACTTTGATTTAGCTCCAAAGAACATCGACCACTACAAACCATAGTTTTACCAGTTTTTATTCAATTAGCCTAACCAAGAAACTTTTAAATGTCTTCTAAAAATCTTGACTGTGAGGATTTAATGCATATTTCCCACCAATGAACCTTTTCCTTTCACCGTTAAAGAAGTTTGAGCTCATCCAACAGAATGAATTGGTACTCAACAACCCCTCCATCGTATTTAAATCATGACTTTCTTTTTGAAGAATTCCCCACGTCAGACGAATAGAGACGAGCAGTCCAGGACGCGGCATTCCATATCCGAAACCGAACCCAGCGATTTGCCTGCGAGTGTTGCGTAGGAATTAAGTGCATGATTGAAAGGAGAGTGTGTTCGGTGTGACGCCACGTTCACAAATAACTCCGCTAAAATGAATATATACCACCCCGGGAGCCCGTTTAGAAATTGATGGCATTTGTCACGTGTATTTATCAAAATGTATTAATACGAACGAAGAGTCTTAAAAGTTCAGCCGTAGAAGAACAGACGTGTTAATGGCGTTATTATACAATTTGTTGATGTTCGAGGCGAGATCATACATTGTATATAAGATTGCGTTTAATTACGCGTCTTTTCACTACGGCCGTAAATAAGAGTGTATACTTATGTCAAGTAACAGAAGGCATTGGCTGTTCTTTTGATGTTTTTTGCAAGTTATGAAATCCTCTAACTCTAACGGAATTTTTAGTAATAAGTCTGTTTAGGCTTTTTGTTCATATCGCGACTTCAGTTAATATAAAGTTAGTCTCATAAAAACAATTGCCAAAATTGAATATGAAATGAAATTACAATAAATTAAACTTGGTAAATCAGCTTTTGAAATAACGCTTCAAATGAAGTTTTGAATTTCTAAGCTACTTGCTACAATCCTAATATTTTTAAAGGAGTTGTGCTCGCCAGGAAAATATAACTCTTGAAATGTTGCTTAAAACGTTTTTAGAGGCCTTTGATACTCTATGAGACATTGATTATGATACTTTTGAGATTTGTAATGAACTGGTGACAGTTTTAAAGAAATTAGTTATTTTAAAGATATCATGCGGTTTGAAATATTAATTTCACGTATAGAGTTGAAAAATTTGTAAACTACTTTCATCAGTTTACCAGTCACCAAACGACAGGTTTAGCGAAGTTGTAGTGATCTTAAACCATAGTTATAAGGGTTCTAAGAAGTTTTAAAAGAAGTCTAAACGAAGATATGAAGTTTTTAAATATTTTATAAAAATTATAATTGGCTTGAATAACCCGCAGTTTGAAATATAACTCATGACAAAGTAGTTTTGGCACTAGATAAAGTTATGAAGTTTTTAACGAAATTATAACATTCGCAATCCGCCGAGGTATTTTAAAGAAATTGCAATTGTTTCTAACATGTAAATTGAAATGCTTTGAAATAAATTCTGTTACAATTCAAGAAATTGAGAGGTTTCTAAAGAATTTATGTTAGTTGTAAATAACAGATGCCACTTTAAAAGTTGTTGCAATTGTTCTAAATAGGATGATTAATA
The DNA here is from genome assembly GCA_963576515.1 of Cryptocephalus primarius. Lineage (NCBI taxonomy): Eukaryota > Metazoa > Arthropoda > Insecta > Coleoptera > Chrysomelidae > Cryptocephalus > Cryptocephalus primarius. The sequence continues at coordinate 4,453,904 of OY754941.1, forward strand.
TCAGAAAGACTAAAAGAAAATATATAAATTAAAACGAAAGTTATTTGTTATAATTTAAATGTTCTCACTACGTTTTGTTGTCACTATGTTGAAGAAATTGCAAATATTCTAAGTATAATATGACAATGATATGTAGCTTGTAAGTTTTTAAAAGAGCTTTGCATCCTTCAATGAACTTTAGGTGTATGAAGCTTTATAAAGACTTAACCGCAATAGACTTAAAGCACACATCAAAAAAAAACCTTCTCAGAAATGGTAATATGCTGCTCGATACACAACTCTGACACAGATTGTTAGCAACGAATTTTTAGTTACGATACCAGTATACCTTTGGTTTATTTGGAAGGTTTTTCAAGAGTGCCGAGGCTTACATCCAAACAAAAACAGGTGCTTCCGAGCTATAGGCAAGGACAGAATTAAACATTTTTGACAGTAATGAAATGATAATTGAAAATACAATTAAATGGAAAAGATTTGCTGAAGGAATGCACGAAAAAAGGTTACCTGTCGAAGTAAGGTTGCATACTTAAATGTCTCGAAAAATGATGTATCGACAGGTTAAAAAAAATGTGAGTGCCACAACAAGTAAAATAGACTGAAACCTGAAATGAAGGAGCAGAAGAAAATATTTTCATCACTTTGTACTTGTGTGTACTTGAATTATGCTAAGTTGCGCGCTCATTTTTTAAAAAATTTAATTTTCCGGCAGCTATCTACTCTGTTGTAAATCCTCATCGTAAATTCAACACTAAACCTTTTCCAAAAATTTCTCGAATTCCTCCCCTGTCCATAACTTGACAACCAACTACCGTGTATTACCTACCGTATTACAGCGCTATGAAACAAAGTTTATATCAGTCGGCGACATCTATTGAACATCAAAGTCAAACATTGTTGGAAGTTTTTTTGTCGTCCGAAGGGAGGATTACTTCGATATAATATTACGCCCATATATCACTATTTTCCACATAAAAAACGGTACCTACACATGTAACGATTAACAGCATTCTCAGAAGGCATCAGCATAACTCTAACCAGAGCGCCACTAATGAAAAATAAATTACTTGAAACAGAATACACTTAACATGTGTAGTTAATTAGGCGTATGATGCCCGTCTACATCACACGAGATCATGGGCAAAAAGTGAGAAAATCTGTCATTCCCCGTCTCATCTTCGACGCCAGCAGGTGTTGGTATTCTTACACAACATTTAAGACCAAACATCCGTTTAAGACGAAGATGATCGATCAATTAACAAGTTTGAAATATTGTGTGAAAGTTACTAGTTTTTATATATGTGATTAAAGAGGAATGTCTACGGTTTCATTTAACCGAGTGATTTATTTAGGCTATTTGATCGGTTTCGAATGGAACCTGCGGTCAGAAAGTTTCTCAATCGGAAATTGAATTTATTAAAAGGTTGAAGGATGGCGAGAATTAACCGTTTAGCTTTTGTTGTGAATTGTAAAACCGCTTCATGTTTTAGATCATTTTGCACTTAAGGTTGTTGTATCTTTAAGTTAAATTATTACGATGGGAACTCCAGTATCCAAATTATGTGAGCAATATATTATCAGTTGCTTCGTTAACCGTGGTAGAATTACTGCATTTATATTTTTGTAATTCCGTTGATCTGATGATGGCCGGAGAAACAAAATCGGCTATGTATTAATTATGACAAGTGTCCCATAGTTCGGAATTTTAAGGTTCTTATGACTTTCATTTTTTTTCTGGATATATCATTTTGAAAGCTTTTGTTTGAAAATAATATTGGTCTTTTTTAAATAATTAAATTAGGCACATCAATTTAGTCCCGCGGTCCAGATTAGCTTTTCCACTTATTTTAGCTGTCTTTTTATAAAATAATCACTTAAATATTTTTATTCCAACATTTCCGAATGGTGAATGTGTTATGCTCTTAAAGTTTGGAGGAATATACTATCCAGTTAATTATGATTTCAATTTTATATGAAAACTACTATGACACTGTGGGAACATTGTCATTCATAAATCGCCTTTCTAATTCAAAATAAATCAAAAATTAGGTCATACGAAATATTGTAATATTGTCCTACAACAACCAACTACAGATACCACTTATAGTTTGCTGTCTACAAGTAGTCGTTGATGTCTACTTGGAAGTACCAGAAAAACCAATAAGAAATGATAAAAATATCTAACGGGTTTCATTTGGTATAACATCGAGACATTATGAGGAGAGTTTTGAAAGGAAACGTATCTTGAAGATAGAAGCAGAAAATAAAAATTAGAGAAAACGAAAGAGGGAAGAGTATACAGCAGCTAAAGTTTAAAAAAGGACTGTGCTATCTTCTGATAGTAATAATTGATGCTTTGTTTGCAAAGTATGTACAATAAAAAATAGCTACCTATCATGTGATAGCTGCAAGAAAGACTTCACCGTGTATTTCAAAAGAGAATGTTGATTATGTTCTCGAGGAATGTGATAATGATTTATTTATGTGCTATATATATATTATACTGATGGAACTGATAAAGATGTAAATTCAGAAATAACAAGCGAAGAACACTGTGCAATATTAAATCGGACGGAACAGAATGCAAAGTAGTTATGAAATCTGAAGGCGAGATTCTGAATGGAAAAGAAACAAAAAATTTATCGGATGGAGATCGAAGAAAACATGACTGAAGAAAAAGAAAAAGTAGGCCTTAATTCTGAAATTATAGAAAATAGAGTACGATGTAATATTAGAAATGAATGCAAATGACGAAATGGGTCGATAATTTATTATATGTATACATATGAGATAAAAAATATCTATAATTATTATTTTAAGTAAATAAAAGTTTCTGAAAATAGATTTAAATTTTTTTAATAATTCAGAATCGTTAGCTCACCATTGTCCAATTACTGAAAATTTGGGGTCCACTAACTAATATTTTGTTCAACAACTAATTTTTTTGGTAACCTTTAAAGATCTTATATTTCTGAAAAACCGTAATATTAGAAATGTTTAAAAATTATTACTTCAAAGCATTGTATATGTACCACGATTTATCAGAGAAAAATTAGTGTACTTTGAAAAATATTCCTACAGCATCCATTTAAAATTTAATAAAAAGTTTAGCTGTCCAATAACTACCTAGTTTACCCATTCCTAGACCTAGATGACTCAAATTGACGACAATCTGTATTATTTCTTAAATTTCAATACCATGGCTAGTTATGACTTTGATAAATATGACACGCTAAGCTTTATTAGCCAAATTTTCAAACACGACAAGTTTTAAAAGACTCCAAGCTTGGAAAAAGCGTCAAAAAATTTTTTCGCATATTTTCGGACCGAGGCCGAATTTTAACCGGATTAATTAATAACCCTGGGACCGAATCGTTGTGTTGACAGGTACCGATTGCGTCGATTAAATTTACATTGATGATGTTGAAAATTCACAGTAAGGATTCATATTAATGAAAATTTTAAATATGGGAAGCTTTTAAAATTTGGAAGAGCTGCCTTGTTTAACATTTGAAACGTAGATTTTTGCGCCGGAAACAGGAGCACGAGATAGGGGACCAATAATTTAGATTCTAGGTTCAACCAAATGCTTACAGTAGTCTATAATAACTGGACTCAAATTGAAATTAGAAGACTAAACTAACAGCAGTCGTATCATGTTTATGTCTGTTATTGAGCACAGGGCAAAGTTACTACTGCATTACTTTTTAATTTCACAAAGTTTATGAGTTCGCCACCTTCCTCTACTTTTTCATATTCCTTCTCTCAGCGGGCAATGAGTCATATCTTACCGGGAGACTTAAGTGCTTTTTCTCTTTCCATCCTTTCTTTCTTGTAGGTCTGGTCTTTTGTATAAAACTGGTTGATATAATTTTAAAATATAATTAAGTTTGTTGGTGTAATCTGCTTATTAAATTAACAGCGACGTTTACATATATTCATGAGAAAAGTAACGTAGTTTGTCTCACCACCTCGTTCTTAATGCGGGTTAATGACATGGTTTTCATGTAAACGAAGTTGTTTTTTCACGTACCGCGAATGTTTTATGCTACCTTCAAAATACAGGTGATAACGTTTTAATAAAGCATTTATGTAAATGTCCGCCGTGGAGTCGTATATGTGTCGATGGCGTCTGGTCTGGCCTAATATACAGTGTGTGTTGATTAATTCCCGCTGCACACGAAAGGGCTACCGGACTCCATGGGTTACGCTGCGTACTAATAACTCCGTGTTAAGGGTCGAACTTACACGTGTTAAGGGGGATCTGTAAAAATCTGAAAGCGACGAGGGTGTGTCTTGCGGGGACCGTGGCGCCGATCGAAGCCCCCAGACGGTACCCAATTAGCTGCGTACACCTTTTTTCACTAATTTATGGCACCCCAGTCACCGTTTCCTGTTCACACTGTACACACGCCCACTATTCATTTATCGAGTTTCGAGATTAAAGAGTTGTAAGTATGGGGCGGTGGTACGGTAATCTAGCATTTTCTCTTTTGTTCTGCTATTACTAAAATTTACGTGATGCGAAAGGCTCTGAATCGTTCAGAGATCGAGGTTCTTAAAAGAATTTAAAGCTAGGTTCTTTTCAATTCCTATCAAGAATAGCAACAGGAAATCGAAATGCTTCTACCTCTGTTTTTTGCGAAGCCAACTTTACCCAAAACCCTAAAAACTTATGTTTTTGGTACCATTCCTTGCTGATAAAATATTTTTCTAACCGTAGATGTCTATTCCGTAATCAAAATGGTATGCTTGTTACAGTAATATTGATTGATACTGAATGCTGTTCCATACAATAAAATAGCTCGAAATTTAGAAAATTTAATCTAGAATGAGATCTAAAAAACCAACCAACCAATTTTTGTTTTTTATATAATTTTTTTTATTTCAATATAAAAGTAACTGAATACTGCTGTAAGATGCTTGTAAAGTTCATAAGCGATTTCGGTCATAATAAGGAAACAAAGAATGTAATAATTCTTAACACCAGCCCAGTAATTAAATTTATTAATTATGCCCCTCTGAATACCCGTCTGCTATGTAAAAATCGGCTCAGGGAGCCAATACTCCTTTGAACTTGAAATTTCATTCATTTTCATTGGAAATTTAAAGTTCATTTTTTGGTTTTTGAGAAAATTTTGTCAGAAATGCTACTATGCTGTATATAATCTCATATATTATTTGTGGAAAAAAAGTATTATTCCTTGTGGATTTTGCCAAAAACTTGATTTTTTTTACAATTTTCTCGAAAACATCTAGGTCGATTTTGAAAAATTAAAATTCGTCTAGAAGACGAATTAATTTACTACAGCTTTGCCGTTGGAAGAAGTTACGTATACGTAGAATGTATAGTATTCTGAATATTAAAAAAAAACATTTTCAGGTTTTCAAACATTGGTTATAACCATTTATTAAATGAATATATGCACGAATTTTATATCATTTGGTTCAATCATAAAAAAAATAATTAAAACCACCGAGAAAACCTGTGCTACGAAGATGAAAATTTCAAACAGCTGGTATTATAAGCAAACGAAGCAAACAATAATCATCAGCAAGCTGTAAAGAGAGATCACTTCGTACACCTCGTCAGATTTATAGGTAATTGGGGAACAGTCATTTTTTTGTGTGTGAGTAAAGCATTACAATTTGAAAAATCACATATCAAATATCTTATCGTTTTGAAAAATATATTACAAATATAAGTTTTTGTTACTGTATCTCTGACAATTGTTATTCGTGGTGCGTTGAATATCTGATCCGATTTGTGACCATGCAATAAAATTACCACTATATACGCTTATCTGACTAAAATAGCTAATGTTCATAAAGCATAGAGTAGGCGGAAATTACCCTGTCTTCCAACATTTCTGTCACTAGCGATACGTAGCAGAATTCAATTGTCTACACCATATGACGAACACTCTTCATATTCAGAACTGTCGAAATATCTAAAACGTTATTCCTCACTATTTTCAAATAAATTGAATTTAAATGTGCTAAAACTCGATCTAGTAATAATCCTGTAATCATCATGGATAACCTAATTGAAGAAACCTGGATTGATACAAAATCAAAGTAATCCTTTTAACGGAGTGTCAAAACACCATAACAATTTAAATGTTCAAGCCTGTACTTCATTACTACATTCATATCAACTCAATTGAAATGAACTAACAATTTAATTGATACATGCAACCATATTTGTAACTAGATAACCTCTATTGATTAAAAAGTCATGACTGTCATTTAAGGAGTAGCACATGTTTTTGTTCTAACACCTCACGTTTATGGTTTCCACAAGTTATACCTTTAGGCATTAGGCAAACTTTCAGGTAAACATTAGGCATGATAGATCACCCGTTTGTTACATATGAATCGTAACAAGCATATCGATTTGCTTACATGATCGAAATGTTACTGGATGGGACACAATCACATGATAATCAAAATTAATTCTAAGTAACATACATAGCAGGTTCTCAGGGGAACGAACAGGAACGGAAAAAAACGAGGGCTCCTTGAGAGTTTTTTTCTATTCTCATTCGTAATAAGTTGTTATCTAAACTACCTAATTTATTACATCTTAATTCAGTATCCAAATAATCTTATTGTCCCAATATTTGTTAAAAATTCTGATTTTTATATTTTCTTAGTATTATGAAACTGAACCCCTCGAAATAAGAACTATATCTATACGGTCTTCAATGCACTTACGTCCATTCGATATTATCATCCTCGATCATTAATCATCACCCGAGACCGGCAATTTATTACGATGGATATAAAAAAATCATAATCAATAAATCAGTCATAAAATTGATTGTTAACAAGTTATCGACGGTAAAAGTATTGACAACGAGACAGGTAAAAGGAAAAACTCATTGTATGAAGGATATAAATGGAACCATTGTGAGGTGGAAGGTGCTAAACAATAAGATCAAGGATGAGAGGATTTATACATGTGTGGATTTCATTCGATGGGGTAATCAAGATTAACGATTGTGCAACGACGTAACGTTTTAAGGTGAAAAATTATTTCTACTCAAGTTCCTGTTTGTCTTTGAGCAATCTCAATAATTTCGAAAATGTTGCCATTAATGTCACTCCCCTAATCCATCGATCATCAATCTGTCATCAATTACCACACTGCCATGAGTCTGCTTGACGTTGTTGGCGCCACCAATACTAATATCCATAATTTAGTGGGTCTTCTGACCTGGACTCCAGGAAATAGTTGTTGGTAACGCCTCCCGGCATATTTAAGCTGCTGTGATGTATCGGATAAACGTTTTTCTAAGAGGCGATAAATTATATTTGTGGAGGATATCGGTGTGTGACATCCTCCTTGTGTATTAAGAGGAACTTTTGAATTGGGGTTTTGTTTAACATCTTGTCGTACCCATTGAACTTGTTAAAACGTTTAGTGTCAAAATTATTAATGTGTAATTTTGACGCTTTTATAGGGTACAGCGTTAGCGGTTATTTATGAACTTTGAGAAATTTTTAATATAATGAGTGTCATGTTGAAATTATAAAACGGATTAATAATTTTGTGATGTATTTAATTCACCTGAATGCCGCTACCACTCGTATCTTCGAATTTAAAATAAATCTTACTCTTTAACAAAACTCAATCGTTGTTACATATTCCGCGAATTCACCAAAAAATATGTTGGAATTTTTGTTGGAATTTTTGTTCATTTTACATAATTCCGTTACATTTTAAAACCCAACACAAAGTGGCATAAATTTCTAATACTGTGTTATTCTGGAAAAATAAAACGGTACTTAGTTGACAAATTTAAATATTAACTACTCAAATTTTAGTCACGAAGAATACATAACTTTTGAATGATAAACGTGTATTCAGTCAAAAATTCTTAAATATTTACATTGACAATTGTGAAAAATACATAATCATGCTTTTAACTTACAATTTGATAGTTTGAATAAAAGAAGGTAACGAAATTATTATTTTTTTTTTTTTGAAAATTAATGGAAAGGTAAGTCCCTACCAATTTCCCTAGTACAAGAACTTAAATATATAATAGGAAATTGGTTATCGCAAAGTTCGCAAGTAATATAGAATTTTCGAATAAAATTACATAAGAATACCATGGCTATTGAATCCACTGGAATAAGAACAGGAATAAGAACAATTGAAGTCTTGGGAAATAATGGGTAGCACTAAGGTAAATGAAAAATCAATACTTCAGGCTCGTAAATTAGTTAAAGAAATTGTTGAAATTAAAAATAATATAAATTGAATTTAAGTATGCACAAAAATATGTTACTGCATCAGATTGCACTAAGTGCAGTCATTTCGAAGTGAATTTAAGAAGCCACAAAAATTTACCAATACATAAGCCCCAGAATACATTGCCCCATTTGCTCCATTTGTTAGTCAAATTTTTATACTTGCGGTCCTAATCGTTGCGTGCGGAATACAACACTTTAACGAACAGGATTAGACGTAACTGTTGCGTAAAGTTGAACCACGAATTTGCGGTACAATTGGGTTATGAAAGAAAAAAATTCTTTTGCTTTAAATATTTACGTATGTGTATTAAAAGGTAGGACAATTTATGCTGTAAAAAATAATAATTGTACAACTGAATTGAAAGCTATACATGTGTATATTACACGCCATTATGTAGAACAGTTGCAATTAAACTACTTCGAAGTGCAATATGTTAATTTTTGTATGCGGCTTTGATATGGAATAATTTCAATAATATCCATAGAACAATTTTAAGTTGAACAAGAATTCAAAGGAAAAGGTTATATGTACAGTCGAACCGTAAGTTGAATTTTCATGTGGCCCCAAGAACAATTCAAGTTATAGAAAATGTTATATTTTCAGAAAATTAGAATAATTCAGTCTTCATGAATCACTAAGGAATTTTCAAATAGACGAAAATACGGCTGGTTCACATACCTTGAACAATGGAAAAAGAACTTGGCATTGAGATTTAAAATCGGCCTCATTTTTCACAAAATCAACTGTTCATCAACTTTGAAAGTAAGCGTACAGATTTCAACAATTTTCATCACAACTTTAACATATGAGCAAAAAATTAAGTGCATTGCACATTTCGTCTTACTCTACCCCATCGGGTAGGGCGGTTCAAGATAGCGATAGATGATTCAGGAATTTATTAAACATTATTGATCTTTAGAATCGTAACACAAATATATTCCTCTTTCACAATAAGAAAGACATGCTTCGAGATTGCAGTCTTTGCATTTAGAGTGTTGTTTTGAGTCTTAATCAGTGATCAGATAACAGTGGTAGTGAATTCTGACCGGTATGTGAATATGTTGGGATTGGGGATTTTTCCTCTCGACTTGAAGAATTGGATTTAGGGTACGTTTGGTTACGCCTCATCTCAACAAATTGCGATTTGGAGTGGCCAGCCCGCTCCCCTGATTTGGCGATTTTGATTGGCTCCCCTTGCGATTTTTTTGTGAGGTTTTTTGAAATCCCGCGTTTATGTCAACCGTCCAAGGACACTAGCCGATTTCAAGGCCAATATTCGCCCCGAAATTGACAACATACCCGCTGCTGTGCTGGAAAGAGTTATGACAAACACCAGAAATCGGCTTATTCAGTCTATGGTCAATGGAGGGCGTTACCTACGTAACATGATTTTTAAAGCTGTGTGACACAAAACTTTACAGATGTACCTATATTAAAAAAAAAAATCTGATTCACAAAAGGGGTTTCATTGCGTTTTGAAAAAAAGAAATTATGATGCCTCACCCTGTATTGTTAATATTTTCAAGTTAAAAGGGTTGGTATTCTCTTTTTGGAGCATATTTTTTTGTTCCTCTTATGTTACTCTTTCTTCTTTACATATTTTCTAGTTTTTGTCAATTTACTTTAATGTATCTGCGTTGGTCTTTTCTCTTGTCTTGGGAATTGTTAAAGTAATTGGTTTATTTGAATTTTAACTCTTATTAATCCAGAGTCGTTGGCTAATTTAAATGAATTTAGAACACTTACGACTTTTTTATTTACTACTGGATCTGATGCAATCAGTTTCACTCTTAGTTTGACCGTTGGAACTGATCCACGTCTGCTTCCTTTGTTTTTACTTCGTAAATAATGAATCCATTGCATCTAGCTACTTTTGGAATAAAAACTCAAGTGGTATAGATCGTCGTTAATTTCTCTCATCGAAGCTGAATTTTCCCAATTTCATTTCTGAGTCATCTTGCTGCTTGAGTGAATGTTTAGGTGAAATTTTGTTATTTTGTTTTGTATGGTGATATCTTCTTCTACATGATGAAAACTATTCCTCTTTGGGCAAGACTGCTACTGAAGTGAAATTAAAACAACGATCGCACCAACAATATACTACAGATGTATGATACGCACGACGAATAACAAGTTTATTAATTCCTCACGTTACGGCAGCCAGGACAGCTGTAACCGTTTTTGTTTTCAAAGTAGTAAAATTTAAAATGAGTTCTAACATTAACTACTTAAACACAAAAACAGGATCGCGGTTAACACCGTAGAAATCGGAACACGCTTATTAATAAGAATACAAGTTCATTAAGTAGATGAAAGAGTAATAGGTAACAGATATAGATGAACGGGTTGTACTTGCTTACCTTAAAAAAATGTCGGAGTGGTACAAGGCGTCGACTATATGGGCTATCCATTCGAAATTGCAAAGTGTGTTGAGGATGAGCAATGGGGCCGATATGAAATCATTTGTGAAAGGGTATGTATCCATAATGGCAATTAGCAAGAATGCTGTAACCAAGAAGGCATATGTATTCAAGGAAAACGAGTTGCGTAAATTTTTTATAGATAATTCGGACATTAGGTATTTATTTTTGTAGGTGACAGCTATTTGCGATATCTTTGACTCTCGTAGAAGGTGTGAGTTATACGATTTACCCTTATATGGCTTCAAGAAGGAAGGAAGCCTATTGCTTATTACCATCGGACCATCTAAGACACTGACTTTTTACTGTTGCTGATTGTGATGGAATTACTTTTGTGTCTTTGGTGAGTATTTATCAGTATCTATCATTACGCCCCCAAAATGTAAGTACAGACAGTATTCTTACGGTAAGATAAGGAAAAATGCACCAATCAAGTGGTTGGTATTAATACATTTTGGATCATGCCCCGTCCAAATTACACGTTATCTTAAATTGGACGATTTTGAGAAATATACGAGACATGCGTTTCGACATACATCCGCTACTGGTGGCATAGTGGCATGGTAATAGGATCAGATTCAACGACAGGTAGAGTAGAAATCGGCAGCTGTGGCGACTGGTTACGTTAAAGAAGGTATTAGCAATATAGAAGAATGTTTTAAATATTATTGGGAGTCCCATAAGCGGAAGCGCAACTTCGCAGCCTCCCGAGAATGTTAACAATATTAATTTGAAGAGTATTTTGTCTGACTTGAAAGACCGTAGCGTTAATATTTCAAACATTACCGTCTATAGTTTTAATATCCCTTTGAATAAAAGATTGTACGATATTGAATAAAGCTTTTGAAATATTTGTTAGTAAAATGTTATTTGACGATACAAGGTACCCCTGTCAGATCAATAATTAAAAGGTTTATATTTAGACTTCACGTCTAAATGTATTAAAACACGCCCATTTCTGGAAGTTGGATTAAACACGCCGAGAAGTTCTTTACATCAGCAAAGCAGGATACCAATAGAAAAAATAATATTTTCTCAAAATAATCAATAACCTTATTGCTAGAACTCCGCGTTCTATGTATGACACACGAAAATATTTCATGGAAAACTGGCCAAGAATGGAAGTTTCTACATACAGTTGAAACACACAGTCGCATACTTGGCCCTTAAAAGTAAATGTTCCAGAAGATCATACCCGACAGCAGAAGCCCAAAGTCATGCCTAAAATATCAGAGATCGAATAGGTACATACGCCATGAATAAGATTCAAGAAACACAAATCAGAACCGTACTGGTCTTCGTCAAGCCTCTTAAAAAGCAGTATTGAGAAACAAAATTGGGTCCATTAGAACAAAGGGAAAGTAACCTGTGGCAACATTTTCAGGTACATAGATTCCGAGCACTTCCTAATAACTGTCTTCACGCTTCCCGTCCCTCCACCGCTTATCCTGCGGGACCGATCTCGTCCTATCCGAAGAGCCCAGCTGCTCGCCTTTATTTCAGTCCAGGCACTTTGTCAACGACAGGACGCGAAGAGATAGCGCCCCGTTCCCCCGATAGCCGCGGGATTTATTTTAACGCATCTCAAAATAAGGTGTCGAGTTGTAGCTTACACGTGTTTGTTTTGGTGAGTATTTAGGAAGATAAGGTCGACTGAGATTGATTCATCGCCTCTTAAACGGATTTCGGGACGCGACGTCTCGTTAAGAAGCGGGAAAAAGGAGGAGGGGAGTAATTAGTCGCCGGGTCGGCTAATTATACGTTGCTTTTATGACATTTGAGCCCTTGCGTTATCAAAGGTGAGAGAGGTACTGAGGTAGTTTTGAGTTTGGTCGTAAATAAGGTTAACGAGTTGCAGTTCCGAAAGTGCATGGTCTTCCAAGAAAGTATTAGGTATTAGTGTTGAATTTGTCGATTTCAATGCTTAGGTATTGGAGCTCACAAGACCTCAATACGCAATAGTTGTGGTACGTCTGATGTAGTTGAATTTCACTACACAAAAGAAGAAAGCACCAACAAGTTTAATGGTTAGGATCCAACGATTTTGGTAAAGATTTCATGCTTACTTGATTAGCGAACTTAATGACTAAATTTGGATTCACCTTCTTTGTTTAAAATTCGAGTCGTTTGTATCCATTTATCAATATGTTGGCCTTGTATATCAATAAACTGATTTATATAAATCCAAAAATTTATCACGGCTGATTAGTTAGCAACAAAAAAGTTATCGCTTGTGGATGCAGCCAGGTCTTAATTTAATAAAAGAAAAACAGTCTGCCACAAAATTGGCTATGGGTTAGGTTATTGACTAAAATATTATAAATGTATTTACCGTAATGTGAAGGTTGATTAAAAACTCACAATTTACAGCTTCAGAATTCCAAAAACTACTTTAGGATTATATTTAAATTATCGACTCTTAACGATACATAAGGTACTGCTACAGTAACACTGCGTAATGTTTTAATAATAACACAATAATATTATCCACGTAGCTTTTTAAAATTCATATAAAAGTTTAATTTGGACTTGTGTTTAATTCACTTGGGACACAGCATGAAATCCTTTGCCTTTAAGGGCATTGAAGACTGGTGTATAATTTCGAGATTAATTGGGACTAACTGAGCGGACTTGTCTGGCCTGGTATAGCACAGGTAGACTATCTGATAGGTATATCAATTATTACCCCTGCACACATAAAAGGCCAAAATTAACTTGATTCTTTATTTAAAAAACACGATTTATAAGACACATCTTCCTGAATTTTAACATCAATATTTTGTGTAATGTACATTCTCCACTTGTACTCCGTAAAGCCAGGGTGTGATAAACAATTGTCATCGAATTATTTAACACTATCGTACTAACGAAGGACCTCTGTCAAATCTAAACTTGACCAAATTCACATGAATTCTTGATTTCAATAACTTTACTCCGTTAATAATTTGTGTTTTATAACAAGAAGATAACATTAGAATTATCAATAAATATACTGAAAATGTGAGCAGCTTATTTAGTAGTCTTAAAGACAAAACCATAACCTTCCATCGAACAAATGTAATGTACCAATTGAGATCAGAGGCCCGGATTTAAGTGTAAAAATTTGCTGTCAATACACGTATATACATATGAGATACGCAGAATTTTCTGAGGAGATTTGCAATAAAACGTAAATATATGCAAAAATAAATGCAAAATATGCAATATTACACAACCTGTAACTATCAGAATCTATTTTATTTACTTGCATACTTCAACATATATGAATAGTTCAGCGTTTGACGGTAAGAATAGGGTATTTATTACCTTTCCCAGTTTTCTGGCAATATAAATATTTTTGAAAATTTGGGATTAAGCCTATTTTACCCTGTTCTCAAAAGGTTATGTTGTGTCGATTGCGATTCTTGCTCTATCAGAGTGAAAACTACCCCTTGTGTCAACAAAATCAAAACGCAAAGAAATACGATTTTTATGTGCTGAATTCTTGTTTGAATAAATAGAATGAATATCCCCTTGTGTTTTAGTATTTGATTTATAATGTTTCTTAACGTTTCAACCATAGAAAAACAATCCCTTAAGACTAAATTTGCCGAAATTTTTGTGGGGCTATGTTATAGGGGCTATTTTTGGCCTCTGGGGCCAATTCCAGGGGTGCAGGCCTTTTTCTGACCTCGGATTCGTATTCAGCGATGAAAAATACATAAGAATACTGATCTAGAGATCTGAGATCAGAGAGTCTGATCTAGAGATCCGGACTTTTTTTGTGGGGTTGTGTAATCGATAACTTGTCAGTGTCAGTCTGAACTATTAACTACAATTAGCATATCCGTTGCAGCCAATCATACGTTCCGTTCAATAGCCGTTCAACCAATCATATGGCACCCATTCCGGTTCCTAAATAGTTTTCAAATTTTTGACGTAATTAGTCAGGTCAACTCGGTGTTCTGAGATTCTTTTTTGTGGGACACACTATACTTGCTATTCATTTCTATTTAAGTTATTATTGTCGTTGTTGTTTTGGTTTATCCGCGTTAGCGTCATCAATATATATTTAGAGTTCATTTCGTGTTTTTATGAACATTATTTTTATGTTTCTTTCACATTTTGAAATTTACGGCTGTAAGTTATCAAAGGCACAAACTACGAATTTAGTAGTCTAATAATCTCACACTGAGTGAGTAAAATCAAGATCAGTAAAGACAATATCATTGTTTTCATCAAAAATTACATACAGACGGTTTAATAAGATGGAAATAATATATCGGGGTGTCTTAATTATCATTATTTTCAAGGCATAAAACTCAGTCTACTTTAATGTATTTCTGCGGAATTCTTTACATCACAGTTACGTCATTCCTTTTGGTTCTTTTTACTGAATGTTGGACCATTTGTAGCTTGAGAATATTGTTACAATGACAGTTTATGTCGCAAACAATTCGTTATGGTTTCAAAGTTGTTTAAAGTGGTTGCAATAGTATCTTAAGACTTCCGAAGTAAATTTTACAGTATTTTGCATAAATATTTAGATCTACAATTTTTTTAGACTATCAGTTTTGTTATAGGATTTGTCCTTACTTATTTAAGCTTAATATTGATATATTAATAATAACGTAATAACGATTAATTTCATTGTTGTTCTATAGGGGTATTGCTTCTCTGCACATATTTTTTCTAATATTTTGATTCATCTAGGGAGCAAAGTCTTTTCTAATATGTTGGTCTTTTAACAAATATGTATTGACCTTTTTAGCTGTTGGTGGTTTCCGAATTCGCTTTAGTTTTACATTAATACAGGTACACAACAAGATATGGTCTGTACTAGCATTTCCCGGGGTAGGCGTTTTCCTACATTTCACTGCGTTTTTAAACGTTGATCGATTACGAGACCTACTTGATATCTCACTGTTTGTCCGTTTTTGTCTACAGGTGATTTTCAAGCATATAGTCTTCCTTTTGGAAGTTTAGCGAACATGTTAGTTATTATAGAGTTCTCTTCCTTGCAAAACTCGATTAATCACACACCTCGTTGATGTATGTTCTCAAGACACTGGCCTCTAGTAATATTTGGTGACATCTCTTAGTCCACCTTCACATTGAAGTTCTCTAACAGTAGATTAACCTCATGATTTTCCTACATTTTATAAGTTTTTTGATTTATAAGTAGAGTCCTGCAATTTAATTTTTTGGTGTATTTTTAGTTGGAGCATAAACTTGAATGATGTTAAAGGATCTGACAGTGGTGTGAATGCCTGTATATTATTAGTCATTGATGATTTTACAATGGTTGGTCTTCTCAGAACATTTGGCGAATGTAATATTATTCCGCCATTTTATTATTCGATAACTTCGTGAACTCCAGTAGTAAATTAATAGAACTTAGTAAGTGCTGCATCTTGTCAAAATTAGCTCAAGTAAGAAAGGCAGGCAAAATATGCAAGTATATATACAAATGCATTTTGCATATTTTCCGAGCCCTAACGAACAGTACGGGACTTGAAGGACATATAATTATTGACAAGAAAGAATAGCGGACGGAGCATATTATTTACCAATAAACTTTAAGGCGCTTTATAAAACACCCATAGTGAGAACGAGGAAAAGCATATCAGTTAAATAGTGATGAATTATATACGTAGTATCCATCAACTGCTTAAATGGCTCAATATAAATGGGGTTGATACCTGTAGAGGCGCGGTTCTACCATTTTTTATGCTTTTCTAAAGATATTATTAAATAAACTGTGGTATTTCATTTACACTGGTAGGCTTTTAATTTTTACTGCGCGTTCCTACATGTAGTTGACCCGCTCATAACTAGTCCATGTACTAGGACAACAATATCCTCCAATTTTTGCCATTTGAACAGGCGATTGGCAAAGCTAAAGCAATTAGAGTTCTTTGCTAAATTTTGTTACTACAACAGTCTAGTTCTCATGAAATATGCACGATGTAAGGAAGTAACAATATACTAATGTTGAAGTGAATTTTATTATGTTTGTTACTGTGTATCTTTGGAACTGAATTAGTATAACTTCACTTGACTTTTCTACATAAAAAGAGTAAAATACAAATCCCTTTGATACTACATTGATGAAATTTGATTCATCACAGTGACAAAAACCTACTGATAATTCTGCTTTTGAGCAATCAAAACTAAAAAATGATGAAATTTTTTTTATATGTCGCCATACATGTACTGCACATCACGACTTTTTATCTGAGATATTGTCACATTTGTCACGGTGATGCCTGATTTTTTTGTTTTCCGAGTAGAAGGTAGTCTATCGGGAGAGTTTGAAAACCGAAAGAACTAGTGATTCTACTGGCATTAAAGTTTCGCATGGATTTAGTAGCATACGGAGGTAAACTTCACATAAACTCCTTTAAAAAAATTTCAGGGACTCCTAAATTGTAATCTATCATGGCTTAATTAAATTTGTCGTAATGAGAGAGTACTCTCTCGTCTTCGTGACGTATTACCCTACTAGTCTCCTCGGATTCGATTAAGGCTTCATACTTTCCCGATCTACAAATTGCGGGAGCCCCGCCGTTATTTAAACGGTATCGTTACACAACGGATACCGTCTGAAATTGCCGGTACAAGTAAAACGTTTAGTGCGCTTTATTACGGAGGTGAATTAATTCGCATGATGTGGCCGATGGGAGACGTGCCGAGGCGATAGGGTCATGGGGAACGTTCGCGTCAACGTTCAATCAGGTTTGTTAGTGTACCCAAACCAAACATGTTTCTATTGTATCGTGATTAGGAGGTGAAAAATATGAAAAATTAGGCAGGCAGCACACACACTTAAAGTGGATGTTCAAAGGATTTCTCTTAAATGACGCTTTTAAGATCCCATGGATGTCCACCAGGGAAAACTGCACTTCTTAACGTAAATGTTCACGAATGATCGGTACTCACTTAAAGGACATCAGATGACGCTACATATCGTTTTGCTATTTCCTGTATATTTCCACACTTTCTCAGTACATTAAATCTGGTACATGGCAGTCCTAAACCTATGTTATTTGATGAATAATAGAATTCTTCCAGATAACAAAATGTTCCTATGAACACATGTCCATTGAAATAAAATATTTCTGTAAAGTAAAAGATACGAATTCAGACAACAAATACCTCTGAATATTTTTGGTTGGACCTGCAGCCTTTGTTTCTATTTGTTGTCGGAATTCACTTTATGTGTGAATTACAGTTATTATCTGAAGAATAACAATTAACGTTGTTCTAAGTAGTCATCTAACTATGTAACTTAAAATCAAGGAGTTTGATTTCTTGTAATTTTATCACCTTTTTCTTGAGCACCACATACACATCCATATTAATTTGTTTTCGTTTGGCACACTACATTTCATTCACAGCAACTTTAAAAACATTTGTGTGCTTTTGAACATATAATTAACAATACTATTTAACTCTTTGTTGCGTGCAACATACCTTTTTCCCGAACTCCTATTCTTTAAACTTTCAAGCACTTTACAGTTATTGTCATTGTTTTACTCCCTGTTATCACAGTAAACCTAATTAGTGAACTCACCGTCGACTCGCTTTACTTTTAAAAAGCTACCAGCAAGGGCAATTTTAAAAATCAGCCGTAAAGTACTTCTGGGAGGCCGAAAATCGATCATCCATTAAGTTAATCACAAGCAACGCGATATTTGAGGTGCACTGGTCTCGAAATCGAGCAATCCAGCGCCTATACATACATCCCATGTACGCACACATACAGACAGAATATATGAGGTCATTTATTATCGGATCATTGATTGCCAATAATCGTTCAATTTACGTTGATTACAAGGCAGAGCGGCGGAAGCTGCGGTCGTGCGATCACCGCCACCATAATGAACGTTCTCGACTGGCTAGATGGGCGCCCTCGTATAATGTTTTATTATTATATGGAGAATGAAGTACGAGCGTTGTTTAATAAACTCTCCGGTGAATGGATTATGTCTTCAGAAATATTTCAAAAAACATTCCATTTATGTCTACACTGAACATATATGCGCAGATTTTTTGTACGTATAGCGACTCATTTTGCAACCGCTGGAACTATTCATTTTATTCCACTTGAGGGCTGAAGTGGTATATGTTTTGGATACAAATATTTAATCATTACTTCCCAATATACATTGGACATCTTCTCTTTGACGACTAAGAAGAGGCCGTTAAAATTTATGAAATAAATGTTAATAAAAGTTTATAAGAGAATTTTTTAGATTTGTAATGTATTCAAAAACACAACCTTTTCGTTTGAGGCTAAACCTTTGTTGCCGTTAAAATTATCAGCACACTAGGTATGAAATATTAACCTCGTCTGCTTTATACAGTCACTATATAAATTATTCCAAAAGTCAAGCTGGACAAGATAGATAAGTATCTATCATATCTATAAATTGTTTTTTGCTAAATATCAAGAAAAGGATTTTTCATTAAACTCATATAGTTTGCCCTATTGTTTTTGTATCTATACATAATTATTATTTATTTAAAATTGATTTTGATAAATATTTAAAAAAAAATTTAAAACTACAGTCGTTTCCTTAGCAAAAATTTCATATGGACCTGTATAAAGAATATAAATTACTAGTTCTGTTTTCATCAATAAGTAAAACTATATGACACGTTATGTAGTCTTACTATCAAATTACTGTACCTGTCTACTTTTTGGTGATAGTACAATAATTTCTTGCATCAATACTAACTGTTCGTAGTCAGTATTTTAACTTCAGTTTATAGCTTTGAAAGTTACATATTGGATGTATTTTTGGGGTCATTTTTGCAAAGCTCATATTCATTTCCATAATTGATGTTATGAGTATTAACTTTAAACGAAATGGCTGTCAAACGTCGCGCTAGCGGTCGATAAGGTGACGGCACCCTCTCAAGTGTATAATAAATTTAATGCTCATAGGAAACCTGAACGTTTATTTACTTATGGTTCAGATAATGTTATATTGAACAGTCACTGTCAGAGAAATAACGGACAGTACGGACCTAGCGAGTATGCGTCAACTACTGCCCTGAACTGAAACTGACAAAAAAAAATCTAGTCATAATAGCAAAGCTGAAATTTGGTTATCTTATAAGTACACAGATACGCCTAAAATGTAAAAATAATCGTCAAATGCATGCTATCGCGTCAGTCCGTGCCTTTAGGCAACATGCATCCAGCTGTTATTTTTCCACTGTCTATAGATACATGTACACCGTATCCAAATTTCAGTTTCGCTTCTATTAAATTAAAAATGAGATTAGACTTAAGTGCTTGCGACGCATTATTATTACAGCTTCACTATTAATAAATCAATAACGAAACGGTGCTGCAACGAGTACAGCAAGCGTTTGACGTTCATGCTATATTGTTAATGGCGTCATTCGTGGCCTTTTCACCAACTGCAGCTAAAGCAAATGCAGCTGACTATTATTTTTCTATTACATCGATTTCGATATGTATGTAATGCAAAAATTTAAAATATACATTTGTATAAATCCTTCTTTGATGAAGCGTTAACTTTTTTGTGTCGGTCATTTTTTCCAATTAAAATACTGTTACAAACTGTGGGAATTAACAGCGAAAACCTTATACCCCCTCAGAACAGATGTTAGTGATCCGACTAGAATTCCTCTAGCCGTAAACTGTTACCAATGATGTCAGTGATTCTGTTCTCAATATTTTACAAAAAAAAAATATTGAATAAGAAATCTTGAGTACTTGGTCAAAAAAGTCATGAAAGGCGCGACTGAAATTTCTGCTTGTTGTTTTCTTCCTGGAACATATCTTTTATTTGGAACATATTGATATGAAATCAAAATTTCTAAACTAGAGACAGTGTGTTTTCTTCAATACTTTCTGTACAAGGCCCATGCTATGAATCTTTCAAAACCTTGCATGTTATGATCCAAGAGGAAGGTTTGAAAGCGTGAACTTTTCTAACCATACATTCCTAGTTCTTCCCTCATTAATCCATTTGCAACGTACATACTTGACTTTATGCCTTATACATGTAACTGCATACAATCGAAAAACATTAGCTAGCTGTATTTATATTAGTTAAAACACCACGACTGACCTGATAAAAAATACAGCGGACTGCTTGAAGTCCAATGTCGTTGTTAATTTAATAGTGGCGAAGCTGAAATTTGAATGTGTTGTAAATGTATCTGTGTACAATCGAAAAACAATAATCAGCTGCAT
The DNA here is from genome assembly GCA_963576515.1 of Cryptocephalus primarius. Lineage (NCBI taxonomy): Eukaryota > Metazoa > Arthropoda > Insecta > Coleoptera > Chrysomelidae > Cryptocephalus > Cryptocephalus primarius. The sequence goes on from OY754941.1 coordinate 4,474,800, forward strand.
ATACGTTGATTAAAAGCCCACGACTGACGCGATTGATATACAGCGAGCACGCCGAGCGCTCGCTTGGCGCCTCGCACGCACAGCTTTAAGCCCAATTTCGTTGCTAATTTAATAGTAGCAAACCTGTAACTTGGATGGTTGTACATGTATCTAGAGACAATCGAAAAATAACAGTCAGTTGCATGCGTGCTGGCGGAAAGGTCAGGATTGATGCGTGCCATGATACAGTGTGCACGCCGAGCGCCTACCCTTTTGATCACGTTAGTTGACACTTTTCAATCAACAGTTAAGCAACAGTGTTGCATTTTATGCAGATAATGTATAATATATCCAAATTTAGCTTTGGTATTATGACTCAAAGTTTTTGTTTTTATGACGCCTTTAAGTGAGTAGCTGACGCATAATGGACCGCCCACTAGACGTCTGACTGTGGCCGTTTAGTATTACATTACGTCAACTCTGAGTATCCAAAATGTCAGGCTTGCTATTATCATTTTTTCATTAACTTTTTACACACTTGAGACAGTGCTGTCACCGTATCGACCGCTAGTACGTCGTCTGATTGTGATCTCCTTGATATGTATACCAATAACAGTTGTATAAGTGAATACGAATCTTGTCTATTACTGACCAAAACATGCCTCTGCCTTCAGGACCATTTGAGGTGTAATTACTGTGTTGTCTAATTAAAACCTGAAGTTTCGCTAGATGTTATTGACATTTTGAATTTCGTAGGTTTGTAATAGTTACATTTTTGACACCGCGTGTCATGTGGACGTACCCTATTGTTCAATATGCAATGCTCTTACAGTTAACGACTTGCATTATTTTATAATACTTGTAACGTTTAACCAGTCCTAAAGTTATTTTTTAACCAATACCAATAACTTGGGAAATTCTCATAATAATTTGATAACTTCCTCTGCTGTACAAATTAGGTTTCATTGCAGCTTGTTTTATTGGTGACCAAAGTTCGTCAAAGATTACTTGAAGTATTTTAGATTTGAATTTCATTTTTCACGTATATTTCACTTTTCCCAAGACGAAAATCTACTTATTTTAATATTTTTGTGAATAAGCTTCCATTTAACTTAAAGAATTTAAATTTAAACTCGTTTAATAACTAATGTTATTACAATTACAAATTTCAGAAGGCACCCAAATATGCAAACAACATACAAAGCGTATCGTGTGAAAAACATTAAAATACTACATCCATGCCTAATTTCTACACTGTGCAAATATAGTTACATTAATGTAACTATATTTATATTACAAGTATAGTTACATTGTAACTATAATTAACTTTGCTAATGTGTTTTTCTCTTTTGTTGCAGGATCCTTTTACGGTGAGTTATCCTTTTCCGGGTGAGTTAATACAAAAGTTAAATCACTTGTTCAGGTCATATAATTTGGCAGGTCCAAACAGTTTTAATTATACATTAAACCTTCCTTCCGAATATTTTGGATTTCACTTGAAATTATTTCTACAACTAATTTAATCCCAGAGTTAACATTAGAAGTTTTAACAAAAATTGAGCAACCCACACTCATTTTTTACTTCCTTTTTGCTCATTAATTTACTTTACAGCCAAATCATTATATAACCCCTCGTCTCTTTTGAATACACGCACAATGGCTTTCAAAATACGTAACGAATTCAATAGCAAGGCATAAAAATGAGGTAAACGGGGAGTAAATGGCGTGCATGGTTTTGTTATTGGCACCGCCATTTTAAAAACAATGGGAAATCACTGACGCGTAAAAGAACACTTAAGGATTAGCAAATCAAATAACGGCAATTAAGACTATTAGACCGTCATGAAAACACGGTTCCCGTTTCAGTATAGGAAATGATAGGGCCGCCCAAACGGAGTCGTAGAAATCGCACCTGTTGGGAAATGTCTATTGTGAAAGAAAGACGTCAGTGCAGGGAAGGACTCTAATTGTTTTAGTTACGGGTGAATAACATCCAAGTTAATATACGGTTAGTGAACTATAATCCGACATTTTTATGGTTTAATGTCACAGCAAATGTTTAACTTCGTAAATCAAATGTTTTCAAATACTTGTAGACAGGAACAATTTTTACTTTAGTGGGACATCATATGCCATATTTTTTCAAATTGGAGATAGTCACATTTTTGGAAAAAAAGCCTATTTCAAATTGTTACAGCTGTCTTTGCCACAGTATTCACATCATCTCTTACAATAATGTAAATTTAAAAGTTTTGTGCATGGGGAAATTTGTATTAATATGAAGTGATGGTATATTGGATGCATCATGATGGCGTGTTTTCTCCGGGATAGATATAGAAGGCTGCTAAAGAAATCCCAAAATCATAAAATATTTTCGCTCTTGACCATTCTTGGTGATATGAGGAGGTTATGTTACTGAACTCTCTTATTGAAAAAGTTTACATTTTTTATGTTCTACATGATGTCAATTTACTGTTTCATAAATAATTGATTGTTTACTACTGATGGCATTTTTGAAATACTAAGATATTTTATCTTGGCATCTTAGGATTCTTCAGGTAACGTGATCAGATTTAGTAGTTTCTTTGGAATTCATGTATTTTAATTTCCATAGAAAATCGTCTCCATGTGTAATCTAAAATTGTTTTTGTTCGGATTCATTCCTGTCTTTGGTATCTCCGCCATCGTTCTACTCAACAAATAGGTGTCATGAATTACCTTCCAATAGTTGCCAATTTAACTACAATTCTCTGTCAAGAATTACGTTAAGAAGGAACCGTTATTTTGGGATTCCTCAGACGTAAATCGCATTCTTAAATATACCCGATAAGAAACGCGCCATTAGGATTTCTTAGAAATCCACGATGGAAAGTTATATTGTCTGTTTTTGTTAAATATTTGTTTGCACCGGCAATAGGATAGGTCAATATTTTAAAAAAATTGTAGCGTTTATGGATTTTCAAACCTTTTGTGAATCTAAAGATATTTTGACTCTTGTTTCTTCTTGAAATGTGTTTTTTGTTCTTAGTCCACCTCTGCTAACAAAAAAGAGAATTTGTCTAATTATTATGGCTGAAGAAATTAAGTAGTTGATACTTCTTTTAGTAGTTAAGGAAATGCGGCACAAAGGGGCAATTAAATATTAATGAAGAAAAAACGGAAATTAGGAAATAAGTAGTACAAAAGATATTATTTATTATATCATTGTTTAGATGATTAATGATAGTGCAGATAACATCTAGTTTCGCATATATCGACGCTTGTACACTAAAAACTTTGTTAAAAGGAGCCATAAATCAGTGTTTTCTGTTTTATAAACTATTACCGGTCGTAATAAAAGCTCCCGAAACGTTAATAATATGCAGATAAGTTTCGTTATTAGGAGAGTACAGCTATTTTGCTGTTTTTGGCAGTTAATTGAATGTCTGAGTTGATTAACTTGTGTTGAATGTAAGCGAAGAAACGTAATAGACAATTTATATTCAGAGCTAAAAGTTACTCTAGAATTAACGTTAAATTATTTACATTCTTGGTACCGCTATTAACGTAATTAATTCCGTAACAGTTCCTTATCGAAGACTGGGAGAGAGAAACTAGTGACGATTTCAATACTGACAATGAAAAAAAATTCATGTCAACTCTCTAAAAACTCGTCGAGCGAAAAAAATCATTTTTCATGTTTACCGAGGAAAAAGCCGTTATCGACCTTTCCATCGGACTGTGTTATTTATCAATTTAGGACATAAATTTATATGTGTATATCTATTAATGATGAATGTCATTAAGAAGACCCGGTCCCATTCGAGGCCGAAATGGTATTTTTAAAATCCATGTGACGTGCTAACAAGACAACATGATGGATGGCTTTCTTTTTGTGTCCGTTCCTTCCATTTGACCTAAAATTTGCAACGAATTAGAAGTAGTACGTCACATCACTATTTATAGGTAAGGCGTGTATTGTATGCAATAAAAACTGAGGAAAACATGCACATATCCAGTGTTCCTGAGATTATGTGGGTAATTTCTGGGGGCCGTAAGGTACATCTAAATTATATCTTCTTTTTTTTAATCGAAGGCGTAGAAATGCAAGACGAGCCAAAAACGGATTTATTTTTACCAGAGAAATATAAATTTCTAATTTATTTTTATTACGTCATGATATTTACATACATATCTTACAATAATTATTAAGGTATTAGCATAATTACTAAAAACTGGGGATCGAATATTTTCCATGAAATTGTCATCTTTAATACTCGTTGAAGTGTAGTTAAGGGTAAAGTATTTTCGATTCGAATTTGTTATTCCTCAAAATGATTATAATTTAACCCCCTGAAATATCTATATGTAATATAGTCCTTGTCCTGCTCCTTGTCCTGGTAACTACGTCCCCGGCCAAATTGTTGTTGCTACCAGCAACTACATGGAATCGAATTTATGTAAATTTTTGTTATTATTTATATGACTACCTTTTTCAGGTAATAATATAATCACTGAACCAATTACTTGTTATTTCTTTAATCTTCATAATGTTTTTGCAGTAAGAGAATAGGGTGGTTAGCCTCTGTTACTCCTGCAAATTATTAATTGAGGTAGTAAGTTGAGTCGTGTGAAATGCCCAGGAAAAAGGAGTCAAGACACTACACAAATCCAGAGACAACCTGGCAAGATGCTGCAGCTGTGGAGGAAAACACCCAGCGAGCTACGGAGGATGCGAGAAAAACCCAAGAAGGAAAGAGGAAATCAAAGAAAAAGGACCTAAGGAGACAAACTGGATGACAGATAGGAGGAGATACGCGAAGGTAACGGCAAGCACGACGAAGACGGTACTAGAAGAATCGAAGTCACAACAACACGAAGTATTAAACTCCGTGGAGGACATGAAGAGAATTCTGGAAGAGGAGTTCTTAGCAAAACGCAGAGCAGGTCACGAAAATTAGCAGGAGAACCAACTGGGAGAAGTACCGTGAGGAACTGAAGGAATCTAAGACTGTAACCGAAGATGATTTAAGTATCAAGGAAGGAATCGAACAAAAAGTGACTAGGATGACTGAAATCAAGAACGCATTCGAGAACAATACGTAAACTACAACCCAGAAATTAGAAGACACATCAGCAAGGATGTGTCTTAACAAGGAAAACAGGACGGATCGAAAAGAGCACAAAAACTAAAAATTGAATCAATTCTGAGAGGGTATGCAAGTGGCCCTAGGTACACACTGGAAGGTAATGCGAAGAATGAAGAGACGAAACCCAACCTCTACAGGACCCATACTCCGAAATAACAAATTAAAATACCGGACGGACGGGAAGGGAGAAGCATTCCCGGAGAGAATGTAGGAGAAATTTGCACTGAACACGGACCACGACGAAGACGTCGTCGAATTAGAAAAGCACATCGACAGAAAAAAGAGGAATGGAGGAGCCGGAGGAGATCACGGAACATATATACAACACGGAACACGGATATACAAAACATACACCCTAGAAGACACCAGGACAACAGGATAACATACAGAATGTTGAAGGAGCTACCAGAAAAATACATGGAAAGGATGGCAAGGACCATCCACTCGTCGATGAAAAGGAGATATAAATCGTAACAAAAGATACTAGGGGTCACCATGATACCGAACGCAGAGAAAGACAGAAAACTATCACACGACTACCGACCCATCACATTACTGAGCAGTATAGGAAAAACTATGGGAACGTCATACTGAGGAGAATGAGGGATAAAGAGGATTTATGAAGCAATCACAAACCACTCATCTTGTATGGAGCAGCAGCATGGGCGACCAGTATTGGACAAGAGCATCACAAAGGTCGAGAGGATACCGAACTTAGCTATGAGGAGAGTGACGGACGTACCATGGTATATGAGGAATGACCAACTACAGAGGTACTTAGAATTGAAAACCATCAAAAAGGAAATCAGGGACAGGACGAGGAAGACATTAAGAAGAATGTTGAAGCATCGAAACACACTCATACGAAAAGCCACCGACTGCGACGAGGAAAAGAATTCAAGAATAAAGAGACTAAGATTAGCACTACTATCTGGGGGACGAAGACTGTAGAAGAAGGAGGAAAAACACTAGAAGAGGACACGGCATGAATATGTAAATGGAGGAGGAAAGAATAGGAACACAAGCAGTAGAAACACCAGACGGAAACATTGAAAAAATAGGATGGAGAAGATGCAAGGAGCTTTAAAAGAAAAAGGAACACAAACACGCTCGCGAATTGTTGCAACTGGCTATGGACACATCCACATTGATACAAAATTTATGTAACGTTAATGAAAAGTAAACAATATATGGTGTAATGTACGTACTTTAGATAACTTGATACGCTCTTAAGTGAACTAAAATATTCACAATATGAATTCACAAATAAAAAGCATTATTCTTTTGAATTGCGTGTTATGTATAACAAATATGTTAAATGTGTCAGTGTCTCCAAAAGATTTTAAAAACTGAAAAAATCGCTGAAGTCATTTTGAAGTAACTTGAGATCAATAACAAGGAAAGGAGTTCATTTATTAATGAATTAAGTTTGTATAAATTATAGTTCTATGTAATTTATGCTTCTCTTTTCTTATAGAATAGATATCAAGTCGTTTTGAAGATAATTGAGAAAAACTAAACATTGTCAAGAGTAAAGTACCCTTTAGGAAAATTTTTGAAAAAATATTTCAAACAAAATTTATAGGTATTAAATAACTACGTCTAGCGACGAAATTGAAACAAAATTCTTAAAGCCGTTTTGGAGAAAGTTAATAAAATCTAAAAATTCTTAAGAGTAAAGTGCGCTTTAGGATGGTCTTAGAAAATATTGTTTTAAATTTAAAAAAGTGTTAGGTATTAAGTACTTAAATCAGCTTGTGATATTTGCAATAAATCACTAAATCTGTTCTGAAAAGAAATTTAAAAAAACCAAATTCTTAAGAATGAAGTGCTTCTTAGGGCGATTTTAGGGAAAAAAATGTTTTAAATAAGTTTAATACATAAATCAAGCTGCGAATTGGAAAATAAATACCTAAAGTCGTTTTTCCAAAAACCGAGGCAAATTAAAAAATTCTTAGTAGTTTAATGCCACTAAGGATGATTAAAAAAAAAGAACCAAATGAAATCTGTATACGTTTAATGTGTTAGTTCAGATTTGAAGTTTAGTAAGGATAGGAAGGGCCGTTTGGGGAGAACATTTAAAAGAACTGAAAATTCATAAAGGCGAAGCGCTCCTCAGAGAAAACTTTTAGTAATAAAGTAATACATAGATTATCGGAGATATTCTGACTAGCTAGGTCGTCTGATTTAAACCTCTTAGAAAACTTCTTGTGGGGTTGTTTAAAACAGAGCGTATACCAACAAGAGTTTACTCTGGAACGTTTGCAGAGAACAAGTATTAAAACTATTCTGGGTATAAAACTCCGAATGTGATCAGGAACATAGTAGATAAGAGAATTTTCTACTAGAAAGGAAACCTGCATAAACAAAGAGAGTGGATATATTTAAGCTTTAGTGGAGTGGTCGAAAAGGTAATTCATATGTAACATTTTTTAGTCTTTGTTAAGTTTATTAATATTATTATTATATTATATTTACTTGATATTTGTGGAATAAATTATTTTGTTGTGTATTAATTACTTGTGTATGTATGTATTTAAATGCATCGTCAGCGTACAAAGCATCACATATAGAAATTGTGATTTAAAAAGTTCTTTGTAAATTGGACTGTAAATTTATTTTTTTTTTATTTATTTTGGGAAAATCTTGTTATCACATGTAGCTTTATTTAATGTCAATTTTTATTTCCCTAATTCTTGACTGCTTCCTAGGGTGTATATAGCTTTATATTATTTTATTTATTTACAAAGAATAACTTTTGCAAAGTTAATAATAACCAAGTTTTCCATATGTTGCCATAACTATTTATAGTTAGTTCGTTGAAGTAGTTTGGAGCCATTAAAGCACCAGATACCTTCTGCTGATCAATAAAATATTCACGGTATTTTATAACATATGTGTGTTGCCTCAAAATCCGAGCCTCATTTTTTATTCAACTTGGAAGCGTTGATTGTATTTGGACCTGCCATGAAATTAATTCTCAATGACTCAATTAATTTTTCTTTTTGCATGTTCGCTGCACCGGACCCGCAGGCGGTAAGTAACAAATCTGTCTGAATGAAAACCACTCGTGCCCATCGCGCCTATTAAAAAATTTCTAGGGTCAGATCGAGTGTCGTATTGCGTTCCGTGTTGGAATAGATTACCATAAATTCGTCCATTCATATTTTCGACCCTAAATAATGTGGGACAAGATAATAAATGTTATGCAAGCATCATATGAAGAAAAACTTGAAACAATAAAGCATTCTGACGTGAGGTCTCTTAACGCTTGGACCTGCGTGTGTGAAAAAACGGGCCAAGTAAATAGTACGGGTGCTAGACCGAAAAAAATTTTTTGAAAAGAAAGTTGTAGAATTTGGCGCTACGGCAAGTTTGTAGCCAAAAGCGAGGTTTTTGCAAAGATTGATGGAAGGTACGTTTTGTTTTATTTTTAATTCGTTTACGCACGTGGACCTTATCGCAAGAAACGCTACGTAAATGTATTGCATCTTGCAGTAAAATTATTACAAGGGCGCCAAATATCGGATTCCACGTTATCGCCGTTGGAAATTTAATTTATGTCGTGAATCATGGGTATAAAATTACATGCATTCATATATATATATATATATATATATATATATATATATATATATATATATATATATATATATATATACACCTGGAGAAAATGATGGTTTGCAATTTCAATTTTAATAATCAGACCGTTTTAAATTTATGTATGCATGAAGGCATGTGGATGTTTCACATGCATATTCCAGTATATTTAATAATTTATAATATAATTTATATCATATTATTTGGGAATATTATTTATTCCCAAATATTCCAGTTTATTTAATTCTTTTTTGACTAAACATTTTTATATATTCAAGGCACTCTTACATTACTATTAATTACATCGAATGATTAGTATATAACCAAAGCTGACTTTTAAGCAAACAAACAAAATCCTAAAAATCTTCAAAATAAGCTTGTTTTATACAAATAAATAAGCGAATAGCTTTCCTTACACTTCAACTATTTTGAAAATCTCCCTGTTAATACTGCAAAACTGGCAAAAATGCCTTTGGGGTAATTTCCCACTTTTTAACATTTTTGTATCCATTATATTTGTTTAATGGAATACACTTACTGTGACTCGTGAGACACTACTTGTCACTTAAGTGTTCAAAGAAAGCTCATTTAGGAACAGTTTTTTAAAGATTTTGAGATACTCATTTACACCTTTAAACCCGTGAAAGATCCTCAAGTCTTCAGCAAATTCCACTTAATCCATTCAAATTTTTCATTTCTCAAGACTGTAAATTTGAAATATCGCCTTTAACGTGATTTACGTTGTCTAAAAGTGTCCATTAGTTTTCCAAAAGTTAATCATTTTTGTGCGTTCGCCTATCCCTCCCTCCCTTACTATATGACTCAAACAGTATGTTCCTATCGTGGAAAAGACAGTCGATGATGACTGTTGCGTTTTTTCCTTCGAATATGGTTCTGTGACCGAATTGGAATTGTCATCATGCGGAGATCTGATAAGGAGTAGCTTTTAGGGGGGGCCAAGGCCCTGCGGGGGGCCAAGCGGCCGCGGGGAGTCCTAAAACAAACAGCGTGGCTCAGCGTTATGACTCTCGGTAAAGGATTTCCTACTGGGCATTCACTTTATGTGCGAGCTTTTTGGTTTTTGTCTCTTTCTCCCTCATACCTTTTTCGTTCCGTCTCCTTTCCTTGAATACATATTGTTTGCACGCCTATTTAATGAATAGAGGATTATTAGTGATAATGGCACGGGGATCAATCATACGTGATGTTATGGACGTAGAAATATGATTAATATTCCTGTTTAATACGGAAATAACGTGGGTTAGTAGAGACAAAAGTTATTCAGGTATTGTTGTAGCGTTTAGGCATTCCAGGTCGATAGGGTTAATGGTCAGAAATGTTGTTTTCTCACGGCACAGGTAGAATTTTTGTTCGTGGTGCCATTTCCATTGAGGAAATTTATAGGCACTAAAAGTAAAGAATTAAATTCAGCAAGTTGGCATCATTACCACTATGTATTGTTTTATTTTTGATGAGTCCAATCAGTTGGTTAGAAAATAAACAAAACTATATTTTACATATAATGAATACAGCTTAAAAAATACTAATATTTCGATAAATATCATCTAAAATTTATAACGTGTTGTAGATATTTAAATCTAGGTTAATGGATGATTTGCACAATTTTTGGATGAATTTCAATTTCTTACATTGTTTCTTTTTGATCTTTTGAGGAAGAGGCTTGTGACGTTAACGCTGCGGTTAGCATGAAGTTGTATTCTCTTGGATCCAACGAGCCTAGAAATTCGTTCATTTTCTTTTAAATTATCGATAACATTTTTTACTCGGAAATTCGTAAGACGTGGCCTTTTTTCTGAAAACTTTTTAGAGCACTGCTGCGCCATAACGTTTTCAATGTGAAAGTTCAAATGTTTCAAATGGCCGTCATTCTCGCCCAATTCATCTTATCAAAATGTTGGGTTTTTTTTATTCAAAATGTACAAATTTTTCAGCTTTCACAAGGATTTTTAAATTGAGGTTTTTTTTTCAGGTTTTAAAACCTCCGTAACGTTAACCGGAAAACTGAAAAGATCACCTTTAATTCTTGCGAATTTTGGATATGACATCCAAAACGACCATTTCTACCATATAGTAATATACCATTTTACTCGATTCGGTGGATACGACACTTCATTCGAAGAGAGTAACTATTTTCAATATGCAAAACACGAATATTCATATTATAAACGGCCATCCTCATCTTTAGATTTCCAAAATAACTTTGCAGTAGGTTAGACTTGAAGATGGAAATGATATAATATGTAATCAAACGAAGTCATATCGGCAGTCTACAAGAAGAATCACTTTTGTAGCTATGAAATTGAGAGCGAGTGAGTGTATAACACTAACTGAGGATAAGACATATGATATTGCCATAAAATCCTGCTGCCATTGATTCCAAGAGTAGTTTCCAATTTAGTGAATTGGGAAATGGATTCTATAAAGCGAAAGTATCGGTGGATTACTAAAACATTACACTACAACTTATATTTTGTCATCATCACCGAACCAATGTTTTTAAAATACGGACTATTTTGTAAAACGTGTAAACGTGTAAAATTATGCCAGTAAAATAAGAATATTGAAAGCTGAAGAATGTGAGAATTTTTAAACTGAGAAGATTCAGGAATGAATAGGAATTCTGTCAATTCTCGACATTCGTGATATAGTCCAGAGAAATAATGAGAAAAAATACCTTGTTTTTAATTCTGGACCGGCCAGGTATTGATCAAGTTTTTAGATATTGCAAGCCTATAGAAATATAACCTATAATTTCTGACTTTGGGTTGGGTGTCGTTTTATAGTTATTTACTTTTTAAGTTCAAAAAAGTCATATTTTTTGCACATTTTCGCTTACCACTAAAAATTTAATAATTAATTCGGAATAAATCGTGAAGAAGTTTAAAAAAGAGCCTCATGAAGCCACGTGAATGGCTATGTGTCCCCCATTATGGCCATCTATTTTACTGATGTCACATATATAAATTACAAAAATTAAAAAAGTATCCAATAGAAGATATTGACTGGGATGGAGTTGCGTCCCACGACCGTCATTAGTTCCTGGGCCTATGCTAGGAATTCACCATGTTAATGAGTATAAAATGGCGTGACACCATTGTTAGACGGCGCCGCCGTCAAAGCTTCGGAATATATACGAACTTGGTTTACTAAATTACAGTGGCGGACGTCGGATAATTGCCACCCGGTTTATTTACGTTGAAGAAAATCCAACGAACGCGAATCTGCAAAAAAACATCGACGAGAAAGTTTCTCCCGCGAATGCTAGGTGTTCGCCTTGTTTATTACTTTTATACATATTTTAAACGTCATATTGATATATTAACACGTAATTCCAATAATTATATTGCCGTTTAATTCAAATATTTATTGTAAAGGAACAGTTAAACATAAACTATATTCTTTACTATATTGCTGCATGAAAGGTATACAGCTTGCGGCATGGATAAATCGGGGGCTGGCTTTGTGACACGATTTATTACCAACAAGAAATCATCGGATGCCCCTATTCGCATTTTTTTGCAAGTGGTTTAAGTTTAATGGCGTTATTTCATTGGTTTCTCGATATACAATACTTTTTTGAAAACGTATAACACGTTACCTAAAAATTAATAATAATGAGGCATCCACCACTGAAATACAACCACATGTAAAGTGTTCATCTTTTTGGCAAATAGCTATAAATTTCGCCATTTTAATACTCCCTAGCTTCGTGAATCCTTGTATAGGCGAAGCTACAGTGGAATGGTGTCTCAGCCCGTACTGCCATACTGAACAGGTCGGGAAAGGGGGTTTGCAGCCTTAATTTAGGAGCAAGTGAAAGCGTTTGTCATATTGTAAAGGTCGACTTACACACGGATAGGAATTATGAAAATTACGAATAGGGCAACGTCTTATTAAAATGAAACAAACAAATATTGTTTTCTTTCACTATGTGCATTAAATTTTAACGCAATACTGTACCTTGAACGTATAATAATTACAAAGTGCATATTAGCATTGGTACAGTGCATTTTTTCCAAACTGTTTGCACTACATTTTGTGATAGTGCCAGTACTATTAATTTTGATGTAAGCAAAAACTTGGAATTATAAAATAACATTAGGAATGTGGTTTATATTGAGATGTGCGTAATAGAAAGATGAATTACACTTAAGGTGAAGCGATTCATAACAGTTGGTGGTTCTTTGTATTGAGCAAGAATGTTCAGCCCAAGTATGCTATATGCCAAATACATTATATGGTTTACCTGTCATTTTTAATAAAAAAACATTCATTTTGGTTTGGCATGAATTGGACCTATTTCAATTGAATTATAAAATTCTGAAATTCTTTTAGAAAGTTTTAGTATCAGTTTCTCGGAAATGGCTACAGCAACAAAATTAACTTTGGCGTCACATCAACAACCAATTGGCAACAAAATGTGCCACTAGAATCCTATCGATATCTCATCGCGTTCATAAAATAAGAGGGTGGCTATTTTAGCGTAATATTTAGCTGGAAAGTGCACTATTCCTCGAAAACGCCTGGAGCAACAAAATTAATGTAAAAAAATTAACGTCACAAACAAAACAAACAAACTCTAGGGTAGGTCTGTTAGGAAACACTAAAATGAACATTCTAGCGTAATATATGTGATCAAAACGCCCTTTGCATCTATATTTATTTTACACTTTCAAATTCTCAGAATAGCAATAGCAGAATAGCAGAGTTTGTGCTTCGAACTTCTGGTAAAACCCCTAAGTTTCGTATATACAGAATTTAAAATCCTTGTTAAGGAATTATCGGTATATTAAACCGGGTACCTATTAACAGGTTCGACAAGAATTAATTCAAAGTAATTCCTAAAACAGAGGACTGGGAAACTCCTGAGAGTATAATCAGGGTGCATGGACTGATCTTGTTCGCCAATGGGTCTCACATGGAGCAAGGCTCCAGGGCAGGGGTCGCAGGAGTTCATTCGCGGGTGTCAAAAACGATATCCCTGGGGACTCACTACACAACAATCTTCGCGATCCTTGCTTGTGCACAAAGTAACCTTACAAGGAACTACCTCAAACAGAGCATAGACATATGCTTTGATAGGTGGCGCTAAAGGCTCTGGGCTCGCACAGAACCTCATCCAAGCTTACTTTAGAGTGTGAGAGAACCTTACGGGAGCTGGCTAAGCGAAACAGAGTTCGCCTGATATGGGTGCCAGAATATAGTGGCATCGAACAGAATGAACTCGAGTCGAGGGATCGACTGGCCCTGCTAGGAGCGGAAACTCTCCTCGCTCTGCCCGACCCGGCCTGTGGAATTACCAAAGCGACTACAGTGGACATTGTAGAAGGCGCCTACGAGCGTATTTGGAAGAACACTGGAGTCAGCAGGACCACCTTCGACATTCGAAGGCTTTCATTGAGGGACCCGACCAGAGGAAAGCGAGAAAACTGCTTAGTTTAGCCATGGAAACATATACGCACGGTAACCGGAGTTCTGACCGGGCACTGAACGCAGAGCTACCATATGCACAATATGGGGCTGAACGACGACTCATTGTGCAGGTTCTGTTGGGAGGAAGATGAAACCTCCTATCACATCTTGAGCGACTGCGAAGCACTCGCAGGGGCCAAGTGGACAATCTTCGGGGTAGACAAGATCTCCCAGGAAGAAAAGAGGAACCGCTCACTAGAAAGTATAAGTACCTTCATGGGGAAAGTGCTAATAGTTTGAGAATTAAGGGGCGAGAGATGACACAATTGACTCCAGTCTAAGTGTCGCCTGAAGGCAACCTTAGTTTCATTTAATTGAGTTCATTCAAAACTCGGTATAAATTCCTAAATACATTAAATTTTTCTACGAAAACACCGCCAACTAAGATTGAAAAAGAATACATGCATTTTGGGACGATGAAATTAACCGAGAAATTATATGCTTGAAATCAATGTAGCAATATAAATGTGGCAATTCCATCGTATTTTGGACGCAATTCTTGAAGGTAAACTATTTACGTTATTTTTCAGAATGCAACTCGTGTACACGGACTTTACTTGCACTTAAGTTTAAATTTTCATTTCCATCAATCCTTTTATTTATCTTTACATTGAGCAATGATATTCTTGTATTACAATTGCTTATACCGGAACAGTAACGCACATGGGGCTTAAACGTGTGAAAATAGTCCTTGTCTTTAAAAGGCCGTATCCCTCGAACGCGGCAAAATGACATATTACAGTTTGACAGAAAACTTAAGTTTTTCATTTTTGTGATCTTCAAATCTGAAAAAATGCTTTCCTTCAGTTTTTTCTGTTCATTCTGAGGAGATTTTAAGAAATTTGAATTTTAAAAGTACATATAACGTAATAAAATTGTGGACATTTAAAAAAACGATTCAATTGGATTATTTGGGACAAAATCACGCCATTTGGAAAAGATGTAAATTTTCACGTACGTAAAACTATCAAGTGGTCGGTTTTGACATGGCGCCGTAGAACTCTAAAACCTTTTTTCAGAAAAAAGAAAACCACGTGTCTCGTATTACAAGTAAGATAATATCCCAAAGTTTCAAAGTATGTAAGTGGATTCAACAATACACAGCTTATTACAATACCACACGGCACCTACAATTTCACTACAACTTGTATTACTCAGACTTCCAGTTTCTTCATCGTTTTTCGTTTCACTGATAAATTTGGACTTAAACCATGTATTTTATTGACGTTGTGGCTGAGCACTGGACATTTCTTTGATTCGACGCTAAAATTCGAAGCTACAATCGAACAAAAGATTCCCTCGAGCTCGGTCATCTCAAGATTCTAATCTCTGTGTTTACCCAAATAGCTTGGTATCTCTTTCATCGCATCCTTATAATACGAGGTCGCCTCGAGGCAGCTACCGTAGGAGCTCTTAGGCCGCCGGTCCCGGTGGTAGTGCTGCCGCTGCTCTACATTCTATCCGTCCCAATTTGCATAATGACATTGATAACCGGCGCGAAGAAGTGTCCCCCAGCTGCTGGTCCCGATGGCAATTAGTACGGCCGAAAAGATAGCGCCCATCGATAGGGCGCTCCGAGAGATCCAGGCGATGGCGACGATAGCATAGAGACGAAGATCGAAAGCTGGAGTCGGTCGTCGGGTCCAATTAGCGCACGCCACCGCGGCCCACCTGGAGGAGACTGACACCTGCCAAACGGTGTCGCCGGGGCAGGGCCGCGCGTGAAATCGGGCGCAATTTACGATTTTCCTGCGAGAAGGTCACGGCCGGCGGCGGACGTGCGCTATTTTGAATTATATGGGCTCGCGTTAATGGTACCAGCATCGGGAGTCGGAGGACGCATACAGGCTGCCTTCATTTCATGCGACGATGTTATTGCTATCTCCGGAACGGTAAGAGTTACGAGGTCGTTTCGCTCCGGGAAAGGTCCGTTAGGATTTCGAAGTCCGTTTCGAATCCAGAAATGGCCGAGAAGTACGTGAAGAGTGCCCTAAAATGACAGAAGCACCAATTTGGACGTTACCGGTTGCCCTTTTATTCATACTATATCACATCAAATGATGACGAAATTTCAGAACCTGTTGCAAAATATTTTTGGTCAAGGAAAGTCAAGTAATCTGTGTTATTTAGGATGATTTTTTGGAGAGTTTTATGAAACGCCTACTATGAGGACCAATATATATCCTTTAACCTGACTAATCATTCAGTTAGCCTTATTTATCATATAAAGAAGTTAACCAACCTATAAATAATTGTAATGAACTGTGTCGATCTAATTAGTACAGCGATCAGTCATCTCAGGTGGCAACATACGAACGACCCACAGTGCACGAGAGAGTAATAAGATTGACTTCGATTACTCTTCATAATCACAAAAACGAATCTAGAGGGGTACAATATAATTACCACGCCCAAGGAGTAATCCACCGACCGAAGAGAAGTGAGGAAGTTCCTTTGTAGTTCGAGAACCTCCTTCGAATCCTGAATGTCTTTCAGATCTATTCAAACCCAGGCCCAAGCCCAAACTCGAGACGGCGGTGAATCGCGGCTCGTTTTCAGTGGAATTCAAATGTGTTAACTCGATCCAAAATGGTGGTCCTGGTCGAGACCTCCAAATCCGTCCCTCGTCTCCTAACTTCCCAGGAATAGTAGAGCAAACCCTTCAAGGAGACGGCGTAGGACTAGTCACAAGTCTTAAAAATTGCACGCCAACGCTCCTCCACAGAAATTCTTGCTCGCGCTGACCCACGACCTGCTTCGGAGACGGAAACACGCTTCGTGACTGCGATCATCGAACGAGGAATTCACATATGGAACATGTATTAAGTAGTAATAAGTAAACTTATTAAAACATACCTTAGTAAACAACAACAACGGATTCCCACTTAGAGCTCAGTTTTTCGTCACGTATGCACATTGTGGGTTGTCACAAGTTTTAAAACTTGACAGAATCTTCTACTTCGGAAAATTAATAATACTGAGGAGGGTTTTAACCTATAACCTTCTGGCCTCACGCGCCAGTACTCTACCACTTGGTACCATATGAGTTGATGACACATATGTTATAAGTTTCCCATTTACCCAATTCCCATGCATGACCATTAAATTCCCAAAAGTTTGTTGGGTGTAATTCGGTATTGAGTATTAGCCCTCAAAGTAGTTGCTTCCCTTAAATCTCCAAAAATTATTCTAAGAAACATTGGCATTCCTGGAACAGCCAAACAACTTAAGGTTTATATACCTTTCATACGATATATGTTATCCGTAGTATTTTTGCCTCCTGATCACGAATCCTCATCATAGTTTGACTTTCGTGTCACCATTTTTCCTAATCTGAATAAACAGGTAAATTATAGTGAAAATGCACTACGAAAAAAATCAGAACAAAATTTTTTTCATATATATGAATATAATAATTAATATATAAATTTAGATAACACGTCTGGTTTGTTATATCCTCAAGAAGCCAGCCAGAAATGATGATTTTTCATAAACTTTCATTTATGACGGATTTTTGACAGATTTGACATAGATTTTTTCTGGGTCGTCATTCTAGAATCTGAAGGCATGCCTTAAAAATTTATGATGGCAAATCCAAAATGGCCGATGAGATTTTCGAGATCTTCTAGAAACTTCTGAAAATCTGTTAACAACCTGATTAATGACTAGTAGACTAAATGACGCACAAAAGTTACTCCAACTAAATCTGTTCAGTTTCAAAGTATAGTTTGCTGTAATATATCGTAGCTTCCTGTAGAAAATCAAAACTTTTATGGGCCTACCAAATATGTTTCCTAAATGGCATAAAAGTGTATTGAAAACTATATGATACACGAATACCATACAAAGCCGTTGTCGATTAAAAGAGACGTTTAGTCCATGGTACTAATGGGTCTTGTAAATGCTTCAAAGGTACAATAATCAGATCGTAAATTATGAGAGCTCTCTGTATTAGTGAAATAAGTATCGAGAAGAAAGACGTTAATGAACGTTTTACTTGCAACCCAGACACCTACAAGTAATTTTATTTGAAGCCTAGTAGACGTAAACTGTAAATACGTGAACGCATCAATTAAAAAATATGCCTTACAATACCTTCCAAAGTGTGATGCTACATCGTCGTCATTCGGATTGAATTCTAAAATAGCGTACATTAAATCTTCGTTAAAAAATACTCATTATTCTTATTTAAATTACTGATACATGTATTGCCGTTAATGGGAATCCTCTCCCCGTAATTGCCGACAGTGTTAATACCGCGATACGTAATTTTCACTCAACTGCACCTCTTCCATCATTAACATTACATATTCATATTCTTGGACGTACACCTGATATTCCTCTCTAAATACCATCTATATCGTTCGGTGGGTATATCGTTAAACAAAAAGTGCATTATCAATTCTTGCCGGGATCACCATAATTGAAATGTAATAGCAGTTCTTGTCAGGTGAGACGCACGCCTAGGGCGAACACACCGCGTGTATAAATATACGCCGAATTGTCCGTATGCGCGATGGCGTATTATAAAAAGAGAGAAACGTCCGTAGGCATTAGTGATTCAAATTTATGGAAGCTCGATGGCAGTCGGAGGGCCCACTGAACTTGATTATCATATTAAATTTATGGTATTGTTGGCAAGTCGAGAATGACAAATCGTACTTAACGGGGTATTGTTTTAATTAAGTTTCGAGATAAAAATCTTTACCTGGATCGTATTTATTCCGTCCGCTGTTTACAATCATAAACGGAGGTTTGTAACATAATGACGTTTATTTGCATAAGTTTTCAGCTGGGCTTTCGCTCTAGATTTAACTTATCTTTATTTTATTCGTCGTGTGATGCGAGCATAACAACATTATCTTGAAACATTAACAACATGGACACATAAGCGAAACAACAATTATGAAAACATATTGCATATGTATTTTAATACGTCGAGTTCAAATCTGTCGTCTAATGTTGATTTATTTTTTAGTAAAATATTTTCTCTGAAATTCTGTTGGAATTCAGTAGGTTTCAATGTTTTACTGAATTTAAATCTAAAATCAAATATGTGTCATTAGTGCGTTACTTTAGATTTCAAAAATTTCTGCTCCTGCTAATGCAACACTATTCTCTAATTTCTCCTAAGCAGATCAAATTAGATACAATTGTAGTAAGGCATAAGATAGTTTCTTATTAACCCCTTTAAAATTTACGTAGTGTAGTAGAGAGTTAGTTGGTCTTTGATATTTTACTACTAATTTAAATTTTCTGTCCGACGGAAAACAAGGCTTTCAGTGTTTTACCTCTTATAGGTTATGTACACTGAAAAGTTTCCATATATACACACACCTGTATTCCTGCTTTGTGTTATTTTGATTTATAGATTTTTTAATTAACCACAGATTTCTAGAACAGATTAATAAATATTGTACTGATTAATGTTTCCTTAGGATCGATTATGTTTTAATATACAGTTTCTTATTCAATTAAAATCAAAAAAAATCCACACAGCTGCTATTACTTCTCACAGACACACCATAAATTCTCTAATGTAGCTACTCCAAAATGAAAAAAAGTCTAAGTTTAGTAGAGTCTATCTAGTATGTTCCACACCTGGTGGATATTCCAGGAACAAATTTCACATTTCAGAGCATTTTATTTACCGATTAGAACCTAATTTCTTGCAATATTCCAATCCTTGTAGGGTGTTCTAGGATATAGCATGGTTCACGTCTAACTGTACTATTAAAGGTGTCTCATTTGGGCTCTGATTAAGATTGCAGTACTTTCCCATCAGAGTTAGCTTATTATAGACACATTCGAGATTCTAGCACACTCTGTCTGCTGACCAGCGTTCAGATGATCTTGCTAGAATATTAAAGTAACCACCGTAGCTAACCTTGATAGCACGTTCCATATCTGATTGTGTTCTAGGTTGTATAATAATGTTCTATCAAAGTTACATTGCAGCATATTGTAGGCCCAAGTAACCTCTATATTCCGGTACATTCTATTTACCTATTAGATTCCAAATCTTTCTATTAAGATGTTCTAGAATATGGCGAGGTTCAGGTCTAGCTGCCTAATCTCTAATAAGTATCGCATTTGAGGTCTGATCTCGGTTGAAATACTGTCCCATCAGAGTTAGCTTTTAATAGACACGTTCTAAATTTTAACACATTCCATTTACTAACCAGCGTCCGGATGATTCTGCTAGAATATTCTAGGATAATACAAAATGCTAAGTATAGTATAAGCTACTAGCACTTCCACATCTGATGAATATTCGAGGCTGTATAGCATATGTAACAGAATTCACGTATTTGCCTTGTCTTTAATATGCGTTGCGTCTGAGCTCTACTTTAGATTGTAGTACTGTCATATTCTTAGCTTATTATGAATACGTTTTTGATTCTGGTAAACTTTATTTACTGACTAACGTCCAGGTAAATCTGCTAAAATATTCTAGTATCGTACAACATTCTAATCTTTGTATAAGCCATTAGCACGTTCCACATTTGATTGATATTCCAGATTATATAGTACTATCCTATCAAAATAACATTCTAACATATTGCAGGCCTGAGCAAACTCCATATTACAGAACATTCTATTTGCCTATTACATCCCTAATCCTTCTACTAGGATATTATGGAATATAGCAGAGTTCATACCTAGTTGCCTAGTTTCCAATGAATGTCGTCCGTGAGCTCTTAATTAGATTACATTACTGTGCCATCACGGTGGACGTATCATGCTAACACATATTCTGGATTCGAGCACACTCTAGCCATTAACTAACATCTACATGTTTCTGATAGAATATTCTAGACTATACAAAATTCTAAGTAGGTTATGCTAAAATATGATGTATACTATATATGCTATATAATACTTCCCTGTCACGGTTATGTTTTAACATTTTCCAGGCCCAAGTGGACTAATACAGAACTAGATTCCAGAATATTCTACAAGGATATTTTAAAAAATTAGCAAAGCTGTTTTTTTTTAAATATGCGTAGTTTTTAATAAGTGTCGTATGTGAACTCTTATTTAGAATACAGCAGTGTCCTACTACCACAGGTAGCATGTAGAGGTAGCAGAGATAGCCCATAGAAATATAAATTCTAGCCACTCTGTTACTAGTTAATGTCTGTGAAGGATAATGTACATGAAGTGTTGTATGCATATCTGATATTACAATATTATAATTTAATATAAAAAATTTCTATTTTACATGTATTGGCTGATCCGTGTCCTCGCAAATAGTACGTAAGTATTAATCCACTTTAAATTTGTTTGAAGGCTTTCGACATTAGTACGTGTTTACATAAAATTAAATTTTAAACTTTTAAAACTGCCAAATCATTTTAATCTAAATTGTTTCTCCACCCTCTAGACCGTTTTGCATTGGGGAGCGAAATATGGGAATCCAGAAATCATTAAGACGTTTGCTGGCAAATATAAAGTTGACGTCAATGGAAAAACGGTGAGTCATCCATTGTGACCGTTATTGTTTGTTTTTTTTTTATATCAGTAGATCAACGGGTCAGACCAGGACCTTTTTTAAAAATCTCTACCGACTTAGTTCTCGGATTTGGGAAATTTTCAAATATGATTAATAACTTCGAATAATATCAGATCACCCAAAATTTCAGATCCCTAAACCACTAGGAGAGCACCGGAATTGATATAAATGTCAGTTTTCTACTGTTATTGATTTAGTAGCTATTTATAAATCGAAAAAACTAAAAAACTAAGCTTAGGTTTTGGACATTCCAATCTTCTCTGTACTATCAGATGTCCATTAAGGTCCAATTTTTTTTAATGTGAAAGAATTCAATTCGAGAAAAATCTGTGATGCGGATATATTTCAAAAAAAAATGGATTATATAAAAGAAAATTGTCCGGATAGTACATTTGTCTCTTTTACTCATACCTAAATGTCTCATATAACTAATAATATAATAAATAATGTCTTGTAATTTTCTCGAGCACCACCTGAGTTCAATAGATCAAACACTAAAGCCAGGAACTCTGGAAATTTCTCGTCATCTCGCCTCCATGGACGAATCAAAACAAATCGAATAATTATAGAAACTTCCATCTTTTTTCATACTGAAATTTGTCGAATATTTTTGAGGCTTTTAAGGAGCTTAAAAAAAATTAAAAAAGTTTAGAATATCGAAATGAGTGCACCTGGGATTTTTCAACTTTTTCGGTGTAAAATATCTTCGACATTAACATCGATAGAAAACAGACGATTATATCAATTTTGACGCACCTTAGCGATTTAGGGATGTAAAATTTTGGCTACCGCAATATTTTTATGTTACAAAGCACGTCTAAATTCGGCAACTACGTGAGCAATGAATTTTAAAATGATGCTAGCCTGACCCAAGTATATAATTTTTCTGAAAATATTTATTTAATTAATGTTATCTTTTCTCGGTGAATCGACAATTGACTACTCCAGAATGGGGTAAGTAGAAAAAAGTTACTTTTTTAACCTTTTTTGTATTGTTTCTCACTATCAAGGTTACCTGAATTTTTCAAAATTTTATGACGTTATTCAGCAAAATTTTTCATTTTATTTCAAGTGTTATTATAAGGATTATATCTTTTTTTTTTGATTTCTTCGTGCACTATAATTGTGGGTTTGTTACAAGAAATTTGACACGTTGTAGTAGATGACTTTTGTAAAATTTATTTGAAAATATACATGAAATTCTACTTCTGACATATTCTGAACTTAATTGATAATGGAGTTATCAAAGTAGCATATTTTAGGGTGGTATTTAACCATGTTTCACAACTTGGAGAGATACGAAAAAATAATATTTGGATTACTTGCATAAAAATATATAACACATTTTTTTGTCATTTCTACTAATTTTATTCTTGGGAAGTCGCAGCTCGAAAATTTGGAACGTTTAAAAAATTTTGAATTTCACTCCAATTTGTTTTTAAACACAATAAAATTTAAATACAAAGCGAAACAACTGAAGATGTCAAATAACGATTTATAACAAGTTCATTTTAATTTTGTTGAGGTTATGGGAGTTTCTGGACCTCTAAAAACTTGCAAAGACTAGTAAATCATTTACTTCTCAAATGTGTTTTGTATTATACCCTAATAAAAGTGAAAAGGCGTTGTTACGTTTAAAAAAATATTGACAATATATTAAAAAAAAACAGTTCCAACGATTTTGGAAAACTTTGAAATTAAGTCAAGCCAAGTGTTGCACTTATATCTTCCTTTAATGGTTTTGTATTTCCAAAATAAAAAGGGGAAAATATTTAAAATTATTACTCCAACTTATTGCGAGTCTGGAAATCATTAAATTTAGAAGTAAGTTTAATTGAAGTTTCAAGGCAAGTATTAGGGAAAATTTGACAAATTCTTTGGACTCATTAAAAAACATATCTCTACGAAAAAATTGAAAATACTTGAAGAGCAGGTGTTACATTTAATGCTTTCATCTCACCTTACGTGTTTTGTAATTCCAAGATCAGAAGGAATACATATTTTTACAGCTAATTTAGGTAGTTTTGGAAGTTTTGGAAATAAATTCATTGGAGCATCATAAAATGTATGTCGGAAATATCGTGGCATATTGTTTATAGTTATAGAACATACATTATTGTTCGACAATATTTGAAATTATATGCAGGCCAGGAATTACGATACGGCTTGTACTGCCTCTTTGTAGTTTCTAAATAAGAAAGAAAAATACATTAAACATTATTATACATCCAAGTTTTAGAAAGAAATCTGAAGGTTCATAACCCAAAAGTCGACTAATCACTTTGCAAGTTTTTCAAACAAAATTATTTTTGATGTAAGAAAAATCCGACTCCATTTTTGAGAAATATGGAAATATAGTATTAACGACCCAATTATCTTTAAGTGTCCGTTTCCGTGTAAATGTAGAGTGTAGAGAGGTTGTACGACAAGTCCCAGATATCCCTTATCGATAGTGCGATCGGCATTTCCCACATTTGTCCATTTAATTGACAACAAAATACCTCCAGCGGCGCAGCGGTGGCATCTGCGCGCCGACCGAAAAAAATTAGATATAAAATTTGTCCTTTATTATAAGTCGGGCCCGGCGGCGATCAAACATGCACGATAACGTACAGGGGCTGATAAATCAACGAGTCCGAACACATTATTTAAAAAAGACATTCCCGAAACGGCCCGTCGACTTGTAAAGGGGACATTAATAAGTCGGTTGCGCGCAGAGGTATACAAATGTAAATGTCATAAACAAGCCGTTATCTATTGTATTAAAGGATGTATCTGAGATGTGACATCTGTAGAGACGTAAAGAATGCCCGGCATGCGTCTTTGCGATGTTGTTGTTGTCGTCGTTGTTATTGTGGTCCTCTAGAAGGCCGTTTCGAATTTGACTACCGGGTTTCACTCTGATGGGAACCGGACCTCGAATTAAGTAGTCAAAACGAGACATTCCCGAGGTCTGTCGAGAATCTTAAAAATCTCATATCATACACACACACACACACACACACACACAAACCATGGAGTTTTTTTTAAATATCTCATAAATATAAACGTAGGGTCTGTTCATGAAGATCCTTACGGTATTAATCATGTAATGTATACACTGGGAAGTGCCGGTCCTTATTCATACGTTACGAAACCTTTGGGAAATATACAATTTCGAAATGGTTGCCTCCTCTGAATAATTCTACTATTGCTGTAAATCGGCACTCTGAATAAATTGTTCGGGAAAATTGCACGCATAAAAACCTCCTTCGCCTTAAAATGAAATACAGTAAAACTTCTCGTTAACGGCCACCATCAAAACAAATTTGTTACGGAATACATTCACATCACTATTTCTCGTAGGCTATAGTAAAGGGTCGTTTGCGAAAATAGAACTTTGCCACTACACTATCAAATGTTTTAGAAAATATTCGTATTGTTTGTAATTACGACTCCTTTAAACTTATTTCAAAAACAGCATTCGTCATGTCATCCAACGAGGAAAAAATCCAAAAAATGTCCCAAAATTGGGTTTTTTTAAAATTCGGGCTGCAAAAGAAAAGGATTTCTTCTCACACTAATTTCTTCTTGGGAACAGTCAAAGAATTTCATGACGAAATTCTTGACTTTCTGAAATACGAGTTACTTAACTTCTCATTGTTTGTTTGCAAAAATTTGCAATATCTTTCCTAAGTTCTAAGTTTGGTGTCAAAAACAGCACCCTTTATACAAGTTTAGCTCCTTGCGATTTTTTAAAAAAATGACAAAATTTGATTTTCGAAATACGGGTCGCAAACGAAAAGTGATGATTTCCTTGTGCCAACAATAAACGAATTTCATGAAAAAGTCGCTTTCGATTTTTTCAAATTGCAGCATAAAACTGGATTTTCAAAATTTGAGCTGCAAACAAAAAGCATAATTTACCTCGTGCCAACAGTGAAAGAATCTTATGAAAAAGTTGTCTACCTAAGTAGAACTACGAAATCTGTTGTTATTTTTTCGTTTTCACATTTCCTGAACCTTTTTCCTCAAAATTTTCTTGTTAGTTTCTAGTTAAAACTCTAAAAACAGTTTTTTATTCTTGAATTTTTCGCTTCTGGTGATGAAATTTATGATGAAGTTATATAACAGCAGCATCGTATTCTTCGGGATGATCCATAGATGACGACTGTCAGATTTATGTAAATATTATTAACTCACCGCAAAGTGTAACATGAATCATACAGATTAATGGCCAACAATCATTATTATTATTTTTATTTAATTAACATATATATCACAGGTAAATAGTTGTCTATTTATGTATTACTTTTGTAGCATAAATTCAGTTATAATAAAGTAGTTTCAATGTGCCTTTTAGGCCAATTATAAGCGAGGTGAACTACATTCATTGAATTTTTATTCAATCTTACTTTGTACAAGTAAATCCGTCTCCATGTGTTCTTAACACAAATCGTTTTCCATGAAAATAGTTTGCATTTATAATTTAGAAACAACGGTAAAAAAATTCTAATTCAAATGCAATAACTTTCAATGTGATTTAAAGGTATATTAAATAATATTAAATAGTTGGAAGCCTTTAGTAAATGTGCTTAATTTGTAAGTAAGTATGTAAGAGGAGATCAATTGATTTTCTAAGATGAAGTGCCCATATATTCAGAACCGATAGGCAAACTAACGAATTGATAACTGTAAAGATAGATAGGAAAGAAAGGACTGAATTGATTGGTTCATTGATTGTACCTAAGGAAAGGGTAAATATATTCTACAATTATTTCCAAGTTGCAAGTTACTGGAATTCTTCTAGGGGTCATCGTTTACAGAAGCTTTACACTACATATAAGTTACGTTTTTTTTTTAAATTACTAAATTATTTTTTTTTCGGCTACCTTAATTATCCCGTAATAGGATCGGATTATGGTTCAAGTCTGAAGGCAACTTTTTTGTATTTTTCACTTTTGCGAATTTCTTCGGTATGCCCTAACATCACCGTTTAGAACAAAAATCGTTATCTCGTTTTAAAAAAAGTCATGTTTAACGGCCCCTTCAAAAAGTAATTCCTGATTACAGCCGCCGATAACACACGTTGATTGTTATTGCGGTTACGTGGAATAAGACAAGTTTTATTGGAAACACACCTTACAATTACAATAACCGAGGGAATTACGAAAATAAATTGTCCGCTTAAGTGAAATATCGCTCGATAAATCTCCTTTCGGGAGGTATAAAAATGAAATATCTAAATTATTCGTTTAATTATGATCAGATAAAGACCGTAATTGGCGAAGGTGCACCTGCTTAAAATTTACCGATCGTTTTAAAAGTGAGAAGGAACGTTCTACGAAACGACTTTCGACGGGAATTTTTCCTTTTAAGGGGTCTTAATGTCTGTAATTTCTTGTCGCCGACCCAAGTCGTGCGTAATTTGAGACAGATTGCCGCCGTTAATGTCAGCGTAATTTTAAACAACGAATTAAGTACTATACACACCATTAAAATCTCAGATCTGTAATGTCCAGATTTTAAAATTGAAAAGTATGATAATTTTTTTATAGGGATACACTCCTCTGCACATATCTGCCCAATTCGGCCACAAGACTATCTTCAAGCTGCTAATCGAGGTCTATAGTAAGTATATTTTAACTGTGTTTTAAATTCCAATAGTAACATGTTATTTGGACTTGGAGTATGTAAATGCAATTAAACCCAATTGGGCCCAAACCCCAAACCCAAACTACAATGTCACTTAATTAAATTAGACAAAATTTCAAGTCACGTTGTTTTTAAATCAATTGTATTAATCTAATTGAAATGTTTTCCTTAATCACTGATTTGCTCAAGCATTGGTAATACATCGTATCTCATTATTGTACATACATTGTACATTTTACCTCAACGCATGAATAAAAGTTGTTTAAATTGGGATTTTTACACTCTCGTACAAACTTTTAACATTACAAATTTGCTTTTTTCAAATTGTGAATTTTTTCATGGAACATCTTTCCAAATTTGCTTTATTACATCATTTGTCGTTCGTTTGGCGAAACATTGTCTTGTTTTCCCAGAGGCGGACACTAATATCCGAGATTACAGCGGGAGGACGGCCGAATTCTACCTTTTGGCGAAGGAGATACAAAAAGAAAGTCCCGGCATCACGTTACGTAGTGAGTATGGCAGTAATATCAAGTCAATACGGCATGGCAAATCTAAAAGCAAAAGCTTCCGCAACAAAGCTATCTCTGGACCTCTACCAGTCACTAATACTATGTAAATCCTCTAACTTCCTGCGGAACAGTCCTCAACCAGGGGAAATGGCGAATCTTTCACCAGAAATGGTGAAAGGAGAGGAAAATGCACTGTTTGTCATGTTGCTTGAACTAGAACTATGGATGAGGACTAATTTAACGTATCTGTCCATTTTTAATTTTAATTGTGGTTTTAATATGTGCCGTACAGTATTGTTTCATTTAAGGTTAAATAATGGACGTTTCTGTACTTTTTAGCTTTTCCTGCATGAGAATCGGGTTTCTATATGTTTAAAACGATTTCAATGAAACACAGATATTGTTCATTTAGGTCGTTTTTTTTTAAATTTTTCGGAATCATTTGCCATGATCTCAGTATTATTTTTTTAGAATCAGTATTTTTAAGCAGCTGAGTTTTGAAAAAAATTTTAGGAATCTGTAAAACTGAAATATTTTGAAAACAGAAACTTTACAGAATGCGTTTACCATTGCAAATGATTCTATACTTATTTAGGTGCTTCAAATGGATAGGCCATAAATTCACTGAATATAGTCTAGATACACTGTTTAATTCAATTATTTAGTTAGTTATATCGAATGTGTTACCATAAGATTATTAGAAGTTGTGTTGTATATTGTACTAAAAATTTATGGAAACACATTCAGTTAGATTACGCTTCTCTAAAATTTGCACTTTACATATTTTATTTGATAAGATGGGTGTCTCATTCTGGAACCTTATAGCTTTAAATACGTTACCTCTACCTATATGAACGTTTGTTGTTATGTTTATACTACTTATACATAGTTTGTTAGATAATTAGGTTTTACTCTTGTGTTTAACTATGGATATATTTGTTCGAATTACTTAGGGTGATAATGAACTACCAAAATTCCCATTCGTTGTAGGTATTTCACCGGTTCTATTAGTTTTGGTACTTCATGTTATATTCCATTTAATAGTCCGGGAGCCCGCAGTGTTTTTGATGTCTTGTTGTACAGAGCTTGATATTAATTACGTTAGTTACATTTAGCGAGTGAGATACACTCATCAAGTGTTGAAGCACCGCGACGGCACATTCGACATAAGTTTAAGTATGTAAGAGTAATTGACCGATATTATTACTGACAAGAATTGGTTTAATTTGTGATTTCAGCATAAGTAGTATTGAAATATTTTTTACGCTTGAAAAATGGTTCGACGCACGTTTGCTAGTATAAAAGTGTGCCAACGAGGTTTTACCAAATGCTAATGTAAAGTTGCCTCCATACACCACCCCAACATTTTGCACCAATAACAGCAACATTCTTGTACCTTCAAACTGTCAAAAGTCTGTTTTATTCTCGGCTGAAATCTTAGAGCAAAAAATTATTCCTCTAGTAAATTTTGGTATTCAAAGAAAAGTTTAAAAACCTTACGATTTCTTGGAATGTCTCCAAATTGATGCTTACGAATCGTTATTATTATTATTATATAGCGAGTTTATTAGAGCTTTCACCGTCTCTCGCTCCTTCCTCTGTCTTTCGATTCACCGTCCTCCATTCCCCTACTTTTCATTGCCTCTTGTCTTACCATGACGGCCTCGGTTTATCTCTTTTCATTTGGGGTTTACCTCATTTTGGGTTTACCTCGTTCATTTCAATTTCATCTCATCATTCATTTTGTATTTTTCATCAAAAAATACAGGTTTTCACCTGTATTTTTTTACCATCGTTGATTCGATGCTCTTCTGTTATCCTCGTACCATTTTAACCTTCTCACTTCTATTGTGTTTATAACATATCTACATTTCTACATCAATGCCCGTTTTCTCGCTTATCTCTACATTCTTACTCTATTTTTTTCTTGTCAAAGCAGCACCTCCTCCAATAATCCGTTTCCATTGATTTTCATTTGGACTTGTTTTTTTGCTTATTAAAATCATACTTCTTTGATTATCCTATTGTAGTCTTTTTTCTATTTTCTATTATCTTCGAATAGCACACCAAGCTGTTAAGTTGTCTCGTTGCTGCTCTCGCTTATCTGATTCCACTTCTTATTTCTTCATCGCTACTGCCCCTATCTGTGATATTTAATCCCAAATATTTATAGAATTTTGTGTTTTTTATAACATTGTTATTCCTTCGTAGCTTCCTGAGCATATTATCACCAGGTATTCTGTTTTCGACGGGTTTATTGTCAAACCAACTTTGTTATACTATTCGTGTAGTTTTCGCAGCATGTAGTATATATTCATTAGACCCTCAGCCAGTTTCTGATCGCTTGCGAAGTGTAACGTAGATAATTTTTCACCTGTGACTATTCCCATGTTACTACACCTTTTCCTCCCGTTAATCAAAGCCTCGTTCAAGTGTATTTTAGATGGAGTAGAGCGATACAGCACCAATGCTTCGGACTTTTGATGATTTGATGATAGGGCGAATAGTCCATTTCTCGTTTTTATACAAGCTATTTCGATAACTGCTCGTACTGCTTTATGTAGACTCTACTTAGTCCTACCATCTTGCATAATTTTCCATAGTTTAACTAGAGAGATAACTATCCTATGCTTTGGTCGGGTCTATAAACACTAAATGGCTTTCTCGTTTATATTCGAATCACTTTTCTACTACCTGTTGTAGGAAAAAAGGTTTTCTATACAGGCATTCCCTGCACGAAATTCATTTTGTTCTTTAATTTCTTGCATTTCTTTTTCAATCCTCGACGTTATGATTTTACCATAAATTCGAGACAGTGAATTTGTAACGCTGATTCTTCGATAGTTGAAACAATTAATATCCTTTCTTGTAGATGTTACTAATATATGATGTTCTTCAATCTTGGGGTATGCTTTCTCCTCTGAGGAAGACTGTAAATATCTACGATGATATTGGTCCGGTTTTTATAAGCTCTACAGGGTTGTCACTGTTTGTTTATTTAATTTGTCGTAATGAATCATTTCTCTCTCCACTCATAGAAATGACTCCCTGCGTTGGCATTGCTAAAGATAAAATTGGCTCTTTGTTCAGTTAGCAGTGATCCACTGTCTATGTCTGTTTATTTCTTGTTTGTTCGCAAAATTTTCATAACTATCCAAGCTTCCCTGACCTAGTGGATCCGATATAGTTATCCAGTTTTCGACATTTTTACTGCCGAGTCAGTTTTTGCATTCACGACAGCAGTTTTTGCCTCCTTATTCTTTTGTGCATATCTCTTCGAGTCCTGTGAATTGATTGTGTTAAACCATAATTTGTATAGGTCTTTTTTCTCGTTTATAATCTAATTTGTTGCATTCTTTGGACTTGTAGAATTTCATTTCAACAAACAGGCAAAAAACCTATTGAATTACGTAAAGATCGAATTTAACTTACCTAAATAAATTTCTCCAAAACGTATGTAGAAGAATTAGATGCCCTAAATTAAATCGCTATTTGAATTCCTAATTAAACAGCTAATTAAGTATGTGTAAACAACTTCCTTGCAGTTTTTTGCATCGAACTACGTTACAAAAACCATGGTACGTACTCTTAAGGGATTTCGGCATCCGGGAGCTTTTCTTCGCTTCTTCGGTGTTATCAACATAGTACTTAATAAACTCAGAATCAAGCGTTTAAGTAAGACCATTTAAATAAATGTGGCACCGCAAAATCAATTTTAATATTTCTAGATACAAAATGGTGTATTTTTATTGTTTTTATCTAGTTATCAATTGAAGTGTAGGATTATAAAATCTATAGAATAAAAGTTTTTGCATTAAAACGCTTCTGTCTACTATTTCAAATGTTCTTTTTAAAGCAGTAAAAGTTGTTATAATACACTTTCCCTGATCAACAATATTCTATCGTCCTGCGTGGATAAACTAATTAAAACTCAACTACAATATCGTCTAAATAATTGACTTACACGCCTAACTAATTAAACACAATGATTAATGGAAACAATTCATATTTTGCCCATCTACGCTTTCGGGATTTAGTTCACATAACTGTTGATCTTTGAAATTCCTTCACGTTGCGACGAACACCTTTATACATTCCTGTCATCGAGAGCATTAGAGATGTTATTGGAACTTGCCCGTACGATTGATTCCTTTCCAGGAACGATAAATAGAAGTAAGGTGCCTTATCTTCAGAACCTAATATAGCGCTACTAGAGAAAATTTCATTTCAATATCATGTCATTTTACAAGGATATTTGTGCTATTTTACAAATAATACGAGAAATTATAAATTAATTCTACGTAATTTGCCAAAGAATCATCCCTAAAAAACTATTGGAATCAAGTTGTATAATAATCTTCTACAATATTGGTGAACAAAATTACTAGTTAATGAATTGTGGTTGAAGACTCCTTGTTACCTTTAGTGACTCAGTTTTATTTCTATGTCCTTAAGACATCCTCTTACTGAAAGACGTACCATCTTTCAGGCGTAGGAAATGTTTTTGCTCCATGGCGAAAGGACTAATAACGGAAAACGAAATTTTTTTAGCTCGGTAAAATGACTGGCAAGAAAAGCTGTTGGCTCTCGACTATTGGTACTTTGTGCAACTATCCCCCAACTATTATGTATTCAAATTGTTATTTGCATGTCTCACCAGTTGATGTTGTCTTCTAATAAACCATTAAAACCAAACGTGTTTTTATTTTTCCAGAAATTAAAGGCAGGAAGAAACAATCAGGTAATCAGTCACTTTGGAAATAACAAATTTTCCTTCCGAACCTCATTCGCATCACCCCGACGAACATATTCCGTCTCATTAACCTCTTTCGAATTTCCAGAGAAGGACTTAGGTTTCCTGCGCATCGGCTCGCTGAACGTCCGCGTTAAAAAGACGACGGAAGCGTTCAGCAACTATTTCCTCGGCGGTAGCCAGTCGGTGAACCCGATCGAGCCCGCGGAGAAGGTGCACAAGGGATGGGGATCGGCCGATAACGTTAACAAAGTAAGGGCCCGGCCTCCGTTCGCACAACATATACTTAACTCTTGTCCTTCGACTAAAGTGATGTATCCCAGGACAGCGCGGCGACCCAGAAGAACTACGGCTCGAAGAAGAAGTCAAAGCGCACCCACGAGTCCGGCGGAGGCAGCACGCCGACCACGCCGAAGACTTCGAGGAGTCGCCCGCAGGACGTCGGAGCCGAGTCGGATTCCGATACCGCCGCGGGTTTCGATTCCAATTGGAAGAAATGATTTCAAAATGCGAAATAGCATGCTCGGAATTGATCGGGAGGAGTCTTCGGGTTCCTAGTTAATTTGTTCTCTTTGAAATCAATTTCGTTTTTATTGTGTTGTGGTCGTCAGTATTCTTTTAACTTTAAAACTAGAAGGGACAAAATAGTTACATATCACTGCGGTTTCTAGTTCTTTTGCTACTTTTTAAAAAAAGTAGTATCACCCTTGATTTTAATGTGTTGTGATCGTCAATATTTCCGTAACATTCCATGTTTACTTCGTTTTACTGTACATCACTTTTAGATTCTATTTTTACATATCTACCTGCAATATATTTTTGTACTTAATTTTGTTAATAAACGTGATAACTATGCACGCTCTTGTTTGTTTTTTTTTTTTCAGTGAGCTGACATATTTTGTTTATGTATGGTCCATTTTCTTTATTACAAGCGTGAATACAGATATCTACCCACTTGAGACCTGTGAGTAGTGAAGCAGTTGCTCTTGCATTGTGGTAACCAATATAGTAAGTCAAGTGGGCGTCATAGTTCGCCATTGGTAAATGGTTTGCCATTACAAGTAGCTTCGAGGGGGTTGACCACCGCCTCACTTTAATCCTCTCAAGTGACCGAATACCCAAAAATAGCACTGGATTGGTTTCCATCGACTTCAATACTATAGCCCGGGAGCCCGTTGGCATATTGATGACTAGTGAGCTAATGACTAGTGACACCAAAATGTTTAGGATATATAGGAGTCCCT
The DNA here is from genome assembly GCA_963576515.1 of Cryptocephalus primarius. Taxonomy (NCBI): domain Eukaryota; kingdom Metazoa; phylum Arthropoda; class Insecta; order Coleoptera; family Chrysomelidae; genus Cryptocephalus; species Cryptocephalus primarius. The sequence continues at coordinate 4,508,660 of OY754941.1, forward strand.
AAGCATATAAGAAAAATAAATTACAATAAGTAACCGAATTTCCTTGCGCCACTGGCTATTTTCTTCCTGTTTAAAGCTCACTAAGATTAGGTCGGCAGTATTATCCACCCATTGAAGACGCTCTAAGCGCAATGCTCCAATCCGTATTACATATAACTGCCAGTTTCTCGATCCACTCGACGGCGAGATTTTGACAGGAGAAAAATTTTAATAGCTATCTTGATGATAACCATATTCTTTTAAAATTTAAGGGGATTTCGCATGCTTCGGATGAAGTGCTTTTATTCGAGCCAGCTTTTTGAGGGATTATTGCGAACATGTCTCAAGCACATGATTACTAGTTTCAAATCAGGAAAGGACTAAGGTCTCGTAGAGAATAGTGAGGATAGTTGAAGAGGAGTCCCACTAGACCCTTTCTAAAGTTCTAATAATGTTAATTCTTTTCATTGTTTTGTTTGAGATTAGCCTAATATATGAATTTCATAGGTTTTTATGGAAAATGGTAACCAAATATTTAACCTCCTTTTCCCACGTTAAGCTAGTGTTGTTTAATTTATTTACCTTTCCGGGAACAGGCCTATTTTTCGTTTGGAAACATATTGCTTTACACTTTTCCTGGGAAAGAGATAACCCAATATTTTTAAAGAAGTAATTTATTTGTAAAGTGTGTTGTTAAGCATTTCTATCATTTACGATACCTCTTTTCCTTTCCAGATTAAGACAAAGTCGCCTGCATAGCCGAGACAATTAACATGGGATGCAAACTGGCAGGTCTCGTTGCAATATATGTTGGAAAATAATAGATTCAGTATGGAACAGAATGGATGGAAACAGAATTTCAAGATGAGGGTCAGAATGTCTCCTGGTGTATTGATTTCTCTGAGACGGCCATACAGTTTATCGATATCAACTTCAATAGATTGCAGATGACAAATCTAAGAAAATCGCGAATATAAGACTTATGTTGTCTCTAATGCCTATGCCCCTTCGAAATCCGAACTGAAACGGACATAAGAAGTTGTACATCTCGACGTACCATTCAATGCGCACCTTCATCAGGGATTTCAGGACTTTACCCACATAATTCCTGACAATTTGCTCTCGTCCTAGCCTGGCTTGGGTATCATACACACGACTTGTTCATACCATTTTTGGGAAAGTTTATGGGATCTCTCATTAGGCCATTACGGAATTTTAAAAGCCATATCTTCCAGGATAATGCTTATGTTGAATCATAAAATGTTATTTGATCTTTCCCGGGAGTGGATTGCCTGTGTCTATCAAGGACATCTTGAAGTTCCCTCATGCTGAATTGGCTCATTGGATCAGAAATGTGATTGTGCAGCACAATTTTGTTTTGGAGACTGTAAAATTTGAATTGTGCGGAAGCCGATGTCTGAACTGAGGCCAGTGTGAGGCGTGGCTTCAGAGTAAATGTTCTAGAAAGCCTTAATAATTCTCCACGTAGAAACTGAAAAAAAAAATGAAAGTTCAACGATTTACAGAGGACTGGGAACTATTTTGCTCTATTAGTTGAAAATGACATGTCGCTTGAATTCTAAATTTCATTTGAATTTCACTTGAATTCTAAATTCTATGAAATTTTCTACTGACAGATCTTTTAAATTTAATAATTTCAGTGCATTTTTCATATACATAGACCAGTGTCTGGCAACTGAAATATATCATGTCGAATTACATGGCTCCTTTTTAATCTTTTAACAAAATTTAATGCCCTAACACAGATTGATTTGCGAAATGGTAAAGAAGGCCCTAAACTGTCACGTTCTTAGGCAGGAATCAGACTGATTGTCCTGTGTACGACTGAAATGTACTTCATACATCTTTATTATTTAATTGTATTGAAAACCGATAAGTTCTTATGTTATTAGCAGTGAATGCCTTAAATTAAATTACATTACATTTTAGCAGAATATAAGAAGGTATACAATATTTGTTCCACAATTTTTTCATTGATGAACAGTAGTCAATCGACGTTGATTATCCAGGTATAAATTTTGGACCTATTTTAGTAGATCTTATGTCAATGATTTATTGGATTCTTGTGTGTCTTGAAACTGTGTATAATATATAAAAGCTTGGATAATTTTTACTTTAGCTTCTTCTCGTTTTTAAACGTTTTTTTAAACAAGAGTGATTGCAATGCTTGTAGAAGTCATGATCAAACGATAAGAACAAGCGCAGCTTGTCTGTGTGTATGTATTTCAATATTGTAAGTTAACTAGTTAAGTCGTTAAATTAAATGTAATATTTTTATACATAGGTTGCACGTTAAATGTGTGAAAAGTAATTCGGAGTTATTAAATTCCATACACTATTTTCTATTTTCTACAAATTCTTTATTAGTGTTCAGTTTTAGGATACAACTGGTTACTTTAAATAGATAAAAAAAATTAAAAAACCACCATTGGTATTTGGTGTTTTCTTAAAAATAATTGCAATCATAAGACAATCTTTAGATAGTCAAAATTTGATTTACATTTCAGTGTGTCCACGATAAACACGCCACAGGTGCTATGTAAAATATGAAATATTTTAATGTTCAGTAGTATAGCGTATCACTGAAGTCAAAGGAATACATCTGTCTCTCGCGTTTTCAATTTACACATTTACATTTATTCTACAATTTACAATATACACATTTATTTATTTTATCATATTTACGTTGTTTGTGTGAAGAAAGTTTAAATCAGATGATATACTATATTATAGATGTAGATGTAGATACTATAGATGTAGATATTATGTATGTAGATGGAGATACATATCTTTAAGCTCAATACTTCTCAACAATAACAAAAAAGAGCAAAAACAATTATCAAACAAAAACATTGTCTTACGCAAACAGGATTGACGGTTGAGCATTTTTTTATTTTACTTAGTCACAAAGTTGTCATTAAGTCTAATTAATATATTTATCTAAAACCATTGTATTTTGATTCTTTATTTCAAATACATCTTATGAGTTTTTCTGCTCTTATTTATTTCAGTGTTGTAACTTCACGTACTGTACTTTCTTTTTCATGTACTTTTAGGGTTTAGCGTTTAACTTCATGCACTTAATCGACTCTAAATGCATATTGCTAATTTCCACTTTTGGGAGTTTAATTTTCGCAATGAATTATGAAATTGATTGGAATTAATATTACGGCCATATTTGAAATTTCCCGTAATATGGACAGTATGGTACATGGGTCCATTACTAGATGGCGCTGACAAGAATGATTATCTATAATTACTCTTTGCTGTAATGTAGATGGTGCGTTTCCACTCATCATAAGAGAACGAGGAAGCTTTAGATTATTACGTGAGAGATAGGCGAACGAGAGAGAGAACGAAAGACACGAATCATCTTGTCGTCATTCATAATTATTTACGTGTTCAGTTTACGTCTATTATTACTAGTTTATGCCTCGGTCTATATCTGTAAGTTTATGATCTAGATGGTATGATGACTGTTGGTGTAACGTATTCATAATGTAGGTGTAACCTGCATTCGTTAATGTGTCCAACGTATTACGAAACATCCGAGTCACATTGTGTTTCAGAGATGGCGCTGTATACATTCATGCTTTAAACGCTCGTGAGATGACATGAGCGTAATTATCTATCTGTGGACCATCAGTAATGTCACATTTTGCTGGACAGATGGCGACGTATACATTTTTCACATTCAATAAATGGACAACGTGGATTTGTTGTGCAATGAAAACGCATTGGATCCACAATTATTTAACGTGTTTATGTTAAATAAAATCAAAAAAGAGAATATTTCCTATTCCTTATAAATTTAAGGAACACTCCTTAGGTGTCTTTTTTTCTGGATGGGCTGACTTCTATCACTTGTTCTGTTTTATTACGCTTCACAGAATTCATTAAATCAATCACATTGCTTCTGAAACAAAGCATGTCCTCGAAGTTCTTAAAATGTCCCACCAAATTTTTCTTCTATTGTTAAAATTAATAACAAGAAAACTGTTAGCAATCATTAACTATAACCATTTTTTACTTCGCTATCAAAGCCATAGCTTTTACGAACGGTAAAATAAAGCAGTAAAACATAATTTTGATATAAAGGTAACATTTTACAAAATCACATCATGAGTACCTATTAATTAAAATAATATTTATTGGCGAGTAAATAACCGAGAACAAATCAATGGCGACAGTACTTGAAGTTAATAAACAAATTTAAATCTCATATGTGATGCTACATGCCTACCATCTAACATTATATGCTGGCACTTTTATAGTCTAGCGTCGAACTCTATAATACTCCAACAGAAGTTTAGTTAGGACACCGAAAGATGGCTTCAGCAGTATTAAATGAGTGAACTATTTAAAAATGTAGTGCTCAAAATTTGGCACAAAAATATATTTGTTTTGTACTTTTATGCATCGTTTCGTTGATCAGTTGTAAAATTTGTACATCATTACATCAGCAATTCTGTAGTTAAATGAAAATCACGGTTACAAAGAAGTGTAACATTTTTTTAAATGTGCCTAAAGTGTAAAGGTAAATGCATAAAAGTGCCTTAAAAGTAGAAATAAATCGTTTTTATGGGCCAAAGTAAAGTATGCCAGCTAACTATGGCTGTATAAGATTTCGACACATTTCTATTGACATAGTCAGATGTTATTAAACGATAAACGCAACAGCTCTGTATATCTGAATTTACCACGTCGAATAAGCATCCAAAATTGTTTTGAAAAGTTTAATTAACTGACTCTGTAATAACTTCTACAAGTTGTTTTTATAAAAATCTTGCATATTTCCCTGAAATAGAAGTTTTATTCAATGCATTCCAAAGTTAGAGTAACTTTCTTAAGTTTTTCACATTCAGGAAATTGCTAAATTCATGCTTGCTTATGCACATGTATGTGTAAAGTTTGAGTAATGGATTCTCTAAAAGTTCACTAACTTGTGACGTTGCTAACGACTTTGGCTGTGTTAGGCATTTTCACACGCTTATTTAAACGTTTGCATATATGTAACTGGACATAACTCAATAATTTGTGTTTACTACTTACTAGCAGTAACAGTGGCGTACCTGTAAATGAGATATGTGTACAAATCCCACGGGCCTAACCCTGAAAAGGTCCGGCACCATAACAGGACGTTGTTGCGCCACTGAAGTAATATTATAGAATTCTAGTATTTGAAACCAAAACGGAAAAGCTTCTAGATTCTACGTGAAACTGTTTAGGGACATCTAGATTTTCCATAACCTGTGGAGAATTAAAAATTTGAAACTTCTGCAAACCGTCTAAATTCCATTTTATGGTAGTTTCGAGATGTTACGTTCCAGGTGAACAGCTCAAATTTGTTTTCTAGAGTTTTCAAACCTTTTAATTTTTTTTTATTTGGAACTTTCTTAGAATATTGAGATTTCTTTTAAAGAGTTTTGGTTGTTGAAGGTTGTAAAAGAAATCATGGAGTCTTTTTTCTAGAAGGTTACTAACGTTTAGAATGAAAACAGAGAGGTTTGAAATTTCCATAAATCTTCTACGTTCAATTTTAAACCAGTTCCGGCGTTCCAAAGTTCTAAAATAACTTCCGGAGTTTTTTCGGGAATTTTCTGTGATCCTCGAAGATTGAAACATTTTGAGAATTTGGGGCTTACATAAACCTCTTACGTTCGATTTTAGAAAAAAAAATGTTAGAAATTTTTTTGTCAAAAATGAAATTGTTTCTTCTGGAGACTTGTGGAGGCCTTCTAAAGACACCTCTAGAATTATTTTTGGGTATAACTGAGATATTCTGATATTTGAAACTAAAATGAAAACGCTTCTAGGTTCTACTTGAAACCACTTAGGAGAAGCTAGATGTTTCTGTGGTGCTTGGAGAATTAAAAAAGAAATTGAAATTTATATAAACTTTTCAGTGTCGATGTTAATGTACTTTTGATAATTTTGGGCAATCATGAATTTTTGTTTTCCATCCTTTTTACCATTTAAAATGAAATTATTTGAAACGTTTGAAAATATCTAGTAATTTCTAGCATGAATGTCAGAAACGTAGCGAATATTCTTTATGTCTGTTTGGGTGCTATGTAATAAATGTAACGAAGTTTGGTACAGTGTTTTGAATGCATACAAATGTTTCTCCTATATTTTTTTTTCTCCACACGATGTCAACGGTACTTCCGGATAGCTACCGCTAGAGAAAAAAATTTTACATCCTCCGACATCGAAAAAAAAATCACAATTAATTCGCTCCCCGGCTAAATGTCATTCATCCACCCATCGCTATCCGTGGTATCTAATTTTTTCTCCTCCTTTGAGCAAACAGCTGCGCCCAGTCAATCTGATAAATTTAAGACACCTCAGCAATGGCAAGTGGTACAAACACACATGTTACACATGTGATCCGGCGAAAGGGCCCAAAATCACCGCGAACGCAACTCGCCCGGTATTGAGCCCGTGGCTTTTCATAAAAATAAAACGGAAATGCTTTTACGATCGTGTAACTAGACGCTTTTGTCTTTCCTTTCATCTGTACAAGGACCGGATTAAAACGTTGAGGTTTTATGATGAGATCAGACAGTTTGATGGCTTTGGAAAAAATATCGCGCATTTCTAGAATAGTTTAGATAGTTCGAAGTTCGGATTAATTCGCGAGGGAGTTAAATGCGAGTTGTAATAGCTGATGAGAAACCTGGACTTGAAAGGCAATTCTTAACAGTTTCAAATGTTTTATAGCTTAAATACTAATCAGAAGCCTAAGAGGACATAAATAAAATCGACCTGTCTCAGCATTTTTCTTCAAATCACTTAGTTCACTAAAAGGCGAACAATATAGTGCTGTATTTAGTATTAGATTCAGAACAAAATCCTCAACGAATTGTTTTGATCCACGTTGTTTCGTGAGTTACTAGATTTTTAAAATTTAGCAATCTCTTTAAATAATTTTAACTTTAATTTAATTAATTCTTATTATATATTTTTTGAAACTCTTACTAGAGTAATTAATTGAGTTTATAAATATGAATCATCCCAAAACAAATACCCCCATGGCTAATACCAAGTTTCACTAGAATAGTTTTGTATACCTTTTCCTTCATCTCCTAGTAGAAAAAGAGAAGTGTAGAAACCTACATTTCCAGAGTAACGTGATACAAGGCACCCTAATAAAAGGTCATAAATTATCTGTTGAATGGAGAAATGTAAAGTGCTTTATTGCCGATTAAGTTTCGAATGGTCGTCTGGGATATTTAGACCGTACCGGAATTTTTAAATGATTACAGACAAATTAATCTTTTCCACACCATAAAAAAAATTAAATCATCTCCTTATCTCTTTTTTTGCGTCTAGGCCATTACGATGCGAGTTCTATGTCGTCGACTTCTTCAAATTCTTCCTCGCCTAATTCTGGTCCTTCGCTATACTCTACATCCTCATCCACTGCTATTTCTTCATCTGAATCTGCTTCTTGATTTATTTTAAGTTCTCTGTTTAATTAAGGCCGCCACATTTAAGAAATTCCATTACATGTCAATCCAATCTACATTGGCACAATAGCTCAGTTACTGACAATTTTTAGACATATTTGCTGTAGGAGTTTTATAGGGCTTTTAGTCCTCTACCACTTAGTACAAAAAGAATAGTGTAAACAGTTATACTTTCGGAGTTCAGCACATCAAGTAACTCCACTGCATATGAATCTAATCGACGCTAGTGACTGACACTTTTTTGGCAATTCTTACTATGGCCACATATGTGGCCATTTATCTTTATATTTTCTTTATATTTGGTATAAAATTCAAAGTGTAGATAGTTATACTTCCGGAATTATCTAATATTAAAAAAAACACGTATTGTCGTTGGGGGAAATACCTTTAGTGGAAATGACCCCCGTTCAAATTTCGAATTTTCGTGGCATTTTTCATACACATATTTTTTTTAACACATTTTCATAAGAATTTTAAATCTTTTTATAAATTATTTGGAATGAGTGTAAAAAAATTATACAAATACAAATTGAAATGGATCTATATGGTGTATATAATGCGTATGTTCATGTAATTGGTTATTGTCATTTACTTTACAATACAGTAACTACTAAAAACTTGGTACGGTATAAACAATTAGTAAATCTGCATAAAGCAATATATTACCCAAATACATGTGACATTCTGGACATCATTGTACTATTTCTGAATCAGTAAGTGTACCTTTAACTGCATTAATAAAGTGACAGTGTGTTTTATTTTCTTTTTAGTAATACGGATTCTTTTAAAAAATATCTTTAAGAAAATAACTTGGGTTGATGCTACACATTAACTCTGCTACTGATTCCTAATTTGTGACGTCACATCAACAAAAAAGAGCCTCAAGTTGTGTCACATGGAAATTTTAAATATAGCCATAAGAAACCTGCAATTTTCATTTGAACTTAATGTGGTACACTCAATTGTTCTTATGAGATCAATCATTTCCCGAGCAAATTTCGCCTAAAGCTGAAATTCCTGAACTCTATGAAATATCGTATAATTATATGACTTGGGTGGTATATTTTATGGCTAGTTAATTGCTGTCGATTATTTCAGGAGAGATTTCTTAAAACTAACCTCATCTTAGTCCAGGAGGCGTGCGAAGTACTTTACTAGGATACGTAGGGAATGATTTTGAGAAAACTATCATGACTCATTCGACAGAAAATAATTAGCAGTCATATGAGCCGCTGGGATCATTATGATACGAGCTATTTCGTGGAATTCGGAAATTTCAGAATGAAGGATGGCTTGCTACGAGATAAAGAGGGCCGTTTTTGTACACTTGACCTGTACTATTTGACAGCAATTAATTAACAATAAAATATGCCGCCTCGATCATTTCGATATCTTTCTGGTTCCAGCGATATGGCTATGTGCTGGGCGAGTTTAAAATTAAGCTGGCACAGCATGTGTTTTTATGGTAGTGGTGGAGCAACAAATTCGTAAACAGTTAGTAATACCATATGCACCAAGTCCGTTTGGTGGGTCTGACATTGCTGGGCTAGCTTAACAGTTTTAGAAATTATTCGTATGTTTATAAACATTCTTGTTAAAAATGATAAAAAATTTGCAATTTATATGTTTTGCTTAAAAGATTTGCTTAAAATTTAAATTATCAACAAATGTTTCAGTAATTTTATCAATGTCATTATACAAGATCTTATTGATAATAACCAAAATATGTATGGTGTAAAACCTTTATTTTTTTCATATATTTTTCATATTTTTGCATATTTTCTTCATATATAAAATGTATTAATTGAATCGTTGTTATAAATTGTTTGTTTAAATTGTAAATTGATGTTACTCTACGTTACTCTTATTGCATTAATTAAAATTGTAATTAAAAAAATCTGCAATGGGTATATCATAAATAATTCTGATCAAGTCACTGCCATAAATACTTATGAATATAAAATATCTATTAACTGAATTCTGCTTAACTTGTATATCCAGACCAGAGTAAATATGTATAAGCAATGGATAAACGGGCGGTGACCGCAAAATTTTATATATATAACAAAACGCCATTACCGGACATTGAAAACTAATAACGAAACGTTGATTGTTTCGAGGACATCTGCCCTTCCCCTCGAAACGAGCAGTTCGTGTTACGGAACGTCATTGGAGAGATGAAAAAAGGGCAAGAGGAAATAGGTACGACTTACGTGAAAAGTTGTTAAACCAAACGTGGAACAACTGTTTTTCGCCGGTTGTTGAATTACGGCATCGTACCTTGTGCATGTGCACAACGTAGAGAGTGTAGGTTTCTTTCATTTAAACAAAAGCTCGTTTGATCTCAACTTGGGAACCCTTATGCATTCAGTTTCGAATTAGCAAAGGGATTTTCTGTTACAAGTTTTAATTAACCGATCAAAGTCATTAAGTGTCATTTATTATTTAAAATGTAGTTTCTTTAAGCACAAGTTGAAATAGTATAAGAAGCATAAATCGTCGGGTTACTGCCAAAACAAGGTAACTCCATAATTTGAAATTTTGAGAAATCGTCGTTTAAAAATTTAAATTGAAATGAAAAATCGTCACGGCTTCAAAATGATTTTTTAATTGAAAAATCAAAGTATGTAACAAAACAAAAGAAACATTCCTTATAAATATTCCTAAACATAAAAACAATTTAATTTTTTCAGTACTTAACTCCGAATTGAGTAAAAGTGGAGTTAGCTTGTTTTGGCAGTAACCCGACGAAATATGTCATAAAATCAAATCCCACTCTCGTGTTGTTCATACCTCTTACGATGCAAGGCACTTGATGTTCTAGAATAAAGCTCCTATGGCGCCTACCTTTGAAAATGTACCAAATCATAAATTTTTTGTCTTCATAAATTAAACTTAGATGGATTTTACGATGGATTCAGTTATCTGAATGTTTCAAAAATGTAACGATTATTTGAAAGGTAACAAATTCACGACATTGAAAGAAATAATCTCTCTTGTAGAATAAAAAGTTCCAATGGTAATCAGGGCAATAGTGATTTTATTGTTTATTTGTTATTTAGTTTAATTTAGTTTTAACTGAAAAAATGTTATGCAAAAATCACTCGACTAAAAATTTTTAAAAATTTTACAAAATTGTGACAGGTTCTCACCATCAATCTGCATATATTACTTATTTCATTGCAGTTTTAGTTTGCTTGAAATTTGATAACATTTTGTTATCATTTGATTCAAATAGCAATTGAATTCAAACTCAAAGTGTAATATAAGCCGGACAAAGTTCTCTGGATTTAATCTAACTTATAGAGTTTATTAGTTTCTAATGCAGAGAATAGCGGACTTTTTCAAAATTTTAACACCTGAAAAATTTTATAGCTTTTCAAAATTCATGCTCATTAAAGACATTAAAAAATTTCAAGAATTTTCGTGACAGAGTTTTCTAATTTTTAGAATTAGACTCTTGGCAACTCGAAGTTTAAATTCTGGATAGCAATTATAAAATTATCATAATCCATGGGCATTACGTTTCGTATCAAAATGTAACGTGAGAATTCAGTGGCGTTATGAATTAATGTAAACACTGATTTACTACGATCCACTTATGAACGTACAACGTGTCGTGTAGGTACATGATTATAATTAGTTACTTAATTGGGTTAGGAAAATACCAAATATAAAAATGTGGCAATCCAGCTGCGAAAAGTGATTGTAATTTCAGATTTCCTTTGTTAAAAATGTAATCAAGGATAGGTATAAAATTAAAAGTTTAGCTATTTTGTGCTGTATAATTCAAATATTTTCAACCCATGTAGCGCGGTAGCCGGTAGAAACGACTAAACAGAACATTTTTTGAAGGAAAGAGTTTCTTGAAGCAGTTTAAAACGCCTAATATTGAAGCAGCACCTAATTCCAACCTTGATAAATATTAAATGTATAGCCAGTATACACGACTGAGGCTGTTCGATACCTAAAAATATCCCTATATTGTACAATTTAATTTTTGTTGAGATTTGGAAGATAAACCGATGAATCAATTTTTACTTCCTTCTTTAGATATATTGTATACGAAGAAGTGTCGAACCTTTTTCATAACCCATAACAGAAAATTGAAAAAGGAAATGATTTTTACTGCTTGCGGTGCTATTACTTTAAAGTTTTATAATTAACGACTGTAGTTTGCAACGAAATTAAAGAATTGCTCTTCTCTGAAAACATGCCTACTTTGTGTTAAGCCGGTTTAGAGAGGCCATATACTTAAATACGGAAGGTTTTTCAGATGAAATAAAGAAATTACCTCATTCTGTGCTATCAATCTATGAATCAGGCCCCGGGTTGATGGCAAAATCATAAAATTTATGACCAATTATTTTAGTTTGAATACTTCGCACAGGCAATGAAATTAAATTTTAATGTTAACTACGACTTTATGTATTAACGAGAGATCCCGAATTTTCATATTTCAAGGAAGACGATGTTCTATTATTACTGAAAGAATAGGATTTTAATTTAAATTTTTGATTAACTTTTTAATTATTTCAACGTTTAATTTCGTGTTTATAAATCCTTCCCTTATCCGAATCATTACTTGTTACTACTACTAGAGTATTACTATTTTGAATTTTATTTTTGGAAAACATAACTGGCTTGATCATGATGAGAAGTAGTGATGGTAGATGCTTAATAACGCAATCATTATTTAGTCAGGTGTATATCATAATGGTTATGAAAAATATTGGCGTACATTCTGTATTGGATGCCTCACTTCCAAACAAACAAGGAATTAGATATAACTGAATGTTAAAGTAATCAAAAATTTGCAACCTTAAACAACTTATTGCGTTTTTGAACTACCAGCATTTACCTCCACGCAAGATTGCTCTCCAAATGTAAATAACCATGGCTGCTTTTTCCAGTTAGAGCGTGATATGAAAAAATAGGTGCATTGAGACTTCTAAAAGGGTACAATAATTACTCATAATTCTCTTTGAGCGTTTGAATGGTAACTGCTTTAAAGTATGTTCCGTTGGCATATTTCGGAGTCGCCCACCAATGGCTCCAGTTTGAACTAGCAACGACTAATTTAACAATTTGAAAATTTATAGATGCTATACGGAAAATTCAAAATGGAGGGTACCTGTATGACGAACAACTTGAAGCTGGCAATCCGTCACCAACAAAATGAAAAAAATAAAGGAAAATCGAAGAACAAATATTCTCACGAGTTCAAGATTTTAATATTGACATAACAGAACATACTACACGCATTGCTCATAATTTGAAAATGTAATTCATAAAATCTTTTTTGTTATTAAATAGGCTTTTCATTTTTTTGTAAATCAATCCAGTATTTAAAAAAATACTATTGTTTCATTTGACCCAAATAATATTCATATGTTTGACACAAATGTCAAGAATTAGACGTCCAGTTGTCCTTACGTCCAGTTATTCCTGTGTTGAGTTGTCCCTACGCTCGGTTGGGGACGCATTATCCCATAACACCATTATGGATTCCAGCAATAATGCAGCACCTTATATGCCACACTTGATTTTGTTTACAATATTTCGCAGGCTCTCGATGATGGATGAGTTGTAATTATCGATTTAACAGAGATCTTTCATGTAGTAAATTTAGACATATTGCTGCATAAATTGAAAAATATGGGGGAATACAGAAACAATGCATCTTTAAATCGTAAGTTATTTTATAGAGACTCAGTATATCACTGCGGAATAATGTTAACGGTAATTGGAAGTCCAATTGATTTGGTGTTCCCAGGGATCTACACTTGGGCCATTGTTCTACTCCCTTTACGTTCTCAATTTAAAGGTTGCTAAAATGCTTAAAGTACAGTACTTCACATTTGGTGAGGACATTGGCTTAGAACAGTTGGTGAGAACGGCAATAAATTTCCTAGAAAGACTTGCAGTGATCTTGAAAAATTTGTTAACTGCTTATACGTCAACAAGGTTAAAATCAATGTTAATAAAACTCAATATATATTTAACCATAAAAAAAAATAAGCAAGTAAGTAAGTCGTATTAACGTTCAAATAAATCATATAAAGGTGTCAAAATTAAATATGTGAGTTATTTTTGGTGATGAGTTAAACTGGGTGGAACACATGCCTCATACTACTAATAAGGTTTACCAATAATTAGTACAATATATACGTGTAGGAACTATTTAACACGAAAATATTTAGTGTATACTAACTTCCTCCTTATGTATATTCGATAGGTACTTGGTAAGGCTCTTCCCGTCTCAATTGGTCAAGCTGAAAAAAAAAGCAATAAAATTGAATAGCCATGTTAACGACACACAAAGGCCAGAAACCGCTTCCATAGGCGTGCCATATTTAAAGAAATACAAAATATTGTTACTCACATTGTCAACGAAATTTTATGACAAATCCCAAATTTGTGCCCCATTTGTTTCTGTTGCATTATTTGTATTGTGTATAATGTCTATATCATTGCCATTATTAATTTCGTCCACGTTGAAAGGTCTTCAAAAAGCCTTTTTAAAATAATAATTGTGACTTATCTTACGCCAATCAATTCCAATGACGACTGAAAATGAACACGTGCTTCATATATAAGCATGTATTGTAGCGACTAACATTTCTCCGTGCCGAATGTACTGGGTAAGGTTGAACAGTACGTTACACGAATATTCTGCTTGTATAGGGTAAAAACGTATTTTTTGAATGCGCTCGGTATAAAGTAGGTAGTTTTTTGTTTTTCAAACTGGACCAACTCTTACTAGATTATACCCTGTCAAAGAATGAGGCGAAGTAATAAACCGATTATTTCGCCGCTAACCAGAGGCGTTCTTAAAGAAATCAACGAATATTAATAAATGCATTAAAATTGTCTATGTAATGTTGAGTTTCCTTAAAACCGGTATAATTGATTTATTAAAAGGTAGGTATTGCGACCGCGATTGTTATCATCTCAGGAACGCTTCCCTTTTTACCTGAATTGTTGTTAACTCGTCATTAATATAACATATTACAATATTGGAAATCGGTATTTTTTATAATATTTTACGGTAATGTTTTTTTTCATACTGTTTGTCTAATAAATCCTCGGGATATGGAAGAAACGAAGAGATATGAACATTTCCTACCGATGTACAAAAGTGGGTGCTGTCTAATCGAGGTGCAGATAAATACTAAAGTTCGGATTATGTGATTAACTATTCCAAGAAGGGACAAGACGGCTATTATTTTCTCAGTAATTCTAGGTAAGTTAAAGGAACTGATTGCGCTTAATGCTTGCGTTAACATATCAGGTGGTTATGTGTATAAGATCGGCCCATTTATTCCATTTAAAATCATTAGTCAGTCAGCATTGCTTATAGACGTGTACGTGTGTGTGATTAGACAGACTTTGACAGTGACTTTCCTGTGTGTTCATAGTGGTATTTTTAAAGTACGGAGATACGTATTGGAGTATGGAGAATTTACCAGGACCATCGAAACGCCCAAAATTAGCGCCGTTCTCAGTTAATGAGAAAGTTCTAATTTTGAATTGTTTCGATTCCATCAAGAAACAAAATTTAGATGCGAGTGTGGATAAAACCGTGGAATTAACCGCTGCGATGCTGAGAGTTGGTAAGACATCAGTGTACAGGTTATTAAAAGAAAGAAAGAGTGGTCCTGTTCAACCGGAGAAAAAGTCTCCAGGACGTCCGAAAATTTCCTTAGACGAATTTCTAAAAAGGGGACTACGTCGAAAAGTTCACGCTTTCTTTTTCCGCAACGAACTTCCAACACTAGATAAAATTCTATTGTCTGTCCAAGAAGACGAGGACTTTCCAAAAATGAGCCGATGTACATTATGGACGATTTTAAAGGATTTGGGATTTCGATGGAAGAAGCACAATAGAAAATCTGTATTGATGGAAAGAGATGACATCATTGTGTGGAGAAGAAGTTACCTGCGCGATATTCGAAGGAGTAGGCTAGAAATGAAAAAAATTTTCTATCTGGACGAAACTTGGATTAACGCAGGACATTCCGTGCCAAAATTTTGGCAAGATACCAGTGTAACTAATCGAAGGCAAGCTTTTCTAGAAGGTTGGTCCATCGGTTTAAAGCCTTCGTTGGGTAAAAGGCGACGGCTTATTATTACCCACATTGGAAGCGAGGATGGTTTCGTTGAAGGGGGAGAACCAATTTTTGAATCAACTAAGACAGGAGACTACCATGAAGAAATGACTGCGGACGTGTTTGAAGAATGGTTTGGTCAAATGATCGATCTAATTCCGAATGGTTCCATAATAGTTATGGACAACGCCAGTTACCATTCCCGATTAGAAGAGAAATTACCAAATAGCTCTTGGCGAAAACAACGTATCGCAGAATGGTTATTCTCGAAAAAGATCGAATGTGCCGAAAACCTATTAAAAGTAGAACTCTTGCGTTTAGCCAATTCACGTAAAGGTGATTTTAAAAGGCACGTCGTCGATGAATTAGCCAAGGCGAAAGGAATAACAGTGGTTCGGCTTCCTCCGTACCACTGCGACCTGAATCTCATTGAGCTAATATGGGCACAAATAAAAGGGGACGTGGCGAGAACAAATACAACGTTCATATTAGCAGATGTCAAAAATTTGCTTAAAGAAGCAATATGTAAAGTTTCCAAGGAAAATTGGCAAAAATGCATAAATCACGTTCTGAAAATAGAAGACCAAATGTTACAGTTGGATAACATTTCGGAGTCGTTGATAGAATCAAGTATTATCAACCCAAATGGTGATTCTTCTTCAGATTCCGATGTTTGGGAAGAATTCGACGATGGCGACGACGACTGAGGTTACCAAGGAGAAGGTGACGGCTGGGAAAAACTTTTCATAAACTGGCCCTTCTCAGGGCCGCAAAATTTCATAAATTAATGCACGACCATACATGTACTGAAGTGTTGTCTTTCTTTCCCTCTCTATCTCGTTCAAGCGCGCGCCCACACACAAACACACACACACGCACGCACGCACGCACACACACGCGCACGCACACGTAATTTTTTCAGTTATCGATTATTGCACATTTCGTCATTTTTCCCGACCGTACGCCAGTGAGTGGTTCTTCGCATGTGCCGAGGCGTACAAAATAGCCAATGGTCAGGGAGAAACACTCGTAATATAAAGAGATTACGGAAGGTAGCGTGCAAAACATTAGAGAACTCGACATATTTAGTGGGTGCCACCTTGTATCGGTTTTGCATTTATAATGAGTTTTTATTACTTCGCCTCATTTTTAGACAGACTATAAGTATACCTGTTTTGGGGATATGCAGTGCAACTAATTTTAATAAAACCAAAGTATTTCAAAATAAAGCATTAAAGGTACTATTCAATTAGGACAGACTTACTAGTACTGATGTGTTGTATAGAAAACTACACACACTAAGAATAGAGATTCTACTACGGATGGACTAAGGAAAACTGATATATCGGGTATCCCACAGAAAAATTGCCGTCACGTTTCTTTTCCTATTTTGGGTAATATAGTCGAATACGCTCGAACCCATTAATTTTATTTGTATGGGTATTTTCAACCCTCTAACTACAACCGGAGATAACTTTCAGTCCTGAACATTTAAATGAAGAAGAGTGTTGAGTATTACATCCTTTATAAGGCGCTAAGTTTTCTTTTCAACACCTTTTTCTTTAAGGATTGATACTTTAAGGGGAGTACTAACTGAAGATTTTACACATTAAATGTTAGAAATATTCACCGTTAACCTTCAGGATGGTTACTCAAAATGATCTCTGACATTTTGTAACAGTACAGGTGATAAGAATATTATTAATTCGCGCCAGGCTTTTTACTACGTTTCCGATATGTTTTTCGTTTTATCTGTGACCTATTCTTCGAGTCCTATCGTATTTGCTATCTGCTTCTCCTTCAACAAGGAGCACAAACCGAAAGTTATTATACAAGCAAACACATTATATGGGGAAGGACTTAACGAGTTTCTTTAATTTGTTTGAATCGCCCAAAAGTGTTTCGGATATACTTCTGAAATTACAATGAGGTGCTGTGCTTTCGGCTACTGGGAAACTGGATATAAGATTTTGTATACTAAGGAATTTTGTTTAAACATGTGTTCTTAACTCAAAACTTCTTCAAATAAAGCCAGGGCAAGATGGCTTCTAAAGATTCACGTATAAATAATGAGATTTAAATGGCGGCATGTTTTATTGAAATGGCAACATCCCTCACTTCATTATATAACAGTGTGGGATGAGGTAGCCAGTATAGATGACTTAATTCTTATGACGTTGGTAAATAGCCTTCTAGTGCGTTCTAAACTTTCCCAGAAATTTATTTTGTAGAGAGTTTGTTTCCAAAATTAAGTTTCCAAAGTTTCACTTTTATGCTAATGAAATGACAAAATTCATAGTATGTTACCGCTTCTATGATGCAAGCTTTTTCCACCTTTTGTCATTATTTGTTGCTTACTTCGATTAATGTACTTCTGACTATTCTGACAGTTCCAATTTTTATTGATCACCGACCGTAGCTACAGGCTTACACGCGTGAATTGTACATTTAGACCGATATATTTACCTCAGAGTCAGTTTATGGTGCCAGAAGAGATTGTTTTCTAGATACTTACCCTGTGGTGAAATTACTGTTGAATAAAAGCCTTTTGCAAAATATGTGCTAATGAAAAATATGAGCAACAAATTAAAGGAGAAGTTAAAGGTTGTGGAATATTTATAAACAATAAATCATTTAACTGCTCTTCCAAATAAATTAGTGTGTAACCGAACGAAAATTGAACTTTAATGAATTTATTTATTGGAGAATATTGTCACGACCACGTTTCTGTTTCTAAAAGTACCATAAAGTCAAACAAAAAAGACAACATAATTAATACTACTAAAGATCTTACAGAATTTATAGAGCCGACAGACGAAAGAGAATATTGTCACGACCACGTTTCTGTTTCTAAAAGTACCATAAAGTCAAACAAAAAAGACAACATAATTAATACTACTAAAGATCTTACAGAATTTATAGAGCCGACAGTTTTGGAAAAAGCGGTACAGCAAAAATGTTAAAAAGTTGAAAATGTCAACTCCTTAGTAATGATACCTGCTGGTATTAATTTTTGTCCATAAAGTATTGAACATCTTTAAACGTGAAAGATAATAAAAATAGCACATCCTCCAATGGATCAATATGTAACAACAGTTGCATTTTGAATAACTCTAACTTGCACTTTAAATCCCTTTCGTACTAAATAAGACGTATCGATATTAACACATCACTCTACTTCTCCGTCTCTCGTACAAAGAACTCTAATGCCTTCTAATCCCTAAGTGGGAATAAATTTTAACGGCCCCTTTCTCTTTACATATACATAATTGTCGTTGTCGATGACGTCGTAAACGTTCAGAAGTTTATTTTGTTATACATTAAGTTAATGGCCGGCGTGAAGAGAAACGCCACCACTTTAAACACCTTTTATGGTCGACGTAAATTTTGGCTTTTTAACGTTCCTTCAGAAATTTTTATCTGTCGCGAGTTGCGCGAAACCGAAGTTCTGTTTAGTCTGACGCTTATATCGACAGTTGATTGAATAGAAAGAACTTCAGGCATATTCCATAGGATTAATTTTTTTTGGTAAAAGCAACTGTTTTAAATTCAATTGCTAATCTTGCTGTATTATTCGATTTAATTTTACCCAGCAAGCTTATTTTTCAATCCTGCATGCTTTCCTCGTCTGCGGAAAACTTTCCCTTCTTCAATTCTCCCCTCGTTCGACACTCGACACGTGGCAACTCTCTCTTTCTCCCGTCTTTGTCTCTGTCTCTGTCTCTCCTCTTTAACCACGTGCCACGTCGACGTCCCTCGATTCCCTTACGGATTTAACACCTGAAACTTATCCAGAAATAGAAAAGTTTACTCTACGAGGGATGTCATTGCACCTTCAGACGCATCCCGTAAGAAAATGGAAGTTTCGTGCGGTGCAGAGAAAAATCTTAAAAATTTCCGGATCGGATTTTTTTTTATAGCATATGACCTGAAAACTCGTGTTGATGTTTACGATGGGAATCGGTGTCAGAATATAGTGAATGGGAAACGATAATATACAAAGCTGTTGTACTTCCTCTTTAACATGTGAGCACATACCAGGAACGCTAGAGTAGAAGCATCAGGTTAATCAAGGGTTTTACAACGTGAGAAGAACATCCACGGCGATCTTTAAATAATTTAAAGTAGCGGAATTGGGGTCGACCGAAAAACTGGATGTTTCAGGAAAGCAATAAGAGATGAGAGAATTATTTCTAAACATTGCTCAATAGACTCTTTTCAGCACATGGAATGCTTTCCTTCTTTGTTACTTAGGGCCCATATTTCACCATCTCGTTGAAGGGGTCAAAGATTTCAGAGCAGATTTATATATATATATATATATATATATATATATATATATATATATATATATATAGAGAGAGAGAGAGAGAGAGAGAGAGAGAGAGTATAGTAGAATTGAATTCTTAACTCCTACGACTAAGTTCTGCTCTATAGGTGCTCCAACAGATCTACTGAACATATACCAAACTTGATCTAACCAATGAATTATAGTTCATAACTGCTTCTAAAATATACCATGTAATGCGTTAAGGTATTTAACGTACTCAACATGAATGTTTTACATCCTGTCAAGTCACCAAGTGCCTAACGTTTCACTGCCTAGGACATGTTTAGAAGTTCTATCAGAACAGACAGCATATAGGCATATAGCATATAAGGAAAGTCAAACAGGAAATATGATTTTATTCTAGCGCCTGTCATGAATGTAGAATATTTTGTTTTCTGTCACGTAACTAGGCACCTATTTAGAACATGTTCACAACACCTTCTGACATAGACCTAGCATGTGATCAATAAGACCTCAGGATCATTCAGGGCATGTTTGGAAAAGTTTTATAATTCTTGCTGTACCAGATGTAACATGTGATGTAATATAGTTGGTTCCAGCATAGCTATGAACATACACCTAAATTATTCTACCCAGTTAAATGTACTTCAAAACTCCTACCAATAAACTCGTGCCTCATAGTTGTTCCAGCAGATTTACTGAACATATACTAAGCTCTAAGGGACTGTAGTTCATAACTTTCCTACTGAAAAAAACCTACCATGTGATGCAGTGTAATACTGCCTTAGTCAGTAGTTATTAACTTGTCTCAACACACGTACTTCAGCAGAATGTTTTGTTTACTTCAATTATATTATTATACATGATGTGTTTGAAATATGTTTATGACTCCTGCTGGACCTGACATCGCATGTAATATAAAAATTATGTCTCAATATTACTTATAAGCAAATACCACAGATGTTCAACAAAACGTTTCGTTGGATAAAACGTGTTGAGTCAATACATGCATAAATTCATTTTTTATAAACTATTTTTTTTACTAAAGTGGTGTCAAGTGGACATGTTGCTCAACTATTATGTAAGTAGGAGGGCCTCCTTGGTAGCGACGATTAATAACCAAGAAATTCGACGACAACGTGTTCATCTTCAGAAATATGGAAACTATAGAACATATGTGTATGCGTGAGTCGAAGTGTCCAACAAAAAACTATTTCACTGGGTGTGTCATTATATGTCGCATCATGGCATGTGGTGGTTTAACACGTGTTTTACCACAGCAACTCTTTTAATGTAACGCTTTTTGTTACCTTTCTGCTGGATGCGATGATGAACACGGTCTTTTATGAAAGTGTAAATTTTCTCTTGACGGCTTGTGAAATATTAGAAAACGAATAGACTCTAGTTGAGATACATTTCCGGAGTAGTAAACACCAATTGGGAAATGTTTTCCGAGAACAATTAGGAAAGCATATTGGTTCATTAAAACCAGCTTTCAAGTGTTGAATTTTTCAACTGAGTGTGCGTTTGTATAAAGGGTAGGTTCTGATTTGTGTGAAATATATTTCAATGAGCCTGAAGGGAGTTGTTAACTGAAATAAGAACAGTTTATCATTTTGTAAAAATTTTCAAATTGGTGGCATTGGCATATTTTCAAAAAAATCAAATCTTCTCTATTTCAGTGTTCATGTCAATAAAACCTTGTTTTCTTTTAATCACAAATTTTATTCCATAGCACTACAGTAAGTACTAACGGTGAAACTATTCAAGAATATTGGAAGTCTTTTACAAAACCAAACTGACAAATTTGCAATTAAGGGTATATACCGGGTGACAATTAAAATACTTTCAATCCGGTTTAAATTTGGAACTAACGATAATTATAAGAATTGACGAGACCAGTCGATTTTCAAGGGATAACCATTTTGGGCATATTTTCAACCCTGTTGCTTTAAACCTTTAGCCAGGGTGAGTTCCAACCCTAAAATTTGAATAGGGACGAGGGGTCAAGCGATACCTCATTTTAAAGCTTATCAAATTCTGAATTCGACGGGTTTTTTTTGTTTTTTAAATTTGGGTTAGTAATTTTCAACAAAATGAATAAAAGTTATTGCTTAGTTCCTTAATTTCGGTATGTATTTTTGTATGGTTGTTTTTAATCGTATTTGTAAAAAAAGAAGATTTGAAAAATGAAAAACATAGTCTTGAGAACGATAACAGAAGAGTTTCAAGTGTGGTTCGGTTCGATATGCCAGTCATTCCAGTCATGGTGTTACTTTTTCAAACAACATTTCCAATTTCGTATTAATTCGCATTAAGGTGGTTTGTGAAAATGGCTTGTAAAATGTGAAAAATTAAAAATTTCATATTAATTCTATAGGTGCTACTAAAACGATATTGCCATTAGGTTAAACGGCATACTTTGTACTTTATGTTCATAAAATTTTTATTTCAAGAATCCAGTAGCGCGTGAAATAAACCTCTGCGATTGGCAGCACTGTCGGGTCTTTATTGTCTCAAGAGAGCATTAGAATTTTAAGGATGATAAGAACACCAATGTTATTAAATTTAGTTAAGTTTAGTTAAGGGAAAAGGGTTTTTTCAATTTTTTCAATGTATCTAAAAAACAAGCGGAGTTGGACAAAATTCAAATGTATTTTTTTGTAGAATTAGATGTAGTAGAATTATATATATATATATATATATATATATATATATATATATATATATATATATATATACAGGGCGGAAATCTTTGAAACTCTGAGTACACCAATATCTGTTGGTGAAGTTCTGGTCAACAAATAAAATGTCAGGACAGGAGACTCATATTTGTCAAGCCTTCGAAAATTATTATTTTCAACGTCAGGATCTCTACAAGAGTCTTTAAAAAGTTTACAATTCACTGTAAAATATTAAAATAATTTTTATTAATTAAACTACTAAAAATTTAAAATTATTAAAAACTAATTTTGATCTTCAATTTCGGTCTTAAGGCATTGTTTTTTAACAGTTAAAACATTGCTCAAAAGAGCAACAGGAACAGTTTAGAAACATTGTCAGTTACATTCTAACTACTCTTTTATGTATTCTAATAATTACATTTATCCCTTAAAGGGGTATATATTTCCTTCATTCAGCCTACAAAAAGCTTACTTCTTTGCTTTTTGGATTCTTTATCATAAGAGGTAAATTCTACCCTTAAAGAGCAAGAAGCACACATCGGAACAATATAATTTTTGAAGGAGATGTTAAGATGGGCTCAATCCCAAATTTATATAAATACCTATGTTGCCCGAAAGAATTGCAAGGTAACACCTTATCTGTCAAACGTTGGACTAATAGTTGTGATATGAACACTAACTTTAGCTATTCAACTGAAATTTTATTTCTTAAGTTAAACTTTTGTATCTTGAAACGAAATTTGCTTGATATCGTCCAGAGGGATCGTCGGGAAAAAGAGAGTAGAGTCGTTACGAGGAAACGGATGTTCGTTAGGGACACGTGGTTTAAATTTAATTAACTCTTCGAGGATTCACACTTTAGATTTTCAAGCAGCGGAAGTGCATGAAAAACAAATCAGGTAACTTCTTTTTTCTGAAGCGGGGTCGTTGAACCTATTGGCAGCGATTAATAATATTATAAATACATATAATAAAAATAAATCATCGATTGTGGAATTTGGGTGAACGTAATAGATTATTTTCAATATTACGTAATTTTTTATTACCGGTATTTTTATCACGTAACGACAAGGTAGTGTGGTGATTTAGTGTGTTATTAATGATAAACTGTTATATAGGGTTCACTTCATCTTTTTTTTACAATTTCAATGAGAAATGGAGTCATTTATGACACCTCCTATTTCATTATTGAAAGGTATTTGTAAATGGTGTAACAAACGCAATTGACAGATTAAATTATTCTAAATTATAAAAAAAAACTTTCGGTTTTTAGTATGTTTTACTTGATAGCTATTGAATGGATTTAAACACATTAACCTTCATTTTCTTCTTTTTCAACAGAAACTAAAAGCTACTTCTCACTTGTTTTAAGGGGATTTACTGTTTTTCAATACTTTCTGATTACCTAGTCTTCATCGATCTCATTTGCCCCTGAAAACGAAAAGAATCACACTAAATGCTCCTAAATAGATAATTTAATAAAGAACCTAGCCGGCGCCTTACTATAATATTACATTTACATTCATTCGCTCGTTTGAAGTTACGAAATGTCTATTGGAGTTTGTGTGATGGGCAAGTAATATACTAATACTCAATCAAATATGACACGTAACGTCAAGTGATCAAGAAATTTCTCCGATACTGACGATATGGAGGTTTTCCTTCGTTGCTATTTGGATCATTTCAATGACTTGCCCAGGAACACTTTGCACGACAGGAGGAAACGTAAATGTTTGGTGGATTACATTAGTACCCTAATAGAAGGTTGTTCAGCAGGTGAATATTAAAATTTTGCTACAAACTAAAAACCATTTTAAGTTATTAGGGAAGGTTCAATGTGTAGTTAGAAAGTAACTGTATTCGATTCCTACAAGTTTTAACACAGTAAATGCTAATTACAACTTTGCTGAACATTTTCTTTTAGCATTTTCTTTAATTTAAAGTTTTTCATTCCTTGATTGTGCCTTGGTTTCACAAATGTATAAAACGACTGTTTCATTTTCGTTCTTATCGTCTATTTACTTATGACCAATTTCTACATCGCTCTCTAGGTCGTTTTTTCCCTCGTTTCATCTGTTCTATTTCAGTTGAGCCGGACATTGAAGAATCATGCCGTACCGCCATAAAAACCATCCTCCAATACCACGAAGAGATGAAAGACGACAACGGTCGCGTTTGCATGATGGGCAAGTACCACAACATCCTCTACGTCGCAATGAAACTCTGCTACGACTGGCAACTGAAAGATATCGGGACGGTACTTCCCCCAAAAACGATCCTCCGAATTTCCTATTAAACGCTTTTAGCCTTAGGTCTCGGCACTTCTCGAACACATCTACTCCTGCGAGAGGACCTTCGAGAGGATCCTCATCGGCGCGATTTTCGGCAATAAGGCGCCTCATTATATTGCAGGTTGGAAGAGTGATTTTGACAGCGAGGAGGAGAACCTGAGGGCCGTCGTTTACTTCATCGACAAAGCGAACGATGCCGGTCTCGAATTGGAGTTCGAATACAAGAACGAAGTGCACTCGTATAGGTTTATAGATCTGCCGATCGAGAGCTGTGGGAAAGTTTCGCCGGTTAAAGTGAGTACTGCCGGAAATGGTGAAGGAGGGTTACAAAATGTAGCCGGAGAAATTTGATTTTAAGTAATATACACGGTTCTTAGAAATAAATAACTTTATGGTTCGGTATTATTTAGGGAATAGCCAACCTCCAATTGAAATTCAACTGAAAGTTCAGACCGACTGAGTACTGTAAACTTGATTTAAACTTAGTTTGTCTACCTGAGGTCGAATCAATTTTTTATTTGTTGGCTAACATGACGTTTGCATTTTGATCAATAGAATATTGTTATACTTAACGAATTCTCATGCCCTTTATTAATTCTGGTCACTAACTCCTAAGCTTTTGCAATTAACGTTTTATACGCTAGAAAAAAATTGCGACATACAAAGTTCGAATTAAAGCTTACAAGTTTACTGTTACAGCTTACTGTTTTAAAAAGAATTCGAGAAGGAAGACATTTGCATAATTTATAATGGAAAACTAGCAAGTGCTATACAATTTAATAATAAATATCTGGAAAAAAAAGACACTCAGCAATTACACTTTGAAACAACAATTAAATCAATACTATAAAATAACAAATGAAATGTTAGACGTACGAATAGAAGTACTAAACTTAAAGATTATGCAGATATGTATAAAAACTGCAATTGCATAATAAAATATAGCTATAGTTGCTATAGATACTAGTATGCTACACTATACTTTTTTTGCTGCAGCAACACATTCATAAAACATGGTATGAGTTTTTCCCTATTGTTTTAACAGCAGTAATTATCCATTAAAATATTTTGAGCCATTCCTCTTCATTATCTGAATTCGAACTGAACTCGTCAGTTGGAACTGGTTAGTTTATTTTAATTACTATATTATACAGCATTCCAGATGCTGAAATTACAGACTGTACTATATCAACAGACAAAACTTCTCCGTAAAAACTGATCTAAAACTTATGCTTTACATCTCCAAATAATCTGTCAATTGGATTTCTGCTCGTAATATGG
Organism: Cryptocephalus primarius; assembly: GCA_963576515.1. NCBI lineage: Eukaryota > Metazoa > Arthropoda > Insecta > Coleoptera > Chrysomelidae > Cryptocephalus > Cryptocephalus primarius. The sequence goes on from OY754941.1 coordinate 4,534,790, forward strand.
GACCTACTAAAAGTCTTTTAATTTGTGCATTTAGGTGAGCCGTGGTGTGCTCAGTACTTTTTAAGACGTTATAGGGTCTTCAAGTAGAACGCCATTTTTACATTCTCCCATTTCAAACTTAGCTTATTCTGTTATTCAACATGTTTTGATTGGTGATAGAATAGATCTGAATGTCCTGCTGTTTGGTCAGTTAGAAATATTCTTTTTTATTTTTAGAATGTTCTGCACTGTCTCCTACTAGGAATAAAATATAATTTTGTGGATACACGGGTGCGAAATACGTGAAAATCGTGCTGTTTTATTAAATTTCGTTTGACTAACTCCATTTCCTATGAGATTGAAATTGGTATCGTATTACAAACGTATTGTAGTGGTAACAAACTAAAATTCACTTTTTTACGTTTTCACTTGTTCAGTCGTACGGATTCCAGCAAAGTGAGCAATTATTTGTAACATCCAACCAATAGCCTAAAACTGTAAAACCATCAGGATTTGCTGCATTGCTGTTACTAAATAATCCCTGAAACTAGAAACAAACTGCTCCGAAAGATCTACTTATGGAGTTAGCCTCCTCTCCTTATGTATATTATCTAATGTGTAAATTATATAGTAATGTATAATTAGTGTACAACCTTGTATTGAGATCGCTTGCTTATCACACGATATTATGTTAAAGATATCAGTCCAGCTGGGTCTACCAGACAAACTCCTGATCTTTCTTCGATTCGGCGGCAAGATTTTCTCCAAGAACGAGGACATCACCGTGTTTGAGCACATCCTGAACAGACTCTCAGAGTTCAACCACGTCTACCCGTACAACCTGGTCGCCTGTCTCCAGTTACTGCTGAGGGTCGTTCCGACGATCTCCTTCGGGGAAAGCTGGGATAACCAGGGAGCGTATAAGACTTTCTGGGAACGCATGTTCGAGAGGTACACGGACCTGATCGACGATGGGATAGTACCTCTGAACAGATGCGGCGTGAATCCGCCAGAATTGAAACATTTATGTAGGTGCGTCGTGAGGCAGAGGCTTTGGGAGAATTATCAGTTGCCTAATGGGATCAGAACGCTGTCCGTGCCGGAGCAGTTGTGGCGATATTTGGATATTTTAGAGGACTAACACCAACATATTTGAAGAAATTAGCTGTCTGAAAATTGGAAATTGGGGTTGAAAATTCACAAGTCTTCATGAAGATAAATGACATATAATTTAATCTGAACAAGTATTTTGATTTAAACTCCTAGTTTGGTCTCATATTTGAATAAAATCTCTCGTCTGAAATATTGTCTCTTCTTCGTAATGCTGGAATCAGCATCTTCGTACTACTAAACCAAATGCTTTTTTAATGACACTATCAAATATACCTTTAGGTTTTGTTAATGTGATTCTTATCAAATAACCGGCATTAAACTCCCTCCATTTTGATTAACTGTCAACTACCTAATGAACATTGCGCATTTCAGAAAACCATTTAGAATCCCTCCTTCAAGTTCGCCTCACGGTGTGTGCCGTTGTATGCCTGTTTACGAAATAAAATCCCCCCCAAGATCTAAAACAATACCCTGAAACGTTCAATAAAATCCGATAAAAAGGAAATAATAAAAAGTGCTATTTATTTATAGAAAAGGCAGCTGTTTGTGTGGCGTTGCAGTCAGGGTTTACGAAAAGTGACGGTGAACAGCAGAGGCAGGAGTGAAAAGAAACAGAAGAGTTCAGGAACGGTTGTAATCGAGAGTTTAACATCGAACTCTTGTGAATAAATTTTCCGCTTGAAAGTGCGACTATTTACGAAGAATTTCTCATCAAGACTCGAATTTTGTCCGAATGAAGTAAAATCGACCCTCTCTATTTTCCACAGTTTCTAAATGAAAAAACAGGTAACGAATATAACAACACTTGGATGTTACGCGGAAAGCGATTTTCCTAACTGCTCATTCGCCACTTTGGCCGACGCTCGTAAAATATTGTATATTCCTCGTTAGCCGTTAAATTGCCGAACGATATATTTCTGTTTCGAAAATAGATAAAGTTTATACGAGCGTACGGTTGATTTTAATAGTGGTTATAGCTGAGGGCACAAGGCGTAACTTGGGTTTTATTCTTCGACTAGTAGATCGGCTATTGGGTCGTTATCTGCGGTGTTTAAAAATAGAATTCAGTTCAGTGAATTGACAGCTTGGAGTTATCCAAATCTTAAAGCAAATATACCAATTGTTTGCGCTTTATTAAAGAGGGCACTTATTACCTTCATTTGAAAATTGTTGTACTTTTATATTCATACTTTTACCTATTCTTAAGTGCCTTTACCTCGCAGTGTAGATAGGATAGCTTGTAACTTCTTTCCATAGTATCCATCTGTTTTTAAGTGTATTTTACCTTTATTTCTTTTTGGAAGTGAGTGCTAGTCCATACTTCATCCTCGGGTTATAACGGTGTTATTACCAGAGACTCGATTAGTTATATGTGTCTGCCTATTTGCAAATGCATTTTCATGTTTATCCCGTTCTCACCAGCTACAACTTAAAATCTAATAATGATGCATATTTTCGATACATTCACATATCTTGCAATAAATGCAAAATATTTGATTCTAATTTCAAATTTATTCTGTAAAACGAAAAACTTTAATATGTTCAACATTTACCGGGAAGTTCTTAGCTTTTAAAATATGAAGTAGGCAAGTTAAAATCTAAGGCCATAATTCTCTTACAGCCTTCATTTAATGTAGTAATTTGCGAAAAAGTTCATCGGTTTTTTTCTGTTGAAAACCATTCGTTCCATTCCAGTCAAGTCCCAGTACCATTACAATCTTTGTTAAACATTTCCACAGACACCTCTTAAGACACGACGATATTCAGGTAAGTAAATTTTGATTTTGTCATTTCAAAATTGTAAGTAATTCAGAAAAGTGTAAAGATTAATATTTGTAGTGGAAATCCCAGGAGATCTCGCAGTGCAAGTTCCAATGAGTAAGCGGATTCTACCAAATTGAATTCAATTTCATTGACGACTTGCACTTCAATTTCTTGCACCACTTATGAAAAGAAGGTATGTATATGCATTCCATTCAATAAGATTGATCTCATCAATTTTTTTTTTAAATCAAATGAAATACTCCCCTTTTCCGAGTAGTTGAGAACACAGCATCTCATTCTAAATTTAAAAGTGTGTCCGAAACACTTTTGGCTGGTTGAAAAAGCAATAAAACTCGTAATCGTTTCTCCATATGACGATTGTGTTCATATAATAACTTTCGGTTTGTCCTCTCCCTGTTGAGGGAGGGGTAGGTAGCAAATAAAATGGAACCCGAAGAATAGGTCCAAGAGAAAATGGAGAACGTATTGGACAGCTTCGCGAGATTTGGTATAAATGAGAATTTACTAGGGAATTTATTAGGAAAGACAAAATTTTCCCACCATTTTTTTCAGGCTTTGAACTGGCAGTTTCAAAAGTGGCATGGTTGAAATTTTGCCTAATAACAAGGCGTCGACCCTATTAACTACAACGTTACCAACATATACCAAGTAAATAAATACATAAATAAATTAAATTAATAAAACGTGCTTAATTAAGCAATATGTCATTAATCAATCAACAAAGAATATTGTCATTTAATTCGGAATCTTATGACTTGCCATTTGGTGTAATGATAATAAATTCTATTTGCTCAACATTAATGTGATCCAAGTTCCATACTCTGTTTTACTTCTTCATAACACGCCTTATATATTTTTTCCAATTTTTCTGTAATTTTAGATTTTCCTTCATGCAAAAGTCTCCTTACTTCCTTTAATCTGAATGTAGTAATCGTTCTCGCTACTTTGCCCTTTACCCTTGCATCTATTAGTTCCATAGCATTTAAATGGTAATGATATGGGGGTAAGCGGTGCACAATTATCCCGCGATCTTTGGCCATTTCGGTGATCATTGTTTTTTATATCTTTGTTTATTTGTTTTAACGATTTGCATATATCTTTCAACTGTTGTATTATCACACGTGGTCTCATTTCCTTTAAAGCTGTTAATTATATTATCCCTTTTCCACGCCGTAGCCGACCCTCCCTGCATTTTTTTTTATTTTTTCCTTATTTTCTTTCTTTCTTTCCTTATTTCTTTTTTGTTCTTATTTTCTTTCTTTCGTTATTTCTTTCTTTTTTCTTTCTTTCTCTCTTTGTTTCTAATTTGTAAATTGCAGGGGCTATACTTTGTCCCCTCAATTGTAACCTACATTGTAAAATGTGGGATCAGTAAAGGCAATTATTATTATTCAATTATGTGTGGGGTCACTTTAAACAGAAAGCCTGCAAAATTTTCTAAGCCGAGACAACATTACCAAAACATAAATTATAAACAATATATAAAGTAAGGTGGTGGTTTTAAAAGTGCCAAAAATTGCAAATCTTTTCATCTGGTATACCTATTTACCTCTTCTCCGAATTGTTTAATTGACAAGAAAATGGGTTTTATCCTAATAGAATCTCTCAAATTCATTGGCCCGTTATCACCTACTCGTAATTAACACTGTTGTTGACTTTTGATGAATTAATCTACAAGCTCCTAACATTGATGTTAAACGATTTTCTGGAAAATAATAATAAGTCCATTTCAAACGGTCTCGTCATGATGTTCATATCGAGGTTATACCTACATGTCCCTACAACTCGATGTAATTTATTGCAATTAAAATGAATAATTTATAATGAGTGTTTCATTACGAAATATTTTAGCTGAAAGTCTTCATTTTTCATCTGTAAATATTTTTATGACTGTTTGCTGGTGAATCTTCGAGAGGCATAAATAAACTGCTTCGAATATTTTAGGCGAAATTGCCATAGTCGCATCGTTAAACTTTAACTAAATCCACTCATGTACACAAAGTACCTAATATATACCAATCGAACACCCTTAAAAGCCTGATCCCGGTCGAGCCACGTGTCCATTAAAGCGCCATTAAATCCTCAAGCGTATTATTTAAACTCTGTTTAATTCGCTGAACGTCTTAGAAGACATTTAGCGATCCCGTACGGCTCCCACATGCCCGTTTACGGATATACGCACGAGTGTCGCCCGACTGCTTTTCGCGTGCCTCACCGAAACGCCACGCGCCAATCTCCACAGCACGTGTGCGACACCCGCAGACAAAACACAGCCTGTGCTTGCTTGCAGAGGGAGCCGCAAATAGACCCCTCCAACCCTTATGGGCACTTTATTATTATTATTTCTGCGGTCTCCGATTTCTGCATATCCGCGATCCGCCGGTTGTCGGGTAAAACGGAGTAAAACGTCTTTATTCGTCATTTACATCATATATATGTCATCGAAATGGTAGAAAGAAAACTATCGGAATGAGATCAGTGAATTTTGTATCATAAAATAATTTAGGATAATTGAGGGGTTCAGAATTAAAGTGGATCAAGTCCAATTTCGCATTATTTTAAGTTACTCCGCTTTAAAGGTATATTAAACAATGTTTATTTCTGTAGAGGAGTGAATAAAGTCGCACTTCACGTATTAAAGCGGCCAGAGTTGGTTTTCATTTGGTTTCTGAAAACTTTGCTTATTTGTTTCAGAGGAGAAATGGATCAAGTCCATAAAATTTTTGATTGAAATTTGATGAAAAATGAAGAAACAAAAAATAAACTTAAAATAGATAAAGAAATACATCTTGCAAAAGCTGATCAAGCCCGCAATACTCTAAAATCTGACCAAAGAAAGGCCTCAGACATCAACTACTATGTACTAACTTTTGATCTTCAAAAAGCGCTACCATTTCCTAAACTTGCCACGTCTGTAGCCTATTACAAGAAAAATTTATATGTTTACAACCTTGGGGTACATTCATTCAATATAGGAACTGGATTCATGTACATGTATGATGAGACAGAAGGAGGTCGTGGATCTCAGGATGTCGCAACGTGTGTGGTGAAACACTTGAAAGAATTTGCAGCAAATCATAAACACATTATATTGTATTCTGATTCATGCACAGGTCAGAACAGGAATATAAAGATGTCCCTTTCCCTGCTTAAGTTAGTACAAGATTCACACATGGCCGTGGACACTATAGACCTTAAATTTTTAGTGTCGGTCATTCGTTTTTGCCGAACGATGCAGACTTCGGCGTAATTGAAAAGTTTAGCCGCAAATGCCCCCATATTTTTTCCGCACAAGACTGGATGAAAATAGCACGAGAAGCAAAGAAAAAAGAACCAAGATTTAGGGTTATAGAAATGAAGAGGGAAGAATTTAAATCAACCAAAAATTTGGAAGCAGCAATACAAAATAGAAAGAAAACTGTAACTGGATATGACTTTTCATGGTTACAAATAAGGTGGTTGCGTTTTGAAAGAGCGTCGCCAATATCCCTAAAGTTTAAAGAAACTCTCAATGAAGACATTGCATTTGATACAGTTGATTTAAATAAAACTGCACGAGGAAGAAAAATCACATCATTAGCCATCCAACAGGATCAACTCTATCCATCCAGACGTAATGTAACTGAATCCAAAAAGCAACACATGAAAGATCTTCTTCGCTTTATCCTGCCCATATACCACAATTTTTATAAAAATTTACCTGTTGAAGGGAACACTAGACAAAGCGAAGGCAATAAATCCCTGACTGACGAAGAAGAACATACCGATGAACCTGTTTATGTTTAAAATGCAAAACATTTTCAGTCATAAAATGGTTCAAGTCCAAAAAATTATAAATAATCGTTTTTAGAAATTACCCCAGTTGTATTTGAAGTTATTTTAGTTTACATCTGTAAAATATAAAGTATAATAAAGCATTTCGTTCATTTTTCATCTTGGACTTGTTGTGTTTTAATTAATAAACCTAAAAAAACTTTGACCTACATTTTCTCCATAATCAGTTTGGTGGACTTGATCCACTTCACCTCTGAGCCCCTCAATTATGTCGTGACTGGGTGGCGGAACATTTAGTAACATGAGCTTAAATTAAATACGAATTTACTTGAAATTGCTTTTAATGAAATAAAATTATGAATTATGAGCTACACTTTGTCACATGTTGGCAATTTCAACGAACCCATGTGAATTTGATAACTAACAACGCCAAAATTTATTATCACTAAACTATTGGAGTATAGTTAAATTGTTTTATTGTATTTATGTAGGTCAAACGAAATGACTTCTCATGTCAAAAAGGATTAATGGCCATTGTCACCGTTAGGAGGTCGTTAAAGATGACGGCAAATCATCACATTTGCTTCGGTCGTTCAAATTAGAAAAATTCTTTCATGATATTTACTCAGACGTCCTTAACAACATTTGTAAAGTCATTTCATTTCACGTTGGACGAGATAAATAAATCGTAGGTTAACTGACAATGAATACGATCGGTTTGCGCATATATGCGACATGCATATATATATATATATATATATATATATATATATATATATATGTCGCATACCGCAATACCACCGCACGTACCATACCGCATGTCGCATATATGCGCAAACCGATCAATGCAATTAATTAAATTTTCTGATACACAAAGACCTGAATACTCTTACTTTACAAATATAAATAAAAAATTTATAGTATATAATGTATTAACAAATATTTTAACTATACGTGAAAAACCTTTAGTAACAATTAGGTAAACAAATAGTCATAAAAGTAGATTATTTCTTGAGAAATGATCCAATCATCAGACATTCTATCTCAATAACGGACACAGAATTAATTGACGTACACTCCATTTGTATAAAATTGATGGTAAGGTTGATTGTTTTAAAAAACTGCAACGTTTTCCCTTAAGGAATGTATTGTAGCGAATGCCCCGTATAAGTCGTTGTTATGTAAAAACAAGTAGTTATTTATGTAATTGTGAAATGTGAATACTGACGTCAGTGTAGAACTAAATCTCTGTGTGTAAAGACGGCTGTAGTTTTAGAAGAGTAAAGCCTGTATGTATAAGAAACCGCTACAAATGGGGGCTCGTCCGGGATTTGGTGAACCGAAGTAGCGGAAACAGGTTTGGTGGACCTGGGATGGCGTACAGAAGTGATGGCGATGGCACGCGGCGGAGAGGCGAGGAGTGCAGTCTGTGCGGCGTTATGGAGTTGTTGAGCGGCTGGCGCGACTCGAGATTCCACAGGACTTACAGCTAAGTTAGATTTAGAATAACACTCGAATGGATTGACTGCGTGCGGCTGGCGCGCGTGGCCCGTTTGAGTGCTACACTCACATTTGTAACTCATATTGGGAGACGGGCGCTGTTCATCTTTAGTACAAGAATTGGTGATGGTTGACCACTGGGTTGTGCGTCTGGAACCATGAAGCAGTTGCTGGGGATTTCAGTAACTGCAGGAGCAGCGGAGGATTTCAAGAGACAGGTCCCTCTTCTACCTGGAGCATTGGATGGGATTGGTCATCCCTGGTGTCTTTGATGGTCAGAAGTAGGATTGGCCTGCTTGGAGGATTTCAAGAGACAGGTCCCTCTTCTACCTGGAGCATTGGATGGGATTGGTCATCCCTGGTGTCTTTCATGGTCAGAAAGAGGATTGGCCTGCTTGATTTCGATTCGCTGCTGGCGAATTTTTGTACAGGATTTGCAGTCCAACCCGCTCAATCGAGTTAATCGCCCACATACACATACACACAATTACACATATACTTGCAATTTATTGCAAATGGATTTGGCAAGGATCAGGCGGAATCTCTGAAGAAGGGGAGAGCGGGAAGCAGCAGTAGCAGCAGTAGCAGTAGCCGTAGCTGTAGCAGTAGCAGTAACCGTAGCCGTAGCATTAGCAGTAGCAGTAGCAGTAGCCGTAGCAGTAGCAAAAGCCGTAGCCGTAGCAGTAGCAGCAGTAGCAGTAGCCGTAGCTATAGCAATAGCAGTAGTAGTAGCCGTAACCGTAGCAGTAGCAGTAGCAGTAGCAGCAGTAGCAGCAGCCGTAGCTGTAGCAGTAGCAGTAACCGAAGCAGTAGCAGTTCGCTGATATGGTAGTCATTCGCTGATATGGACTGCTGTGGAAGTAGATCGTCCGAGGGTCGAGGGCGACCCTGAAGACGGGGAGGGATAGTGTAGCGAATGCCCCGTATTGGTCGTTGTTATGTAAAAACAAGTAGTTGTTTATGTAATTGTGAAATGTGAATACTGACGTCAGTGTAGAACTAAATCTATGTGTGTAAAGACTGTTGTAGTTTAAGAAGAGTAAAGCCTGCTTGTATAAGAAACCGCTACAAATGAGTGTTTTCCTAAATTTAGACTTAGCTTCGGATTCTGCAGCATCCCGACCCGCGCCAGCCGCTCAACAACTCCATAACGCCGCACAGACTGCACTCCTCTCCTTTCCGCCGCGTGCCATCGCCATCCCAGGTCCACCAAACCTTTTTCCGCTACTTCGGTTCACCAAATCCCGGACAGGCCCCCATTTGTAGCGGTTTCTTATATAAGCAGGCTTTACTCTTCTTAAACTACAACAGTCTTTACACACAGAGATTTAGTTCTACACTGACGTCAGTATTCACATTTCACAATTACATAAACAACTACTTGTTTTTACATAACAACGACCTATACGGGGCATTCGCTACAGTATATTTACTCAGATAGTTTTAGTGCGATCAATCTGATCGTATTGTTGGTGCCTCGATAAGGGTGCATTATATAGTATAAAGGTAGATACGAGTTTGCTGTCGATAAAAGTGGCACAGCGGAGTAGAGAAAAGCGTTGGTTGAAAGTGCAAATTTTTTTAACCATTTTTATATTATTCAATTATGTTATTTATAACATATGTATAACACCTAACTTATTGTCTCACTTTCTTCGTCGTATTGGCGCGAACTAATTCGCGAATTGTAAGATTTGAAGAATTTTTATGAAATAGGACATCGTAAATATTGTAGCGGTTTCTTATACAAACAGATTCAGTTCTTCCAAAATTACAACAGTCTTTACACACAGAGATTTAGTTCTACACTGACGTCAGTATTTACATTTCACAATTACATAAACAACTACTTGTTTTTTACATAACAACGACCTATACGGGGCATTCGCTACACTATCCCTCCCCGTCTTCAGGGTCGCCCTCGACCCTCGGACGATCTACTTCCACAGCAGTCCATATCAGCGAATGACTACCATATCAGCGAACTGCTACTGCTACGGCTACTGCTACAACTACTGCTACTGCAACTGCTACTGCTCCTGCTACGGCTACGGCTACTGCTACGGTTACGGCTACTGCTACTGCCGCTACTACTGCTACTGCTACGGCTAATGCTTCTGCTACTGCTTCGGTTACTGCTACTGCTGCTACTGCTACGGTTACGGCTACTACTACTGCTATTGCTACAGCTACGGCTACTGCTACGGTTACGGCTTTTGCTACTGCTACGGCTACTGCTACTGCTACTGCTAATACTACGGCTACGGTTACTGCTACTGCTACAGCTACGGCTACTGCTACTGCTGCTACTGCTGCTACTGCTACGGCTAATGTTTCGGCTACTGCTACTGCTACTGCTACTGCTACCATGCACACCGCTTCCCGCTCTCCCCTTCTTCAGAGATTCCGCCTGATCCTTGCCAAATCCACTTGCAATAAATTGCAAGTATATGTGTAATTGTGTGTATGTGTATGTGGGCGATTAACTCCATTGAGCGGGTTGGACTGCAAATCCTGTACAAAAATTCGTCAGCAGCAAATCGAAACCAAGCAGGCCAATCCTCTTTCTGACCATGAAAGACACCAGGGATGACCAATCCCATCCAATGCTCCAGGTAGAAGAGGGACCTGTCTCTTGAAATCCTCCAAGCAGGCCAATCCTACTTCTGACCATCAGAGACACCAGGGATGACCAATCCCATCCAATGCTCCAGGTAGAAGAGGGACCTGTCTCTTGAAATCCTTCGCTGCTCATGCAGTTACTGAAATCCCCAGCAACTGCTTCATGGTTCCAGACGCACAACCCAGTGGTCAACCATCACCAATTCTTGTACTAAAGATGAACAGCGCCCGTCTCCCAATATGAGTTACAAATGTGAGTGTAGCACTCAAACGGGCCACGCGCGCCAGCCGCACGCAGTCAATCCATTCGAGTGTTATCCTAAATGTAACTTAGCTGTAAGTCCTGTGGAATCTCGAGTCGCGCCAGCCGCTCAACAACTCCATAACGCCGCACAGACTGCACTCCTCGCCTCTCCGCCGCGTGCCATCGCCATCACTTCTGTACGCCATCCCAGGTCCACCAAAATTTTTCCGCTACTTCGGTTCACCAAATCCCGGACGAGCCCCCAAATTTGTAGCGGTTTCTTATACAAACAGATTCAGTTCTTCCAAAATTACAACAGTCTTTACACACAGAGATTTAGTTCTACACTGACGTCAGTATTTACATTTCACAATTACATAAACAACTACTTGTTTTTTACATAACAACGACCTATACGGGGCATTCGCTACAATATTAAGAATTATAATTTTTCCCTGTCGTTATACGGAGCATGACTTATCAATTGCTGTACTGAACTTGTTGGTGCCATGTTTGAAAATAGATATCTGCATTATCAGTTGTAATTAAAACTAAATTATATTGTTTTTCAATTTATATTTATTCGTTCAGTTTCCTGTCTCTTCGTCTTTATTCATTGGTTGTGGAAATTAGAACCGTGGGTGGACTGCACACCGTCAGATAGAAAATTAAAAATCTACTCAGTCGGATATAGGGAAATTGTTTAAACACCTTCCTAACTTTGTAGGTAGTCTCCTTGTTGGGAATAGGAAAGGAATAAAGAAAAATGATATGTTACTTATTTCATTCGTAACAATTTCTAACACACTGCAACAACTTACTTATACAACATACGTATAAGTCGCCCCTTTACGAGATTAGATATTGTATATTGAGGAACCGTTGCTAGAGACCCGGCTGATGGGCATTATGCTCATTATATCTTTTTAAAATTTTATTAGTATATTACAATATGGTGCGCAGTTCACTTGCAACAGAAAGTAGTTACAGAGCAAGAAACACACAGATAATTTGAATTTAAACTTTTAAGGATATTATAGGTTTATAACTTAAGTTAAGGTTCCAGAAGAATTGAAAATGTTTATTTCAAACATTTCTTTTAGTCTATATGTTTTAAGCTTTTTTACATTTAAAATTAAAAATTGAAAAGTTTAGATATTTCGAAATCCTTTTTGATTAAATTTGAAGCTAATCCCATCTTTCAAAATTTTTAAGAAACCAGTCACATATTTACCGGAGTGCCGGCGCCAAATGGGGCCAAGGAGTGCATGGCGTTCACATTTTATTTAATTTGGGGACTGGCAAAAGTTTCGAATGCTTGTAGAATTCTAATATTTAAAATCAAAACAAAATAGTTTCTAGATGCTACTTGAGATCATTCATGGAAATGTATGTCATGGTCCTTGAAGAATTCAAAAATTTCAAAACCTTCACAAATCACCATCAAATTCTCTTTACAATGTGAATTGATCTCCTCCGGAAATCTCAATGTACCGAGCGCATTTAAAAAGTGGCTCGTTGGTCTGTACCAAAATATAGTACTTCGTTCAACAATCGAATGGACGGAAATGGGTCGTATAACTGCTCTAGTCCACTAGATGGAGCATAAGAAATTGGAATTGTACATGTATGTCAAATAGTACAATGGGGTCATTCAAATTTTACGACCATTTTGTTTGGGAGCGGCACGGACCGCCGTGGGTGTACCTCCTTGCGTCCAAGTGGCTATTATGAACTTTTTCCAGTGTGTCTGGAAAGAGAATATACGTTACATACTTATCATATATTTGTTTTGTTGTGTTATTTCTGCAGAGATTAGACACAATGGTTCAACTTATACTATCACGTGTGAATTATTATATATTTAACGTAAGGCTTACATGGTTTTAAAAAATACAAATAACATATATATATATATATATATATATATATATATATATATATATATATATATATATATATATATATGAAAGATAGTTCGATAGGTAGCTTCATTCCTGGTATGAGTATGGAAGGGTCGATGTTATGCGCTACTTTAGCTGATTTCGAAGCTTCCCAGTTATCCTTTCACTTGTCGGTTAGATTGAAATTTTTCCGAAAAGTTATTGCACTGGTACTCGCGGAGGGATCTTGATTTAAGCCTCTACAGAGCAGCATCACGTAAGACGTTGTGCGCAGGAAGATGGAGATTTGACATTATTTTGTTATATTCTTTAACTGGGCTTTCCTGTATGCGGATGTGGGAAGGTACAATATGTTTTAAGACGGGAAGTCAGGGTAGAGAAGTACTTTTCAGGCAACCATTGATTATTCTCATGGTCTCTCTGATCTTGATATCTGTCGTTTTTACGTTGGAACTATTTAGCCACCACACAAGGCGGTGCTGACTATTAGGAACATTGACCTTCTTTGAAACCGAAACTGGGCGGTTTTCAGCATCCCTTGAGACCAAGCAGGGGTCTGGGTTTATGTACTTATTAGAATAGTAACATATTTTAACTTTTCTCATGTAATTACATAATTTAATATTTCAGATTAAAAATGCCTATAAATCGGGGGATGCTGCCGAACAGATTTTTTATAACTAAATGTTCTATGTTTGTGGTACTTGTCAAAATAATCTTCGACTCTTTGAAAACATAATGTAACCTACAATCATAAAATTTCATTTGTTTGCATTACATACAACCTTTGTCAGAAATTATTAACAACATAATTTTCTTTATAGCAGACATGACAACGATTCAATATGATTCGTTCGACGGGTTTCAAACTGATAGATTCGCTCTCGTAATTTCCCGAGGTAGATACTTAAATTTAATTTATTTAAAAATTCTGCTATTTAATAAACATCTGGTACGTCATTCGGACTATAATTTGATATTATGAAATAACATTTAATTTTAACCGAGTGAACCGGGCCCATTACGAATTATATTATATAACTTTGGTCTCAAAGAGCCAATATGTTTGAGTACATACTTTTGGAATTACGTGGTATAAGCACCTAAGCAATTTAAGCAAGACAATTTTGATTATATTTATGATGAATATAGATGACAATAGTCGATAACATTTATTTCTTTAGTAAATATTCTTCTACGGTTCTCGATACAAGTATTCCATATCCTATTATTGACATCACAAAAAACTTATTAATATTTTTGTATTTACGGAGGAACTAATGCAGCTCTTCGTATTGTATTTGTGGCTTAATTAATATATTTAATAATCAAACTGGAGCCATATTCTCCTCAATAATCGAACATATCAACACTAGACTATTTAAAATTACAAACATTAACATCACTTTTCGATTCGAAAAGCCTCAATGATCTCAACGCCCACTTTTCGGAATGGAATTTTTACGTTCCATACGAAATAAACCACTCAATTCAACGCAGATTTCCTTGGATCGATTTTCGAAGTTTCCCGTTCAATACATCCTGTATAATGACTTTGTTATGACTCTCTGCGTCATTTGCGAGCGTGGGCGGCACATAAATAACACGGTGGACATCAAGGTGCAATTTATCCAATATTAATAAACATCCGTCGTGCCTCCTCCTCTTCCTCCTACTGACGAAAATAGCGCCCGCACAAGATTCGATCTACGGGGGGAACCCCGAAGGAAAACTTCACAATTCTTGTGCCAAGAGAAATTTGATCAAGTGTGTAGAATTTTTAGAAAAAATATAAATTTTCCTAAATTCCTAAACAACAGGCAAATTGAATTAGAAAAGTAAAGAAAACAAGAAGTTCCTTTAGAATTTTGGGAGGTCAGAATTGGTTCAAGATTGAACAGAGTAAATGTTAGGAAACTTTAAGCATCTAGAAGGAAAATTCCAGAGGTTCTTCTGGAAACTTCAACTGGCTCAAAAACTACTCTAGATGGTTTAGAGAATTTCCAGATAATTTCATTTTATATCGCAGGATTTTCCTACATGCTCTTAATACGTTTAACTGTCAATTATTTGATGTAAAACTGACAACGATACCAGATACGAGATTACTTGTGGATTTGACGCTCTTCTTTGTTGTCACGTTAATACATAGTACATATATACAATTGGCTGATGATTGGTCTACGGGAGAAAACTGAAAATTTCGACATGTTTCTTAGAAAAAGATTTATTTATCAGACAAGACAAATAATGGTAACATTTGGTAACAATGGTAACTATTAATGTGGGCCAGAAATATAGATTCACGGCGTCAATTATTCTGTAAGAATACTCGACATGGTTTGGTGGGGCGAATTTTCTCTTGATGAATGGGGATGGCAGAACGATCTGTGAAGTACATTGGCAATCTTACACACGGCCAGGGAGCGTTATTGCTACAGCGATTACGTCAGTCCTTACATTGTTGTAAATTTGTAATCAATTAGAGTCGTTTACCATCGCTCCGTTTACGAATAGCATTTGTTCAATAGTCATATTTGTCCAAATTCCGTTCAAATATATTTGTGAATGTCTATAAATCTATAGATTTGTTCGCAAATATTTTCATATTCTGATAGATCTTCTTTTCCATTCGGAAAACTCTGAGATTTTGCATAAAGGTGATACCTAATAACATCGTCGAACGCATTGTGAGAAAATGCTTTTTAAAGGCAGCAGAACGTTCTACATCTGTGACTATTTTTTTTTATTTGAATTTGGTGTTATGAATATTGCAACCGTAATTGACTTGTTCGACGGTCTGGTTTTAATTTTAATCTATGAGATGGCAATTTATGATGCCATTTCTTGAACTGCTTACTGTTTACACCATCATGATTGAAAGATCCGAAAAACGTGAAAATCGTCATTCAGCTTTTAATAAATTTTACTCGAAAACTAACAGCTTTAGAAAGAAACCCATACGGATTTCTTGTTCAGAAATCTAAATATATGTTTTTCAAAGCAAAAAGATGACGATTGTTGGTTTTCTTAAAGACTAATTTTAACCTAGTTGCCTAGTGTAGGTTACATAAAACATGATTACCAAAAAATTGAATGAGAATCAATTTTTCACGAGTGTGACAATTTTGCTTCCATTAAAAGACATCGGTGATCACGAGTCTTCGCCGTATAATTAGCCAATTCCCTCTAAGATTGCCGTTTCGTGTATGCCGATGTCTACTTATAAGGAAATTTTACTATTTTCCCCTTAAACATATAAATCGTTTAATTGAAGCAAAGTGCGTGGCCAAAAAAATTGAATTCCCTGTTTCAAATAGCGTTGGTGTCATTTTTCAAGAACAATAAATAAAATGATAGGGTGCCTCAAGAGTACGTACTTAATTAATTTACTTCAAGCAAAATTCTTTGGAATGTTTCCAGGATAAACATTATTAGAAATGTTTTTACTTATGTAGCAATCTAATCTTCTAATTTAATAGTAAGGAAACATTTTACCAATAAACAAGAAAGTACAATCAAGAAAATCGAGACGAATCTCTGGAACTTTTCTTTTCACGCCCTTCTCCATGTTCTCTTCTTCACTTTCTTGTAATAAATCGTCTTTGTAAGGAAAAAATAATTAAATTTCAATTTTTTTAGATTTAGTGGTAAAGTCTGGACAAAGTTTTAGTTTGGTATTCTTTAAACAATTTCTGCTGTTATTTGATTGTTGTATTCTGTATGTCTACCAGAGTATCATTACCATCGTCAGACGAGACAACATCGATGGATCATTCAATTCAATGTGTTTCAGATCCAGTTTCTTGCACTAACTCCAGTTGAGGTTTATCTGTGGCCTCAGATGGACCAAAAGCTGATTTAGTGAAAACCTCTGAGTTATATGGAAGCAACCCCGTGCGGGCCAATGATTTTTCGCATATTTGTATAATAGCGACTTTGGAATAAGCAGAAAGGGTCACCATTTCTGTTGAACTAGTAGCCCGTGCATAGTAACCGACCATTCATTTATCACACTTTTTTGAAAGAGCTATCTTCAAAGGGAAGAAAAATCCCCTATCCAAAGATTGAATCTTATGACTTGCATTGGAGATATTGTTAGTAGGGTTATTAAGAGATTTCTGGCGAATAAAATGGCATCAAATGAGCAATGAGATATGTAATTTTCTATTGCTAAGAGCACTGGATCTGTTTGTGACGGTTTTAGAAAGTTGCTGAAATATCGCAACCAAATTAGACAGATCTGTGTTCATATATCCTGAACCTGAAATTATTTTTAATGTTCTAGGAAGTGTTCCAAAGAGTTCAGCATTCATTCATTTCCTTGTAAAAATAAGGCCTGGTGGTACGCAGGTTCCAGCAGCCCTCATGCAGAATACCGCTATAACTAGCTTACCCAGACTGTTTCCTATAATAAAAAATATTTTGTTTTATTTTTAGTTTTACATCATAATTTCTAACCTATCGCAATCTTTTCTTAAAGTGCACTCGTTTACATGAAATGATCTTGAAACGGATCTCCTACTTTCCCCTTTTGAGATACGATCTCTTGCTTTATTAAGCATTTCTTGAGCAAACTTTAGTGCTCATCACTCTTGCGTTTGTATTTATCCATCTCAACAAACTAAAACCACAAATATAAACTTACATCTCAGATCCTGCTGAACGTTGTAAAAATTAAAATAATAATTATAGCGACCAGAAAAAGCTTGAGCTATGCTATCTAATCTTGACTTATGGCAAAGGTCATTTGTTTCAGCAAAGTTATTATTGTTTACCGTATTTTTAAGATTTTTAGTGAAAATCAAAGAATTAAATAGATATAACTTGCCTTAGATATCTAGAATATTGTATATAAACGCCAAAAAATTATCTTCTTGTCACAAATTTTAAGAATTTGTTACAAATCGCCGGGAACGGGCATGGTTTTGATGTGGCCTATGACTAACGACTGACCAAAAGACAATTGATAAAGGAAGAAAAACGGCAATCTCGTACTCATAGAAGATGCAGACTTTTAGACAATCCTACCCTATTTATTTTTTATGAGGTTGATGTTTTTAGAAAAAAAAAATGTTGCCGTAGAACAAAAATTGGCGTTCTTAATATGGGAATACTCCCATTTTTTTTTTTACAAAAATAAAATTCGTCATTTAAAAATTTACACCATTTTAAATACAATTCTTGTGTATTTGCTAAAAGGATTCGGGTTTGTGATAAATAAGCAGCTGTAGTACTGAAGTGGTTAGCACTCTCGATATCCCTTTTAAAAATTATCCAGGACCACTCAAAAATGATCGATTGGACAGAAAACAGTATAGTATTTGTTTATCAATGTCAACTTTCATTGGAAATTCAATTATTTTTTCCCTTATTTACGAAACGAATTTGGCCAGCAATGCAAAAAGGCTATGTATAGTTTTACTTATTAATTGTGAAAGAAGATTCTTTACAATCTTTTTTTTTAAATCGGTTTTGAACAATTTATTGCAATCTTGTACCAAACTTGAGGGGGAATCAATTTGCAATAAATTTACTCTTATAAGTAATGGCATAGAGTGTATAGTTTGCTAGAAATTAAAAAGAACATTTTTCCATTTCAATATGATAATGATTTGAAAAATGATATTTTGTACGCATTTGCATGGATGTCGTTCGAGAAAATCTTTATTACGAAGATAGCACGAAATCGGTTCTTTTTCCCAACTCCTTTTGGCGAATAATTGTCCAAAGTAATCTGACTACTACGTATCGTAAGTAAAACCACTTTTCCACATGTTGTACCCACTACGCGTCCGCTTTTAGGTCGGGACGATTTAAATTTTCTGGAACGCTCCCGTACCTATCCCGTGGATTCCTTGAACCCGAATCCGGTGAGTCAGTGGCTGGAGGAGAAAGAGAGGGAGAGAGAGAGAGAGATAGTTAAGAAAGGCCGCGGAGGAGAGAGGAGATTTCTAAACGGAGAGCAGCAGGACGGTGGTTGTGGACGCCGTCGGCGTCGGCGTCGCCGGCAGACGCCTAGCGAAGGAGCATTCCGTCCGGATTTAGCCCGCGCCGCTTTCCAGTAACGACACTCTGGCATCCATTCAGGCGACGCGTGAAAAATCGGCGTCGTTGTCGAATCGCGCGTTTCCTTCTTCTTCGGCTTACTTGTACGCATTCTCCTTCTCTCTCTCTTCATGGAGCCCGACGCCTGTTCCATAATTAGACGCGTGCGACGTCTGACAAGGAACGAAACGTACAAACGGGTGTCGACAAGGTTTTACATGGGAATGTTTTCATAATGAAACAATGGGTTTTTTAAAACCGAACTGTTTTCTTACTCTCTGCTTCGTGAAAAACTTGTGATTATTAACAAAGCATTCTGCTGGCTAAAACTTAAATATGCAAGTGTCTACAGCAAAAGGTGCCTTTTCTTATAGGCCGAGCAGATAAATAGAAATTTTGGTTTATCAATTTTCTTTACAGGATAGAAAATTTCATAAAATTTTCTAATAAAACATTGTAATGTAAATTTATATAGAAATTTCGTTATTCAGGAGG
Source organism: Cryptocephalus primarius (assembly GCA_963576515.1). NCBI lineage: Eukaryota > Metazoa > Arthropoda > Insecta > Coleoptera > Chrysomelidae > Cryptocephalus > Cryptocephalus primarius. The sequence goes on from OY754941.1 coordinate 4,554,254, forward strand.
CAGTCAATATAAACAATATAACAATCTACAAAAATTCAGGTTTTGTGGCAGTATTAGTAATAGTTGTATTAGTAGTAATAGTAGTAGTAATTACATTAATAAAGCTTAATAATAATTCATTACAAACTTTTGTATTGGCTTCTTATAACAACTAAATTTGTATAATGTTTGACAGTATCGTCTAGACTATAGTTACATCAACTAAAAACAACAGTTGAATATAGAAGAGACAAACTTCTGAGTTAGTTAAATAACCTCATATAAAAAAATCCTCAGTGGAGCAGCAGGCTAGAGTAGTTAATCGTAGTTATTTATAAAAGGAGGTCCTTCGTGTTGTATATAATTGATTAAATAGTTCTAATAGAAATAGTATTAATTTTAAACAATTGTTATTTCGAAGGTGGAACTAAAATTCTATTAAGCCCTCCTATTAAAATTAGAACCTAATTCAACCAAGTATTGTGTTGAAGATCATACCTATATTAATTTATTGTATAATAATTGTATAATTGATTAAATAGTTCTAATAGAAATAGTATTCATGATAAACAATTTGTTTATTGTACTTGTTAAATCATACCATTGTTACAATTGTTAATCATACCTTTTTCAATTAATAAATAAATACTATTGTATTGTACCCCCTATTTAACAGCTCAACTTTAAACAAATTATACTTTAATTCTGTGGCTGTAAGACGGTTACAGTTTTATGCAATACTTAATATCTTATTTTATTTTAAATTGAAAATCTTTTATTGCCAATTCTGGTATGTTATACGATATGACTGCAATAACTTATATGAGGTAATAATGGGGTTTTAAATAACCTCAGATTTACCCAGATAAGAAGGTCTGATATTATATTTTCCTCAATAACAATCACCTCTTCCTTTTCAATTCGGAGCAGAGTTTTTCGTCCTTACCCAGATGGGATAGCTTCCGGTTTGTCATCTACTAATGAATTTTTTGCCCTCTTATACTTTTTCTTATTGTTGTGTAGTTTTTATTATCCTTATCTCTTATTTCTGAAGTGTTGTTATGTAGTTTACCTTATTTTCTAACACCAAAATTTTAACATTTGATGATACTGTTCACATTCAACACATTAAATTATGCTTTTAACTTCAGTAAATTCGTTTTCGCAAAGCGAATTCCGATTGCTGTCCGTCTCGTTTGATATTTGGAGATCTACGAAGTGTCATGGTGAAACTTTTCGCTATGACTAAACCACTTGGAATTTTCCATTGGTAAAGCAGTGATGTGCCTCTATACTATGTCGACTAAAAAAGTTTTGGTCTACATACAAACAATGTGCCTATATATCTGCCTATACAGTCTAGAAGCCTATCTCTAGAAGCCTACAGGCTAGAAACCTATCTCTAAACAATCTCTGCCTATAATGTAAACAATTCATATGTAATCTAGATTTATAGTCTAGAAGTTTCAAGTTTCTTCTTCGGCTTTATCACATTTTTGTGAATTTTGTGATGCCAATACAACATATTCCATTGTGAATATTTATTCTATAACGGCATATTACTTTCCTTAAAACTATATAATTATTTTCATTAATGATTCTACAAGTTGTTTCGTTTTCATCGAAATACTGGACAGAAGTGGAGGTAAAATTAGTTTTTACGAAAATACTGGTATTTTTAAATCACTAAGAAATAAAAATATTGTAAATATAATTGGATATAAAATTACTACAAATTTCGTTTTCTGTTCATAATAGAACGAGTATTCTCTAAATGGTCATATGTTTAATTTAATGTAAGAAATAGATTGACACATGAAAGGTCAAAAAATTGCAGTTTTATATCTTAGAGATAGATAATAGAACTAACTGAATGAAAGTATTAATTATACTTATGATCATTATTTCATTGGAAAATCGTTAAATTTTTACTCGTCCATTGGGCTTTTTTGAATTGTATAACCCCAGTAAATTCAAGAACATTTTTTCTATTTGTAACATTAAAAATGTTTACTGTTAACTAGTAAGCGCATCAGTGAATGTTCATAAATGTCTTTGATTCTTTAATCAATTTGATTGTGTTTCAGAATAAAATTTAATTTACTATTATTATAAATATCTTATTAATATTTTAATAAAATCTTTTATGAATATATCCAGTCTTCGTATCATGCACTAAAATAATTATTAGTGGCATGTTTACGTTATATTAATGATGAATATATTATTATTATGACTAATGAAGAAAAATATTTATGGTAAAATTACCCGTAAGTAGTCATTTTTTTGTCATCACGATTAGAACGCCCAGTTTAGTTATATTTAATCAGCTGTGTCAGTAGATAACTCGGTGTTAGGAGTACATTAAATAAAACGCTGTAGTTACCTTAGTGAATTACATTCTAAACGTATTTAAAGCTAAAATCCATTTTAGAGGTAAGTAGTATTTCTGATTAAGAGGGCTAATTTGAAGGGATGAAAATGTAAATAAATTGTATGGAAATACAATAGAAGTATCTTAAAGCATTGCTGTATAGACACGTTTTAGTTTAACAGTACGTTTGTATTATGTAAAATTGTACTATAAATTTTAAATATTCATGTACCGAATATAGGCATGTTAACAAAAAAGGCAATAAAAGTCGGTGGTTGTTGAGGGTTCCTTGTAAGTTTTAAGGGGTAGCAGTATTTGGTATTATTTTGATAATTCAAAATCATAGGCTTTCAGGGCCGGACTCACCGTGATGTTAGATTTCCGGGCTGTTACGCCGTGGTCTAAGTAGGGTATTAATACCTAACGTTTTGTCTACATCTACGGAAGATACCTTCAGAGGTGGTAGTGGGGCAGCGGTCTGAGCATTCTTCTGCTTTTTTTTAGTTAGTTTAAATTTTAGTTAATTTAAAATGAGTTTTTTTTGGTAAGTTTTCTTAGGCAGGCTTTTCAGTGCCAGTGGCAAAATCTTTCTAGGAGTGTAAAAAGAAATCTACTAATACTTCCACTACTACCTACTACTAGTAATCTACTCTCTTTAAATTAAATATGAAATTTTGTCCCTTTTATATTTTGTAAATAAATATTAGATTTATTGTAACCATTGAAATACTTATTAAAAAAAGTTTGCAGGTAGCTAAATCGTAGTAGTAGCAGTGACTGATAATGTTGGAGAAAGGCGTAATGATCATATCGTCGAATAGTTATTATTTATGAATAATATCGAAATTACTCATTATTTTTCTTCTCTTTTACATCCATCCTATGTTCTTAACTGTTTTTACTGTTCTTTCAGGTGTCACAGTCATATTAGCGACAATGGTGGGGCAACCTTAATAAAGATCAGGCGCATTCGTCTTTCTAGGTCATGCCTTTAAAACAATATTTGAATTTATCGTATTTTTTTGTCCAGCTGAATATGTGACTAAAATGTTGTTAGATATTGTTTAAATTGTGTAAAAATATTTTTTTTAAACTTGTTTCTCTCTCAAAATTGCCTGAAAATACCTTTGCTATGAAGTGCGTATTAGATGAATTTTCTATGTAAAAATAAGTTTTTACTGTATATTTCGATAAACAAAAATTTTTCCAACTAGCTTTGGACATTTTTAATAAATATTTTGAAAATAGTGGTTTGCACAACAAATACCAGAATAACTCAAGATACCAGAGAACAATGGCATTTGTCAAATGTTGCATCATCACCAAAAGGGTGTATTAAAAAAAAAATTCGGCCGTTTAGGGTACGTTCGTTGCTTCAATGTGGCACAAAAATAACTTTAAAATGTCTTACTATAAAAATTCATCCCTCGGAGGTAGAGAAATGGTTAATTCAATGTTACTTTATCACAAAGAAATACTATCTTTGTACTTTGAATGAGCTACAATATATACAATTTCAAAGATGCACGGTTAAAAAAAGTGTTAGTAAACCTGCCACCGACTGAAGGAGAGGTTAGAGAGCATGCATATAGAATATATTTTCATATATAGAATATATATATATATATATATATATATATATATATATATATATATATATATATATATATATATATATATATATATATATATATATATATATATGTCAGGAACCTTTAAGGGAGAAGTAATTAACTTTTGACCTAAACAATAATTATTACTGCATGTCGTTGTTGTTTCATATGACCTTTTATTTCGTACTACTGTAGTTACGTAGTAGTCGTTCTTATTTGTTATAAATTAGGAACTCCCTACTTTAGTGATATAGTTACTTACAGTTATAATTAAAATTAATCGTAATGAGGAGAATGAAGGAACTTATTGAAAGAAAGGTCCCACACCATTAAAACTTTTTTTTCAATATTACCAGGAGCACCGCATTTTTCGTACGAGTTCAAGAATAAAAAGAACAAAATAAGAACAAGTACGAATAACACATTTCCAAAATTTTCCCAAATGACTCATTTTCAATACCAAAATTCTAAAGAATTGCTTTAATCATCTATTATATGATGTCAAAATACATATATCCACTTTATTTAAAAATTGAAACTACCTTTTAACCGTTCGTGATATGTTCGATGGAAATTTCCAGTGCAGCAACTTTTTCCACTTAGCGGCCTTAAAGCAGATAATAAATTCTCGAGGAATTATCCGAGTATCTATTAATAGCACCCACCCTATTGGGATTTGTAGGGCGCGTGCCGTCTCATTCGAAAGTATGTACACAGTGCGACCCCCTGACTTCCGTGACCTGACTCTCCCGAACCCTTATGCTTGTCTACTTTTTGGTAATAATTGCAGAATCCCGTCTGCATATTTCACTAATGGGGGTCTGGCCGATGTCTGGCCTTACCTCCCTCGGGAGCTCTGACCTTGCACCTGGATGAACGCTTCGGCAATGGGGCATATCTACACCTTAGTGTTTTAAAAAGGGGAACAGAATATTTTTAATTTAAAAAACGAAGTATTGGTAACTATTTTTTTAAATAGGGAATACTTTACAAACTTTTCGATGGGGGAATGAAATTGTCAAAATTAATAAAATTTTCGATTCAAAGAAATCCACCATTCACATCGGTTTTTTGATCTTCGAGGTTCACGCGAGACAAACTCATTTTCTAACACTTCCACACGCGGTTATCTTTCATGAAGTTACCAAATTTGCCTTAATAATGTATGTATACTTAACCGGTACTTGAGTCATTAATATTGTTTACGTTTCCGTTGCGTAAAAAAATTGTGAATGGGCCCAGATGATACACGTGTCTTAACACTTTCATTGATAAAAAATTGCGGGGTTTCGGTGCAAGTAGTCGGGAACAATGGCGTAGAATAGTAGGTATCTAGGGGGGCGAAAATTAAACAAATTTAAATAAATAAGTCATGGGTTGGGAATTAGGTGTATTTTTAACCAGAAAATAGAAAAATTCTGAAAATTGATAAGAAACACGGTTAAAAAAATCTTCAACAAGCCATTACGATCAATTTCAAATTTTTGTCAGAACTGAATCGTTAAAGAGCGCAGTCAATTTTTTTTAATATTTGCACCTTTTTTTCAACCGAAAAACTATGACTAACACTTTTTAGTACCTCAAATAAGGAAGCAAAAATCCATATCGAGTTAGAATCTAAACCGACAAATAACTTCGTACGTGTGTCATACATTTGGATATTCGCATGTATACCCTCTTTACTTCTATTTCGGTACTTTGCAACATCCGCTCTGCAACAAATTTCCTGTTAATGCCATTAGGTCTCTGTGAAAGTTTGTGTTTTTCTTTGAAAACGCAGAAAACAACTTGGAAATAAAACTTGACGTAAATAACTTTTCTCGGGATCGATAACTCTCCATAATTAACAAACGCAAGTGATTTTATAGTCGCTTGTTGAAGTTTATTTTTAGCGAAGTGTCAAAGTGTTATTTTTCAATGTAACCTGCAGATTTCCCATTTTCTACAGTGCAAACTTTAGAGGATGATAAAATGAGTGTACGATAAGGATAAGCATTTGACCCACACAAGAACGAATCTGAAATAATTTCTAATTATTCAAGTTAATTTCCACATTTGTTCAATAAATCGTTGCTTGAGTAACCTTTCTACTATTCCTTCCCTCTTAACGATGTTGATATTCTGAAACCACCGTAAGTAATTATAATTGACCGTATGTACCTCCTAATGCGGGAAAGGAAAGCAACTAACGATCAGACGGAAACGCAATCGGTAAATAAAAGCTGACAATGTAAGGAACATGTGCAAAAGCAAAAAGTAGTGTTTTAATATCAGTGTGTATACATCCTGTCATTGGTGTTCCTGTCGTACTTCTGTTCTTTACAGGAACGCCACAAACACGTGCTCCTCCTGCTTTGCTTTTATTTGCTTCCGTTTCAAAGTTCGGGAGTAATTTTCGGCATTGGAAAGACGAAAGGTGCTCAACGAGCGGAGCTTTAAAAGTTTAACATCGAAATAGACGACAATTAAAAATTGAATATGTATAATATTGTATTTGGTTAGTTAAAAAACTATAAAATGGAATAATGTAAATTATAAATTTGAACCGACACGAAAAAACTAAGTACTCTTCTCTCTCCAGTAGCGTAACAATCCAGCAACACGCTTACATTAGAGAATTTTGGCGCTCCTCAAATTTCTTCATTCTGTTTGTGGTTCTCTCAATATTTGAAAGGCCCAAATAGCCTTAAGTTGAAATCTAAACAGTTTATTAAAATTTCTATTTTTATTGCAATAACTATAGAAATATTTCTGTTGCAATTCTAGACGTTAGTAAACTTCAAGAATCCAGAAAAAAATTCCAGAGCTTCTTATTGTACTTTCGATATTTAAAGTTGCCTCTATTTTGAACTAAAATTCACTTTATTTCTAGATGTCATAAAAAATTAAAATTCCAGGCAAATTGAATTGTAAATTATCGAAAGTACCTAAAAATCGAATCTGAGAAGTTTATATAAATTTCAAATTTGTTTACTCTCCGAGGACCACAGCAAACATCTAAATTTTTATAAATGGTCTCAGAGAGGTCCTAGGCACGTCTTATTAGAATCTTTAATATTGTGAAATCGTTTCTAAATTATAGTTGATAAAAACTCGTTTCTTTAGAATTTCGTAACCCCAAAATGGGTTTAACACGAGGCATAGAATACATTAGTTGATTTATATTTAATAATGATAATAATTATTTACGTTGTAAAATGGGAAGTTTTATTAAAATCAGAAATGGTCATCGAGTAATGAATTAGATAATTTATTAAAAGTGATACAGTGACAGAACCGAAGAATTTGTTCTGATTTAACCCAAATCTCTCTACGGTAAAAGTCAATTTCTCATGCAATAAATGTAATATTAATTTTCAGGTATCCAAATTTTTAATCTATAACCTCAATAAGGTTTTCATTGCTATTAAAAAGGTTATTCAGTTTGTAAACCTTGCTCTTAATTTTCTTCTTGGTGCTATGGTGTACACTAGATCATCTAAGTTTTTTATAGTAAGTCTGGATATTTCTAAGACATTAAATAAGAATGATCTACCCTCATCCATGCAATTAGATTTCAACTAATTCTAGTTTACATGATTCCATACCATGACAATCTTTTGAAATCTTGGAGTTGTTCAAGATTCTAATTATCTCTTTATCAGTAATCGGTTTGGAAATCCACCGTTGTGGTTCCAAATATGAGAAAACGAAAAAAAAAACCGTCATACTGACAATTAAAGGAAAAATTGAGAAGGGGCAAAAAAGTTTTTCCATTTTTCTCCCAACTCAACTGACATCTTTTTTTACTTTCAAGTTGAAGTTACGAAAAATTATGAAAAGTTGAATAAACATACAACTCCAATTCCAATTTGATCCAAGGTAATTTTATAAACAAGTATTAACAAAATGGTGAAGTCATCGAAATGCTGCATTAAATTATTTCTGGAATAACTTAATTGGAACTATGATTTGTTTGTTTCGGAATGAAGAATGTTAGCGCATGTATGAGCGAATGCTTTGCCTCAAACTACGCAAATTATGACGTCAGCAACACGCGCCAATGGATTCCATTCTTTCTCCACTAGGAGAAAACGTGGCGAACAACATGGAAGTGTGCTCGACGTCTCACAACAAAACACCGTTCCAAAAAGCCACGGGAAAAAATGAAACCGTTTAGGAATTTGGGGAAATATTTATAGTAAGAGACTTGGTTTATAGAAAGTATCTAAAAATACGAAACGTCGATGTGAATCGAACGTAGAGATAACCGCGCAGCTCTGATGACGACGCGAACGATGCTGTTTATAACATTCAAGTTGGATCCGACACAATAACGTCAAAGGCAAACCTGTTGAAATTGAATTTTTGGCAAATTCTCAAAGCACTTTCAGAATCAGACATACACACGTACATAAACAAGCACGAACACATAATGCAATTTTAATAGGCCGCCTTTCGTCGGTGCAATTATATTTGTAACTCATCGCTTAATATGAAGTTCCATTATTTAAACAGAATTCTTGCCGCGCCACAATAACTTAGAAGAAAATATTAGCTAAATGGTGGATTAGCTGCCAGGGAAACAATTGAAGTTGTTAGCGAATGCATTTGACAGATGTCAAATAGTCAAAGATGTCAAAGAGGTTACTTTGCTTGCACCTAACACCCGTGCCTAACAGTGCAACCGTTTTTCTTTTAGAAATTATGAAAGAAAATTACGAAAGCCGAAAACCAGTTAACTAAAAAATGTAACGCTTAACAATAACCTTAACACAGTTATTGATGTGGTTTAAATCTAAGCAGCAGAAAAATAATTCTTTTTCAGATATATCAATGTCAGTTTGAAAGTTACATGCTACTCGGAATGTATTTTTTAAGTTGGCTGTAGGTATGCTTACTCTCTATACTACAGACTATTGTATACTATAGCAGATGCTATCAAGGTATAAGAAACCTAGACGCCTACCCTCATATTCATAAACGCATTTTAACGTTAAACTGGATTTTAACTTAAAATGCGTTTAGAATGCGTTTCAATAAGGTAACTATAGATACCTCCATGTTAAGAATACACGGAACCTTAGTTACATCTGTCAAACACATTCTAAACGTATTTTAAGCTAAAATCCATCTTAACGTTAAAATGCGTTTATAAATAAAACCGTTAGACTTTAAGAAACTTTGAGCAAATAGCAAATAACCATTACCTAACTGTTAAACATAGTCTTGCATATTTCAAACCAGTCGAGCAACTACATTTCAAAATTTCGTAACACGTCGGACATAAACTCATATATTTAACACTGACTCAGAGCATGACTTCAACTGTGAGCATATTAAGGAAATTAAAATAAATGATCTTAAGTAGTTCCAGCTATAAAACAGTATCTGCTTTGTTAGAATTTTTAAAATTTGCCACCGTAATGAAGGTATTCTCAAGATTTGGTTACATGTTAAAAATAACCTATTATCTGTGACACCAACGAATAGAATTATGTTCTAAATGTATGGGTACTTTTTCAAATACTCCACCAACTAACCTTCTAGCGTTTATTTTCTTAATCACAGATTCACTAACTATTTTATGACTTTTCTAAATCAGTTGAGTGAATGATCGAGTTGAGACTGCAGACTGGAAGTCTTCTTCAACAGCCGTCGATTTTGCCATTTTAACGCTTTAATTTGCCTTTACTTCTCTCAAAAAACTTCTCGCACTTTACGTCGGAACTGATCGTTATTAGTTGAGGTACAAATTTCTTTAAAATCACCAATATCTCAATAGTCTCCTTTTTTAACAGGGGTTCAGCAGTAAGCTTTTAGGAGGTGTCTTGGTTTCATATCGTTGTCCCCTTTCTCTTAATATGCCGTCTGATCTTTTTGTGGACTTCCTCTATTCAACTATTCAATGTTTTCTTGTTGAAGTTGAAGTAAAGCCAAAAAACCTTGGCATTGCTTCACTCTAAAGACATCTTTTTGAACTCCACGATTAATTATCAAAACATTCGATCGTGAAATGTTCAGACCAAAATCTAATGTGATGGATTGAAATTTTCACGAAGTATTGCAACAAGCCTTTTTTTCTTAATTCTACATCTTGTGAAAAACTTTGAAATATGATTTTGTAAAAACCCCTTGTAATTAAAAGTTGTTTTGTATAAGTATTATGAAAAATCACGTGAAAAAATTTTGATGTTTAGAGGTTAGAAACAATTCTATTTTTTTAATATGGCAAGTTATTTACATTTACAAGTTTAACACAATCAAGGACACTGCACACTTACACCGTATTATTTTTTTATATATTTAGCAACAACATCAAACGATCAACCACTGAACGAACGTTAATTGTTGACTTTCTCCCCACAAATGACGTCACATTCACGGAACATCTTTGCTTCACTTTTCACTGAACGGTAAATGTCTAAGGAACAAAACTACTGTTAAGTGAGCACGAATTTCTAACATTCTACATATTGTGTTCTGTGTGCACTGTGTTCCAACAATCAGCTATAACCTAAGTTGTAATAAGGTGCAATTTGGTTTGCGGTACTCCAGCCGAGCTATCCAGAATCGGACTTGTTCACAAACATGTTTGTATAGTTTCCTGGATAGCATTGTTACGCTTTGGGTAAATACTACATGGAAATAACTTAGTGATTCTTACTTGATTGTCGGTAACGGGTTCGCGTTTTCCCTCCAATTATTACAGCGGTTTTGATCTGACCATACTTTAAAGGAAAAAGTTGTATATTTCAATACTGACGCAATGATTTTGTGTGATAATGTTTATTTGTGTAATAAGTCAAGTAGTAATAGTGTAGTCAAGTAATAATAAATAAATAAAAAATAAATGAGGGTTCTTTCTGTCATGAAGACCGTAGATTCGCGAGACGACCTTATAAATTTAGAAGTAATGTCTCAAAGTTTCTGAATAGTGTGTAAATTATATGTGTACAGATCACAACATCCAAGTAGACTCATAGGGAAAACAAGTAAATGAGAAAGCTGGCCGAGAACGCAAATTCTAATTCAAATAACTTTAAGATAATTCAATTAATGAAGTAAATTTAACACAAACCTTTTGAGTTACTGAACTATATTTAAGTTCCTAAATTAATTAACCTTAAATATTGCTTGTAGTAAACAAGGGTTTTTAAATTAATGGATAAGTGCCATCTCCATTTCACGCAATGTTAGTACATGACAAATAAAGGAGAAAACATAAATTCAAACGAAATATTTTTATTCAGCGATTTTGTCTTTAGTTTGGAAGTGCCTGATTCCTAAAATTAATTTCTGATTAAAGTAAAAGTCATGAATATGTTACAAAATGAGTTTACCTTCCTTTTTCCTCCTTATCTTTCCTCAAAAGCATTTAGCCAGTCATTGCAGTCAGTGAATGATCAGAGCTGTTAACTCTTGTCCCTATATTGCTGATGACCGGATCATGAATCGACCAGTTTTTTTTTCGGATATTACGTGACACCTCTACGTAATGAAACAATTTCACCAAATTCATAACATTTTTAACGAGACATAAATATACAAATAATTAACCAAAATACCGTGAGAATATATCCTCCACACCTAGATTTCTAAGTGTTCAATTAGCTGCCCCCTCATTGTTTAATACACTTTGCCTGGCTTAGATATTCAGCCGTACTTTTATGCATATGGTACATGTTACTTTCAGGAGTTGATAAATCTGATTTATTTAAATTTAATTGTTTCAGAAATCCTTTTTTCACCAATGAAAATTTATCAGTGTTGACAGGTATCTCACGACGTTCTGGATTTATATGGAGATTGGAGTTGTCAGATTCATTTACAACAGGGATGTTCACCTCTAAATAAGTGGACTGGATATTGTGGTGAACGTTACTATAATTTATATCCATTTTACAATTATCAATACATTTTGGTATTGCTGCACGCAAAATAGTTGATTCTAAATTGCGATTAACATAGTCTGATGTAACAAAATGTCCTTCACAAATGTAATAATTTCTAAAAATCTTTCCCTAAGGGAATATTATTTACATTTTTCTATCTCACATATGTACAGCCTTCCTGAGAAAATTGTGAAACTTATTTGGTCTATAATCAGAGTTTACAACTGGCGAGAAGTATTTATTTGTGCAAGATGGAAACTTGCATAAATATGGTTGCTTCCCTAATGAAATATTTCATACTAATTTTGGCACTACTAATAATATTTATAATGCAAACTACAGTAACCAACAGAATAAAAGTGAAATCAATCAAATTTTCCAGAGCAGAAAATTCCCAGTTGTGCCTTAAAATAATGCAGCTGTATATTTAGTTATATTCTACATCCAAAACTATTGCATTGAAATGTATTGTACTTACCAATCTTACCACAAGTCTTATCTTTCAAAATTCAATCGGTCATTTCAAAAATCAGAAATCATTTTCATTTCAAAAATCAAAGATTTTGAAATTTGGACACACCACACCATTTTTACGAAAAAAATCCCAACCGATAATTGAAAACAATTCCCGATTACAACTTTTGCATTACCATGAAAATATGATGTCAGTTGTCAGAAGTTTGATAAATGTGTAGTGGAGAAATTAAACTTCCAACAATATGCCTAAAAATTAGCCACGACTTTGGTTCAAATTGTCCTGACTCTCTCTTACACATGGGCGGCCCTTACATAGATTACGGCACTTTGTATATCTAGGGACTTTATCAATGACAAAATGTACATACTGATACAATAATTGTTTGCACGTATTTCGTGGATTGCGCACAAATGTGACATTGTCTAATAACCCGCTCTGAAGACCTCCAAGAGATTTTCATTGCGCAGAGTAGTTTAATGGGGAGTAAATTTCTTCCTGTAGAAACCTTTAAAAATGTTTACAATCCAATTTTATGTTATTCCTGAAGGGGAGTTATGGTAACATGTCAGTGTCAAAAAATGCACTGACAGATTTACTGATTAAACATTTTGATGTTTCATGCAGGAAATTCACATTTTCCAGCAAACTGCTTCGAACACCCCTGACAGATTTTCATTGCGGTTGAGAAGTATTGTTTTGAGCAGTCAACTTGTCATATTGTGCGTTTTAAGTAGCAAACCTTCCTGCAAGTCATTTTCTTTGGTTCGCCAGTCTTGTTTCAGCGTAAATCTGGAAACGGACCGCACGCGAGCGATCGACACCATCTGAGTCGTTCCTGCGCGGGAGGGCCAATTGGAACGACCGTAGGGACGTAAAGGCAGAGAAGGAGGAGGAGAACGACGACGACGACGACACTTCGCGTCTCCCCTACTACCTGAAAAATCTTGGCACGCGTCTCTGTCCTGTAAATATAGAACAACTACTTGGTCTCCCGAAGGCAGTGAGCTTCCAACCACTCCGGCCAGAAATACTCGAAGGAAGGCGAAGTTTTTGATTCTTCTTCTTCCCTCTCGGCGATCAAGTGTGCGCGCGTCAGGCGTTCCTGTGAGGCGAGAGAGAGAAAAACAGCAAGTTTCCCGGCGGCTAGCGCGCAACCTGTTGAAGGGATTTTCCGGGGGTTCGGAGTGCGCGAAAAGATCCGGAGATGCCGCGCGCCTTCCTCATCACCCATCGCCGGTACACCGTGGAAGATGACGGAGCCAAAGGTGAGATATCATCCAAGCTTGTTTGCAGTAGTAATTGAAAATTTACTTACCCTTATGGTCCTATGGCTGAAAATATTATTTTCAATACTGAAGTTGGGAAGAAAATATATTAGAATGATTCGTGGTATTAAAACAGCGCATATGAATTTTCTTAATTATCTATTTTTCAATTCCTTGTATTTCACATTCTACGTGTGTAACAATTTAAAGTTATTGAACTTTAGAATATTTAAGAGGAAGTATTGCCTTTTGTACGCAAATAAAAACGTGATACAAACGTTCAAGGCATTGAACAGCTTGTTCAAGTCCTGAACGGTCTTACTTGTCCACATTCCAGTTTCTTATTTTCCAGATACATTCATTCCAGTTCTTTGATTTAGAGTATTTAACCAATAAACAAGTCGTTATAGCTTTGAACTGCCTTCTGTCCATATTCTTTTTATCACTGACGCAACAATGTAGCAACATTCTATAAAAAAATATTACATTGCCGTACGCTGAACGGTTCCATTTTAATTTTAAACATTAAAAATCTTTGAATACATAGGGTAAAAATTATTCTGGAATCCTAAACTACAAAAGTTGCTTCTACATATATATGTATAAACGAACCTAAGAAACTGGCGAGATCACAGAAACAAATTGTTAAAAAATAAGTCCATATAAAACAGTACATGATATGGCAAACATGACCGCACAGAACCTGTAAAAAAAACCTATTATAATGACATATAATGCCATAACCTGTTATATTCGCATAAATGTGTATAAAGTCGTTTGCAAAATTTCGGACTCGCAAGACTAAAAAGCAAAAAATAATTTAAAAATAAAAGATATATATATATGTACCAAGTTTTCAAAATGTAGCTCCTGTAAATTTGTGATTGTGAATTTGTCATTGCTGAAAAAATACTTGTAAGTTTGAAATAGAAAAACGTGTTGCGCGTGAAAAAGATAGTAAGGAGTGTAGAGAGTGAACTATTCTTGCACCAATTTTCAACCAACACTCCTTACTACCCACTACAGAATGAGCTATGCGGTTTTCCTGTTAAATCGTATTATTATAAATAAAGTATATCCACAGCTAGTAAAAGTTCACAATCTCAAATTTCCATGACAATATGTATGATATTAGAAATCTTTGAGTTTAAAATGTGTTTTAGGAAAAGAAAAATTATTATATATTTTTAATGCACTTCAAAAACTAGTATATTAAGAACTTTATGATATTTGAGTTATTTTCATTTTAAAAGCTACAACGAATCTAGAAAATATTTGCTGATTCTTCAAAAACACCTTAATATTCAATCAAGAAGGTTATGGAAAATTTCCGTATTTTATTTTCTCTTAGAACCACAAGAAACATCTTAATTATTTATATATTATTATTATTATTATTATTATTATTATTATTATTATTATTATTATTATTATTATTATTATTATTATTATTATTATTATTATTATTATTATTATTATTATTATTATATTATATATAATATTTAAATACCCGCAAGTACCACCGCAAATTATTTTGATTTCAAACATTAGAAAGTTTAATTCATGGCGAAAAGAATATTCCTTGTTCCTGTAGAACATAAAACTTCCAAAAGCGCCTCAAAGTCTAATCAAGAAGGCTTTCAAGAAGATATTTCAAAATTTTAAGTTCTCTGAGGACCATAGAAAGCTTCCCATATCCATTAGTTGTAAACGTTAAAAAGCTTAAAATATATAAAATAATGATTTTAGATGTGACAAGTTAATCCACAAAATTGCCTCAAAATTCAATGAAAAAAGTTTGAGCCATTTTAAATAATTTTATTTTTATTTTAAACACTGAAAGAATTTGCAATCAAAATTCCTGGTTTTTCTAAAATATTTAACCGCGAAAAGTACTATAACACCTAATCAAGAGGTTTGGGAAAATTTCAAAATTATACGTTCTCGGAGGACCACAGAAAATATCTTGTTTTTTTCAAAATCATCTCACATAGAATTCAGAAGCGTTTTTATTTTCCATTCTAATTATAAAAATTGAAAAGCGCAAAATACAGATAAAGATTCTAGAAGTTCTGAAACCTTGAACCACAAAACTTGTCTCGAAATAAAATCAAAACTGTACACAAACGTTTAATACCTTAATTTTCATTTTAAATGCCATTAAGAATCTAGAATAAAAATTCACCGTTCCTTTGGAACGTCAATGCGTCAAAAGTCGCCCAACATCTAATGTAAATAGTTTAAGGTAATTCAAAATTTTTATATTTTCCGCGGATCAAAGGAAAGAAAATTCTTAAATGACCTAAAGTTGCATGTAGGGGGTTTTCGTTTTGATTTCAAATACTAGCAAGCCTGAATCATACCGAAAAGACTATTGAAGATACTTTAGAATTTATTAAAACGTAGATTCCAAAATTTCTCTCTGCCAGGATCACAGAAAAATCAAATCAAATAAATAAAAAAGCGTAATTAAAATACGCGGAAAATTCAATTTAACAAATTGTAATAACCAACGTAAAAAAAATCAAAAAAAAAAAATGTTATTTAATATGTCGACATCACCTTGAGTAATTGCTCTCAACAGTAAATTTATAGCAAATTAATTCTTCTTGTTTTAATTTTTTAAAATCAGCCCAAAAGTCTCAATGTAAAAATCAGTTTTTACACATAGCACAGTGACGTTGCTGAAGAAGCCCTTTTGAAAAAGGAAAAGCATAATTCGAATCTTCAATGAAAGACAGTTGTCATAGTAAATGAACAAATAAATTATGTTTTTTCTCGTGTCGTGTTTTAAAAGAAAAAATTTTTTGTAAAATTTTTACTTATGTGAAGGGTTTCCCATCTTTTTAATAATTTTGCTCTACTTCAAGTTTTTAAAAAATTATCACGGCTTTATTTATTGAAATTGATGAATAAAGCTGACATAGTTTGAAACGCAAAACTTCATACTTCTTACCCATACACTTGTTGAAGGGTTAAATAATTTACAAGGCTTGTAATGCAAATGCCCTGCCCAGAGTATAAAAATTTCGTTTTCATTGGCTGTTTCCTTTTGCATTAATGTTTTTCCTAAATTCAAATATGCGAACATGTTTGATATTGACATTTTTTTTAAAGAAAGGACATTTTCGTCTTTACATCAATCCCATAACAAACCAAGCTCTACATTTACCCAATATACAGTCCTATTCAAAAACAACTCAATCCAGTTTTACACTTCCCTAACTCCGACTGTGGTATTTCCATCATTGATCATCTCTCCATGATGATTTTCTAACACGTCTCACTCATAGCGTAAAAATAACGACGCATTAAAGATCTATTGGTCAATGTAAGAAAACAACGTCCTGTAAGCTGAATATCCCAGCGCTGAAATCGTTGACATATACCGCGTGTTGTACAAGAGAAAAGGTACATGGTTTGTGACGACTGCTGCCACAAATTTTTTAATTTGATCCGTTATTGGAACCTGTTGTACAAAAAAATCAAATAAGCGAGATACTTGAGAGAGATTTAACGGTCAAATTCACATAATTTCTAGTGCAGAATTCGACTGCGCCATTAGTAAATTAGTAAAGCTAAAACAGCCAATGTTTTCAACAAAAATTATTCTTCTTCTTCTTCCTGGTACGTAAGGACTATGTCTTGTGTTTGTTCTTCAACCGCTTAATCTTAGGACGCTGAAGTTCAGCTTTTATGGTGATATTTCAGGCGGTCTGGCTCTGTTGCGTTTTTGGTTTTTCGCTATTTTTACTAGTCGATCGTTAGTTATTTTTCCACATTTTTATGTAAATATCAACTTGAACATCTAGTAAGGCATTAACAAACACATGAAGATTAAAATTGAACTTATAAAAATTTTGTTTAATCTTTAATGAAAAGATTCATAATCACTAGTTGTTTTTTCAAGTGAAGAAGAAAATTCCACCCACACGGCTGGCGGAAATTGTCGATTATACGTTTTATACCTTTCCACGATATAATCACAGAAATCCTCAATTTTTTATTGTCTTCACTGAAAATAATGAAAAGGCATTAAATCATTAGTAAAACGGGCAGCTACAGGGGATGATTCCAGAAAAGCAAGCCTAAATTCTTTTTTAACATCCCATACCTACATTTAGATTCGACAGTCAAACCTGATTTCTGAATTTTCCTTCACCAGCACGGGCCTAAACAAAAATGACGTATTTTAATGGCAAGATCTGTAAATACTGTTTTAATTGTGGAATGTGTCGCAATTTCAAAATTAAAAAAAAAACTGTTTTTGGGAAAAAAAGGGATCAGTTTTATTGTATTCTCTTTATCCAAAAGCAATGAAATAAGAGTTTGAAAATTTTTCCAGAAGTAAGGAAAAGCACCAAACTACATGTGTGTATTTGACTGCCTTTCAATTGTAAAAATTTGCGAAAATTTTCGAAGAACTGTAGGCTGGTCTCGCAATGATAATTGTTGATAGTGGACACAGATATTGAAAATTATCGAAAAAATAATATTTAAAGCTTTGCAATTTTTCGCTCATATTTTTTTAAATCTCCATTTTTTTCTAATGCGTCGTGATTTTCGCAGTTTTCAGCAATTTAGAGATTTTAATGCTTTAATGCCATTGTTCTGAATACAATAAACATCGGAAGTGATAAGCCATAATCGCACTTTTCGCATTTCGAATGTAAAATTTTTGAATGTCTATAACAAATATCGCCCACTGTCATCCTCTTCAACTTATTCTACTTTCTGTCTATTCAGTGCCTTTTCCTGTGCTTATACATAATCTTGTAAAATGTCCCTATCCACTTTTTCGTGCTTGTCATTTAATTTCACATAAGATAAACAAGACTTTCAGTTACAGTTTCACCACTGAATATCATTCGTTAGCTGTTAATAAAAATGAAATTTACACTCTTCAAAAAATAACGTCTTAGCTTTTTTGCCAGAAATAAACCTCATGTATAAGCACATACATTGGCATTTTACACCACAAAATCAAAACGAAAAATGGCCCATATGCCAACAAGAAATAAAAAAAATCTCGTTTATGATAAGAAAAGGGTCGGTAGGGGGATATAGATAATCTGCTTAATTCTGCGCTGGAAAGAATTCGTATTCTGTCTGTAGGTGGGCTCCACATAAATTAGGTGGAAATGGACTGTTTGTCTTGTTCTATGATTGTAGAAGTTTCTGTTGTTCTGTGATTAAAAATACTATTGTGATATTGGTATCATATATGATGTTATTTAGATATCAATTTGTAAAGGGCTATGTACACCTAATGTTGTCGTATGACTGTGAAATTGTAAAGATTAGCACCATTAACAGAATAGAAGCCTTTGAAATGCGGATACTTCATAGACTTCTCAAAATACCCTGAACTGCGCATGTCACAAACGAAGAGGTGTTGAAGCGATACAGTGTTAGAGAGAATTAATGCACGTAGTCAAACAACGAAAAACAGGTTATTTGGGTCATATAATACCTGGAAGTAGATATGGACCATTAAATTTGATAATGGAAGGAAAAATTATGGCAAGAGGAGCATAGGTAGATCGAAGTATTCCTTGAGTTGAAAACAATCAAAGATAGGACACATATGGATGCCCACTACATTTTTTGAGCTGAAAACGATCGACGAACATTTGCTGAGATTGTTGCCAACCTTCAGCGATGAAGGTGGCCCTCTTCAAGAAGAAAAAGAAGGAGAAGTGATATTGGCAGCCATGTGTATTAAGGGTAATATTAAAGTTTACTTAGAAATTATGAAGCGCATAAAGAAACACTCAGAAATCCATTTTCAATAATGTATTTTATACCCGTTTTTCAGTGAGTCCAATAGTACTATAGTATTTCGCTTACACTGACGTCCAATTGAAATTTTTTATCTTTCAAATTGAAAATAAAACCAATTCATACCTTCAACTAAAAAGCAGAGCACGTACCTCAACCAATGTTTTGAGATAACTGATAAATATTCAAATAGTATTTGGTACTAAGACGAAGGGGTCTAGCGACCTGTTAATCTTTTGGGTTACTTCTTGGCCATCTAAAGTGAAATCCTAATTAATTTATTTACGTACATGCATTACTTAACCCTTAATTTAACTGCGTCGTAATCGCTACTCCGTTCCACTTTCGGTTTTCCTCTGCCTCTCACTTCTTCTGTCATCTCATATTTGTTTATCGTTGTGCTTCTCGAACCTTCGATAATCCGCTAGATAGCACAAGATAAATCTGAAACTTTCCAAAATTCTTCGATTTCCGCCTAAGGAATTACGGGGCACTTGTGAGTAATCAATGACAAGATTTATTGAATACTAGTTGAAATATAATACAACAAATAGTACTAACAATTTAATTTTTCAAGAAATTATGCATTATTCATTAAATACATATTTTGATGCTCACGGCTAGTTTTATAGTATCGAATAAAGTGTTATTGAGAAAAATTTTCAGCCAGAAATATTGGTTAATAATTTCTGAAAAATCGAGTCGTTAATATTAAATACTTACGGAGATATGATTTTTTTAAGGAAAAAACTTCATTGTTAATAAATTTTAAACGAAAAGACAAAATTATATTGATGCTATATCTCAATATTTACAGAAAATTAAACAGTTTCCGAGAAATTTTGATACATATATCTACACTAACTACAATGTTCAACAATTAAAGCGGATATTTCTTATTTTTCTAAATTTTGCCTCTAAAAATATTCCTAAAAGAATTGCAGTGCATACTATCCTAAATATAAATTTATAGTCAATGTTTTTTAGATGTTGTTTTTTCTTTCTTTGTGTTTTTACCTCTTTGGTAAATAAATGTAGGAATGAAAATTTGTTTTTAACATATCTGACTTTTTTCTGACGAAAAAAAATAGTTATTATATAAATAGTTTTTTAGTTGAAAAATATATTTTTTAAATTATTTAACAATCACGTAATAAATATTAAACGGGCAATATTTTTTACTACATATCATCTTTCTACATGGCTAACGAAACCTTCTCAAAAATAAAGTGACCCGATTTATTAACAAGTGGCAAAATATGATTGAACAAATGATGTCTTGATTTAATTTTTTGTAGTTTGTTGCCGTTTGGTGCCCAAATTGATGATGGAATTTCTATTCCCCATGAATATTTTGAATTGTAGGGATTCCCTAAAATTTTTCCTCCAGTATTTTTCTCTAAAATCACTTCTTTCGAAGATATGAGTACATGTTTAACAATAAATTGTGAACAACAATCGTTCTTAGTCATTCACGGCTGTAGCTCTATCAATTTGCTGATGCTTTTATTATGCCATTTTTTGCTTTGACGCTACTTTTCACAGTGTTTTCCTAGGCAAAGTATATATTTACTAGATTACGTTTGAATGTTGTACAATTACACTATTGCACATACTGTATTTTCTTTATTGTGTTTTATGTTTCAACAGTCAGAAGCACACTTTATTTCTCTTTGTCAATTGCAATGGTACATCCACCATTTTTCTTACTTTCGTTATTTTGGTGGAAACTATTGAATTCATCTAATCAATAAATTCTAGGTGCAACTTTAAGTGCAGATTTAAGTCTAAATATAAAGAAATGTAGAAACAAACGAAACGCATTTACTTAAATAACTTAATTAACGTTGTGGTTGTCATCAGGAGCGACGTTCCTTCTCATCTTTTATGACCGCCTCCAAGAGCTTTCCTTGCGAATTTACTATTGAGTGTAATCATTGGCGATCAATCTAAACCGTAATTTTCGGAACATAAACAGATTTAAGCTCGTTTTATCCGAAAAATCCCCCATATGACTCATAAAAGAACCGACCACAAATCACTCATTAACCTTCTAGACTAAACCCGCCCGCTTTTCTAAATCCTCTCATCACACATCGCATCATTTTCCCCCACGGGAAACTCACATCCTCTACACTCCTACACGTATATACACACACATACGTTCGCCTCGAGGTAAACATTTTCCGTCCCGAAAAATAAAAAAAGATCCGGGAAGAACGAACTGTTTGCTGTATTCGAATTGGCCACCGCTCCCGTATTATAATGGCGACTTGTTGCGGCTTGGCAGGATGCCGATCACACCTTACGGAGCCTCTCTCTTGTTTCGCCCCAAAAATCCCGATTCCCGACAGGAGAGTCGGCGACGTCACCGATTCGGTTTCTCTGCGAACGGGGACGTCTTCCGGAACTCTAGAGAGTGGCAAAAGTACGAAACGCATAGGGACTTGGGGACTGTCAAGAAATCAAGCGATCAGTAACGTACCTTTGGGGTTTAAATATATTTATGTGTGATGTTAACTAGTTTCCATGAAAGTCATTGAAATTAGGTATAATTAGATGTTGTCCATAAACCATTGCGACATTTAGCTACGTTTGACGCTATCAGTCTGACGTCAAATTTACTATGGTTCCAACTAATTTCGTTCAAGTAGAAACATACACGTTCTTACAGTGTTTCGTATCTAGAGGTGCATAATTATAATCAGATTTAATTGCAATGTCCAAGACCTCGAAGATTATTTTGAATGTATTATCCTGAGAAAGGAAAGTAATTAAAATTTGAAGCAAACATGTGGGTAAACCGACATACAGGTCAAGTTATTAATGTTCCTGAACCATTATTGTCAGAAAATCGGTTAGCATTATAAATAATAAGTAACTACAAATGCAGTGGAATAACTACGCAGCAATGGGCTTGTTTTCAAAAATTTTCGACCTTTCGGGGATACGCAAGCTTAATCGAGACTCTAGAAGTTCGTACAGTCAGAATTGCATTAAATTTTAATGGGAAAAGTTTTGGAAACGTCAACACATTTCCATTCTAATAGTAAATATTAAAAAATGCAAAATATATAAACGGTCTTCTGGAACCGTAGGCCATTAAGTTTGCCTCAAAATCAAATCTAGGCGGTTAACAGACGCTTCGAAGATCATACTAATTTTAAATCCTACAAAAAATTTAGAATCAAAAATTTTGGTTCCCCTAGAACGTTAAACCGCTAAGAGTGGTTTTACATCCAATCTAGAAGATTAAGAACATTTCAATTATCTCATTCTCCGAAGACTACAGAAAACTTCGAGATCTTAAGCCTTCGTAAGTAGCCTAAAAGTGTTTTCATTTTGATTTCAAATGGCCTAAAAGTGGTCTAGTGTGTATTATGGCGAAAATGACTAGAGGATACTTTACAGTTTTGGAAGGCTACATTGGTTTTAAAGTTGCCTCAAGAAGGTTTACAGAAATTCCAACCAGTTTATTTCAATTTTAAATGTTGAACGAATTTACAAATCTTCATTACCTAGTCTTAGTATCTATAAGCAAAAATCTACAAAAAATACAATTAATGATCGTAAATATTACATTGATCAAGTATAATAATAAATAATAATCCATTACAAATATGTTTGGTGAATTTTTATAATTACAAAATTTTGTAGAATGTTTGGCGGTATCATCTACACTATTAAACTTAATTACACCCCTTATTTAGACACGATTGAATGTTTTAATAAATTTAGTAAAAGGCACAATATCATCTCTATGCCTTGTGTAGTATTTATGAATATTCCTACAGTAAATTTTATTTGTTAAATATAATGGCATTATATCTTTTCTTATTTTATAAATACTATAATTACCTTATGTTACTCTCTGTTTGACATTCACACCTTTTAGCATATTGTGCATTATTTTGTGGCAGTAAGACGATTATGATTATTATGATGATATTATTTAGTATACCTTGAAAAAAAATTTATCACAAATTATGGCATACTGTACTATATGACAACATTAATTATGATAATACTAGATCTTAAAATTATCTAAGTTTAGTTGACACACTTAATTTTTTTCTAATCGTAAATAACATAGAAACAATTATTGAGAATTTATCCCAATGTAACACAAATATAATCAAAAATAATCAAAATACATTTACAGTGATACTTGAAATTCAAATTCTTATGAAAACAAATTCTCATGTATAATTTTCCTCTTTCACCCAGTGCACACGAACTGAGTAGGTACCGGCTACCTAAAAATACAAGAACTGAGTCGCAAGTAATCAAACAACTTTTTTGGATCAGAACTACTGCCATTATTTACAGGTATTTAGAAAGTTAAAAATCATCTAAATTTCAAGCATGTTAAACATTGTACTTGTCATAATTTTATTGTCCACTTCTACATACTAACTGGTAAAATTTTTTGCCATACATCTTTAATCAATTCAAATTCATTAGTTTGATTATTTTGAAAAGGAAGCATTTTGTTTAAAACAAATTTTTCTTGTTTGTGTGTGGTTAATCGACGATTATTTTTGCAGTTTCGATTATAATATATACATTGAATTGTTAATTATTCAATATTTTCATGAAACGAAAAAAATTTGGATAATGGTAGTCGGACATTGAGTTCAAGTTTGAAAAAAAAATGCCTTACAACAATTAGTTGTGCGAGAAAGAAGATCAAGACTCAGCCCATATTTGCGGTGGATATTTACTTCTTCCTGCAATATAATTTGTCAATATGTAGTCACAAAATTGTTTAATTCTGACGTCATTAAGCTGAATTGCCATCAAATCAAGCGTGAAACAATCGTCCATACCGGCTGTTTCAAAAATGGTAGGCCAAACAACAATTTTAGAGGTTGCGCATTTCTGAATTCTATATGTTACTAGCTGACCCGGCGAACTTCGTATCGCCTAACAGTCGATTCTTTAATTTTTTATTTTTTTAAGTTAATAAGTCAACAATTACATTATGTCAAAAATTAAAAATTATAAAACTCACAAAATTCTTTTAATAGTCACTAAAAAATCACAATGAAAATCACAATTTCAGATTTCTTATTATGATACCTACTTATTATATTTGATTTTATTTTTACTTATTCTAAATCAAGTTTCATTTTTATTGTAGTACTTTATGGTACACGATATTTTTTGTTTGATTGAAAAAATGTATTGTAAAAATGTATATGGGCTATAATAGTTATGATTAATTAACATACAACTGCAAATACTATTACAAACCTTAAAAGTTGGCATAAAATTTTCCCGAACTACTTTTGATGCTCCAAATGAAGTCATTTGAAAGCAGTCGTTATATTGTTTAGTTGTAGGCACTATAATCAATTGACATATCGTAACAGAAAGCAGCTCGATTCAAACTTGCACCATTTTTAGTCGAATGTCGCGCTTCACGGGTCTGTCTTAAGCGAATTCTTTCACGTTCATTGCCATCTTCACGTTCTTTGGCAGTACGATTAGATTGAAAATGCATTTGATTTGTTGCATTTCGGGTTCTCCTGCCTAAATTTGTCCGCCGCCTTATAGAAGGCATATTTAGTATGTCACAAACACACAACACTTTTAGGTTTAGTAATATTATAGATGCACAGCAAAGAGATATTTACATTTCAAGTGACATTTTACCACAGACAATTTACATTTTACCATAGACAATTTGTTTCTGATTAAAAAAATAAATATTGACAAATATTGACATTAATATTTATACGATACTAACGTCACTCAATTGTTTTGCCTTCCCGGAACCTCTCCACTAACACAAACTTTATCGTATGGTATTAAAGTTCATATTGACTTTTAAGTATTATCACAAATCTTTTGTATGGGAGTATAGAAAAGTGTTCTTTTTAGACTTTTTCAGGAATTTTAAATTTTTTTTTTTTTAGTATTTTTAAAGTTCAAATTGACTTTTAAGTATTATCACAAATCTTTTGTATGGGAGTATAGAAAATTGTTGTTTTTAGATTTTTTCAGGAAATTTAAATTTTTTTTTTTTAGTATTTTTAAAGTTCAAATTGACTTTTAAGTATTATCACAAATCTTTTGTATGGGAGTATAGAAAATTGTTGTTTTTAGACTTTTTCAGGAAATTTAAAATTTTTATTTTTTTTTTTTAGGATTTTTCTCTCCGTAAGAACCATCCTCGTACTTCAAGGAATATTTTAAAAAAAGAATTAGCGAAATCGGTCCAACCGTTCTCGAGTTTTGCGCTTAGCAACACATTCAGCGACTCATTTTTATATAATAGAAGATATTCAGTGTTAAAACCTAAATCCTGTATTTTCCGTCACCAACTGTGCCTCAAATGATCACGGCATTCTCTAAGATTTCAAGCGGGCAATGTTTCATGTACAACAAAATTTGTAGATGAAGTGAAGTTGGTACATGCTGCTTTCAGGTAGGTCATCAATTTCATAAGTCCGCGTTCTTCATAGCATTATATTTTATTGCTAATTTATTACATCAAAAACGACTTCCGAGATAAAGGGGATAATCTGGCTTAATACTTAAGTCAGGTCACCCACACCTATATCTCACGAATCAATGAAGGTGCAAACATTTTCCAAAGGTCATATTTTACTTAAATGTTGTAGAGCGTTTTGAATTGTTTTTTTTTCATGTGAGCCTGCGGCTACGAAAGCCGAACCTTAGCAAGATATATTTTAATTTACGCTTTTTTATCACTGTAAAAACTTTTAATGATTTTTTATATCATTTTATTCATTTATGAGTACATTTGAGTCGATTAGAAAAAAATTAAGAAACGTTCCGTTTTTCTACAGTCGAATTATTTTTTTCTGTATATTATGACCGTAGCTCGGGCGAGTATGTTTTCAAAGTCGCGAATAGTTATTAACCAATATCATAAAATAAACTAATATGTAAGAATGACTTTTTTACAAGTGCTCCAATGATAATGTTATATCATTTCGATTTTCATTGAAATATTAATCCTTACAATTCAATGTAAAACAATCAAATTCAATCAATTTTAGCAATTATTTTTATTCTAAAATCGATTTTAAAAGTCGTTTTTTTGAAAATTAATCATACAGTACATATTTTTTATTCAGAGCATTAATCGTATAAACATTTCTTTTTTTGAAAGATTAAAGTGATGGCAAATGTAAGTGGTTCATTCGATTATTTGATTATCAGGAAGCATTTTATTAATAAGTCTTACGTCAATGGAAGTATTTTTCTTTTAATATTGTCTATGAATGATTTTGAATGAAATCATTATTGGCAAATTTAAAGGTCCCAAACTCTTGCATTAATAAAGTCTCAATTACAGTCATCAGTAATTTGTTTACATGCGAACATTTTTGCTATTCTATTTAATTTTCTTCTTAAATCCACTCAATTCTGTGAACAATACTTGCCGGTTCATTAGGAATAAAAATCTAAAAAGAATAAAAAAACTTTCTCGTCGTTAGTTACCGACTTCTCTGTTAAAATAAAATTGATATTAATGTTAAAAACAGTCTTTCTAAAAAAAGCTTCAGAAACATGTTTGCCACTCTCTTCTTCCTCTCGATTAGGAAATATAAAGAAACATATTCTAGGCTTATTTCAGAAAATATCCGTTCGTCATATAAGAAAATTTTAATTCCACAGAAAAATGTGCGTTCGTCTAAGCCATTCGGTTTTTCCTCTACAACGTTGCCTATTTGACCTTGCATAATTATCCCATTGAAAGTTTAACTTATCCTTAGGTTCTGTATCTTAATTTGTACTTGAAAATTCATACTTGACGAACCGACAAGTATTGTTCACGGTACTGAATGAATCCATGCTTTGGTTGGCAAAGAAAATGTCTTCCGAGATATTTCGAGGTATGAGAAATCTGCTAGGGCTTAAAGGGGTGATTTTGGGAAATCGCAATTTGTCTACATCGTTAGCAATAAATTAGTAATAAAATATGACGTTTGGTAAATGTTGTTTCTTCATTTGTTCCGGAGATACAGGTGTGGGTGACCTGACATAAATATTAAGCCAGATTATCGCCTTTATCTCGGAAAAGGATGGAGCAATAAAATCGTTTTTGGCGTAATAAATTAGCAATAAATTAGCAATAAAATATAGTGCTATAAAGAATGCGGACTTATGAAACGGATGACCTGACTTAATAGATGTCTTTCGGATGACTAAATGCTCAGATATGAGATTCACAAGTTTTATCTGTAAGCAAGAAAAAAGTTCAAAGAGAAAGAAAGTAGTTCAAATTTTAAAAAATACTCACGAATATTTTTCCATTTCCATTCATCAAACCATTCAGTTTTGTCAATGTGTTTAACCTCACTTTAAAATATTAGCACGGTTTAAATTCCAGAAAATCAAGAAATTATTCTTTCTCAATACTAAATCCACACATAGAAAATTTCTAAAAGGACCTTTCCATCAAAATTTCCTGCCACTTAATTCTTGGTGGGAGGTTTTAAGGAAGTATTTAAATTGCAAATCATCCGCAATAAGTGTAGCTATGAACAGTGCCAGCGTTTCCATTTGAATAAAGCAATGGAGATTGCTCAAATGACCCATTTATCCCTAACATAGCCAAATGAAAAATCAAAGTATTCTTCAACACAACTTCTACAACATTCTTCAACACTTATTATTAAATCGCAAAGTAGTACCTATATAGGATGTTTTGAACTTTTGAATCCATAAGCGCAGCCTCCACAACCAAAACTGATTGAACTAGAGACGTTAACTCTTTTTGATAATGTTTATCAAATTTCCAGGTTTCAGTCCAGAGCACTCCGTCAGCGTCGCTGAGAACGACACAAGGATGTCGCTGGACAACAACAGCTGCTCCTCCGATTGCCCCGACGAATTGTACAACTTGACGAAACTGGCTGAGGTCGCTGTGGCCACGGGCCAAATCTTGGAGCAGAGAAGGCAGAATTCTCCAGACTGCGATAGCTTGGATTGCGAGACGCCCTCTTTCACATACACTCACAAGCTGTTCGATAAGTCTTCGAGGACGCCGAGACCGCACTTGGTGAAGGTAAGCTAACTCTTTTTGGTATGGTCCTTATGAATTTGAGGACAAAAATAAAGTCCATCCTCAGTTTTCTTATTTGCCAAATGATGGTATTTTTACATAAATTCTTTCTAGACTTTTTTAGCATCTTTTATGTAGCATTTTTGCATCCGGTCATGGTAGTTAATGATAATTACATTCAAATCAAATTGCCTACTAGGGTTTGATGCTTGTAGTATTTGTTATGAATGCTTTAGTATTAATTTTTCAATGTCGATTGAGTTGACAGACTGGATGCAAGTAGATAATTTAGGTTTTTCTTAATAAATTTGAACCATTTTTCTTCCTGGCAGAGCCAACTTGTTTTTTTAAAAATACTGGTTTGTGTGACTAATTTGCATAGCTGATGTTTTTTATTAGAGATATATTGAATTCCTGAAAGTTTTGAGTTAGATCCAACATTTCTGTTATTCATATTTTTGAATTATGTTCAGTACGAACGAACCACATTTACTCTCTCTGAAATTTTTGAAACACGTTTTTAAATCCCTAAACAATTTTATTACATATAGCTATAAATATTCATTTCAACCGAAAATTTATTATATTTTACCCCTAAACTAAATACACGCCAGACCCTAATTTACATAACCGACTGTCATTCATGTCACTTATTAAATTACTGATTCATTATCCAAAAACCATTCATGATTATATTTTTAGAAGTTATTTTTGTACATTCAAAGTATGAAATTGCAGTACCCATTAAAATTAATGCGTTCGCATAACTCGGTACTCTGTTACCGAAAATAAACTCAAGAGTGGAATCCTAAGGTATATTTTAAGTTAGATAGCTCTGATTTATTAAGTTTAATCTGGATGGAATGTATCATTGCGCAAATAAACATCAACAAAAATTTGAAGTAATGTACTGCTTGTCAAACATTCGAAATATTCGGAATTTTTTTAATCGGGTTTATCTATGCATGTATAAAATGAGTGTTTAGTAAAACAAATAGAAGAATAAAATAACGTTTTACTTTGTATGTAATTTAAGTTTAAATGAAGTAATTTAAACTTGCAAAGTTAAAAGTAATTTAAACTTTCCGAAGTTGTTTATTGAATCTAATATAACAATTCTATATAGGTTAAATTTAATCTGAGTATTATTTGCTTTTATTGCTAATTAAAAAGGAAATTGATAACAGGAATGATAATTTTTCGGATTTCTGATAGTTAATACTTCTGAAAGTTATATTTTTGTTTATTATTTGAACTTAATGGAACAGTTCTGTAATGTTTCGATTTAACGTAGGTAGTATTTCTATTATTGCTGGAAGTGAGAACACAGTTACCACTATCACTAGACTAACTATAATATAACATCATCTATGAAATTTCAGTCTTTGACGTTTTTAGAAAGTCTAAAAAAATTCAATCCTTTATTCAATTTTGTTTATTTTTTAAACATCCTGTAGAATATTTTATTACATTACAATCTGACTAAGGCAGCAGTAGCTACAGTTGTACGTTAAAATTATTTGGTGTTACATGTGTATAGTCCATAGGGACTTGGACCTGATGTGTATTTGCCATACTCCCTTCCTACAGTTCATTTAATTGAGAATAGATCTTGTCTTGCTTTATTCCCAAATATGTATCGAAAATCAAAAATCTCCGAGTCTAAAATAAATGAGACTAAAATCAGAAAAAACATTGATGTCATATAGGCATTATGCGAAATACAAAGTGTTTTAAAATGTATGAAGTAAAGGGAATACTTACCACCTTTTAGTAAGTGTGTTAGTCTAAAATGCTAGTATCATTTATTAAAGACCAGTGCTACGGTTTTAGTATAATTGTACTAAATTGGGTACATTTTCATTCATTTCAAAACGTAGTACTACTTTTTAATACACGCCCTATTTTCAGTATAAAATTGACGTTGACACACGCTTAGAAAGTTGGCCGTCTACTGATTAAAGTTTTAAAACAGTCTTCAGTTGACTTTATTACACTGTAACACAAGATGAAAAATACCTGAAGGTTACTCAGGTACAGAACCGAGTAACTCACTCAATTTTGTAACGTAAAACAAGAAAGGCCATTCAGGACGTTCTCTGCCATAAAATAGAAATTAAAGGCAACACATTTTCAATAATTAATAACTTGGAAATACAGACGAAATTTATGCGCTGGTTTTAGCAAATGAAAATCTGGGACTGATCCCCTTTCATTTTTTTAAACCAAAATTTTAAATTCTGCTCTTTTTTGCGGAAAATCGCAACTTCGTTTTCGAATTTTCAATTTTTTTTTATGAAACCCGAAGTCAATGATTTGATTAACCCGAAATAGGTCAATGATTCGATTATAGGATATTAGAAGAGATTATAAAGATTAGTTCGTTAGGTCCAACGGGTATCGACACCATGAGATTTTTTCCAAAAACAATGAACATTTTTTTTGTTATTAATAACCCTAAAAGTTACCTACGTTTAGACGTTGTTCAATAATAGTGACTATGCTTCAATACTGTTGACGGAACGTCAATAAAAGTACATTCATTTTAGTCTTTATCAATTTTATTGACGTAAATAGTTCTCAAGCAATATAACCCTTACACCAATATATTAAATAAATTCGATACTACTTCAATACTAATTACTGCCTAAGACAGGCCTCATTTACTTCTTACTTACATTTGAACCTTTCAATATGCCGATAAACCCTTTGTCAGAAACCTCCGTTTTATTGTGTTGTGCTGTTCCAGTCGGAGGATACGAAGCCTGCGACCGCCTTCGATCTCTCCTCCAGGGACCAGCCGAGCCCCCTGGACCTGCTGCCGTCGTCTTCGTCGCCTAGTGAACACCACGACCACGAGTGTTCCGAATGCGGTAAGAAGTACAGCACGTCGAGCAACCTGGCCAGGCACCGCCAGACCCACCGGAGCCCCGCCGACAAAAAGGCGAGGCGGTGCCCGCACTGCGACAAGATCTACGTGAGCATGCCGGCGTTCTCGATGCACGTGCGGACCCACAACCAGGGCTGCAAGTGCCAGTACTGCGGGAAGTGCTTCTCGAGGCCGTGGTTGCTCCAGGGCCACATCAGGACCCACACGGGTAGGTGCAGGTCTCAAAATGGAAAGGCGTGTAACGTGTATTTCTTTTTCCCCTTCGTCTTCATTGGTCATTGTACGCGGTTAGACGACTATAATGGAGTTATATGTCGAAATTTGCGCTTTGGTCGGTAATCGACTTTACTAAAGTTAAGGATCGGAATCCTCGAACGCCAGATTTTAGAAGGTACTGCCTTAGAGCTTCGGAGAGTTTAGACTCAGGAGATTATTGTCATAGTTCGTAAAAATAAAACACCATATTATTGCAGAGAACTTATTCTAGTAATAATACAGAAAGTATTGAAGATATTCAACAATATTTACAGTATGAGGGCGAAGAACGAAGTACGTGCTTCGAATAAGTGGATATTAAGGTCTTTATAACACCCACGATTTTTCGAGAACGACACTCTAAATACAGCAATTGTTTTAAAGACCAGGTATCCACGCATACTTTATGCTCTTTTTTGTAACTTTGAAATCATAAATACTGGCATTAATACTGTAAAATTGGAAATAAGAACTAAAAATATAAAATTGTTAAATTCGTAATCTGACATCACTATGCCTTTCGTTGTCATGTATACATTACAAGGATGTACATGTCATTAACATGGATTAACCATTCGAAATCGCAAAGTATGTTGAGGATAGATGAAGGGATCGATAGGAAATCATTTGTACTACATACCCGAACATACACGTACTAATAGCTAACTCCCCTCGCGTCGGTCAGTTCGATGAGACGGCGCACACTCAGTCGTCGAGTAGGCATTGTCGCACAATTCGTGTCACGTCCAATACTTAGATCACCTAGCCTGACACCTAGATACACACCACTTACCATACTTATCGTCAAAACAGGTGGACGGTCGCTCTGTTGTTGATTTTTGCACTACCAGTTTTCCTTATTTTATTCCAATTCATCAATTAACGGTGAGGGGTTAATGGGTCCTTTTTCTGAGCGCAGAAATTCACTTCGTTACAGGTTCTAACTCTAATCATGGTGGTTTTTCCAGGCGAAAAACCCTTCAAGTGCACGATCTGCAACAAGGCCTTC
Organism: Cryptocephalus primarius; assembly: GCA_963576515.1. Taxonomy (NCBI): domain Eukaryota; kingdom Metazoa; phylum Arthropoda; class Insecta; order Coleoptera; family Chrysomelidae; genus Cryptocephalus; species Cryptocephalus primarius. Next base: position 4,586,815 of record OY754941.1, read on the forward strand.
GCCGATAAGTCAAACCTGCGCGCCCACGTCCAGACCCACTCGAACACGAAGCCCCACGTCTGCGGCCGCTGCGGCAAGGCGTTCGCCCTCAAGTCCTACCTGTACAAGCACGAAGAATCCTCCTGCATGAGAATGAACGGCCAGGCGCGGCATGGCTCGAGGGAGGCGACGCCCGACAAAGGTGTCGCCTCCCCGACGCCTGTCATCGTCTCTCTAGACGCCGTCATCAAAGAGAACCTCATCCGGTCGCCGATGGTCTACAGGTCGACGGTCATATCGCCGAACCCGGAGAGGATCCTCTACTCGACCGTCAAGCACCCCTCGTCGGTCGTCCTGAACGCGAACAGGTTCGCCGGTGGGATGAGCGTCCAGGAGCAGCCGGTCGATTTCTCCTCGCAGAGGTCCGAGAGGAGATACCAGCTCGGAATGGCGATTGCCGTTTGAGTGTTCGTTCGTTTGTTCTAATTTTCGTTGTATTCCAAGAAATGTGGGACCATGTGTCGATTCCAAAATAAATCTTCCAGAAACGTACATGCCAAAATTTATCTAATTTTATCTTTCGGTTAAGGTTAACACTTCTAACAATGAGTCGATTAGGAAGCATCCTGCCACACTAATTGAACTTCTTACCAGTCAAAATAAATCTAGTCCGCTTTGTACTGGATATACGTATCCAGTCATGTTATTACAGTAATCATATTTATTGAAATTGAAACTCTCCTTGTCATTTTAGCATGGCCTACCAAAATATTTCTATTTAAGTTCGAAATAATTGAACTTATTTCCAGTAAAAGTAACCCGATCCACTTTACACTGTAAGCCTTATTACGGCTTGTCACTATACCTTCACTTTCGTCGAAAATATCACTAAATTTTTGAAATAAAATTTCTTCCCATTACTCTTGGATGGTCCATTACCCCGTGTTAAATCATTTTTGGTCATTAGGTTGATCAAATACAGGTATGTATAGATTGACGGAACACGTAAACAAGCTACCTTCAGTACGGTGCGAGATTCCCACCTAAATTCTAAAAAGAAAATCCTTAATCAAAAGGTAAAAAAAAATTGCATTTGTTAACAGGTAGATACCTGTTATAATTGATAATTGATAATATAATTGATGTTCAACCGATTACTAGTCAAGTTTATTTTGAAAAATGTCTTAAGTGAAAAATAGCTTTCCTGATTAGAGATTTCCAGAAAACGTTACCACGTTTATATGTTACTGTGAAAAATTGAAATACGGTATATTATGATTTCACCCTTACGCCGGGAAATGTAAACATGCACCAATGGGCTCTGGTAGATGTTGGAAAATGTAAATGGAAAGATGGTGATTTCCATCTTTCGCCAGAGCCCATTGGTGTAAATCAACATTCGCGGATTTAAGACCGAAATAATAATAGTTTCGGAAATAGTAAATTTCGATCAACGCAAGGGTGAATATCGAGATACACAGGGGAATATCAACATTCATCAATTAGGGTCTTTAACAATAACATATATTTTCCATCAATTTATACACACACTGTGCAGAAAAATATATGATGTCTTACAAAATTTATCCACTGTCATAAAAAAATCATTTTTCTAAAGAAATTATATTGATATCCTTAGATTTCAAGTAGTATATATAAAATGATCACACATTCCCAAATTGAAAGTGAATCCTTCATCTTTATTAGTAACATTTCCATATGTCTTGTTACATAGTAAATATTTCCCTTTACATGTATGAAGTTAAAAATATCTGGATTTAAAACAATTTCAAATTTATCTCTCACCCGAAATGTTACTTGCATTTTTGCTTTTTAAGTTCGCTGTCTTAATTAATATAGTCAGGCTGTAAACAGTAGGTAACAGATTTGTTCCCACAAGTCAAAGGTTCACGTTATAGTAACATAGAGGGTGAAAAGGTTCCGCTCTTCAATGTCGACCGTTTCCTGCGATTCCCTTTACAGCGTGTGTCGGCAATTATAATGTTGCCCGGTCATATCATATGCACCAGAACGGCATTTTTATGCTCTTTATAACAACACCTTACTGAATAGAGTTATAATTATTAAATATTATTAATTTATTAAATGTGCAATTATTCATTTCAAATTTTATGATTATATCGTTGTTTCAAACCTGTTTCAAGTGATATGTCGTAAAGTTTATAAAAATGCGATTTTGGCACACATGATTTATTTGATGATTAACACTTTATGATTTTATTATTTATGCTTTTATTTTAATGATTTTATTACAATTTTTTTGAGAAATATTTGCCAAACGTAATTATACAATCCGACCGAGCCGCATGATGAGCTAATTGCCGACACATGCTACAAAGATAGCTGCTAACGGCGGTCGAAATTAAAAAGCAGATTTTTTTCACTGTCTATGTTACTATAACGTGAAACAAAACTATGCCAAACATGTTATTTCAAGTCTTTTATGCATTTTCTTTTCGGTATTTATCATTCACATTATTGTCAGTATATAAATGGACCACTACAAATAACATGTTTTCTGCCTACTGGATAAACCTACCAAGACCAACCTACAAAAACAATTTAGGTAATTAACATTTATAAGAAATCTATAGTAAAATCCTGTTATATGATTGATTAATGAATGGCGCTTACGGTTTGGATCACCCATAAATAAAAAATATCGTTTTTCGTAAAATAGTTCATAGGTCGCTAACTGGACTTACACATTGAATAATTAACGTTGTTATCCACAGGCTTTTTTTATAACCAAAAATTTACTGCAGATTGTATTTACTTCAGATTTAAGTTCAGTCATCTATACTGCACTTTTAATCAATGTTATTGATTAATAAGTTTATCGCACATTTAATAACTGGTTATTTAATTCTATTAACCTTACAAATATTGTTCAAACGGTACCGTTTGTAACGAAGTACTATGGTTACCCAGTGTAAAATGATAATTTTTTTAACTCCGAATGTAATAATTGGACCTCTTTAAAGACGTTACAGTAGCGTGCATATTTTGGAGAATGCGCAGGTGTCAACCATTGACTGCATATTTTTCAATGAAATACTCATTTTTAAATTAAAGAGAGAATAATGACAATACAAATTTTAATGCTACTTTCATCGTAATAAAATTAGAACCCATGGTTTTATAATAGATTTTTTTTTATATATTTAACAAAATGAAATATTTTGACTCAAAAGTGACAATAATTTTATAACATATTTACTTATAAGTAACTTATTTTTTATTTATTTCATTTTAATTAATAATAACGTGCCTATACATACTGAAATGAGAATAAGCACACATGTATAATAGATACGTTATGGGGCATGTGCCACATGTGCCTTTTGAGTGTATTATGTAATAATAACTATATATTACTCTCGTGAATTCTCTGTGCCAACATATATTTATTTATTTATATATTTTCTAGGATAACTACATACAGAGTGACCACATTTTAAGTAATTTGTAATTTTGATCAATCTGTATGTAAAAGTAAGCTGTATTCAAAGGTGCTAATACGTCCAAGGTTATAGCTGAGTCCAAAGCGGCAGCTGTACTTAGGAATTTTAGATATTAAGAATTATATAGACGCACACCATATTTATTTGTTATTTATACGATTTGCTTGTTATTTTTATTTTATATAAACTTGTGCTATAAGCCATTGAAAACTCAAACAAAAAGTAAATTTGAACTTGAAATTCAACGATAATATTTTCGTTTTAGCACACACTGTATTTACGTTACCATGAGATAGTTATGTTCCCGCACTTCACATAATATCTATAGTATTTGCAGTATTTATTTCAAAAGAAGAAGTAATATTAGCCGATAATTCAACACTAGGTTTATTTTCTAACAGGGTCGTTATTACTATTATTATTTAAGTTAAACTTAAATTATTTATATTGTTTAAATATAGACGAGAGTGTTACTAGTCCTTTTTTGGGGCACGTTTCACGCAGATCTCTATTGCAGTGGAACCGTGCTGAGAGTCAATTTTAATTTAAGGTTTAGTTTTTGTACTAACACGAAATGCCCGTCAAACATGAAATTAACATTTTTGCAATAAGTCTGAATGTATTTACTTGGAGGTAACTCTAGCGGGTGTTGGTCTATTTTATTTTTGCGTATTTTTAGGTTTTAATTTGCTTTTTCGTATCGGCTAATGATATAAAACTCCTAGTCATTATTTTTTAGTGAAACTAACTGGATTTGTGTGATATATTACTCGCTTTTTTCGTAGACACTAGCGTTTTTTCTTTCTTTCGAAGGCCGAATGTTGCAATATTTAATATAAATTAGGTTCATAAGGTTTTTATAGATTTGATTGTGTGTGAAGTTGTCTTTAAGGTTTAGCCTACTTAATGTCAATTAGTTCGGTCACTTGACTTGAATCAGTAATGTAGTTTATGTCGTCAAAATGTATAACTGTAGGTTTTCTTTTTTGAAAAAGTTTGTCTGGCCAAAACTGACCAACAGTATTCAATAAAGCAATTGTGCCAGTGATTAGAAAAGTCGTAAATTAACACAAAATTGGTTTTGTAAAGTTTTGAAAGTACGTATTTGTAAAAATTTTAAAGTTTGTAAAAGATAATCTTCGATTTTTGTGACCACCGGCACATGTAAAACTGTTCATTCCCTTGAGTTGAGTAACATGTTCAGTTTCATTCCTGGTCTAAATTAATGTCGTGCAATTGTGTTTTATAGATATACATACATACATACATACATACATACTTTTTTACAATATATGTTTCCTAGAAAATGTTATTTTATTTCGCTAACGTTACTAACAAATAATTTAAGATTTTAAAGGTTTACATGGCGTTGGCAATTTGGACGCACAACTTGTTAGGGGTGCTTTATTAGTTATTAGTTATTTGTTATGGGGATCTAGATAAATAGTCTCAACTAGATTCTAAAAGCGTTTTAGGTTTTACTTCGAATAGTAGAAAGTCTGAATAATGCCGAAAAAACTCTAGGTATGTTTAGAATTTCAGAAGCCTAGAATGGTTTTAAAACTCAGCCTAGAAGTTTATAGAGGTTCTAAATCATTTCATTTTAATTTTAAGTATTAAGATAAAAAAATTCTAGAATTTTAAATACTGAAATTGCTTCAAAATCGAATCTAAGACGTGCTTGTAAGTTTCCAATTATTTCATTCTCTGAGGACCATAGAGAAATTAACTCGATTTTCTTAAACGGACACAGATAGATTCAAGAAGTTTTCTGGTTACAATGCGAACCAAAAAAAGTTTTGAATTTTGCTTAAAAAGTAAATCTAGAAGGTTTATGGTTTTCATAAGCTTGAATTTTAATTCTACTCATTAGAAAATTTTAAGGATCTAGGAAGAATCTTGAATGTTAAAATGAATCTCAAATAAAGAACACATGATCCAAAATTGCCTCCAAAGCAAATCCAGGCGGTTTACGCAAGCCCATTATGCCAAAAAAGCATTCAAGAAGTTTCTATCAGGCGTATCAACGCACAAATGTCTTTGTAAAATTTTGCTGGGACCCAAATTAGGTAAATATAATTTTTCCGTGTGCTCTAGGCCCTTTCAGATTTTGGGGCCTGTATGTTTCACATATACGGCACACTGCTATACCGGGTAACCCACCAAAAACTTATCACCCCGTATCTTACCACCCGAAATAATCAGTGAGCTTGCATCTGTAAAAGTAAGACGTTATGTTGTAATAAAAATTTCTTATTTCATCATTTTCAACTTATATATTTATTTACTTTATTACTTTCTGTAATTGTTTTTTGTTTTCCGTAATATATTAGAATCTTTTGTTAATTTGTGAATGTGACAAAGTCCGCGTTAAATCACTAAGACCGTTTAAAGTAACTAAGAGAACTGAAAATATTGAAGAGTGAAGTGCTCTTTAGGGCGCGTTTAGAGACAAATATTTCAAATGATAAATGTAGGCATTTAATGTAATAGTTCGGGTTAAATGTTTAGTAAGAATACGTAAAGCCGTTTTGGAAAAAATTGAGGAAAGCTTAAAGATTCAAATATTCAGTAATGTGCCCCTCAGGGCGATTTAAAAAAAAAAAATTTCACTGAAAATTAATGATATTAAACAAACTATGAAGTCTGCAATACCTGATGACAGCCGTTTTTAGGAAAATATAGAAAGACTAAAAATCCTCAAGAGGAAAGTGCCCTTTACAGCACATTTAGAAGAAGAAAAAACGTTTCAAACAAAAATTATAGGCTTTTAACGTAGTGGTTCAGATATAAAGTTAAGTAAGCATATGTAAAGTCGTTTTGGAGAAAGTTGAGAAAAATTCTAAATTTACAAGAGCAAAGGTAGATAATATGGATTAAATAGTAGAGTAAATAAAAAAATGTTGGAATATTTTTGAGATAACACGAAAATGACAAGAGTAAAGTACCCTTTGCCTTTAACCGGCATTAACCAAAATTGCAAGGATTCGAGTTTTCAGCGTACCAAGTCCATATAGACAGTTTCAACTTTTAACGATTTTCAGTTTCTGAGAAAAGTCGCCCACATACGCACACAGTCAGATATTTTTCCATAAACATGTTTTACGACCCGAAAACAATACTTTTATTTAAATGTTACAAAACTTCAATCAAAAAATGATTCCCTCGTAACAAGGGGTTTTATGAGGATGGGAAAGATGTAATTTCTTCCAAACTAAGAAATGGTGTCCTGTGTGATCTTTAGGAACTATTTGGTATATGTAGGTCTTATTTCGGCTATTATGGAGATGGCTGAAAGGACCACAGTCGACAAAACCCAGAGTGTTGATCTCTATATTTCTCTAGGTATAATTACGACACAGTTACCCTTATCTGCCTTGAAAAGGATAAAATCATGTTTCGACAAGTTCCGTTTTTTGACACCCAACTTAATCAATTTATTATGATTCTATTACGAGTGGATTGGATTTTAAATGTAGTATTTTTGCAATATATGAATAAAGAATTTTTATAAAAATTTCATAAATAATTGGATTAAACTTTACCAGTTACATTATACGATATTATTGTAATGATTCTCTACAACTGATATCAAAACGTCGTGTGTATCTTATTAGGTCGATTCCGTTACATTTTGAAAATCCTAAAACGGCCGTTATCAATCTGGATCAGGCAAACCGTAAAAGATTCGATATTAAACTTCACATTTCGTAAACTAAATGAAATAAATCAAATATCTTGGCGTTCCGATATCTCTCGTAGGGGACACCATCGTGTCAGGGGTCACTCGTAAACAGGAATAGATCCAGCATTTCTTGATAGACCGCAAAGCGGTCAGATCGTTCCATGGAGCGTCTCGATTTTCTCAGTGCACTACTGGTGTTCTTCGGCGTCCAGGTCGTGCACCTGCAGCAGGACCTACAGGTGAGTAACCACACGCAGGCACTTTACCATCTGCGCACCGGCCGTAACGTCGTAACGTGTCACTTTTATAATTCATTATTTTGATTAGTAAGTGTAAATAACGGTTATCGGTTCAATTAACTTAGATATTTTGGCGCCACTTTTCACGATTAGCTTCACACTTAATTTCAAAACATAACGTGCGTATGTGTTTAGGTTACTTCTTACGTCTTTTAAATTTTTAAATTCGAACGAAAGTAAATCTCAGAATGAAATACTGTTGTTAAGTAATAAACGAATAATATTAATCAATAATATCGACAATACTAATAGAGTATTTAAAAAGTTTCATTTAAATTCAGACTTATGATAATTTAATAAAAGCGGAAAATTTACAAAAGTGCGTTATGTTTAGTTACCTTTTCAAAGTTGTTTTAATTGAGCCTCTTACGGTACGTTCTTACAAATTATTTTTATTTGCTTTAAGTAAACTATTTATGTATGTTCGTAAAATGCCTAAAGATGAATTTTGTTTCAATTTTGGTTTGTCATAATTTGTCGACTATGAACGAAGTTAAAAAATGTTTAAAGACTGACAGATTGGTCCTAATACATTTTTTCCCAAATTGTTACCAAAGAATTAGTCTAAAGAGACATTATCCTTCAAAAGCAATGTGTCTCGTAATTTTAAAAAATTATGGATATCAAAGCACAATTAGCTTGAATTTCTAAGTTTGCGATTTGATATTCAAATAATTTGGATTTATTTCAAAAACCTAAGAATATTATTATTATTATTACTGTATACGTAACCGTTCAGATGATAAAATTAATTTTTTTTTAATAAAAAAGACCAACGAGGGTCCAATTAACCAGTTTCGCTCATAATTAGCTTCTTTTTAATTTCTAATATTTTACAATAAAATTTGTTTACTATCCGAGATATTTGGGTCATGTAAAACATCTGATAGATGACGAATTGAACTAATTTAATGAAAAATGTAGGTCATGTTTATACAAACAAAACGACAGAGGAGTCGAAAGCTCGCATAAATTAACAAATTGCTCCGAAATTAAGGTCCATGGTAGTTAATCGACCGGAAAACCATTTTTATTTACTAGGCTAGCAGTAAAAACCGTGGAACGTCCATGAGGATAAGAACGTCATTCCTTTCACTTCCGCCAAACATTGCATTCGATATTATTTCCATATTTGGAACTAAAAATATGTTATCAGTCGACAATGTATCTTAAAACTCTATTGACGGTTCACTGGTTAATGTCATGCTCTATTTTATTGTTTAAAAAGGTTTCATTGATTATATTTTTAAGGCAACCCGAGAACATTAAATCATTAAAGTATAAATAAATCGATTGTTCCTAAAGCGGATGATTGTGAAAAGGAATTTATTGATTTATGCAGCAATTAAAATAACAAAATCCAAGTTAGTACTGGAAACATATTTAAAAAGAACTTAAAAATTTTAATGAAAAGTTTGGAAGAAATTATTAATGTTGCTGAAGGACCCATTTATTTTACTTCAAGAACTCATTACGTATTTTAAAATGTTTTTTTTTTTAAATTTCAACACTGGAAAATACTTCAAACCGAATCCTTTCGTGTTTCTTAATTTCATAAAACCTTCTTCGATACTCTTTATATAAAAGTACTCGTTTGAACAGTCGGGGTATTTTATTAAACTTCGATACTGGGGAATACTTCAAACTCAATCTTCTCTTGTATCTTTGCTGGAAATATTTATCACAACGTTTGGAGAATCTTACTTTTGTTTGGAGGTTTCATCTGAGAGTCTGGAGGGGCTTTTTCTTAGAGACTGAAGAATACCCCAAGTTTATCCTCATGTTTACATGTTGGTTATTTTCGATTTAAAGAATTTTAAAAAGTTTAAAGGATTTCTTTGATTCTTTTGATATAAAAGAAGGATCGAATAGTTTCTTCTGAAAATTGAACACTTTCGAATCTTCGTTATTTTTACTTTGCCACATGAGGTAGTCATATGATGAGAAAGTAGTCGGGTCAATTTTCGGCATTTGAGATAGACATTTCTGGACGTTTTAAAAAACATGATTTTGGAAAAAAAAATTAGTTATGTGTATGTATGTGGTCGACTTTTTCTCATGAACTGTAAATAGTGAAAACCTGAAACTTTGTACTTGGGCCTGGTTCTCTGAAAACTCGAATCCATGCTTTTTTGGTTAAAATCTGTTAGACAAACGCCACTTCACTCCTTTTATTCTTCTATTATCTCGAAAACTGCTCCGTTTATTAAACTCTGTATACTCAATCTACTGTTTATTATATATTGACAATCATCACCATTACCTTGACTGATCTTCGCTGAAAGGCCCATTGCCCTTGTTTATTTTCAGTTTTATTAAAAACATTTTTAGTGATTTATTCCAGACTTCTCAATTCGAGTTAGCTATTTACGTTACCCATACTTTTATTTAAAACTTTTTTCCTTAAATCGTCCTAAAAGCCACTTTATTACTGAGTATTTCCGAAGAGTTTAACTTACGTGTACTAACATACGTGTCTCACAGAGAAAGTTACATGATGGATACATCGTTAATTTTTTTCTAAAATGCGTACGCATCATTGGTGTACATTGTGAAAAATAACAAAAATTTAACTTTTATAATATAGATGTTGTTTTTTAAAGGCGCCGTAAAGGGCACTTTACTCTTAAGAATTTTCAGTTTTTCTTAATGTTCCTAAAAAACGACTTGATTTATTTCATATTTCGTAATTTGACTTAACTGCAGTAAAGAACACTTTATTTTTGAGGATTCTTAATTTTTCTTAAGTACAAGTATGCACAGATACAGTATTTAGTATTTTACATAATATTTCGCACACAATACATAGATATTTTAATTTGAAGTACTTTGCTTTTAGCACAAACTTGGTCTCGCCGGTCCTATCTCCATTGTATTGTCATGTGCCGGACGGAACAGTTTACCCACGATTTTATTTACCTCGAAAAAAATTTTTGTACATACTTCGACATTTTTGTAGTTAAACACTAAATAGATTTTCAAAGTCTAAGTAAAACGTTAAGTTTAGCACCACATAGTTTTTAATACACCACTAATTAAATAATACTTATTAACTCCAAATTTTTTACGACATACTCGTGTTTACAGTTTCAGAGATGTCCAATGCTCTACTTATAACTTCACGTTCGATCGAGTGCTCGGCTTTGAGCTGATTTTTGAGTGCCGAGCTACAGACGTTTCGCGCGTTCAGATATTTGAAATTTAAAATTGGAGAATAAATTATGCCTTTAGATCAACAAGATAAATACTTCTTTTATTTGATTTAGCATGTTGGGCAATTTCTTGCAGAAAATTTATATGGAAAACTTAATTTTAGCCTTAATAATAGTCTTAATTTTGTTGAAGCCAAATGTTTGTATTCTGGACATCGGCTTCCTCGAAACTTTCTGAACTAGTTGTTCCTGCAAAAATTCTAAATATTCAGCTCCACTGATATTTTCTTGGAAGAAAATTAATCCTATTACACGATCAACCAACTCAATCAAAACCAACAATCCCTGCCCAAACATTGACATCTTCTTGATGTTGAGGGTGGCCTTCCCTCATCCAGTGTGGTTGTTGTCTGTCCAATAACGACAATTTTGACGATTTACCTCACCATTTAACGTAAACGTTGATTCGTCTGAAAACAGGACGTTTTCTATGTTTACAACATTTCTGTCTAGTAAATCCATATTTTGTTCGCAAAACTCAAGTCTTTAATCCGGATCATCTTCGGTGAGTTTCTGGAGGATTTTCATTTTATAAGGATGAAATTTTTGAGTTTGAAGAATTCTCGTTACTGAAGACTGGCTAATTTCGAGTTCCCTAGCTATCTGGCTAGTGGAGAATTGAGGATTTTCTTGAACAGAGAGGAACATTCATTTTGATTTCTTCATTGAGGGCACTCTGACGATGATTATTTATTTTCTTAACTGCCCATTTTCCCGAAATTGTTTTTCAATCTTGTTTATGGTACTCCGCGATATGGATGGTAAATCAGGATACTTCTCTCTGAATAAATGAATAACTTCATTTTGTGTTCTTGTCCTATCTCCGTAGCCAATCATCATTAAAACTACAATCTTGTAAATTTCAGTTAAGTACGGCATTTCGTTCGATTTTTCAACAAACGTTGTTTCTTACATAACGACAAACTAATAAATATCCTGGCTCGATACGATGCTACCCTCCTTACTTGTTTTCTTTTAAATTTTTTGTTTGACATTGTCAACATCAACCCATTTTGACAAAAAATGATAAACAAATACCTGTTGACATTCCATTTTTAAACTGCCTGAATTATTTTATTGGGTTGAATCAGATTCTTTAATTTTTCGAATTAGGTTATGTTTGTTAAATATCTTTTAAACGATAAGAAATAAAAGATTAGATGGTTGGTACACATGTGTAATTTGATGTACCCTATAACAATGGTCGTAAAAAAATTAGTATTGCCATTTAAAAAAAGTCAATGACGTCATATCTCCAATTTGGTGCATGCTGTATAACATTTTCTTACATAAAAAAGAGCGTAATTCAAAATATTAATCGATCTGTCCGAGCATATTTCCAATAAAAAAACTGTCTTTGATTTACCGACTTTATTGCAAGTTAGAGACTCGCACTATATACAGTTTTATATTTGTATACAGTGACTGTATATATCGACTGTTAAAATATTTTTGGCAGCATTCATGATACAAAAACTGATCTATAATTTGATATCGATGCATGGATTTTTAGAGAATTAAAAAAAAACTAAAACATAATTTTTATTACTCAACACTATTATGAAATTACAGAACCATATGATTGATGTTACGAGCCAGATGCCTACATCTCTAACATTCTGTTTAATATCAGAGGAGTCCATATTTATAGTCTTCGATCACACTAATCTATTTATTTCCATCTACTTAAATGAGGCTATTGTTTGAGGTGGATGTGATTTACAGTACCTCCTCATCCATATAAATCAAGCAAAGACAAGTGGATTTTCAGATCGCACTGTCTTTACATTAAAAATGTAAAATGCTGTTTTTCTCAGAATTAATACAAAATCATTTTTCAGGCCGTTGCAATTAACGGAACGCTAAAAAATAACGGAAGCCTGAAAACGCGCATGCTCTATGATTATCAAACGGTAAGTTCGACAAACTTTTCAATATCATCGCCATAAACATTTAACATTTCTTTTCATTGAAGCACGTCGTAGCGTACAAAGACTTAACCGAATCGAAATGCCTGTTGGAGTTCCTGAACAGCAGCGGTGGCGGAGAGAGCTTAATAAGTAGGTGGAAGTCAAACGATAAGAAGAACAGCATAAACAAACACAAGATCTATAGCAAACTGCTGTCCAAACGGCAGGTAAGTGGATGCGCAACAATAAACACGGCCACGTTGTGATATCTGGCAACACCCGGATTTACACAAAATTGTCAGGAAACACTATATATGTGGTCTTCATATCATTTGTGGTTCACCCAGGTGAGGAAAATCAGTACTTTTGTTTTAATTACAATTTGAATTTCTGCTTTCCGAATGTTTACAAATCAACCATTGTTCACGTCATAGAGGGACGGAACGCATGGAAAACGACAATTACTATGTGGCCGAAAGATATCCGCTTTAAGTGCAGTAAGGATGCCTTCATGGGCAGTAGGAGCTGTTTGGAGTGTTACCATTTCAGCGTCAACAAACGGCCCTCTTCAGGGCTACAAAATTAACACATATTTCGATAAATACATTTGACTTGGTTTGAATGTACAGAGTCAAGGTTAGATTGATGGAGTTTGTTTGTATTATATAAAAATATTTGAAGAATGATGAGAAGACACCATAGTATTTCAATATTAATTGCATAATTAATGTTGGTATGTCTATTTATATTCTTTTCAGATGTGAAAATTAAGTGGCCAATTCACCATAAATCGAAATATTTGCAGTTTGCATGTGCGCATTCGTCAAAAATTGGAACTGTTTAAATATTTATCTTTCTCAATTTATGCATTTTCCTCACCTGGCACCTCAAAAACGTTATCTACGAGCAGTATACAGTGTTTTCTCTAAATTCTGTGGAAATCCGAGTGTTGCCGGCTATCCCAACGCGACCAAAAACACTACCACCGACACGTACATCAAGCCTTAAAAACGTTTATAGATATGGAGGGTTGCAGGAGAAAGGATAACCGAGTTTTGCAGGGGCTTTCCCACTTACCTTATCACCGACGGCGACGCCGGCGTCGTGTACCTGAAGGACGTCTCCGAGGAGAACAGCATTTGGAGCGCGAGAAGGAGGCGACGACGACAGACCTCGCACTATTTCAGGGGAAGAGTCAGGGGACAGACCCAGTCGCAGTACTTGAACTTCGGGAAATCGGATGAGAGCGGAAAGGCCGAGGCAGAGTCCACCTACGAGGGATCCAAAGCAGTTGTTAGTACGTAGTATTAGAAACAAATTGAACTTACCTACTTTGTCTCTTGCAGGGGTACCCAAATACTCAAGTTCATTCAAAACAAATTTAATATGACGTCATTCATGGAGAAGCTAACACTGTTGTCGTTAAATACCTTTTCAAAAAGACAGTTGATAAACTGAATAGTTTTTACGGCTGTATTTATGCAAACCAAAAAGTTTAAAATCGCGAAGTGTAATGCAAGGGCGTCGCCAGCCGATGGCGCAGGGGGGGGCAAGTTGACTTTACCTACTACAATTCATACTTTTCTCATTCTCTATGAATGAGAAAAGTAGGTATGAATTGTAGGTATTCTGTGACAGTACAGAGTCCAATGTGTAAAGCTACACGAGCACGAGCTCTTGACTATGCAATAAAAAACTTTTAAGAGTGGAATTGGTGACTTCATTCGAGTTTCGACGCACGGGAATGATTGTTCAAGGCTTGAACTTCAAGCAAATCAACTCAAATACTTAGGACTTTGGTTGCATTATATTTGGCAACTTTTTTAGAATCTCTAGGGGGGGGCAGCTGCCCCTCCCTGCCCCCCCTTGGCGACGCCCTTGGTGTAATGTAAACAAACATTCAACGGTGCGATCAGACATTCGACGTTCGGTCGAATATACAAAGAAACCGACAATGGCGGTCACGATTGTCAACTGAAATAAACACAAATAATAGTGGTTTGGCTACGCTCCACTACAGTTGGTTCATAAATGACGTCAACGGGTCATATAAAACCAAATTTGTTTAAAATGAACTTCAGCAAAGTAGGCATGAACAGGGAAATATGCTTTCTGGTGCCCTAAAGTAGTCGATACTCTCTAAGAATTGCTTTAAAAGTTCAAAATATTTTTCAACAATAGATTCGTCCGAGTTACATTTCACCAAAATTTAATACCCGTTTTGTTTGACTTTATCGATATACATTTTCCTTGTAATTTTAAATTCTTATTTGACAAATAATGATCCAAACATATGAAATGTTCCTTGTAACTATGCTGTGTTTGAAATTCAGATTAATCAGTTTGGTAAATGAACATTTTCCGTCGACTAAACTCGATACAAAACATTTAAACCTTTATTAAACATAATCCAGTTCTAAAACTCTTTTACCTTATGTGCCCCAGGTGGGAGAAACGGAATGGGACAGGCTCAAAGTCAGAGCATGCCGATGGGTTGCGAGGACTGCTTCGGCGCTGGGTACAACCAGGAGCAGACTCTCGCGATTGGCAGGAGGCCCCAAGAACCATTGATCCAGGGCCCGATCGGCCCTCCAGGTGTCGGTGGTGAGGAAAGCGGCAGAAGGACTCCTTTTCCAGAAGGACCTGTGGAGGGCATAACAGTCGGAGGACGTCTAGGAAGTGGACCCGGATCATCCTGGCCACCCGGTGGGGGATCTGGATCAGTCGGAAGTCCAGGAGGCTATAGTACAGTTGGAGGACCTGGAGTTGGAGTAAACAGAGGAACTGGAGGCCACGGTAGAGTCGATGGACCAGGGACAGGTGTAAGTCCAGACTATGGTAGACCTGAAAGTGCAGGAGCAGATGGGGGCTACGGAAGAGTCGGAGGACCGGGGACTGGCGCAAACGGAACTCCTGGAGGCTACGGCTCAGTTGGTGGACCCGGAACAGGTAGAGCTCCAGGCCACGGCACAGTAGGTAGACCAGGTACAGTCGGAGGTCCAGGAGCAAATGGAGTCTACAGTCCAATCGGCGGACCTGGGGCAGTCGGAGGCACAGTTGGTGGATCTGCAGCAGGTGGTGACTATGGAACAAATGGAGGCTTTGCATCAAGCGGTCGACCTGGAACAGGTGGTGATTATGGAACCAACGGAGGCCCTGGGACAGTTGGAGGTCAAGGAGGCTACGGCTCAGTTGGTAGACCTGGGCCAGACAGGGATGCAGGAGCAGGTGATGGCCACGGAATAGGCAGCGGAACTGTAGTCGGAGGCCCCGGGGGCTATGGAACAGTTGGTAGACCTGGAACAGGTACAGGTCCAAGATTAAATGGCGGTTATGGAACAAACGGAGAGCCCGGAGGCTATGGCACAGGTCTCGGACCTGAGGCAGGTGCTGATCAGGGAGCAGGTGGTGGTTATGGTACTGTAGGGGGACCCGGAGCAGTGGGAAGTCCAGTGACAGGTGGCGCTTATGGAACAAACGGAGGGCAGGGGGGTTATGGCACACTAGGTGGACCAGGAACAGGTGGAGGTCCAGGAGCAGGTGGTGTTTATGGCACTGTAGGGGGAACCGGAGCAGTGGGAGGTCCAGTGACAGGTGGCGCTTATGGAACAAACGGAGGGCAGGGAGGTTATGGCACAGTAGGTGGACCAGGAGCAGGTGGTGGTCCAGGAGCAGGTGGTGTTTATGGCACTGTAGGGGGACCCGGAGCAGTCGGAGATGCTGGTGGCTATGGAAGAATTGGTAGGCCCGGAACAGGTGCGGGCCCAGGGACAGGAAACGGTTATGGAATAAACGGAGGGCAGGGAGGTTATGGCACAGTCGGTGGACCTGAAACAGGTGGAGGTCCAGGAACAAGTGGTGGATATGGCACTGTAGGAGGAACCGGTGCAGTCGGGAGTCAAGGTGGCTACGGAACAGTGAGCGGACCTGGAGCAATCGGGGGTCAAGGAACCTATGGAACAGGTGGAGGCGCCGGAACGACAGGTGGTGGAGGAAGGGCTAGACCTGGTGCGATAGGCGGTTATGGAACAGCTGGTGGTGCAGAAGCGATTACACATCCAGGAGCAACTGATGCCTCAGGGTTGATGGGAGGCGCAGGTGGAACATTCGGTGGGCAACTCAATGGAGAATATCTAAGCCATGGTGGACAAGGAGGGTCGTTTACGGGAAAGTTTACGGGGCATTATCAGACCCACGGGTCCGGGCAGTACGACGCAAGAGGTCAGCCCTTGCGTTCGCCACAATATTCGCATGGGCAAGCACTCCCAGGAACAGAAGTACCTGCTGCTACTGGAAGCACTTCACAAGGTCCAAATATTCCTGGTTATGGTATTCATGGAGGATACACCTCTGGAGGTGTTCCATTAGGCCCTGGACAGGTGACAAATGGAGTTCCAGGACAACAGATTCCGGGACAAGTTACACCTGGGCAATTTTCACCGCCCGGTCAAGCGCCACCCGCTCAATATGTTACTGGGCAAGGGCAATACCTGCCTGGTCAAGGACCTCCTGGGCAACACGTACCAAGTCAAATACCTCCTGGGCAATATGGTTCAGGACAAGGGCCTCCTGGACAGTATACGCCTGGACAATATGTTCCCGGTGGACATTATACTTCAGGGCAAGGACCGCCTGGACAGTTTGGGCCTGCTCAAAAACCGTTTGGAGTATACAGTCCTGGACAATTTGCACCTGGACAAGCATCTCTTGGACAATATGCACCTGGACAGGCATCTCCTGGACAACATCCACCTGGACAGGCGTCTCCTGGGCAATATGCACCTGGACAAGCATTTCCTGGACAATATGCACCTGGACAAGCATCTTCTGGACAACTTGCACCTCAACAGGTATCTCCTGGACAATATGCACCTGTACAACAATCTCCTGGACAATATGCACCTGTACAACAATCTGCTGGGCAATATGTACCTGCACAAGCACCTCCTGGACAATATGGTTCTGGCCAAGAGAATGGGCACATTTCTTCCGGGCAACATGAAACAGGACAAGCAGTCCCTGGGCATTATGCACCTGGACAAGGACCACCTGGCCAATATGTATCTGGACAATATTCACCTGTACAAACATCTGCTGGGCAATATGGTCCTGGTCAAGTACTTCCTGGACAATCGGCACCTGGGAATGGTCCTTGGGCCAATGGGCAATACTTACCTGGACAAGTACCACCTGAACATTACATTCCCGGTCAAGTATCCCCTGAACAACTCACAACTGGGCAAGCTCCTCCTGTTCAGCGTGTTCCTAGTCAAGCTATTTCTGAGCCCTATGGAACTGGTCACGTTCCTCAATATGGCCCGGGTCAGTTGGTAGGTGAACAGGGTCCTCAACAAGGAGTTCCAGGGCAACTAATAGGGGTAGGAGGCGATCAGACAGGAAGTCGATACGCTGACATGTCTGGGAAAGAGGCGATCCCAGACGACGCTGATTCCCAGGTCCAGACCTCCGTCCAACAGGTCGATAACGGCACGCTTGCGCAGGCGCAAGCCCAGGGAAAGTACCAAGGCGGTACGGCGCAGTCGCAAGTCTCCGGGACGTATACTGGCTCCGGTTCGTTCAGCGCGTCCGCCGGATCGGACGACGGCCTGAGAGGTGCCCAGACACAGGTCGAGGGCGGCGCCGACGGCGCAAAGAGTTCTGCCCAGGGCAGGGGCGGCTCCGGTCAGTCTCAGGCGCAAGTCGCGCTTTTTTCCGACACCGGGAACACGATCTCCAGTTCGCAGACGTTAGGTCTTAGTCACGGGACGCAGTCGCAGGTACAGGCATCTGAGAAGGGTGGTATGGCGGACGCGCAAGCGAATGGACCGGGGAACACCGCATCACAGGCACAGATAGGCTTCGCTCCTTACGATGAAAATGACGACGATAATCAAACGACACCGTTCAGGGGTGGAGGGACGGCAGGGGCTCAGAGCGGAACCTACTCGGGGATGACGCAGGCGCAGATCCAGGGAAAGTTTCGGTACGGCGTCAAGTACACGGGGGCGGCGCAAGGCACGTCAGGCACTTTGAGAAATAGTTCGGTGGCCGGACCATTCAAGCCACTGAATTATATTTTCAACACTTCCGACGTGGTTAGGGCGGAGAAGCAGTCGCAGAAGCAGGTATCGTACGCGCAAAAGCCTCCGGAGTACTCTGCGCTCGTCAGAGGGTATCCTGCCAGCATCACCAGCACTACTACCACCACCACCACCACCACCACCAGCAGTCCATACCTCCCATCGTTAACCAAAACCAATGGTGGTGATGTGGAAGAGGAGGACTATGACGATGACGAATACGACGACTACGAGGACGACGGAAAACCCGAGACCAAAAGTATCTCCCAAACATCGAAAAGTCAGAAGCAACACATCGTTCTCGATCCTCTGGAGGATCATGACATGGAGAACCTGGACGCTACCGTACACCAAAGCCGGGGGGGCGACATCCTGAGCGAGGGCATGGTCATTCAGCCGGGTCAAACGATCCCGAGTATGCCCGGGTACAGAATACCGTCCGGGTTTAGAGGCACCGTCAAGTCAGTCGCAAACGGTAGGAACACTTATACCGTAGGGAAGTACTCACAGGCACAGAGCGTAACGTTGTCCCCTGGGACGGGAAAGATCATGTATAAGAAGCCCGTATACGCGGTGTCTTCGAGGACAGGCTCGCACAGCGGCCAGTACAGCTACGGATCGGGCTATACATACCAGCCGTCTCACCAACCGGTCAGGTATCAGCTAAAGAACGGGAAGGTTTTGCCGAATTTCGTATCCTCCGTTAAGTCGGAAACTGGGTCGAAGAACCCCTACACTGGCGTGAAGACTCCTAGCGTTTATTACACGCAGTCGTCAAGCTGCGGAATCTTCACGAATCAGTGCGTTTTCAGTAATGGTAAAAAGATGTGTTTTCCGAAAATAAAGACGAACCCAGATGGAACCATCATGGGGTGCTGAAATGTATTACGTACTTAGATTAATTTAACTTCATTATTTTTATTTTCCAGCGTCACGACGCTACCTAGCGAAAGAAATATAAGATTAAATAGAATGTATACAATAGATAGACTTAATACAACAGATACAATGTCTATTACTAAATAAAATAGCGACTTACCATTGCAATTAGAATAACTGCATATAATCATTTGAGTCTTGTATCAATCAATGTGAACTAAAGTGAATGCAATTTTTTATCAAATCATTTTGGTCAGTTAGTTGACGTTGAAAAATGAAAAGGTTTCTATTTAAGTTATTGTATAACAAATTGTAAAATAAAATGTCTATAGCTATTTTTTTCTATTTTGTTATGTTCCCTCTTGGAAATACGAAAGGTAGTAGAATATACTTAACACGAATAAAGTTTGTTAAATGACAAAATGAGTTAGTAGATGAAAGAATGAATGAACGTTTTTACCCGCCTGCACACCTGTATTACTTATTTATGAAAAATGTTTGCTTATTGACCAATACAATTTACCGGATATTTGTAGAAAAACACTGCTGAATTTACTCTCTACCACAGGCAACAGAGTTTCGTGATATAAATTTTAAGAGCAATCTACTTGCGCGACTTTGTTTTAAATATCCTGTAGATGTTTAAAACTCGTATCCTAGCCAAAATTTCGCTCTGAGTGATTTGTTATCAACAGATATAACCAAAAGAGTGTTTTGGGGTGTCAATGGAGTGTGTAGAGAATTAAAAAATCTCCAAAATGGTGTTTTGTAGGCCTTGAGCAAATCATTTTGAACCGAGAAAAACCGGAAAAAATAATAAAAAATAACTTGTTAAAAAAAGCTTTGTTAGCTTTGTTAATTTTTAATATTGAGGGAACATATTTTGGAAAATGATGGCTTATTGTCTACTTTAAACAGGTGTAACATAAAATTTACGACATTAATAATTTTTGCATAATTGAAATTTCAAAAAAATAGGGAATTATTTTGCAGAATAGAATAGAAAGTAGAAATCAAAAGCTTTAGTTCGCCAATCTTCAATTTTTGTAAAGAGTGATTTTAATATGCTAAAAATCCTTCTGAACATTGCGAAAACCGCGTTAATTCGAATGCGAAGCCAAATTTTTAGCATGTCAAAACCATTTCTTCAAAAATCGAAGATATGCGTAATATATTAGATAAGAGGAAAGATAAGGTTTTTGATTTCTACTTTCAGAACCCGTGTGGTAAACTATAATCAGAGAATTACACCCAATAGGATGCATTTTTTTTAAAATATTGCCATAATTTCTTTACAATGCAATTATTTAAAAACTACTGTTGCGATAAGTTTCATTTTGCTCCAGTTTAGAGTAGACATAATAAACTAGCATTTTTTCGAAATACCTTTAATTTTAAAAATAATCCCTCTAATAACCTCATTTCGGATTCTATCACGTCTCAATGTTCTCCAAGTAATCCATCTTTGTAGCCAAAATTTTATTTACTTACTTCCAAACTATTGCACCGTATATAACGACACTTTCAACAATGGACTTGTAAATGCACCATTAAAATCTCTCCAGAGGAAGTCCCTTAATTAAGTCTTCTGCGTATGCCTCTAGTTTAATTGAATTAAATAAACAGATTGAGGTGGATCACAACATAACTGAAAGAATAGAAAACTTAGGTAAATTCTGCATCAATTAACTAATAAATACTAGGAATTTGCCACCAAACTAAAAAGCATTGCATCGGTACAGTTAAAAGTAATTTGTCATCCAAAAGCAAAACATCCATTATTTTTCCAAAATTCGAATACTAGAGAAAAATGTAATGTAGAAAGTTGAAACTTATTTTGCTGCTAAAAGTTGCTGCCTAATCCACATTTCAGTCTATCCCGCCCGTTTCCATTTTAAAACTCATAAGCTTGTAATGGAAATCTGTTTTATTACAAACCAATAAATTATATTCAGTATATATAAATTATAGACAAAAGATGTACAAGTTTTTACAAGTATAAAAATATAATAAATTAAATGAACACACGGCTACAAGTAAGACGGTTGTGTAAAATTTAAACAGTAACTTAAAATAAGGTCACTTTTTTATAGCTGCTTATGAGTACACGTGGTAAGAGGAATTATTCATATAATAAGTAAATATTTGATTAGTGTGATCGGTTAATTTAATTCGTTTTAGAACAAGATTGTTATAGTATGAAAGTTCGTTAAGAGGATTCAGTTTCTCTAGGATTAGTCCAGTACTTAAACAACATATTGTATAAAAATTTAGCAACACATCAGAATAAGCACTCATTTCATACTCTAAATCTAATCATGTCCAAATTTAAATTTTACGAGTTGGAAAATGAAATCTGATTTTTACTGAATATGGTAGCCTATATGAAAACTATATCAAAACACCACCATATATTTTTTCACATAATTAAGCCAAGCTTTTTTTTTAAATATGACTTCTATATTATGTATGTACATCTGGAAACTGAATCATCTTACTGCATTTCTTTTTAATAAGTTCGCGATTGTTCTCATTTGGTGAGGAATTTTAAAATTGCTTTTCATGTTTTAAATAATAATTAACTATATTAGGTACAAGGTATTCTTAAGGCTAGATAAATTCATTTATATCATTGTCACTACAATCGTCTGCCACGGTTTCTCGGTGAGAAAGCAAACTGGAGGAACTACAGTTACGTAACCTGGAAGGAACGTAAACAAGTATATCAATAACTTTTAATTGCTACTAAATACACTCAACATTATAACAAAAGGTAAAAACAAAACAACAATTCTAATTGCAACAAGATTAAAATTATTGTGTAAAGATACAATTAAAACTTTAAATGTAAAAACTACCATTACATAAATATTACATTACTGGTAGTATTCATTAAAACTGAACAAATTTTTATTACTGTACATGCAGTTATTATTACAAAATAATCTGCCTTTCATCATGCATTTACTTCCAGGAAGTCATAATATATTTACTAACATAAAATTAACATTTTTTTCACTTATTTAAATGGTTGCAGTAAAACAAACCAATACTTACACATTCGTTTTCATCATACTGGGCCATTTCTTCGCCACCATCTTCTTTTTCCAAACTGATAAGTTAAGAAGGAAAGTTAGTACCAAGTCGTTAAAATTATACCTATGGCGAGTACCCTCAAGAATGTAGAACACTATTGGATCAAATTTAAACTACAGAGAAGGAAACTCAACTAAAAGATTACCGTTACCCAACTGAACCTCAAATCCCCTTCAAATCAACCTTCAATAACTACTAGAGAGTAATGGTTCTTACCTCGTATGTAAATGCTGGAGTTGTATCTGGAAGTTATCAACTTGCTCTTGGAGTTCATCATTAGTCCTTTGCATTTTCCTAAAATTATTCGTTGCTGTGTCGAGTTCGTCTTCAGCTACTGCCAGATCCCTCTTCAACTCCTCTACCCTACTTCTCAACTTCTTCACTTCCGTCTCGTATTGCTCCGCTCTCCGTACCGCATGAGCCAACTCTGTTATTTTATCCTGGACCATCTTCTTTAATTTCGTTTGGGAATGCTTCAGTTCTGTGATTTCCTAAACAAGTTTAATCCAGTGAGTTAACATGTTCTTATTAGAAAATTTGTGTATGATGTAATATATTGCATCTAAAAAAAATTATGTTTGTAACATACTTTATTTTTATCGCTGAGCTCTTGCTGCAGGTGTCTTAATTCTGCATCGGAATTGGTCAATGGACGGCCTTTACGTTCCAGTCTCTCCTGTAAATCTCTTAGTTCACTCCTGAGTTTCTTATTTTCCCTATCCATTGACAGCTTTTCCGTTTCCAATCTCTCTCGTTTACCCCATTCGGCTGCATTTTCAGCTTGCAACCTTTCCAACTAAAAATAAAACCAAACACATTGTTTAACAAATATTGAGTTTGGTGAAATGTTCTTTACCTCAGCCCTTAGATCGTTAAGCCTCTTATCCATCCCCTCCCTAGACAAAGTCTCATCTTGAAGATCAGATTTGATCATCTGTAATTCCTTCTGGTGTTCATCTTGTAATAACAGAATCTCTCTCATGGTATCTTGTCTTGCTTCTCGCAACTCCTCACATTTTTCTTTAGATTCTTGAAGTTCGCAGGTTAACCTTTCTATGCTCCTGTGCAACTGTGATTTTTCTCTGTGAATAGAAAGTAAATTTAATTTCAAATTTTCCATTCTTTCTTATACAATTTTTTAAAATCCGTCACTACTGAAGAGATTTTATACTATATAGTTTTTACAGCGTGTTCCAATGATGGAACTGTGAAATGTACTAGTGCGTACTCAATGCGGATGTGTGGCGTTTCGAATATTGCACTGGTTACTTGAATAACTTAGGTTTGTTCCACTAGCAGAGTCGACCTACTCTCAGTTCGAATTTTTTGAAACCGATAATCGACCAAAGTTCTACAGTTTAAATTCCATGCCGCAATTATTGCAATTTTCCAAGCAAGTGAATAAGTTTGCTAGTGTTATTGTAGAATTAAATTAATAATCAGTCTAGTGGCGCGAGACTGAATAATTGTCCCAAAAATTTAGAGTTAAATTTTTTTCCGAAATCTAATCATGGAAATGGTTAGAATGAGTTATTATCACATGAAGTCTAAAATTTTCCATTCCTGCAATATAGAATAAATTATGAGGTAAAACAAATTCTCATGAAATTCACCAATTGCTGTAATGATGTCTCAATAATAGGTACCTGCCTTTTCTTACTTTGACCTACAAACTTTTTATTAGCTCCATTTTTTTCTCTATGGTTTCTTCTTTAACATTATTAATTAGTAATGTAATCTGTTAATTTCAAATTAAATTGTAATGTATCACTTGAAAATTTTTTTACAGTCTCCCTTTTAGGTATTGATTTATTGTCCGATTCATTTTCTTTGTGATTGAATTCATTTTTCTTAAAATATGTGGTAAATGCGATCATCAATTGCCAAGATTTTGTTAAATTCATCTTCAAATAATACTTTATAGGTATTGCTCCCACTTTCATGCTATTCATTGATCCCTTTTTCTTTTTAGCATAGTTGTTCAGTTGTGAGCAAGTGTATCAAAAGTTGAATTTGGGGGGAAGTTTTTTTTTTTAATTATACTCAGGTTACCCGGAAAATTAATGGCAAATGACAATACCCTCTTATTCATAAACGCATTTTAACGTTAAAATGGATTTTAGGTTAAAATACGTTTAGAATGTGTTTCACAGATGTAATTAGTATTTTGTTTCGTGTATTCTTAATTATGGATGTAACTACAGTTACCTTATTGAAACACATTCTAAACGCATTTTAAGCTAAAATCCGTTTTAACGATAAATTGCGTTTATGAATAAGACCGTTAGTTACTAATTAAATTAAATATAAATTAAATGCTTAAAGCTCAGTGTTTGAATATTGAACATTTTTGTGATATTTTTATTAAATGGTTGTTACATTTTATACACCACTAAAACAGTTCTGGGGGAAAACGTTTCTTTGCACTTTCTATTTATTGCACTATTTGCTTTATATAACAAACAGCAAAATTGTCATGAGCTGAAATAAATCACTTTTTCAAAATTTACCATACTAGATCTTAATTGTTCTGCAGTATCGTCATCTGTATTCACGTCGAAAACAACTAGAAAATCGTTTATAACAAAATGTAAACTATAGCGGAAAATTTGGAGAAATAGGTACATATATGCAAAATGGTACAAAAGGTTAGAATGGCAGGAATCAAATGTAACTTGACACTTGGATCGAGTCACAAATGGAACATAGAATAGTTAGGAACCAAGAACTAGATCCAAGTATAGGTGAACCGAGACAGGTTCTGTGAAATTTCAATTCGCACTCACACCGTTTTGATGCAGTTCAATGGAAAATACTATTAGTTTGGAATTAGAAAATAAAATTCTGTAATTGTTGAGAAGTGATATATTCATATCACCTATTATTTCTTGGCAACTTACTCTCTCTCTGCTTGTAATGTTTTCGTAGCTTCTTCCAATCGAAGTTGAAGCATGGAAAGCTTCTGCAGCACATACTCCTCCTCATACTCTCCCCTGTCGGACCTCGAACCGTTCTGATCTGTTTCGAGCTTTTTCTCGATCTCCTTGACGACCCGAGGAATCGCCCCCTGGCAGCCATACTCGTCCGCTGTATCTTGATCCGTCTTATCCGTTGTGTCGCACTCGAGCGATGCCTGCGCGGACGACACGCCATTGTTCATAGGTGAATCTTGACCGAAGACGAGATCTTTGAGCGGGTCCTCGCCGAGAGCCTCGAGGATCTGACTATCGAACTGACCGGCGTGCTTTAGGAGCAGTATGTGTATCCGCTCGATCTCCTTCTTCAGCTGATCGTTCTGGATCTCGAGTTCGTCTTTATCCCGCTTGTGGGTGCACGAGTCCTTGAGGACGGTTTCGAGCTTGGCCCGCAACTGCTTGCACTCCTCCCTCGCCTTGTTCCGCTCGTTACGGACTTTACTCCATTTCTCGCGCCAGTTCGCCGTGCAGTCTGACCACCATCTCATTGTTTTTTCCATCTGGGCGGCTCTGCCTTTCGCTTCCTCCAGCTCCCTCTGGCGCAGCGCCTGGAAAGAACAGAAATTTAATTAAAAACATGAAAAGCCCAAAATACAAAGTAGTTGGGAAACACTGAGAACCCTGATCCTGTAGCAGGGATGTACATTAGAGGTGTGCTATAAGTCTTCTTGTAATTAATAGCAAGTTTTATATCAGACTGTGAAGGAGGCATCTCCATCAGCATCACGAGAATCAACAGTGTTACAGATTCCAGTGTGGAGTTACTGTCTGATACTGCAGTTATAAACCTATATATAAATCATTAAACTTTTCTTGAGGGCAATAAACTTTAAACAATTTGGTTAGAACTAGAAGGAATGAATGTATGTAACCACATGACGGGTAATTAGGATAACAAGTTATATGCCTCAAGTGTAAAAAAACAAAATTCAAAGGTGGAAAGATTTTTCTCTGTCAAAAAGTGTAATATGATCAATAACCTTTCATTACAAAAAGTTTGTCTACAAAAATCAAAGGAGTTTTTTGAATTTTTGACAACTGAAGATCAAACGAATATAATATTTTATAGAAAAAATGAATGGGGACACTGAAGATAATACAGTGCAGCATTATGAAGAACAAAGATGTAACCCTGCAAGAAGAGAACAATGGACGAATGGTAATTAGAAGGCGGAAAAATGGAAAAGTCACAGGACTAGACAAGAAGAAAAGGTAAGGTATATTAACTTAAGACATTTGATATTACTCTTTAATATAGCTGCAGGATAAATATATCTTCAAAGTTTCTCCTTTGGGGTCTTTCGAGTCAAACCACATCTGGAGAATCCAATATTGGTGTTTTAATATCCACCAGCAAAACCTTATTTATATTGAATGATGTTTGGGAACTGCTTATTATATTTGAAGCATTTCATTTTCAACCAGTCAAGATTCTGCTCCTCCTGGCCTTTTTTATTATTCATATATAAGTTGAACCAAGCTTTTCAAATCCAAAATTTCATTGATATATAATGGGTTTTTAAGTTTTCTACCAGCTCTTGCCATTTTGAACATGTTCTCACATTCATGCACACTGTAAATATTGACATGAAGTTAAGTTGTTTCAATCAAGCTCTGCATAGATCTACCTCCGTGTAAGAATGTCCACTTCCTGGACCTCATTCACTGGAGCCGATCCATAGATTGTGAAACAGAACAAGTTTAATTTAAGTAGATACTACAATAATTTTATGTGTGCGGTCAGGATTTGGAGTACTCTTTGCATATCACATATTATTGATTTAAAAGTGGTATCACCAGTTGCCTTCTTCTCATCTTTGTATTTTTCTTACATGAACTCTTCTTTCCTACTGAAGTGTTTTTGGCACTTCAACTCACCTCTCCTTTATCCACAACCCTTTCATACTCTTCAAAAGTAAGGCATTGGTCCTTTTTTTGGTTTAAAGAATGACCAATTGTATTGTGTGTAAAACGTCCCATAAATATTTAGAACTACTTCTGGCCATTCTTTTTCTTCACATGCTTCCATGAATAGATCAAATGTTATGTTGAGATTAAGATTCAGGGATAGCCCCTTTCACTTGATATCCTTGCATGGTGGCTTTCAATAAATGAAAAACTTCTGCTATGCTCTTTCGCTCTTCTCATTACGTCTTCTTGAATTCTATCAGCTGGAGCGTTTCAAACTTGTTTATCATTACGACTGAACCCTCCACTTGCAATTTTATTTTGAAATGAAGTTATTAGTGTAAAGTTCGATACACATACAATTTTAAGAAAGGCAAAAGACAATAGGCAAACTTGATATTTACTCCCCTTTTTAATGAAAGAATATATTTTATTACTTCCTTGTTCACTCCTTTTTCATTTATGAAGTCTTCATACTACCACTACCACTACCACTAGTTTGGAGATGTTGGGAGTTTATATTTTTCCTGTTATGCTTTTGTAGGGTTCACTTTGACTTCTTTCTAATACTTCTTCTTCAGGTGAAAGGTCTTGCTGTGATCAATCTGTTTCCATGAAGCTAGTTTCTGCTACAGTCACCTCAGTTGCCATATTCACTTGCCGTTGAACTTCCATTGTCATTTTCTGGTTTATTTTTCAAAGAATCGTTGAGTCCTCGAGGTACATCTATAGTTTAGTTGCAGTTCGTAATACCTTGGTTCATCGAAACCCGAACATATACTATTTTCTGGCAGTGACTCGAGAAGTCAATATACAGTCAACGTTGTTTGTAAAGAAACAATTAGCAATAGATCATCTAAAATAGAAAAAAACATCACAACTCAACTAATAATCGCTCAACAGTCGTGGCACAGTTTAAAAAATGATACAATAAAATTTAAAAATTAGTTCAAGTATAGTGAAATTAAGTAAATTATTCCAAAGATGTGTATCTTTTCTGTAATTTTTCTGCATTATGCAAATAATTACTTTTTACCATGGAAAAATCTGCCCCCACATGAGTTCATATAATACAAGTTCTTTTGTTATTTAACAAAAGCTCTTCCAGGTTGGAGTCCATAAAAGAGAAATAAAATAACATAAGAACGTGGTCCAAAATTACAATTCAAATAAAAAAGTATAACAAACAGTACCTAACTTGTATTCTACCAACTTACCTGTACAACTTTGCTGGGCCTTTGATTGTGCAAATATTTTGTCAACATACACATCACTCAAACGCTTTACAAACAAAACTGATTCCCTCCCAATGAATTTCAGACAAAAATAATGACTTTTTTGCAGGTTCATATAAGTTTTCTATTCAGTAAAATACAAGTGACCATTTCTCTTCACGGTCACATAAAATGCTAGGTCAATTAGTTTCATTCACCTGAATAAAATAAATTATTGGACTTAATGAAAACAATTATAATGCAAAATGTAAATATTAAGAAATTCTTAACCGAATTTAATGGTTTCTGATAAATGACCACTTGGCATAACTAAGTCAAAATTGAAAAAGTTGACATACTGTGTTTTTCTTGTAATCTGACGTTATTACCATTCATTATTGATCTGTACCCCACAATAGTTAGTTATATGACAACTACCGATTTTTGTTACATATTAATTAAGTCACATATATTAATTAAGAGTAAAGAAACACCATTCACATGTGATGTGAAAGCAACTTTCTTAATTAATAATGAAGAGTTGTTAGAGCTAATAATCTAATAATAATTTAGCAAATAAAGGATACTGATCATAGGGTTAACAAAATAAGAAAAAGGCACCTGTTTAAGATGATTGTGTAGAAGCTCCACAAACATAACTAATGTACAACAATATACACACTTTCTACAAAATGATTATGAAATTAACAAATTAAGATACCATAATAGGCAACACTTGGCAGCTCTACACATCCTTGAACTTTCTCTTAAAAAATTCTTGCAACGCATTTATGCGAACCAAGCCCTTCTGCTTTCGCTTCATCTAAAATTATGGTAAAAACAGACTATTTTACTATGGAATTTGTGCAGTTACACCTCAGAAACCCCCTACTGTTACATCTTAATTCCTTCATATCACAACACAAACAGCACCACCGAATGTGACCCACAATTATATAATATACCTCGTTGGCTTCCCATTCTGAGATGTCTGCGATCCTGGATGAAATAGAGGCTGCATCCTGATCTCTTGCATGTCTACGAGATGTCCCACTTGCTGTGCTCTGAGCCATATTCGCCTTTCACTGAGGGAAAATCATCATACGAAATGATGAAAGGGGCGGCATGAGCAATAACGTAATCACAAGAAAACGAGAACTGAAGGAGGGGTTTTAATTTCCCTAAAATGGGGTTTAACCAGCCCAAAACACATATGTCAACAACACACACAACCTCTGAAATTCTGAACGTTGAGGTAGGGAACTATCGAGTGTGGCAAGTTAACGATAGTGGGGGGCTATCGATGTATCGAGTGAAATATTGGCGGTAAGATACGAATCGTTTTTTGAAAGAAAGGCAAAACTTGTTCTTTAGTATCTCCATAATCAAGTTTATCGCTGAAGATATATGTATAGAGTTGAAAATTATAACAAGAGCGTTCTCACCTCGGCGCGTCACTTAAATAAAAAGAAATTT
Source organism: Cryptocephalus primarius (assembly GCA_963576515.1). Taxonomy (NCBI): domain Eukaryota; kingdom Metazoa; phylum Arthropoda; class Insecta; order Coleoptera; family Chrysomelidae; genus Cryptocephalus; species Cryptocephalus primarius. Next base: position 4,617,013 of record OY754941.1, read on the forward strand.
TTTCCACTTAAACAAAAGGAAAACAACGATCGTAGAATGTACATACTGTCGTAAATTTTTTTCCCTCTTGGTTAACACAAACTCAATAAATAATAGATAACACAATTTCAGTATGGATGATTTTATCATTGCCTCATTAGGTATTCAACAAAATATTCTGATGGAAAGAACAATAACCAGTACATTACAAGCATTAAATCTGTACTTAAAACACACAGAGGTTTACTGAATTATTAATTTTTACAATTTAATTAGGCCTTTCATACCAAAACTTCTCTAAATTTCAGAAAGTTAAACTATATTAGGCTTGAAATTGCTCCTCAAGCTGGATTTAAAAGAAAGTCTACGTCATATTAATTTAAAATCATGCATATAACTAAGAAATTAACGTCGCTAGAATTCAGTCTGGTTATTTATTATGTCGTTTGCATATAACACGTAAATCAAAAGAATGCCAAAGGAAATTTCTTCACACCGGTTGTTAATGCTATGATCGACCATGTAATAATACATAATATGAATCAAGTTGGGTTTCTCCGTTTATTTCGTTGATCAAGTTCAAGGTCAGAAAATATTATTAAAAGTTTATAACTTTATGGCTGCGCTGGCAATATGCAAAAATGGAAACTTTTCCTTACTTAATGACGACCGTTCTACAATAATTTGTAATATTCAACCCATCGTTTTATTTACATTGGCTACCTGAGGGTTTCACAATCTTTGCTGAAATTATAGATAAGGTAGTGTAGTTATTGCGTTTTATAGACCAGTCGAGCGAGTAATTAGTTTGAAAAAATTTTACAAATTGTGACAGGTGTAATGTCAACACTATATTTTCACTGGGTTTCACTAGGTAGAGATTTCTATAGCTTAACTATGCCAAAATTCTTACTCTCGTTCCAACTTCCTTTTATAACTTCACACTAGTAGTAGTTGTAGTAAGCTCAAGACACCGCTTTGTCAAAATCTTTCTACTATTAAAATACCCCTCAAGTGTTTAGATTATCTGTTCCGCCATTGTTATGTAATTTTTGTATACTTTTAAATGTTGCAATCATACTCAATAGCTATAGTCAAACTTAACCAAACTTCCTTCTTTGCCGACCCAACTATTTTCACATCACTGACTCCAAAAAAATACTCCTTCCCTTTTAACTATTACTTTGGTTATTGGATTAGTTTTGGCATGAAAATATGGCGAATATTTCTCTTTTCAAACCCAATCTAAGATCTATAAAATTTCCATACAGTGCATCAATTTAGTAATTTTTATGGTTTCTTAAATTGACTCAAAAGTCATTTCAATGGTCAACGGTGTGGCTTAAATTCTCGCTGTTCGTCACTTAGCTTGGTTTCCATATTCGGCTTATTTTCTGTTGATTTTTAAGCCGTACTTAGTAATAAAATGTCTGTGTAATTATTGTAAGTTTAAATCTCTTCTTCTTTTGCGTCTATTTCAGATGTATTTTCTATTTCAAAACAACACTTATTCGGTAATGCATTTGTGATAGTGCAAGGAAATGATTGTAACCGATGGGGGTTCTGCTGTTGTATACACGTAGCAGACGTTACATAAGCTTATTTTTTGTTCGATTCACATATCATTTCAAGGTAGGTCATATCGCCAAATTTTAGCTAATAAACATTCGTTATCAGCTAAAATTAACAAAACTGTCAATAAAACTTACGAAACTTCTTTATCGTGGTTTTCTTGAATAATGAGACACTCCAACCTTCCTTGATTTTATAAAGGATTAGAGTCTGGTAGTTTTATAGGTACTTCGGAGGACCTGGTTTTTCATGAGAGTCTTACCACTGGGAGTGTTGTCGATGTGGTGATATGTTCTCGGCATGGTAGTCTACTTGTTAGACATGGTGGGGTACTTATAAATGATTGTGTTGATATATCCAGGTTCTCGTTTGATACTGTGATCATGGTTGGAGGATTCTTTAGTGTTGCTGATAGCCTGGTGCTGGCCTGGTGTTAAAGTCATTAGATATACAAAGTATCGCAAGGTCCGTCATTTTGAGGTTTGGTTTTACAGTGTGATTCAATATGACTTGAAGATAAATGTCCAGCAATTATGTAACTTTTCTTTGCCTCCTCTCCTGGTATTAGTTTTCATTTTTTAAGTTTGTGGAGCTACCTGCACAACTAAACTTGGGACTGGAGAGGAAAATTGCGTTTTTCTGGCTATTCATGTTCAAATCATATTGAATCACACTGTAAAACCAAACATCCAAATGGCGGACATTGAGTTATTTCGTGTAGCTAGGGACTTTAGCAGGTTTGTGTCCGTAATTGTTGTCAAACTGTGAAATGGATCTATGGTTAGGCTCTTGTTTCTTCCTGTTAACATCTCCTTGTTTGTGATGATCGTGGTTGTGTTGAAAGTGTTTGAAAAATAAAGAGTTTCTTATTATTACATCATTATTATGTTTTATTACTACATATACTAAAATCGGTATTATAAATTTTTGTATATGGCAGTTTGTTTTTCTTGTTGTGTTGTCCGACTTCAGGTGATGTCATTGACATCATCGACAGAGGCTAATATCTGTACGTTTTTATTGATTATAGTTCCTCTTATGTTGAGCCCTGAGTCTCTAATGATCTTCTCAAGAGCTACGTTAAATAGGATTCCTGAGCGAGCGTATCCTTGTCTAATCTTCTTTGAACTGTAAACTTTTCGTGTGTTATGTTTTAGATTTCAACTTCCTTTCAATTTTGAGGGTCTCCTAATTACAGCCTCTATTAGGAATGTCCTTGATATGTTGTACGCATTTTCGAAGTCCATAAATCTCAGGATTTGTTTCAGCACAAATATTTAGTCAATGGTAGATTTGTGCTTAAGTAATTGGCGTAGATAATTTCCTGTTGATTTTTGGTCATAGGTTTTAGGTGCAGGTAAATGATAAACAAGATTTTATATGTTATGGTGAGCTCTGTAATTTTCGCATTGTAGTTGGTTCTATGTAGTTAGGACTATGATATCCAGCTTCCACTCTTGTGGTGGTTGTTTTGAACTCCATATCACAGGTATTTGTTTCTGTAGGGTTTTTGTTAAACTGTCCCCTCTATCCCTTATTATTTCTCGTGTGGTTTCGTTCAGTCCTGGTGTTTCGCCATTCTTGAGTTTGTTTATGAGCAGTTAGCTCGTCTGTGAAGGCGGGTTACCTCTCAGTTGTCTGTAGGATACAGTACGATATCGTTGTTTTTATCTTCCGTGTTTGTTCCCAGTTTGCGTTTGTTGAATTCAGCCCGTTTTTGTGAAACCTCTTACTATTTGGTTAGGATGTTTCCTAGGTCGTCCCTCTGTACTTGGTTGCCCTTGTTTTAAAGCACTTTCTTTATTTACTTGATAAAATGTTCTTGTTTCTTGGTCTTGGCATGCGCTTTCTACTTCTTAGAATTTTTTGTGCATAGCCTCTCTTATCTTTAGCATGTGAGTTTTCCTTCCCTTCTCCTCGGAAAGCTTCGTATTGTTCTTCCGCTTGTCTGGTTCACCGACATTGTTTGCAATTTACGATAACAAGCGTACTTTCCTTGTTTCTTGTCCAACGAGTTCCAAGGTTTTTCCTAAGGCTTATTGGATGGAATTCCTAGTTCACTAGGAGTGAATGTAGTTCACCTATTCAATATGTATGTTTCTCGTTTGGGGCTCAACGTGCAGTTTTGTATCTTTCCTTGTACCGTAAGTGGTTGGCAAGATCCTTGAGTGCTCGAGTCTTTTTCGTTTTGTCAGCAATTGCCAGCAGCCGATACAACCACTAGCTGAGGTTCTTTTAGCCATTAAGAACAACTCCCAAAATCAGTCTCCAAATCAGTCGCTCACTCTCGTTCATCATAATTCAAAGATTCAGAAATCATGTAGATTGTTACTTTGCCCTGGCACGAAAAGTCGCCCGCCCAAATTTGCTGCCAGAGCGCCTGGCCTGTAAGTCGCCTACCTGACAGGTAAGAAGTTACCTGTTAACAGTACCACGGCGTGTACGTGGATGTCTTCGTCGGACCGATTCAGTCGTACACCGAGTCTCCGCCCGTTCAATGAACCCTTCGAGTCACGGATAAGAATTCCTCATCGAGCGCGATGTGAGACGAAAAATAACGCGAAAAAGTTTTCCCATCGGCCCCATAATGTCCCAGCGTAAATTGCCCGTTTTCTGAGTCGAGCGATAACACATTCCGTTACCTATTTTTCCTTATCATAGAAATTATTATTGTTACGTGTTAGTTTTGCGTGCGACAGTCGAAGATGAAAAACAACCAGGTGAAGCACAGGAAGATCGTCGCCGGCAACGAACCGAAGAAGAAAAAGAGCGTCATCAGGGCGTACCTGTGCTGGCTGGTCGGTGGTATCTTCGGCCTACATCTGTTTTATTTAGAGAGGGATGCGCACGCCTTCCTCACCTGGAGCACCCTCGGAGGGTACGGCCTCGGCTGGCTCGCGGACATCACCAAGATACCCAGATACGTCAGGGACTGCAATGACGACCCCAAATTCCTCGCTGAGCTTAGTGAGAGGATGCGAAAGAATTACAAAGTAATATCTAGGCGATAACCTATTATATTTTTAGGGCTATAGGGCTCCTCTCTTTAATTCCCCAAGAGAATGGTACTTTGCTCTTTTAAACCTTTCTCTTCGAACGTTTCAACGGGTACATCAGTATTCATTTTCAGCAATTTACCTTACGACCCAAAATTATTCCTTATCTCGACTGGCAGTGACGGTGTTATGAAGCCACTAGCTTGAGAAGTGACAGTAGACTCCTAAAATTATTAGAATTATTCTGGTAAAAATAATCTGGTAAAAATGACCTGGTAATAATGATCAGTTGGAAATATTATTTAAGACACTATTTCGTCTTCACCCGCACGTTATAGCCTATTACATCCAATCCATGTTCACAATGGGACCAATTCATGTTTACAAAGGCCACAGCTGATTACATTCTCATCCACAGCTGATCCGATTTATGTCCACAATCTGTCCAATTCAGTTCCATCAAGAAACGATATACGTCTATGATAGGCCCATGGCATATCTATTACGTCCAATCTTTATCTATTCGGATCCAACATACGTCCAAATTTTGTGTAGAATGGATATTCATTAGATGTCATACCTTGTGAAAAATGTATATGCATTAGATATTTATTGGACGTATTTTGTGAAATAACGGATGTTCATTGTGCTATGGGCTATTCATTTGGCGAATGTCCGTTGGGCGTCCACCGATACTGAAAGTATGGATAAAAATCTTAAACAATTATCAGAAAATGATTATTTTAAGATTATTATTCATTCAATAGTCTAGGTCTGCCCAATATTTTGGAAAGACCAATTCTTCAAATTCATAATAATCAAGTTAATAATTTTTAAACTTTATTAAGCGGCTTTTATTTAACATTTATTTAAATAATGCCATAGCAAAATATTCACCTGTTTCATCTGAATCTAACGATATAGAATCAAATATTATTTGCAACCAAATACCAGTTTAACAAGATTTGCCATTATATCCTTATAATCCAAATTCATGAACCGTGAAACCTATATTCAATTAAGTGTAATAAAGAAACTTCAAACTTTTATATGCAAATCTCGCTCGGCCGTAATTCAGTTTTAACAAACTAAGTTGTATTTGCATTTAAAAGTGCTTTTGTTCCCGTTTCTTCAGCGCTATTAATGGTGTCACTGTGAAAAGTAAACTTACCGTCAGAACGCGCTAAACAAAAAAAAATGTTTTTATTTTGTCAAATACATAAAAAAGTTTAAAAAAAATTTGAGGCAGAAATTGTCTAAATAGAATAATTTTAAAATTTACTTTTAACTTTATCAAGAACATCTGCTTTCATTTTTTGCAACCAGTTGGGCAATTGTTATAAAAGTTGTTCCCCAAATTTGTAAATTTAATGGTTTTCGAATTACGGTCTTTGCCTTTATGCCCCCTGTCCAGGTACAAGCCGTTGTTAATACTTTAATCTCTCGTTATACACATACATACATACATACATACATATATATGTTACTGTGGAACATCAAAATGTAAAAATTCGGCGAAAGTCGGAAATAATCCGAAAATATTTCGGTGTTAAATCGGTAAATGTCAACATACACCTATGGGCTCTCCAGATGAGCTTAAAAAGTTCTTCTTTCTTTTAATTTGTTTTACTTTGTTGGTACAGAAGCAGGAATGGTTCTAGAGTAGTCAAAGCAAAGTTAATATTGCAGTCACAACCAACTAAGCCAATCTGATTTTATGGATACTGATAGTTTCTACTAATAGTAACTAATAGGAGTACATGGATAATTTCAGTAATTAACCTATTCAGATAAATCTCATTTAAGGACTTTAAGGATAGAGGGAAATGTAATGATCCTCCTTTACACCAAATCATAATTACCGTCAAGATAATCTTTTGTTATTTTATTTTAAGTTTCCGAACGTATTAGGCAACGAGGTCTGCCATTTGTTACAAAAATGCCTTTTTTTACTCCAACCAAAACACACCAAAATTTATTTCACATCTTAAAGTGTTGTGATTTTGACTTCCTGGCATTTATTATTATAATTCATTTGTTTCATTAAGTGAATTTTAATTATCTTTCATCGTATCTCCATTAGATATTCTTACTATTCATTAATTTATAGACGCTCACACGTGTGGAAAAATAAATGATATTGCAATTGCATATCAATTAATTATAAAATCCCGTATGGTAATAGTGGGTATTATGAAAAAGTAGTCACTATTAAAAACCAAAATGGGTGGACGATTACACATCTAAAAACCAGTTAATCTGCTTACTTAATTCACATGTAATGGAACTAATTGCAACAATTTATACAAAAACAAAATATTAAAAATACACTTCAATTTATACATCTGATCCCAGGTATCTCATCCATCGTATCTCTGACAGTCTTATTAATTTCAGTCATGAAATGAATTGAAACCAGAGAGCTATTACAAATACACACAGAAATATACTGCATCGATCTCATTAGTTTTCTTGAGTTCTCAAATTGAAACAAAGAGAGTGAAAAGATGGAAATTACAGAATTTTAATTTAATTTGTGATTTGCACTTTGCGTGTATTGTATTATTTAACTTTTCCAGGAGGGAACAAACTAAACAAAAATTAAATCAATTACCAGTTATATTGAACTGAATTAAAACAAAGTATTAGTATGTAGTATTTTGCAAAACTTTGCAATGCATTTTTTGAAAATGTTTAGTTATCTGATATTAAACAAGTTTTCGATCTCCTGCATTTATTTATTTTCTCTTGTTTACAGCCTCCGTTTTCCTCCAGCCGTTTCATTTCTGCGATTATGGTCGGCTACCTTTGGGGTCAGTTGGTACTATTGGCGATACCGGAAGACGAAGTGGGTGGTATTAATTGGAATACCTACTTTCATTGGTTGATACCGTTGGCCGTTGCCTTAGGTAATATATTTATTTAATGTAGGTTTGTTTAGGCGGCACAGACCGTTTTTCCGGGCGCCCGTGAAAAGAATTATTAGTCGCCAAAAGTATAACGGTAGCGATAAGTTACATACTTATCTCAAGTTACGTATGAGTAGTTTTCCAGGCAGTATCCTAAGATTTCGCATTTCGTTTGATGTTTTGAAGGTTGCAGTTATAAACTTATTTTATACACCAGAACATAAGAACAATCACTTTTCGGTTTCATGACTTAATTACACCAAAAAAATTGTACGAAACAACAGAGTGTAACGAATTACCTTTCGGTGAAACTTTGATAAGTAATGAGTGGTTAATTGGAGACCCACAATTGCTTTTGTGGACGACAAATGGTCAAATTAAATATAATTTTGTTAATTTTTATACGCCATCCAATGGCAATTACTCACCTAGTAGTTAGATTTAAGTTCAAAAGTTGTTAATATGAGGAAACGTTCTAAAATTAATAATTTCGTTAAAATGATTTTAGTACATAATTGAACCGGACTGCCTTGAAATATATTGAATGAAGTGACAACAGAGAGGAATTATTGGTAAAACACCAAAAGTAGTGTAGAGTTTTTTATCAGTATGGTGTCTCTAAGAATATTAAACCATTAGCGCTTTTAAATTCTGTCCGTTGTATTGAATTATTCCATATAGGTTTATATCTCCCGTTAGTAGTGATTCATAGAGGTATTCACTTATCTACGTACATTCAGTGACAAAAATATTCAGACACCTAGGCTATTTGAGAATTATTGGTAAATATTTGGTCAAAATGGTTTCCAAATATTTAGTATCTTGAGAAATGCAGTTTTAATAATAAACAATATTGGCCAATTGTCCTTCAAAAGTAACAAATAAAATGAACTTTAATATTCTTAATATCAAAAGTTTTCGGACATTCGGTATAATTTAACAATGAAAATCATTTCAAAGAAAAGTAATACTTCGTTTGCTCCCTCCCCCCTTTCATAAATAACGTCCAATGAAGTAAATTTCTAAATGTTTATTTAAAGACATCCAAAAAATATTTATTTTGCATATAATTCACTCTATACTCATAACATCAATTATCTTTTGGATTTATCCCAGATTTAAGTCTTCGTTATATCTTCCATTATACTCTCACTTTATTTAAACGTGGCATCTATTTTTTCATAAGGTTTTCGTTTTTCCTAATGAAAAATTACCAACTGTCTTAGTTCACATCTCACATTCCTATTGTTTAAAATACTGCTCATTTTTTCTGTTACACTAATAATACTTGATGACTGAACAAACATTATTTTGTTATATTTTATCTTTATGTTTTCTTTTATGTTTTCTTAAACGTCTGCCTTATAGTCCTAAACATCTATTATTATAGTAACATGTGAACACAAGTGTTTGTAGATGGTTTTTGCCAGGATATAGTAATGTAAACAAATAGCAAAGGACTGTAGAAAAAAATTAAAATTTTTCATTGCAATGTTACATGACATATAGTAATGTTCGAATATTTTTATAGTTCGTGGTGTAAGTGGTACCTGAACTCCTATGGTTCTTTAGTTAATGATGATCACCAGTTGCCAGAAACACGTTCTTTGAAACCACATTAACACAACTTTGGTATTATTATTTTTTAATTCTGAATTTAATGCCCGACTTATCAACGAAACCAAATTTTGTCTATCACCAAATTTGTTGTTCTGCCTTGCTATTCCTCAATTCTTACTCAGTCCATAACTCAAATTTTTACTCTTTTAGAAACTCTTAGAAACGGTATAATCAATCATAACATTTGTCTTAAGGTGTTTGGGTGGTGGGCAACATCGGCCGAGAGCGCGGCAAGCCATGGCTGACCATAGCGGTCTCCTACCTCTCGTACATCTCCAGATGGTACTTCTTCGACGACAGCATCTGGCTGACCATAATGGTCTTCTGCGCGGGTCTCGCGTTCGACACCTTCTCCAAGGAGTGGAGGAGGACGCCCCGCAAAAGGAAGACCTTCATTGCGAGGCTCTCGGTCCTCGTCGTCTGTGCGATGGTCTACTGCGCGCTGTGGAGTTCCTATTTCTATTTCAACGGCAAAATCACCGACTCGAACGGGGATGAGATCCCGGTGCACGAGGCGATACATCACTTCTTCACCTCGCCCTGGTGGACGGATCTCAAGCAGTCCTTGTACGATACTTACGTCTATGCACAACACCATGGGTGGTAAGTGGGGAATAAATTAATAATACTTGAGTGAAAATTAGCAGTTTCAGTGTGGTTACATGCCAAGGAGCTATAGAATCTTGCTATACAGAATGTATAACTCTTCTATAGAGATTATCGAAGGTCAAATAACAGCAAATGCATATGTTGTAAAAGTTTGATGGGATATTTAAAACCGAGATATTTAAGTTGTAACTCTAGTTTGCTCTTATACCAAGTAATGACAACCCAGTGTGCTACATTAGCTAGAGCCTAATTTAAAAAAGTTTAAATAGATGGCAAGGATTCTTGATCTCCCTTCATGAAGACATACCTTGACATTTGTCGTTTAAAAATGGTACCACATGATTTTTTTTGTTTAAATATATGTTAATTACAAATCCAGTAACGGGCCTGTGTTCGAAAATCTCAATCAAATACAATATTAGGTTGCTATACGCTCTTGATATTTGGAGGCCGACATAGAGCTAAATGTGCCACTGGTTGGTTCAAAATTCAAAACTCTCTTAGTTCCTTAAAATTTTGGAAGGCCAGAAAGACTTCAAAATTGAATCTAGAAGGATTTTGGAACGTCTGAGCTTTCTCATTTATATTTTACACGCTACAACCCTTAAATATATAGAATATATAGAAATCAAATCTAGAAAGTAGACAGATGTTTCAAATATTTTGATTCGAATTTTAGATGCTATAAATAAACTGGAATAAAAATGCATGTTTCTTCAAAAACATTAAACAGCCAAAAGTGCCTCAATATCTAATCTAGAAGGTTTAAGGAAATTTCAAAATTTTGTTATTCTCCGTGGGCCATAGAAAACTTCTAAATTTTCGTAAATGATTTCAAGCAGAACCTAGAAGAGTTTTTGTTTTTATTCCAGATATTGGAACATCTGAATCATAATGAAAAATACTCTGGAAATTCTATTTGGGTTTTGGAAGGTTAGAGTGGCTTTAAAATTTAGTCTAGAAGATTTACACAAGCTCCAAATAAATTCGTTTCAATTTTAAATGTTAAAACAAATTTAAAACAAACACATGTTTTTCTAGAATTATGCATTATTAAAAGTGTCTTAAACTCCAACCTAGGAGGTATACTTCAGTTTTAAATTGTTTCATCCTCCGAGCAACATAGAAAAATCTATATTTTCCTAATTGATAAATAGTTCTACAAGCTTTCTCGTTATAATTACAAACAATAGAGAATCTCAATCATGCCAAAAAAACTACAACTCCTTTAGAATTATGGAAAGGCGGAATGGATTTGAGATTTGATAAACCTTCTAAATTGAAATTTACAAGGTTTGTGGAAGTTTCAGATGTTTCAGCTTTAATTCTAAACGAGCAAAGAAATTTTTTGTAATCTTCTAGGACCATAGAATTTTTCAAAAAAATCTCAAGGAGTGAAGTCTTTTTTGTTTTGATTTTAAATGATTTTAAATTGATTTAAATTGAACATTATAAGTGAATGATTTAAATAACGGTTTAAAGCAAAGCTTTAAACCACATATATGTGGTTTAAAAAACATATATGTAACGTACTTCTATGCAACCGATCAATTTGATTTTGTTTATGTGGTAACCTAAAAAGTAATGGTCTCTTTGATAACAATATATTTAGAAGTGATTTTTAGAGAGTCTTTGTTTTTAATCACAAGTGGATGAAATTCTAGATTCAATCGTAACTGATAAAGAATATAACGATTTGGATGCAAGTGGCCTCTTTCGTATTCTTATTCGTCAGACTCAACCTGTTTGGCTTCTCTTAGGGATTATGCTCCGGTATTTCCTGAAGTAAGATAATGTCATTATTTGCATATTGCGTTTAGCATTCATATTTTATTATTACTATTATGACAAAATTAAAAAAGGACCAAATGGAATTCCACTCAATCTTGAAAATCCGAACAGAAAAAGTTTGTAATCTTTTAATTACGCATAGAATGGAGACGGTTCTGGTTGGGGACGGACCAAAGAATACGTGTTCTGATTTGGATACGTCACTTTTTAGACGCCGTCTAACTTTTTTCATTATTCTTAGGAATTCCCATATTATTCCGTCCAGTAATTTTTTCTCTACGCAATTTCCAGGACCTCTTCATGTGATAATTTATTAACTTTTCCTTCGATTTTTTCATCATCATGAGATCATTACATATGTGTTGCTTCAGTAACTTGAACTGTTACAATCCATTATTCGTTTAAACTTACTTATTTCCCTGTGTGGCTTAATTGATATTTCTTTGTGTTTCATCGGTCTTAACTACTTCCAAAAACCTTCGACTTTTCGTTAGATTGTTCTTAGTAATTCCAGATAATTAACAATATCGACAATTTTTAGTTCTAGTTTTATTATGATGCCACTTCAAACTTCATTAGCTTCAGATCGTAGAAGCTTTTCAAAATGAAATGATATAGGCGATTACTTCAAGTAATAATACCCACATAGAGTTTGGATTAAAAGCGCTATTACATAAAATCAGCTAATTATACGACAGCTTATGTTACTATATACAAGTTAGATTTTTTTCACCCGAAATTACTTCTTTTGATTCTTTTGGCAGTTTCTTTCTTGTACCACACCACTTGGAAACGTCTCTAGGTTAGTTTAGATTATAGATGCTATCTTTTAAATAAGAAAGTAAGGGTATAGAGCACTGCGATCTAGATTTTATATTCATTTGGTCATTTGTTCTCCTTCTTATATAAATCTTGCTTGCGTAATTTAAAATTTTAATGTTAAAACTGGTCGTGAGGTTAATCTCTTTTTGACTGATTGGCAAATCATTTTAGAAGTTCAAAAAAAAAGAAATAGAAAGGTTGTTACAGTTATTAAAAGCTGTTTCATTAATCTTGACACCATCACTTTTACGTTCAAGCTTGTGTTAATATCACAATCTTTTGAATTATTCTATATTCTATTTAAACTTGTCTCCGACTCTCGGACATATCTTCCAATATCTGCTGTTGTTATGAGATAAATATTCATTGGGTAGATACCCTACTCAGAAAGTGACATCTTCATATAATAACATATTCGCGTTACAAATTAGCTTCAAAGAGTATTTTAAACCTCTTGTTTGTCAGTTGTAATCATGAAAACATTTCCATATAACACCCTTGACATGTATATATTATGGGAGGCGTTACATTTTTTTTATTTTACTAAAGGTGTTTCCCGAATTAAAAAGTTGATATTGTATAATCCACTTAGACAATCCTGATTTAATTCGTCAATTACTGATAAAAAATATTATGTGCGACGTTGTCCTACATCAATTGCGTGGAAAAGTCAAATTTAAAGGTACATCATTTTGAAAACTCCAATGGACTGGAGAAACTTTTGTTTCCACCCCTCCAGTCAGAGACGTATCTTCGAAGCACACAGGTTCCTCGTTCCGAAAGAAATGATGATGAAAGAAAGAATTTTCGAATATTCACAAGAGTGCCCTTTAGGGCGATTTAAAAAAAATGTTTTAAATGAAAATTGTAAGTATTAGATAGATTAGTCAAGTTGCGAAGCTTGTAATTACAACAGAAAAATAAGATTTACACCAGTCTGTTGGTCATTAGAAGCTTAGTCAGTGTGCAATGTTTAAACTTTTGAAGTAATGTCATATTTGAGGTTTGTGGAAAAGATTTACTTGAAGGCGGGCGCCAACTTAAGGGGCTATGCTAGTTATCGGCCAAAAAAATTGGTGGTTTTCACGAATTTTTTTTTAGTAATCTGTGTTAGATATTGTTTTAAATCTTTTTGGGTTTGATAAATACACTATTGGAATATACAAAAAAAAATTTTTTCTATTAATTTTACTATCTATATATATGTATAATGCAGCCATCTATACAGACATACAAAAAAACCGATGCGCAGTGTCCCAGTGTTTTTGTAGGAACGGAACATCTGAAACACAAAAACAAAAATGATTTTTATTCAGTAGGCTACTGGCTATAGTTTGAACTAGAATTTTATTTTTTGGAGCAAAAATAACAAAATGGCGACTGTTTGAACAAACGGAATCGAAAAATACCTTTTTTTTTCTAGATTTTTCCTTGTAAAAAAATAGAAAAAATTTAAATTTTGACATGATTCTAGTTCCAACCATACCTACATATGTAACAAACGTGCCCAAAATTTCAGACGGATCGACCTAGTAGTTTTCGAGAAATCCCCGGGACAGTATCAAAAAACATGATTTTGAGAAAAACGCGTTTAAAGATATTTTATAAATTTTTTTTATAAAAATGATACTTACAATTAATCAGCGATGCCGGCACCATAGAGAATACCTTCAGCTTCTTTATTCATTTCATTTTCTTCCATTCTGGTGTCTCTGCGGCTTGCTCTAGCTTTTGTGAGATGCGTCAGCGGTTCGCTAAATGTATGCGCTCCTCATTGCGTTTACTAGCGTAAGTAGAGGCATGAGGTCCAATTTTAATGTTTAGCACATCAATAATTTTCAATACAGGAAAAAATCCTTCATTGAAAATACGTATACACAGCTATTCTGTATACAATTTCAACAGTTACAGTATCTCCGCAATTACCACAGCTGATACAGACTTTAAAACCCATGCCTCGCTGTCCGTGTTTTGAAAATGATACGTTTCCATCACATGTTTTGCACTTCACATAATTTTTTAATATAGGAAAGACTAAAAAAAATTCAAGATGCAGTAACTTGAATTATTATCGGAATGCACCTCAAAAGTATTATCACCTGCATTTTTAAGTTTTTTGGTCGATTTACTAGCACAATCAGTACTCACTACGTCTGTGTATAGATTTCCTTGAAATTTCCGATTTTTAACAATAGACGGTCGTGCTCTTTTTTCTGGATCCTTTTCTATCCATTTTTATTGAAAAATTGAAAATACGCACGAGAAATACTATTTAGCTCCGAAATTCGAAGTGAGACTAACGTTCAAATAACGGTCCAACAAAAGTTGAGGGTCAAATTTCACATTCAAAATTATAGACTAATATATCTGTATTTATATATTATAACATCTGTTGCGTGTATATACTAAATCTAGAGTCGAAAAAAGAGGCATTTGAGTGTATTATGCGCGTTATACACACGTACACGCGCATTCGGAGACGCGTGCGTATAAGGAGGAAAAAGTATACTTAGAAGGCTCGGATCACTCTACAGTTTTAACACATTTTCAAAGGTATTTACTTTCAAAAAATGAAAAGAAAAAAAAATCGATTTTTTGAAGTGCATAAACTGGCATAGCCCCTTACAAGGGCTCCAGCTTCCTTATGAATCATTCTCAAGTGAAGGTAATTTAGGTTAAATCCTCATAAAATCAAGTGTAATATCTGGGGTTTTAATTTGACAAACAAATTAAATTCTCCAGAAATGATAAATTTCTTAAAAGGTACTTTTGGTCATTATAGGTTCTAGAAAAATCTGTAGAATTTTATTGTAAATGCTTTCTAACGTTTAGAACTGAAATTTAATTGGTCGTGTGGCCCGCAAAGTAGAACTTTTCTATGGTTCCTGAGAAGATTCATTATACACTCGGTTGGTGACAGTCTCCCGGCGAGTGGATTTTCAGTAGACATAGGTTCAACTTTAAAGTCATTCTAGCCTTCCTAAATTCTAAAGGAACTTCTAGAGATATTTCGACATGATTTAAAATTTCTAGCATTTGAAATCAAAACTAAAATACTTATAGATTCTATTTTCGACAAATTAGAAAACTCTACATATTCCCTCTGGTTTTTTTTTTCTACTTTTCTACTTTTGAGGACTTAACATTCGAACAGAACCAGTAAATCTTATTCTCAGTTATTTGTAGCGTTAAAGTCAAATCAAACTGTTTGAAACATCAGTCCAATTAAAATCCTTCTGAATTTCATTTTAAGGCAATATTTCTGATTCCAGGTTCTATAAAAGCGTCTATAATTTACACACTGTCTGTTTTAAACATTTTAACGTTTAATATTTTAAAAAATAGAAACGTTTAGACATTTTAAAATCCTTCCATTCTTATTTTTAAACCCATTATTGCCCTAGAGTGGCGTGTGCCAAGTGGGCGATATTTCGTATACCTCGACTATAAGGGAACCAGAAGTGCACATCAGCTTAACAGTTTATTTGGTTTTGGACCCGGCAAAATTTTCCAAATGCACGCCCGCTACTGCGTTGTTATTCCACCGCCCCCAATTGAAATATTAAATTATCTTTTGCCTGCCATCCTTCGCACGTCCAAGCATTAATATTTGAATATAAACGTAAAAACCGGAGAGATATTTGTCTTGTCGAGGGTCATCTGCAAAACGTAAGGGTGAATAATGCGAATCGTAAATTATTCCGAAACTGGTACAGAAACGATGGTCCATTCGGAAAAAAACATAATACGTGAAGGGAATATCTAATTTATTTTCAGCGTAAGTGGAAACGTTCCGAACATGAAGGAGCTCGGGTGCTTTATAGATTTTTCTCAATCATATAATTTTTTTCCATGAACTATAATCACAAGGCTACTTATGGAAGGGTGATTCATGAGAACTTGTGCTTATTAATCCAATTTATCCTCTACTTTCCAGAAACAAAGTCTGCACATACTCATCAGTGCTACTTTTTGAAGGATTTTTTCGCATGTCCTTTTATAAAAAATTACAACAAGGCTTCCGATGGACAAATATTTCTTTAAGACTCCACCCACGAATGACATTTACTCTCCTCCCTTAAAAGAATACAATACTTTCTTTCTACTTTCTCCTTACCGTTCGTTCGATTGCAGGTACGAAATTTGGAAGCAGATAATAGATTTGAGTGACCCCCAGGGAGAACAGAACTCGTACAGAGTCCTCGGCATCAGCCCAACAGCTAGTCAGTCGGAAATCACGGCAAAGTGGAGACAGCTGAGCAGGGAGTTCCATCCTGATAAGGTCAAGGACCAGGATAGGCAGAGGGAGGCACAGGAGAGGTTCATGGAGATCCAGCAAGCCTACGAGATATTGTCCAATATCAAGAGCAAGAGAAAGAGGAAGAATAAGAAGTCGGTCAACGAAGACGAGCTGTAAGGTTAATACAATTGTTTTTTTAAGGTTTTGTTTTCTTTGTATGTTTTTAGTCTCTTTTGTAGAATATTTTTATTTTATTGGTATTGTAAAATGAAAATGTAAATAAAAGCTCTTATGACCGTTTTTGTGATCGACTGTGGTAAAGTCTTTCAAGGCGAAAGTATATTTAATAAACTCTTTCTAGATAACCATGAAACCATCTTTACTCCACATCACCGGAATTTTCTGTAATCTATCTAAATTTCCAGATGATAAATATCTCCTACCTGGAAAGACTGGAAATATATAGAGCTATCCACGTTTACTATAATTCCTTGATTCCATACTGGGCACTGTGGAAGGTGGAAGTATTGTTACTACTTTCGTCGGTCAGTAAAACGTAAAACGGTCCATACTTTAAGTAATTTACTTATTGCACTTCCTATGATTTTTTAAATGTATTTAGTGCTCTTTAGGGTGCTTTTTTTGAAGAGAATATTTCATTTAAAATTAGGTAACTTATGAAATCGGAAATAAATTCCTAAAGCTGCTTTGGAGAAAATCAAGAAAAACTAAAAGTTCCTACGAGTAATTGCCCTTTATGGAAGCGTCAGTAAAAAATATTTGAAATAAAAATTGTAGGTATTTGATGTGCTAGTTCAAATATAAAGAATGGGTTAAGCTATGTTGTACAAATGTACAAAATTAAAAAAAAAAGATGGACTGGTTTTCGAGATACACAAAAATGACGATGTCCTTTATCCTTACCCGATTTTATTTAAAACTGCATTGATGCAAGTTATCAGGGGGCCTTGCTCTAATACAATCTTTCAGCTTTTGACTATTCATAGTTCTTCAGAAAAAGTACATACACACAGATGCAATATTCTCTTTCCAATCTGATCCGGAAACTAGCATCCAACTTCTAGAACAAGTTGGACGTGCTGCCACTATTCCTGCCGTGCGATGTTTCTAGCATATTATACAACAATATTCCCTGAAAAGTTACTCTACAAAAAGTTCTAATTTATTTTTCTGATTAAATATTACTATCTCGGCAAGCTAGAGCCACGAGTAACTTTCCTTTGAAATAAATCGGGGGTCGTGGTCGTATGAAAACAGTATAACAACAAATTAACGTTTCACTTGTTGTAATTAATCATTAAACTGCAAAAACAATATTCTCAAGTTTGTTAAACATTACTAAAAATATGACCTAAGTTGAACATACTTTAAACTTCAACAAACCAATTAATCCACCCCTCAATTTCCCCGATGTCAAGACCTATCGTTAAGCTTATCAGTCAACATTCTAAAGATATAACAAGTAGATATTCATACCTGGCCAGATTTTATACTAAGCGTCACTGCACTATTATTTAGGGAATAGTCGACCTCGGTCGACGCAGTAGTCTCTACAAGCGGGAGCTTACGGGAACATAACTATGGGTACCTTCTTTGTCAACGAAATCGCACACACGAAGTCGCACCCCATATTTACAGCAGTACACAATTTTAATTCCCAGTAGGGAGACTTCTTTCCTTGCTTCTTTACTATTTCCTTTTCTTTGACTGCCTACCCATTGTTATTGGATATTGGTGACCACATTTCTAAATCTATCTATTAGCTATAGATAGCTAAAGCTATCTTTAGCTGTGTGGATAAGTTCTCTACTTGTGTTAATTCCGGTCAGTTATCTTGTATTCCGAACTGATGACATCTGTTTTCGACCCATTACTTTTTTCCAGCTATTTTACCCTCCTTAAGTAACTGAAAATAACATATTTTTCATTTCTGAAAGTATGGCCAAAATTTGTAATTTTACTTTTCTTTGTTGTGGTAAACAATTCTCTTTCTTTATGCATTCTTTGTTGACTTGACTTCGTTGTTTGGCACTTTATCAACCCGGGGAATTCTGGGCAAGCGTCTGTATTAATAATGTTCACCTTTAGCGTCGAAGCCTCAACCCCATACAACAGTATTATTGACCATACATAACACCTTACATAGCGCATGCGTAGTGACGATTTTCGATATTTGCATTTGACTACTTTTCCATATTTGATAAATGCGGTAAGTGATATCGCCATCCGACTTCGTATTCCTCCATCAGAGTTCCAACCTGAGTGCAACCTATAGCCTAAGCACCTATACTGTGTTACTTGTTCGAGTTGTCTATTTTGTATTGTAATTGAAGTGTTGTTTTATGAATGTTTGTTTCGGATAATTATCATAAGTTTCGTTTTATTTGTGTTAATATTTAATCCATAATCTTTGCTTATGCTACTTGGTCGATTACACATGTCTTGTAATTCTTCAGCATTACTGACAGTTAATACAGTGTCGTCCGCGTATCTAAAATTGGATATTATCACACCATTCACTTTCACTCAAATTTCTTGCCCTTCAAGGGTTTCGTTAAATATTTCTTCAGATTTATGTCGGAAGTTGTATTTCCCGTACCAAGCTGGCTTTCTCATAAGCATAGTATTCCTTTTAAGGTGAGTGTTATGTTTCCGGGTATTATTGAGGGTATTCGAAATCTCCAACACCCACACTATCTACAGACCCACAGAGTCATTTCGTAATTTCCTTACATTATAGATTTGTCCAGCAAAAAGGCGATCACGTTACAAACATGTTATCTCAGGAAAGCACATTTTTACCTCAGACTTTTTCATTTATTATCAGCTATAAATAATACACCGGTAACACGTTTTCTGCATGCAGGAAGAATCCGTATGTGTCATTGAAATTACAGGTTGTTCATACATACGTGTCTCGCTCTTGCCAAAAAAATTGTGAATGTTATAGTACGAGTATGACAGTAATTCGCAACAGTAATGTTACGTCTGAGAATATTTATTTATTTATTTCCACCATCCGTGAAAACTACCAAATCGTAAAATTTACATCTTCCTAAAATTAATGTCGAAGTTATGTCTTGGGAATTTACGATGGAGATTTTACAATCGTGTAATCGTTAACGTCGAAACAAAAAAAAAACTATGCACGTGAAGTACCATATATTTTATCCTTAAAGTATTTATTCATAAGATAAATAGATCCACGTAATACTAGCTCAAGTTACACAATTATGAACAAAAATATTTTATCAGATCTATAACAATAATAGATAATTAACATCATTCCTACAATTCTAGCACCATTTTGCTTTAGATCTCAATTTAGGTCCCGTCCATTAAAATTTGTTTTCTCTATCTTCACTAATCAAGATTAATAGCTTCAAGTTATTGGTTGCCATGATCATCACAACTAAAATATGTTGTAGTAGATTACTGCTTTATACATACAGTACGATATAATTCTGACATGAGGATCCACGCGAAACCGCTAGATCTACAGGAAAAATTATTGGTATTTGAAACTATGTGGATTAATGCACATGGTCCTTGCCAATTTAAAAAAAATATTTATTGCTGGTTTCTTATGAGAAAATGCTGTTCGGTAGAAATGAATCATTTAATTGATAAAATTTGACTTCATAAATGTCATCAATCATTATCACAAATCTCTTCTAAAGGAAATCAAAATTATTTTTGTTAAAAAATCTAACTACCAACATCTTAATCTATGTTACGATTGACACGTACAGTGCCAGCCAAAAATCACGAACGAGGTGTGATCTCGGAAATGGAAGGTAAGGATGGAACGAGGAATAATGGCATGTGGTCGCTCTGAGATACATCAAGAGTATATAGCTTAGTTGGCGTAGCGAATTCGAACGAAAGAAATTCAAAATTTTTTTCGTCATCGTAGGCTTTCATTGATGATGTCAGGACATGATACAAATGTGAAACCAAACGATAGTAACAAAAGTGGCAAAGTTAAACATAAAAACATTATTTGTAAATTGTTTTGGCTCTATCCACTCCAACCACTATCGCTGCTTACTAATTTTTCATTATTTCAAGAAAAATAAAGACTTATCCTGTCAAATGAAAGATTAACATAAAAACTCAACGATCTTCATTGAAAAAACTGAATCAATACATACTTTATTGAAAAAGTTTTTCGAAACTACCTAATCTAACAAATCATGATTGCTCATAATGACATTAATAGTGTCACAACTACCCAATAGGACTTATGTTATAATATAGCATCCCTAAATATCCTTTTTTTACACTACAATGAAAATTCCCCTCAGAGAATAAGAACCAACGTGTTCAGGGGAATCATGGAGTCACGCGGAGTCAAAAATGATTTCTTTCCTAATCTAGAGAACGATGTAAATAACCATTCTTCTCTAATGTGTCTTCCAATCTAAATTTTGTTATAACTTAATAGATGTAGATCATGAAGGTTCTAACCATCTTTTCCTTCAGCTTGACTACCGCCACTTTTGTTAAATTCTGTTGAACTACCAATATACGCACGTCTTCTCTCAGCCCATTAGACTCACCACTAACCGAGTTATCCCCTGAAAAGCGTACACTACGGACGCCTCAGGGCCGTAGGCCGCGGCAATAGAATGTACTGCCATTATAAGCTGCAGTACTCAGATATCTGCTAGACCATTGCATCGCACTTTATTCTTCAGTTATTATTATTTTTCTTCAGTTTTGTCCACTTTTTCTGTCCATGGCCTTCTGAAATTCCCAGTTTCTCAAGCCACTTCATATTTATTCACTTTTTTCGAAAACGTCTGACTTTTTGCTCCTTCACCTCCCGAGAATAGTCATTTGGCTCATTTTTCAAGTGCCGTTGTATCCACATGTCCTAATGAGTGCAACAAAAACCTTCACTATAGCAATAAATTATATGGTATATAATGTAAGAAGTTAACCTAAAACAATATATCCACACCTAGATATAAACAATAAAACTAAAGTTGTTCCAACTAGAATGAGCGCACTACTTCCAGCATTAATTTACACTGCATTAAAAAAATACTACCACACCACGGAGACCATAAAGGCAGAACGGTCGGTGTTGCGAGACTGTACTTTGCCATCATAGATATCTCTTATTACCTAAATTGTGTTATATTTGTAACGTCAGACTCTGGAAAGAGTGGAGAAAATCTAACAGTTGGTACCTGTGGTACAAAATAATTAGTTCATTGTGGCAAGCAAACGCATAGAAGGGGATTGGCCGTTCCTAGAGAAAACGGGATATTATGAGATGTGAGTGAATGGTTCAGCGGTGGTAAATGAGTGGTATGTAAGAAGCAACTCCTTTATATTTCAACCAAACTTTCTTGGAAAAAAAATTTCCTGGATGATACCTCAGAATATGATTTTTGGCGGACATAACACCCACCAAACCCTAGAATAAGTATTCACATGTAAACCACTAAATATTTGACGGTAAGTTTCAGTCCTGCTTCCACCACTGACATAGCTGGCACGTATGTTATTTCTTCTTCTTGGTTCTCAGCGGTTTGACGACGCTCCCATTCTCCTCCTTTGCGACATGTGGCGGCTTAGGGTCCACTCCCGTGGTCACGTTGTTGTTGTTGTTGTTGTTGTTCTGGGGGTCCGGCGCCGCGTGACTGTTCGCCAGCGTGACTTGAAGTCGCGGAACCGAGAGGGGCCGCGTGAGAGTCTTGATGACAGGGGAGATCATCGGCCCCGACGGGAGAACAGGGGAGCTCGCGCAGAGGGCAGCCGACGTCAACTGAGACACCAGGCGTGTGCTCGACGCATGGTCCTGGGGACTGGAAGACGTCCGGAATACTTTCCTCAGCTTCGACTTCAGACCTGGAAAAGGATGAGTGTTTCAGAGGTGGTCACTTCTTTTAATTTACTGTTAGTAAGTAGCGGGTAGATTTATTTCTCTCTCTCTCTCTCTCTCTCTCTCTCTCTCTCTCTCTCTCGCTCCCTTTCTCTCTCTCCCTCTCTCCCTACCTACCTCCCTCCCTACCTCCATCCCCCCTCTCTCTCTCTCTTTTAATGTCTCCAATAGTTTCAACGATCAATAGTATTCAAGGAGATCGATAACAATCAAAGAGAATTCAAGTCCCATGTCTCATCCCACTAAATCCCTATTACCTATTCCGTAAATCTCACACCTATTGGTCAAACTTGACTGTTATTATGTCTTTTTTATGTTTGGTACAATATTCCTGTCAAGGGGGTACATCAATTATCAATCGCCGATTATGATGCTACTGTAATATGAATGTTGGGAAATAACAGACTATAATTTCTTTTATATATGGAAAAATAACATGGAGTATACTCCTGACCCACCCACCGCTAAATCCCCTCATAAAACTTAATCCCAGACATAGTTTTTGTCAAATATTTCAAAAAGGAATAATGGGCTCTTAATGGAACGAGCGCCGAAATTTCGAGAATAAAATAGCTATGAAACTGCACCACCATAAATGTTAAGGATACTAATCTTTATGTTTCAAAATGAAAAAGTTAGTTTATTAAGCAACTTTATACACGTTAGCGGCTACTGCAGTTTTGTATCGACAACAGCTCCTCAATTGCTAACACCATATTTGCACAACAACCACGACACGTCAATACTTGGACATCACTTGACACAAGACATCGTAATCAGATTGACTGTATTTTGTTTAACTAGCGGTGGGAGTCGTCAATTGGTCTTCGCAAG
The DNA here is from genome assembly GCA_963576515.1 of Cryptocephalus primarius. Classification (NCBI taxonomy): domain Eukaryota; kingdom Metazoa; phylum Arthropoda; class Insecta; order Coleoptera; family Chrysomelidae; genus Cryptocephalus; species Cryptocephalus primarius. The sequence continues at coordinate 4,640,302 of OY754941.1, forward strand.
GCTTTACCTGACTCCGACTGCGGCTCAGATCACCAATTTCTAAAATTAAAAATAAGCCCAAGATTCCGAACAAAACCCCCGGTGGGGATTTCCAGTCCTGTTTTGTTCCAGGCAGAATGTTTTCGGCTCTTTATGAGAGACTATATGGACAGAAAGCGATCCTCCAACGATATGTGGATATTATGTAAAAATATCCTCTATTAGGCTGCGTGCACAACACATCCAAAACGACGTACACAATCTAAGCAATCAAAGATCATCTCTCACACACTGTCTATTGTCGATACATCTAGAGAGCTCAAGACAGTTGGAATAAACTAAGACCCGAAACAGCTAACACGCCAAATTCAAATACATTTCAGACGCGATAAAAACTCCTTTCCCCAAGGCCTATGCGAAGAAACACAATGCCACGCTAATATCAATGGTCCAGGTAAAATATTCCTAAAAATAAAACGCCTCAGTCGTGACTATATACCCAAAACGTGAGTCATTAAGAACGCCAATAAAAATCTCGTCACCGACCTATATGAGATCATTGAGACCAGACGTAAGTATTATGAGGGCCTTTACGTCGATATCGATATCCATTTTGCTTTACTGAGATATAAGAATGAACCAAAGATTTTTCGTTCGGAAGTAGAGCATGCTGTAAAGAGGTTCAAGACGGGGAAAGCCCTTATCATCGATGCTCTATCTGCTTAAACTCAAGTTCAAGTTTAAGTTGTTAGATTACAGACAACGAGTGTTAATAAAATACTATTGCTAAGAATCGTTATAAGTCTTATTTCGAGCAGCCTATTACCCTTTATGGAAAGTTGTATGTCAGCTATCATGTGATGCGTTGCATCGTGTATGTGACACTACTACTATCAACACCACTATAAAACCGAATGAGGTACATTTCAAAACTCATGTTGTTTTAAGTAAATTACATGATCTTTACAAACGTTTTAAACTCCCTACTTATTGGAAAGAATCAGAACTTCTTTAAAAACATTACAGCTACCATTGTAAATGTCATTTTACTTAAAATACTTGCAATTTCTTTAAAAATGTCTTAACAAGTAACTTAGAAATTCCTCATTCCGTTTAACGTATTAGAACTCATACGAAATATCTTAAGATTGGCAACTGGTTTTGAAATGACATCTGTTCTTTACAATTGCCATAAGTTTCTCAGAAACTGCTCAATTTTCTAAGTTTTGTCAAAACTTATTCGAAAACTTGCTACGCTACATTTTAAGCATACCATTGTAATACTATTGTTATAATTTTATTGAAAGCTTCCTAACCAATTTACTTTAAAGCATCACAGTTAGGTATATTTCAAAACGGTATGCTTTAATTAAGACAATTGCAACTGACCCTAGGAATTTAGAGCTTAGTTCAAAATACCTCAGACTATATTTTAAAATGATTCATATAAAAATGGCATCGGTTGATTACATTTGTTACAATTTTTTACTGTAGATCTCACATGGGAAGATGCCGTTGGATAGAAATGAATCGTTTATTGAAAAAAAAATGACATCACAAATGTCTTACAAGTCGATATCCAAATCTCCTCTAAAGAAAATCAAAACTAAAAATTCCCCAATTTACTTTTCCAACTCCATGTTATTTTAAGTCAATTGCAATTAATTATAATCCAGATAAATTCTTTATAAACTCTTCAAAAGGTGTTTCCAAAAAATTTAGCTTGAGGTGTCTACTTTTATTTAAAATGCGACTGTTTCTATCAATTAACGACATATATCAAGTTAGTATGAATCTGATGCATTAACAGTAGCAGTTTTTATTAAATATTTTTACGTTAATTTCTCTTAATTTTAACCTCTGCACTACTGAAGCCGTAGGAGGGAACGTTTTCTCTTACGTGAGTAACTACAGATTTCTCTTAATCAGATAACTACATTAACGCAGACCATCATCAAAAGATTTCCATTTGAATTTCAGATACATTAGTGATGCTTTCAATTCTCTGATGTTCGCTCGTCACATCAGTTCTCTATCGACTGACCTTCTCGCAGCCTATCAAAGCACTCAAATTACGTTAAGGCTCTTACTGCAGTACACATTGTCTCAAAATTGAACGTGGAAGCTTTTATTGCATCAACACAGGATTTCCATCCCGCCCACTATCTGAGTATGATTACAGCAAATGTCTAATATTAAAATTTCTAGAAACATGTATTACATGCAAGTGTATTATTTCAGTATTCTCAATTATTATTTAGAATATAAGCAGGGCGTATAAAATTCCGTTGTGATCGTTCATGGCGTTTATCGCGTAGTTTACGTATAACTTAATATACTATAAATTTTATCCGGGCTTTAACTCTACAGAAATATGTATATCGGAGTTATGACTCTTCCACGGGGGGATGGCAAGGAAACTGTCGGCCGATCGCACAAAAGTGGCAAGATAAATTCGTCACAATCGTAAAGTTACATCATCCGTATAAGATATAGGAAATGGAGATGGATGGAATTTAAGGTCACGATCGATCGCTCCTCAGGAAAAACTCCTAGCGAGGAAAATTAGCCGGAAGGGAAGTAACTCAGAGCGAAGGGTATAGGGAAAAGTTATAATTTATTATTAATGGGCTGTGTATATAAAGCCAATAATGCGGTATATTCACAACTATTGGAGAAGAAAACTGTTAGACAAAAGGGAAGGAGAGGGGGCTAATATATCTTGTGAGAGAGGATACCGGTAGGCTAGTAGCGACAATAGTAGATCCTAAATGTTGATTTATAACCATTGGATTGATAACCTTGATAGTAACACTGTCCACAGTAACCTGGACGCAAGCGTGAAGTGGGAATGTCTATTGCTACCTCTTTGAAAAAACACGAACTCATTTTTCGGTATCTCGAAAAGCTGATGTCTTACAACAGAAATTCTCTCGGGTTGCGAAGAGAAAGTTAACAAAAACTAAATGTTCTTAAGCATGTAGCACGATTTGAGGCGACTTAAGAAAAAAAATTAATTAAAGCTATGGGTAATGAATAGATAAGTCAAGCTACCAAGGTTGAAATAAATCGCTAAAGCCGTTAAAGGGTAATTTAAGAAAAATTAAAAATTCTCGAGGGCTAAAGTGCCGTTTATGGGGGTTTAAGAAAAAATCCAATAAAAGTTATAGGTGTTGAATAGCTAAGTCAAATTACAAAATCTGATACAATCCACTTGTTTTTAAAAAATTAAAAAAATAACTAAAAACGGTCAAGTAGGGAGAATGTTAACTTTAAGGTGGTTTAGAAAATATTTCAAATAAAACCGCAAAAGAGTGTAAACAGCTTGTTATGTGGGTTAACATATAAAACGGTAGGTACCTCTTATTGAAGCATTATTACTGTACTCGTTGACTTTCATGAGCAACTCATAACAATTGTTTTGTTTGACAATAAATTCTCTGCTTGCAATATTTCGAAATTTTAGATGTACTATATTAATCATTCTTAAAAATTAATTTTTGTACCTACACCATGGTAGCACAAAGGCAGCGAGCTCTATTAAACAGATCATGCCGCTTATAACGTCTTGTATACGGGGCCGTGGAATAGGTTTGGGCGTTCCAGGACTTCACGTTGCCAATGGAATCGTAAAACTCATGAATCTTTCAGTCGACGGTATCCCCATTAAATCTCTGAACTGGATACTTTGTATCTCTTCCAATCTAATGTGTCTTCCTCCATAAACCGACCTTGCAACTGTGAATGTGTCCTCACCAGCTAACTTTACGGTTTTAATTAGGTTAAGCAATTCCTCGTGTACTCCCCTAAGTATCCTCGTCCTTCCCTCATTACGTATTCAGTTCACCTACGACGTTCCAAAGTTCCGTAACTCTATTGATACAATTTCGTGTGGGGCGGACGGTTTTCGATTAAACGTTAAACGCGTGCTTACTTCATTAGTCGGATTAGACATTTCTATTACTTGCGGAAAAGTACGGTTATTACATAAACAGAAAAGTATGATTGAGCAAGAGTTTTTGTTAAGGCGAGATCGATGGTATTCTCCTAACCGCAGGGTCGTTCTTTCCGTTGCTCCTTCGATTTCTGGGCTTTAATGGAGGTGAGCTGAGGCGTTTAAGAGCGAGCGATTCCGCATTCGTTTTAACGGATTTTGGCTATCCCGATCGAGTCTTTCGTGCCAGCTTTTTTATTTGACGGCTTTTCATTGCTTCAGTAATTACAAAAAAAAACCAACAATGTGCTAGTAACACGAAAGCAAGACCAACGACAGAAATAGATGTGTTTTGTTTAAAATTTATAGGAAACTGAAGCAAAAAGGTTTATGGTTAAAGATTTTAAGACGGTTAAAGGTTATGGTAAATAAAAAACAATTTATAAAACGTACAAAAGTTCTAGTTTCAATACGTTTTCAACTTGAGACCTTTTGGAATTCTGGAAGGACTCTTTCGGTTTTTACAATTTTAATGCTTAAATTTTCAAGATATAAACAAGTGAGATTCTAGAAAACATGTGAATCTAGAAGAACTAGTTACGATTTTTAAACCAAGAGGACGCGGTTAGGAAAAACGTTAGAATTCTAATGTACATATGAGGTTTCTAAATTCAGACTTAAAAGAAAACATTTTTGAGCTATTAAAAACATATAATTAGTCAACCTTTCTCTAGAAATATTTAATTGTTTCTTTACCAAATTATATCTAACTAAAAAAATTCTTTAGCTGATTTTAGATTTTACAAGGCTTGTGGATCTAAAAGACTGAATTTTAATTTTTAAATAAAAGAGGTCGTGGACTGGAAGAACCACGATGATTCTAATATCTAGAAGCATGAATTCGAAAGTATAGACCTAAAAATCTTTTATAGAGTCCACCAAAGTTCTACATTCGGTCAAGTTTGCTTGAGGATTATTTAATTTTTACGATTTCATATTTTGTGGGTAAAAAATCTTTTACGAATTTTATATATAATTTTACAGAATATATGAATCTAGAAAATTAAATTTTGATTTTTAGAACATGACGATGCGGACGAAAAAAACCCATTAAAATTCTAATATCTACACACATGAGTTTGGAAGATTAGATTTTTAAATTTTGTAGAGGTTAAGAAAGTTTTAAATTCGTTCAATTCCCCGCTTGAAGTATTAAATTTCTTTGTTATCAAATTATATGTGTTCAAAACATTCTACGACAGATTTTAGACAAGCAATTCTATAATACAAGAGGATATGGAAGATTCAATTTCGATTTCTAAACCAAGAGGGGGAGGACGGGAAAACCTATTAGGATCGTAATACATGACACATACTAGGTTTGAAAGATTAAATTTTCAAGAAATTTTTGTAGTCTACAAAAGTTAGAAATTCGGGCAATCTTTCTCTTGAAGTATTTAATTTATTTGTTACATATTTCTATGTATTTAAAAAATCTTTATGAATTTTAGATATGATATTCTAAGACATGTGAGCTATGAGATTAAATTTTGATTTTTAATCCAAAAGGATGGATGGATGGACGGAAAGTCCATTAGGGTTTTATTATCCAAAAACATGCGTTTGAAAGATTAGATTTAAAAGAAAATGCTGTAAAGTCTATAAAAATGCAAAATGCGGTCAGTTCTGCTACCGAAGTATTTAATTTCTTTCTTGCCAAGTTTTTTGTATATCATAAATCCATTAGTAGATTTTTGATACAAGATTCTATAGGACAAAAGATTAAATTTTCATTTTTAAACCAAGAAGACGCAGATCGAAAAAACCATGAAGATTCTAATATCCAGAACCATGGGGTTGTAATTTTAGACAAAAGCAACTTTGCAGAGCCTATCAGAGTTTTAAATTCGGTCAACCTTTCCTTCGAAATATCTAATATTTCGTTTAAAATCCAAAATCTATAATTATTTTTATATCTAAAATCCATTAGAACGTTCTAAATATAAAATTCTTTGAGAAATGTGGATCTATATGATTAAATTTATTTTTTTAAACCAAGAGGACGCAAGTGAGAAAAACGATTAGGACTGTAATATTCATAAATATGAATTTGGAAGGTTAGACTTAGAAGAATGAAATTAAAAGAATTGATTTTTTGAAGCATATTAAAGTGAAATATTTTGCTTCCAAAGTGATTAATTTCTCCTTTACCAAATTTTTTGTATATAAAAAATCTATTAATAGATTTATGACACGACATGCTACAAGATATGTACACTTAAGAGGTTAAACTTTGATTTTTAAACCAAGAAGTCTGAGAAGGGAAAGATATTAAGATTCTAATATCTACAGACATGAGGTTGAGAATTAGGAATAAGAAATTTTGTCAAGTCTATAAATTTTCTAAAGTCGGTAAAACTCTCTTCTGAACTATTTAATATTTTCGTTAACATATCATGAGTCTTCAAAATCTAAAATTGATTAGTATTATTTTTCACATTTAAAATACATTAGCAGATTTTAGATGTACAATTCTAAAAGAAATATGGATCTAGTTGATTAAATTTCATTTTTTAAACCAAGAGGATGCGGGGGAGAAAAACATTTAGAATTTTAATGTCAGCAAACATGAGTGTGGGCCTTTAAAATTAGGAAATGCGATTAATTTTGCTTTAAAACGGTATTTAGTTTTTTCTCTACCAAATTGTATGTATTTAAAAGGTCTATTATCGCAATCAACTATGTTTAATATTGAATCTCGTTTAATACTATTATACGACTTAACGCAACCCTTTTCTCCCTTAATCTTTTCCTCAAATTCGATTGATTTACTATCTCCGCAATTAAGTCGAATCCGAAGAGGACTTTGTTAACTTGACCTAATTGACCGCCCCAGAAACATTTAATTACGTTAAAACTCATTCTGCGCAACATAGTAAAGAAAACAGGTTGATCGCCAGGGACTATAAATTCGGAAAATAAACGCAGTTTAATCCTTTAAAATATAAGTACGATTAAAAACCGTTGAGATTTTTTCCTCCAGGCCAGTAGTGCGGGGAACTCCCTAATTCGACGAGATAGAAAGTGCGGACCCTAAACGTGCCAATTAACCACGATTCTCCATTACGCCTCGTTCGCAATCAGAAAAAGAATATTTTTCCCAAACGTCGGCTCCTTGGCCAACGGAGCATCTTTCGTTGAAATTGCGGCGCGGAAAGTTTGCCCTGGCGTAATCCCCGCGGAATATATCGGTAAATTTGTTAAATATTGAATGCGAGGGATCTCGGGGGAGCCTCGGCGGCATTAAACGAAGTTATATGAGATCATGATGAAACCAGATATCTGCGTTTTAGACTTCTGAGCCTTCGTTACGAAAGTCGTCGTTACTAATGATGTGGATACAAGGAATATTTTCAAATTGAATGTTTGTAATATTTAGATGTAGGCATATGGAGGATTGCTATGGCATGATTGGCATTTGTGTTACCGAATTATACAATTGTCACTAAATTGGTAAAAACAAGAGACTGGATAATATGCATTAAAAATTGGGTAAAATATGCATGCAATATGCACAAAAACGCCAAAGTATGCAGGTAAATATGTATTTATTTACAAAAAAATCAAACAATAAACATGAAATTTGGTTGCTATACTTTAAAATTTCATTATTATCATTATTATAATAGTATCACAATATATTTTTTCAAATTCTCCATTTTAAAATTAATTTATTAGTTTTCGAAATAGTGTTCATATACCGAAAAAATCTTTCTACATCACCAAAAGAAAATAAAGCGAACTTGTAATTAATTAATAGATACTGCTGGAATTAAATTATTTATCTCTTCGCAGTCGGCATAATTAACGATTCTATAATTTTGTTGTAAATTGGAAAATCGTTAGCACTTGATTTAATTTCAGGTCGACTTTTCAGCAACGAGACCAGAAATTAAGATTAATTTTTTTCCACTTTTGAAACGATTTTAATACTGATACAATTATTACAATTATTGTAATTACAATAGGAAAAAAATATTACGGCATTTTTTTATGCAAATAGGTGGAGAATCAAAATTGAATTTAATGTATGCGATTCGTGTTGAAACTACCCATTCTCAAAAAGTCCGTAACATTTTACCATAGCAGTAGAGTCCTTCTTTTCAAAATTACAAATTACATTTTTAATGCCTATGCAATTGGAGATGTCAACCTGCCAATAGAATGGCAGATTCCAGCCAGATTCTCCAAATAATGATTGGCTATGGTTATTACTGGTGGTAATAGAAGACCAGAAAGCATTTTTTTGTAAATCCGAATCGTCGTTGGTGCTTTGAGAAAAACTTCAAATGTTTTTAATTTAACTATTAATTAACGGAATTCGGCTATAAAGCGTTATGCTACCCTATTTAAACAATGTGCTAATCATGTACAATGAATCACGTTACAGTAAAATAGTGATATTCCGTGGCTTTAACAAAATAATGAGTAGTATCAGTGACCATTAACAGGATTTTTTTCGTAGTGCACATTTTTAGTCAAAAGATATTAGATAGTGACTCATTAACGAACATGGTAATGGTCCCACTACTTGTTACGTCTAATAATTTTTTCACGCTCGTCAAGTAACCTTTGTTCGGTTTATCACCATTTAATTCATTTACAATTAAATTAGCAATATAGTGACCTTTTATGTCAGTGATTTCGCCAACTGAGATCAAAATAAATTTATTTGTGATTTTAGAGTTTACTTTTTTACTGTTTCATAATTCAAATTAATACATTTCTTCCGTAAATTAGACGGAATCGGAATGTTAATTGGTAAGTTATCTGAATTACGGTATGTTTTTAAAAATCTTGAAAATTCTGGATGGTTTAGTTTATCAACTGGAATGTTGTACGTTACAAACAGATCGCACTAATCCTTACAAAAAACGTCCTGAGTACCTTCTGGTTACTTTATGGTAGATTCAAGGAGCCGCTCTAACAAAATGCTGTGCAATTTGAAAATTTTTGTACATATAATCTGCCAGTAAAAAATGTATAAATTAATTCGTACTTCGTAGCTTAGTAGAAGAGGACTGTTCAGAGGAGGCTTAATTTTTTTGCATATTTCTCTCTTGTGAAAATTCAAAAGAGACAACCAACAAATTAAAAAAACTAAAGTATTTTTAAACAACAAAGAATTAATAAAAAAATCAAGCTAAATGAGTTGTCGTTTTCTGTATCGTGTGAGCGTCTCGGTGACTAATTCAGTCAGCGTTTATATATATAAATTATATATAAATATATATATATATATATATATATATATATATAATATATATATATATATATAAATGAAAATATATATAAAAAGTAAGTTAAAATCTTTAAATGTTTTGATAGTTTGAAAATCAATTGACAGTTGTGAGAAATTTCAAAACTTTTTTCGAACTTGTTAATTGTGTAATGGTACAATGGATTCAAAGAAAAACAATAGTCCCATAACTTCCTACACTTTGTCCCGGCCTTTGTAACCTTACAAATCATTATCTAAAAATAAATAACTCAACTGAATTATTATCATTAACAAATAACGTTACCAAGTATCATTAACAAATATCCAATGCCCATTTCCGAACAAAGCAAACCCGTTAAATGGAATAAATTACAAATTTAACAACGACAGGCAAAATTGTAACCACGGCCGTTTTTAAATTGATCCTAGTCTTTAAATAAGTCAGTTCTAAGCCTGAAAATGTGGGAAGAAAAATCTGTCTAACCAAATTAAAATTAAAATTAATTCCGTTAAAATAAAATTCATGTTTTAAGCAAAATAGAAGAAATTCTCATTTATACTCGATCGCGCGACACTGTCCGATACGTTTTCCGATTTATCTTCGGGCTAACCCCCCCAAAAGTGTTTTGGTCACACTTTTGATTTTGTAATGCAATTCTGGGCTCTCAGCCCTTCAGGAATATAAAATGATATTCCTAGAGGAAATCGAAGTAAACAAAGAAAATTTGATTTCCATAGACAAATTTTGTTTATATTTTAATTCTAAAATTTCAATTTTAGCAAATTATTACCATCATTCCTCTTTCTACTAGTGTCCACGTTTTGTTGGTTGGACTGCACAAACATTCATTGCAGGCCGCGAGTTTCATACCCTTGGTGTTGTTATAATCTGTACCCTTCAATAGTTTGATCTTTTCAAAAGTTCTTCAAAAGTTCAAAAGACTGCGTCTGGGATATTTCGATTTTAAAACCCATTGCCATAGTCTATACATACAACTAGTCGAGTCACTCCTTTGATCTCGAAAAACCGGCATTTTTTGCTACCAATCATAAATCATTTTATAGTCCCCGTAAAGGATCCGAAACTGCAATGTACAGGGGTAAAGCGACTGTGAAATCGATAATTTCATTGAACCGTCGACATACGGGAGGCGGACGAATTTTATAGATATTCCAAGATTCGGACTAGTTGAAATTTTGTCGGCGGAAGATTATTTACAAACGTATAAGGCAGAAGTACACCATAAACAATTGTAATCAGAAATTTATCAGTACTTCTGATATTCTTCTTCTTATCAGTAATTGCTGTTTGCTAATTGTTAGGGATAAGGATTGAAATCAGTTGCAGGACTTGAAAAAGGTTCGCGTAGTAGGTACACCCTAAATAGTCAAAGTACTTAGAGATACATATATTTCATTGCTAAGATAACACATAATAGCAACCAACATATAAGTACATACGTAATGACCGTATTAGGTATAAATATAATGAAGTACAAGTTTATTGTGTATTTGCAAGTACTTACTCCAGTTTTTACATGTTTTTAATAGATTTAATTTAGAGTTTTCCTTATTATTTTTTGATGTATTATTTCTCTATTCGCAAACTTTAAGGTATAGTAGATTCTTAATCTTGTGTATAGAGAAATAAAATAAATATGAGGGAAATTGGGACATGGGTTTGAAAATTTAACATTTTAAAATAGATTTAGCAATGCCATTCCTACGCTCTTATGTATACAGAGGTCGTTGAATTTGGATGTAAAAATTTCTTCTAACGCTACTAAATAATTAATAAAATCAATTGGAGGGAAGTTTAAACCTCCAAATATCCCACTATGACTGCCTTTATATTTCTTTAGCTCGCAAAATTTGGTAATTCTATCGAATTTTTTATTGCTGCTGTAATTGACACAAATGTCACATGAGTGTTTTAAAATACACTTACGTAAAAAGTATCCACCGACATATACAAGTGCGTTACCTTCTACAGTTTGTAAATTTCGTTAGTGAGAAGTTTCAATGGCTAAAACTGATTTTTGTTTTCATGAAGACGATTTGTTGTGCTGCAAAAAAATACTTTTTTCCAATAAATTGGGCGTTAGTCGTTGACGGTGCGTTTGTCACACCGTATACAACCTTACGCGAAGACAGCGTGTACAAAATGACCACAAGCTTCTCTTGCCCAACAAGTAATCCGTCCGGGTGAGGGGGTTGAAATGACAAGAGGTGATGGTTTTCGGCAGTTCGGAGAGTGACTACACTTATAAACTGTATACACTATGCCACTGCCTTCGATAATAAACATGGGGCTTACCGTGCGTGGAGTGATGGTGGGCGCCTGTCGTCCCGGCGGGCGTTGCGGCAGCCGCCGACGCTGAGTGGTTCGACGCCTTTCCCGAGACCGCGGCTCCAGGATCGGTCCCCCAGCTACCCATCGAGGTAGATCTCTCCAGGAGGCGCTGCCTGGCGTGCTTCTCGATCACGTCAGCGCACACGTAACGGCCGCAGAAGCGAGCCCATTGGTCGGCCCTGAAGCCTCGGCCGGTGTCACGCAACGTGGGGTTCGCGCCTAGAAGAAACAAGATGCCTTAATTAAGGAAAGGTAAGGATGAATAAATGTATATATTTTGCATATTAATTTTGGACCCAAGATTTTATTTACTCAATCAAACAACAGTCAAACAAATTGGAACTTAATAGTGTGATAAAGTCCGTCCGTTTGCGGCTGACAGCTCAAATTATGGGTCGCAACAATAACATGATGATAAACCATAGGCGTGACATAACTTACCAAAGTGTAATGTGGAAATTCAATGGTATTATGAATTATTGCACGTAGATTTACAACCAACAAGCTATGAGTATATATGTTGTGTAGGTGTATGATTATCTCTATAAGTAAGTACTTAGTTATCGTAGAAAAGAACAAACTTTGCTTTTTATATTTCGCTATGTATAAATAATCTTCCTGGAATCGCGGGAGCGACCTAACAAAGAACACTGGGAGCGAATTATGTTGCTACTTCGGCGATTATTAGACCTCGGGAACGGCCTCGTGTGCCCCGACTCACGCCGGGTAAAGTAGCGGTAATCGTTACTTTAAAGCTAAATTGTTTGATTAGCATAAAGCTAATGAATGTATGAATGTATGTCATTTTGTTCAGAATTTATTTTACTTGGGTTATATGGTTACAGGCGAGCCCTCCCTTTAAAAATGGTAACGCGCAGTAGCAATACCTCTTTAATGGTGTGGAAGTGTACTAGTTGGTTTTAATTTATTCTTTACGATAAATTTTGCAATAATTTCCTATCCACAAGCAACTATATTTTTCTTAAGACTGGAATCGGTTTCCTCTTTCTCCTTGACACCACAAAACTCCATTAGCTTTCGCTTGAGGTCGTGTGACGTCTGACTCACAGGATGTATGACTGGAGAAACAGTTTAAAGACATAGTTACATGTTTGTTTCAAGGAATAATAACTAATTGAAAATTGTTAAGTGTGCGAGTTTTTGCTAATATCTCCATGAAATTTTAACTGATGTTAATCATCCACATAACAGCCTTTTCACGACGTTAATGACGATGAAAATTATTGCCCTAGAGCATTCCCTGTGATTTATATGAGAAAAAAAAGCTTTTTCATATGTTGCCACTGGGCTAATTCGGAACTTGTTTTTAAATATGGACCTGAGGACTATTAGAAATCACCCTGTGTTTCGATGAGTCGCCATGGATACAGTTGTCTACATCCATCTAAATACCTGTCAAAAGTAGCCTGACAATTAACATGGGCAAGGACTACTACAGCATCCTGGGAATCCCGAATGACGCCTCGGATGACGACGTGAAGAAGGCCTACCGGAAGCTCGCGTTGCGATACCACCCGGACAAAAACAAATCCGCAGGCGCTGAGGATCGCTTCAAGGAGATCGCCGAGGCGTACGAGGTCCTCTCCGACAAGCGGAAGCGCGAGGTGTACGACGCATACGGCGAGGAGGGCCTCCGGCAGGGCGTCCCCAGTGGCGGCAACGGCGGTCCCTCCGGCGGCCCCGGGACGTTCACGTACGTGTTTCACGGCGACCCGAGGGCAACGTTCGCGCAGTTTTTCGGCAACGTAGACCCGTTTCAGTTCTTCGGGACGTCGGTCGACGACGAGAGCGACCCCATGTCGCTCTTCTTCGGACAGGCGGAGAGGGCGAGGCCGGCGAGGCAGGACCCGCCGATCGAGTACAACCTGAACGTGTCGCTCGAGAAGATCCTCACTGGGTGCACGAAGACGATGAAGATCAACAGGAAGGTGATCAGGAACGGCCGGCTCGAAAGAGAGGACAAGTTGGTGAACGTCGATGTGAAGCCCGGATGGAAGGAGGGGACGAAGGTCACGTTCCCAAAGGCGGGAGATCAGGGAACGGAGAACATACCGGCCGACGTCGTTTTTGTCATTAGGGATAAGCCGCACGAACTATTCAAGAGGGAAGGTGAGACGGACGTCCTGATTTTCTCCAGGTGTCACTAAGTTGGTTCAAGCAAAAAATCTCTGATAGTTTGTCGCCAAGATTTAATATGCGATTTTAGCAAGGGTGATGATTTCAAGACATTGTCTTATCAATCGTCTCATGTAAAATTTGTGTTTCATACGTCAAACATTAATGAGCGGGAGCTACTAAATAGACTGTGTAGTGACTGGTAGCGCTATGACGAATCTTACATACTACTTAGGATCTTAATCTTGCGTGGACTGAAGACAAATTGTTGTCCTGACAGACGACATGAAACGTTTAATCCAAAATATTACTTCGGTCGATACATCAGTCTTCATTAATGCTGAAAGTTTTGTTGAGAAAAACTGTTTGATATACCAGCGTTTTATATTGGGTTTTCTCCTTTTTAATGACTAAAACTAATAATATAAAAGCATCCTCAAATCTAGTATAGATAAAATTCGATATTTTACCGAAGAAACTATCAAAAAGGCAAATAAATACAATATAGACATATCTCATAGCGTTCGGACAACTTTAATGTTCAGGACAGCTAGCTAACAAACAACAGAGTGCTTCACTAATCTTTAGCTGAAGTCAACCTCTTGACTAAAAGTAAAAAAGACCCTTGACACTAAAGTTTTTTATTAGTATTCATGTTAAGGCCGTAAGATAAACACGGGAATAGATGAAACCCAATTTTCAAAAAGGTATTATTGGAATAATATTAATAGTTGTAACTAAAAGACTAGTTAAAATAGGCGGTAGACACCGATGGTTAAAGAAACGAGATTCTGCAATTTCGCGTTTCTTTTATACAACAATTACTTCTTCAGAAAAGTCATCAGTTCATTAAAATTGTATGTTGCTCAAATTCTTTCAAAGCAACAGCAATCCTTTAGGAGCGTGGACAAATTCCATTTCAAATTTAATGTTTCTAAAACACAATTTCAACTCTTTCAAAAGTGTCAATAATTTATTAAACATTGTCCCAAGTAAAACACCTTTCAACTTCCCTCAAAGTTTTCCAATGTCTTAAGACTGCCATTTCAAATCTTGCAGATCTTTTCCTAGGACAATTGCACTTCTTTCATAAATGTTACCATAGAAACTCTAACCATATATAAACATGCCACCGTGAAAAGTCCTAAATTTCTTTGAAAATGTCAGAGCTCTCTTGAAAATGCTACACATTTCACATTTTCCTTAAGGTAAGTGAAACTCCTTTAAAATGTCGAAGGATCATTGCCGGAAAGCACTATCGATCCTGGTTATTTTCCAGTACTCAGAGAATTCATTTTTATAGCAAACATCAGGTCTTACTGGAAATACATAAACTTTCCAGAATATATAAAGTCCTGTAATTTTAATATAAAAGTTCGGAATGTTCTCGAAATTTTACTAATTCTTCAGACTCTAAAAGCTTTAGCGTTTGCGATAGAAAAAATTCGAACCCACATTTCTATGATTTCTTATGTAAAACTTCAAATGATTATTTAGACTAATCTATAAGCGTTGAATGTGCGCAATTCGGCACAATAATTACACACAAACAAATAAAGTTCTGGATACTTTTCAAAATCCAGAAGATCCAAGGTTTTTGATATAACAGTTTAGAATATCCTAGAAATAAACTATCTATAAACTTTTTGGAATATTCTGAAAAAAGTTCACAATATTCTGGAAATTTTATAAAGTGTTCATAACCTACTAAATCCAGCTATTTTCTACAAAAAATTCCAGTTCCTCATTTAAACATAATCAATTAAGTAATATAAAAGGTGTCCATAAAATTTACTGACAAAAAACACACAGTAGGTGCCATATTATGACGACTTAATAAAAATCACCTCATTCAAAAATGCTTCCTAGTGGAGGAAGTGATCTTTTGAAGAGTACATCCTTAATTCATTATATTTCTTCTAAACCACACAATGATAAATTTTGAGATTTCATACATTTAATAATGTTTGAATGTCGAATATTTTATCTCGGATGACTTTTCTGTCAGGACCGGTTTTATATGGAGACACTTATCGATATTTTGGATCGCATTTTTTTTTCCAGTTATTACCAAATTTAAAAACTTTGAAATTTTTTCAATATCAATAACACTTTCTTCACTATTCATAATAACATGTTCGTCATATCCATCTTAAGAGGTCTGCCTTCATCATTTTCCGAAATTACTAATCCTGTTGCTCCTATTCTTTGATGAATAGCTATGCATGACGAGTGAACAGTATGTCTTCTGTTCAGAAATTTCTCTGCGTATCTTCTTGCTACTGCATCTATTACTGCGATGTCGCAGCTTGTTTCCTATACGAATAAATCGTCGTTGCAAGGGAACAAGTCAGTTATACGGTTTACTCTAGCAAAATATTTCCGTTGGGAATGCGCTCTTCTGGAAGAGCCAATATCATTTTTCTTTTCTAGGTAATAAGTTTTTCTATTGACAAGAAAAATAGTTAATCTGTGAATCTCTTACATGTATTTTTTCGTTAAGTTCTCTATTTTTCTAGCCATTTCTGTAGCCCTTTTGTTTATGGCATAATTTTTTTGCCCAAATTTTTTAAGAAAAAATTTTAGATCGCGTTTTGCTCGACGTAAATTATTGATATTTTTTTTACAACACATCATTAGTCATTCGATTTCGCTTTTCGTCCACCACACTCTGCATTTTTATTTTTATCGATTTCTATTTCAAATCTGCTTCATCCATTTCTTTAGTTATACGGTCTTGTTACGAACGAGTGAAAACTAGGGATATTTGGTTTGGCATAACCTTAAATTTCGAATTCTTAGTCTGCGACACAAGTATAATTTATAGAGAATTATTAGACTAAATACGAAAAATGTATCACGACACTACCTTAACACTATTATAGACGGCCTGACGTTTTTCTTAACACAGGATGAACCCTTAGTATCAGCAGACTTCTTTTTTGAAACAGTTGTTGAATTTGGGGAATCCTTGAGAAAACATGAACCGAAAAAGTTAATGCATTTACTGAATTTATTTCGTGTTCGATGATCAGTCGGTATGATTTTCCTGAATCAACTATTTAAGACCCACACCATATTGGATATAGCATAGATTATCTATTGAAAAGTCAAGAATCCATAATAGATCTATTTATAAATTGAGCAACCTGCACAATTCAATTAATTAATCAGTTTTCTAGAAGATTTCCTACGCACCATCATGTTTAGTTTTTCTATGCTAATGCGAATTTTAAACAGACAATCTTTATTAGTAAATATGTAAACTACATTTATACATTAGAGCTGGACGCTTGCCATTATGTAACGTCAACATTTTATTTCTTCTACTTAGTTTATACGTCTATTATTCAGCTTTTTATGTATATACTCCTATGTAAGCCGTTCAACATCGGCTCGTCAGTTCTATTTACGAGCTGACGATAAATTTGGTAGGCCCAAGTTTTTCTCCTAAAATCCAACATTTTGTCCTTGCTCATAAATATTCCATGTTACCAGTGAACCTAAAACTCGACAATTTATCTTGATTTTCTCTTTTTAGGTAGCGACTTGAGGTACACAACGAAGATTAGCCTGAAGGACGCACTTTGCGGCTGCACGATAAGCGTCCCGACGCTGGACGGTAAGAAATTGGTCCTCGATTTCAAGGATGAGGTGATCTCCCCCGTAACGGTGAAGAGGATCCCGAAGATGGGGCTGCCGTTCCCAAAGGAGCCGTCGAAGCGCGGGGACCTAATCGTAAATTTCGACATCCAGTTCCCGAAAAGGCTGCCGCCGCAAAACAAGAAATTACTGGCCGACGCGCTGCCGTGATTTGCCGCACCCCCGCCTTCCGCCACCGAGAGGGTTGAGATATTACGTATCGGCGGAAAGGGATCAGCTGAAGGATTTGTTTCGGTGAATTGAAGCCGTTCGTTATCCAAAAAAGTAAACTAGTGAATAGACTTGGTGGATATGGTGTTAAAAGGAAATAAGTTGAAATATAAGCTTCTGTTGTACTATTTGGATTTTCCAAACGGAGGATTTGTTGATGTCACCAGTTACTGCAAATTCCAAATTACGTCATGTACATAACAACTTCTAATCTCTTATAACCTATTCGTAAAAGGAAGTTAGTAATAAGTCACAAAATTTCGGAGAAATACAACTCTACCATAAGCATAAGTGTGCGCCCACCACTTATTTTGATATTTTCGGGAAATTACAATTTATATTTTTCACATACTTAACACAGATCAGAATGTACAGGTGTGAACATACTTATTGCTTTTTTGTGTGAAAATTTAATATTTGGGGGTGTAGAGAGCGGTTTGTAATTTGTACTTATTTAAATCTCTTAACGTGATCGTTATTTAGAAAATGATTAGAAGTAACCAAGGTAGTTGTTTCCTAGAAAGGTAATCGTTAATAGTGAAGAGGAATACATTTCAGGGAATGTGAGGCACCCTAAACTATTTAAGCAATTACGGATCCGGGTATTAGCATCGCATGTTAGCAAATAAAGGTGGAGAAATATAATCCAATCGTTACCATTTTTTGAAGGAATGTTATTTGAATGCCATAAATAGATACTAATTATACAGGAACCCAATATAGGCCGGTAGGTACTGTGAATCTCTAAAACTGAAGAATATAAAAGGGGGATGAAAAATTACACATTTCATTGCATTTAAGTTCTTGCTGGAATCAAGAGCTTAGATAAAAATTGAAAGTCTCCAGAAATATATTTTATCTCTTATTTATACCAAACTCGCAACTACGATTATACTAATGTTAATTGATTATCCTATTTCTTAATTACTTTAGATACTTGCTCACAGTCAGGGTATGTACTACACAATTCCTGAGGTCTTTGTGGAACTTGGTACTGCGCAGTTTATAATCTCTATACTACGTGCATTTAATAGTGGCAATCTTATGACTGTATGAATGAACTGACATAAAGTTAAGAACCATTCCAGCAGTTGCAAGTTTCTGATATCAACGCGTGGAAATCGTTCCATTCATATCACCAAAGTGTGTATGGAGGACATTTTTCCATCCCTCTTATTTTCAATGGTAAACTGTATTTATTACGATAACTATTAAAACGTATCAGGTGTGATCAGATGGGCATGTCAAGAAAATGTCATCAACATAACGTTTAATTAAAGGGAGATCAAATAGTTCATTTATTGAGATTAGCTAATACCGGAATAACTGGGTTCCTCATATTTGATCCGTCAAATTGTTTATAGAATATTCACTAGGACAAAAAATAGCAAATTTGAACCACAAAACTAATCTACATTCCGACCTCGCCTAGAAGGTAAATGTTGATAATATCTAGCAATTTTCTTATTTATGCAAATCTCAATACATTTTTTACTGTGAAGTAGGTAATAGTATTGTTTTATTTAAATTTTTTAGAAGAATGAAAAAGAAAGAGAAGTGATTTTTGCGGATGATTACTCTTTAAAGTATTTAGCAGCAGCGACCACATGCTACCTTGATTAAGACTCTTCACTAACACTTCGATTTTTTTAACTGCTCTACGTCATAAGAGTTTCTGTAGCTCCTTCTGGTCCTATCATAGCAGCAGGTTACTGTTTACAAGAAAATAAGACACAGTCAATTTACGAGGTTATACTACAAACGTTAGTCCACGAATCTGCACCCCTGATTTTATTCCGACTCAATGATTCTGCTGGAAATGAACTTCGAAAAGACAACTATCCAGGTAGCAACTAGGATATTACTGTTCCTGGAGGAACATATTTGTGTAAGTGACAGCTTTTACCATCTATGTCAGAGTACTTTTAGTGCAAGAATTGTGCCTTCAAAAAATTTATAACGAAAAATTCAAACAGTTTCTAAGGAAAACTGGATGGGCTAACCTTCCTCCCATAGATGAGGTAAGATCCGGAAGAGAGTATCTAAAGACAACGTCAGAGGCACAAAAATCATTGGAGCTGATAAACTATTTTGGCGCTACCTATGTTTCCGGAACATAGAGAAAATAATTCGAATTATCCAAGGATTGGAAATATTGCACTTTTGTTTGCTCCGGAGCCATACAACGTACGTGCATCTACCATATCTGATGAAGATAGAACTAACAACCAAACAGTGGGATGAAGCAACAGATTTTCCAAACTTTTTGGTCAAGACCATTTGGTCATTGGTCCATTTGGTTATTAATAAAGAAGATGATAATGGAACTCAATCACCAGGTTCTGCATGATAAGTTAAAGTTATTGTGCCAGCAAAGTGTAAAGGCTAAATAAGGAATATGTACTGATATCTGCAAAAGATATTCAAATTATATATCAATATAGTTCATTTACATTTAAATTAGGATTATCAGTTTCATATGCAATCTTTCAAATTAATGGTCCAACGAACATTCGCGACTCGGAGGGAATTGCTGACATTCAATGTAGGTACCTCCGGTACGCGTCACCAATGCTGACTCGTCATTTTAATGTAAGATACCATTTTCAATTCAGTCAATAAATAATCATGAAGGATACTTCTTTAATTTATTTCCGTAATATTCAAATATAGAGATACACCTTAGCTATAGATATACAATATCAACTTAAAATTTAAAAATATTCGAATATATAAAAATATACAATATGAAAGTGTATTACACCTACAAATAATCCAGTTTTTTATTCCAGAGGTTTACACACGTTCACACACACCCACGCACGTCGCATGCACGCACGCACACGCATACGCACACTCCCACGCACGCAAGTACGCACGCGCACACATACACACAGACTCTATATTTGAAATTATTTATGTTATGCAATCCCGGGATATAAACTGCAACCATATGTCATAAATCTATAAAAGAGAATTTTATGTATGCCTCCACCTTGTATCACCTCTACCTTAACAACAGCGAATTTAATTAACACTCGTTAATTTAATCTAATTCATTGAACTTTTCTATCTTTATGTTCATCGATTTCCATTCAGTTTGTTTAATTATTCAATTATTAGCCGCTTGATTACATCACATTACCATTTCTTTATGTCTACAGCCGTGAATAACAGCGATGGTACTTTTTGCCATTACTTCGGAAATGGAAAACGTCACTAATTACCCACTAACGTCAAAGACATCAGCCATCTCCATTAAAAGTTTCTTTAAGTGATTCAAGCATTGGTAGGTATTGTAGTAAATTTATACATATTTAACAGTATTGATGAAATGTTTAAATTACGCTTTTCGTCGTATTACTGATTGCGAATTAAATTAAACGAACTAAATAATCGTTTTGTGTCGTTCAGTTGTATGATTTTTATTCATGGAATTCATTTAATGTAAATTTTGGTATGAGAGCCGAAGTTTATAAAACGCAGAAGGTTCCCGGGATATCATCGAATTCCAGTTAATAATGCAACAGTAAACCTTTTAGTATCAGCTCTATTCTCATTCGGTCCATTACATTGTTTAATTAATTTTTGTCCTGGTATTTTCAGCTTTACGTTTCACAGCGCCTTTCACAGTGGTGATTATGTATGTTTCTGTTTGAGGTACACCACATAGACATGTAATTTCCACTTCGGGTCAAGCAAGCAAATTCGGGTGGGCTAATTGGCAAATTTGACCCATACCCCTTGTCATGTCGCATGGAAATTTAACGGAACTTTACGTATTTAAAAGGCCATAACAATTTTTCATCTCATTCAGTGAAAAATTGTAAACAACATTTTCAGGAGCTGATAACTGCCGCAGAAGAAGAGAAAATATCAGGAAGTGATACTTTCGAAAATGTAAATTAATAAGAATGGCAAAGTATAAGGAAGAGAGAAAGGAGAGACCAAAAATAATTCAATTTTATGAAGTAAAGGAACCAAAAAAGTAATCAGCAACATCAGTGGCTAGGGGGAGGCGACCTGTAATTCACGAAATTCATAGATCTCACCACCAAAGAACATCACCGAGTACGACAACTTGCGAAAGCATGAATTCCTACTATAACAAAAATATACAGAGCGTTAAGAGCAAAGTAGAAGAGATTGATGCAAACTCAAAGGCAATGTGAGAGAAACGCAAAATGATGTGTTTTTTAAAACACTGGTTAAATCCGGACAAAGTGGAATTCATGAAAATTAATGCCACCGCTATGCCTTACAAACACTCCATGCAGCATTTAGTTTTGTAAAAGATCACCTACAGTGCGAAAAATACAACAGGTAGAAGATATAAGCGTTGAGGAAGAAGCTGAATTAATTTGTAAGTAACGTTATTAAAGGCGATAAATGGAAATATGTACTAATATGTGTTTATCGTACTTGTACTTGAATATCTTCATTCATAATGTAAAGAACATGTTAAATTATGTGGACATTAAATATTGTAAGCACAAAATAATTGTTTGTGTGGATTTTAATGTGAATCTATTTAAAAAAAATGTACGACTAGATGCTTCTTGGATATGCTGAATGTTCATAACTTAAATCAATTAATTTTCGAACCAATTAGAGTCACTGAACATTGAACTACCCATCTAGACCACATATTTGTGAATTTAACGTATCATGGCAAAAGTTTATAACTGATTTAGCATAATCGGACCACTAAGGACAAATATTAGGTTTCTTTCTACACTAAAATGTAAGTAAGTACTTTTTGGACATCTTAGAACAACTCTGGATAGAGTAGTTTCCATTTTTCATTATACCCTCTTACCTGCGAACAAGAGAAGTTTGGCACATTTGTTCCTCCCCTGTATAGCAGCCTTCATCAACGGCGTGAAACCCAAATTGTTCCTGGCGTCAATTTCTATTCCACGGCACCGGCTGAGCATACAGTTGAGACATTCAATCTGACCTACATCAGAAAGAATATCGCATTACGTCTATCGTTGAAGTACAACAATGGGAAATAGTGCTGCCCATTGGGGAGATATGGGGGTTGTCTCGTTGAGACAACTCCCAAATTCCTCGTCCTTGACTGTTTTTTCTAGTGGAACCGTAGATTACAGGGTATGATTGATAAGCCTGGAATTGTCCTGGTAATTTTTAAAATGACTTGGTTTCGAAAAACACTTGGACAGGTCGGTTATGAATTTATTTGCTAGAAGGCTTGGTACTCGTTTAGTTTGATACCGATTTAAGTGTGGGAAAATGCGAACATTTTCCTTTGACCATTTTCAATAAAATTACAATAAATATTTTTTATTTGTTGTAATTTTTTGTCCAAAAAATTGTACAAGAATTTTTGATTTTTTTGATAACAGCATATCGCATAACGTTGTTTATTTAACCGAAATAAAGTTATCACGCACCGTATTGCATGTTTAGTTGCAAGTACAAGAGTTCTGGTGAAAAATAATTTTTGCATAAGATATCCTTTTTTCCAGACTTTTAAACCACATCTCGCTGATCTTCACTTATACTCAGGTATCAGCCACAGAGAATGTGATGCCAACGATAACTGTGCATCTACTTAGTTTAATTCAAACATTCAGTAACGGATACAACAGTTAATCCAAAGGTTTCAACTGTTTCTTCAACGATTCCCAGCCCGAGGTCTTTCTATCCTAAAACGGCTGTTCTGGTTCTTATCTGGACACTCACCTGCCTGAGCAGCGAAATGCAGAGGCGTATTTCCCTCATTGTCGGCTCTATTAGGGTCCAGTCCAGGTAATTGCAATATTAGCTCCAGCAAGTCTATCGATCCATTCGACGCTATGTAACTCAGGACGGTCTGAAATGAAAATAAACGCTCCGATAGATGATTGATGTCGCACAATATTGAAGGCTTTTTTCCCATTCTCTGATTGATTGACGTGCTCGGTGAAACCGGCGGGATAAATAGGAGTATAAATACACTGTCTGTTGTAATTTCTACGTACGTCTGGACTCGGTAGTGGGAGAGTTAGGATTATTGTTTTCAATAATTGTATCAATATTGATCGGGTCGATGTAAGGATGTACATTAAATAGATGGTGTTTTACTAGTAATGAGTTCAAATAATCGAACTTTCGTATAGTTATCGATACGCAAATGCAGAAAAAGCTATTACTTCCAATGAGCTACTAAAAACCACTCTCATCCAAGTTTGATGGAAAATTTTTAAAATCAATTTGAGACCCCGGTTGCATGCTAATGTCCTTCTTCGCTTAATAGATATTTAAATGCGTCTCTAATAAACTTTTAATAGCTGTAAAAATCGATTGATCAAGCAGGAAGTTACATTAACTGTTTAGTCGTGAATATTTCATGATTCAACCTAGTTATTAACGAGAAACTCCATTATAATTCTATCGCGCATTAGAAATAAATGGAAATTGTTTTAAAGCAAGCGGAAATAAGTAGTATTCAAAACACCAGTTCAGTTGTTGCTCAAAACAATCAGTTGTCGAATCGTTTCTAATTACCTTTGCTGTAAAATTCCATCCCAATATTCACCAAGAATCCAATCAGGATTTATGAATTTGCCTTAAGACGAATAATTTAAACGGCTTATTCCTGCTTTGTCAGTCCGTCCACGTTGCGTCATAAAGCCGAGCTAATGAATGACTGTCACTCAATACTTGTATTTACTAATAACCATTTACTGGGGGCTCACAGATTGTGATCACCATAGGTGACGTGTTAAATGCGTTATCAATAGAAATGTACCTTAGTGTGTAAACAATACTCAGACACTTATACGCAAACTAGAACGTTTGTATTGTGCAGATAATTTTTCCACAAATCGAATTGGGTCAGTGTTATTGGAGATTATTTCTTGGTATTATTTAAGTCTTATAACACATACACAAATGCAATGTTAATATCGTAACAGACGATGCCTGGCGCAGTTTGCTAGTAACTAGTAGTTTGCCACCTTACTAGTAACTATGTTTCTCCGCAAATACTCGTCCAATCGTCACAATATTAAGTTTGTTACATCAGTGACATTAAAGTTTTAAAGATAAGAAATAAAATGAGGGTATTAAATACGAAATGTTTCCTGATATTCGGGGGTATTCAACACTTTCCCACCCCTAGGAACCCTTGCAGAATTTTCATATGTTCATTTCCGATGCAGCAATTCAAATTAAAAATAGCAGTTTGTCGTTTGATTAAACATTTCAAGGATCGATTGAAAATAGAAGTGTAATTCCCCTATGCAGCATTTGTTATTACTAATACTATGAACCATGCAAATCCCAAAATATGCAGGTTTATATGCATTCATATGCACATGTGTTATCATGTGCGCAATTGGCTATGTGTTGCTGAAATTAAAAATTTGAATAATGTACTCCAAATCACGAGAGAAGGGTCCTACGTCATCAACGGATAAATACGAAGGAATAGAAATTTTAGACGAACTCCACGTAGTCACACGTCAACATAAATATAGCTGAGAAGGATTGCGAAAAGATATTTGTTGCTTTGACATTTATTTGAGTTAACCTCAAAATTTGGATCAATGTAAACAAATTAATATTAATCCTTTCGAATTACATAAAAGCAGTAAATTCTTGATGATATTAACACTACTATGATGTATAAAATTGTTCAGTAATTACTCAGCTAGAGGTAACATTTGGTTGCAAGTTTATTTTATGAAATGTACTAAACAGGCGACAATAGTGAATTGCAAAGATTGGTATTACAGAAAAGTGTTTAATACAGTTTGATAACGGGATAAGGGAGTGAATAGGGATTGTGGGTGAGTAGGAAGGGTAAATCAGACAAAAATAAGTATAACTGGAACCCACCCAGCCAGCACCTCCTATTCACCCCCTTACACCGTGTCTCTTGTTAAACATTTTTGCGCAACATCAAACTTCGAAATTCTCTATTGTGACATATTATTAAGGAGCAGAAAAGATAATACACTCATATACCACAACATTTTTATTGCGTAAATAAATACAAAATAAATTACATGACAACAAAAATGTCCTAACGCAATTTAGTCACAACAAGAATATACAGGCTGGAACAAAAGTAAGGAATAATTTTCGTACCTGGCGATTTCCACGAAAAATCGTCTGAAAAGTGGCCACGAAATGCACAAAATTTAGATCCCTCGGTACAACTTCTGGAGTCGATTTTTTTTCAAGTTTTGGGTCCTAGGAAATCATTGAAAATGGTGAACACGCGAAAGAATTCGCGAAAAATTTTGCCGAATTCCCGGTTCCTGGGATCATGTGGGATCAATTGAATTTTACCTGAAATTTCGCCAACTTTCCGATTTTTGAGCTCATGTTCATACTGATTCAGGAGTTTCTCCAGAAGGTCACAGATTCCATTTTTGAAGTCTGATTGCTCACCACGACCCTGGCGGGGGGTGAGATGTCGGGGAGGGCTGTGAAAATTACGGAAGTGAACTATCAGCTTTCGAGGTCTTCGAGGTTGCCATGATCCGTTGAATACCAAACATGGAATCGGCGCCCCTTATGAAAATCAATCCTGGGAGCATCGGAGACATAAAATGAACACCCCCCCACCCCTCTCCCCTTCAATTTCAGCCTGAAGGAGGTACGGGTGATCCACTAAACCCAAAAAATGAGATGACCGGCCTTCTAAATCCACAGACAGATACTTTGAAGCCCCGGGAGCTCAAAATCTACTCGCCGGACACCCCCCTCCCCCCAGATTCTACCCCTCAAGGGCCAGGATAAGTCCAAAAACGGACTCAGCGGCTGTCGAAGCGGCCCAGATGATCATTTTCTGAACCCTCAGAGGCTCACAACCCACCCACGTAATTGTCACCGCTAATTCTCCGCCCCCAACCCTTGCCCTTGCCCTCCACCCCCGGGTTCCCTCCTACGAGGCTTGACATGATCTCATTCAACCGAAAAATGTAGTCACGGCCCAAAAACCCCCATAAAGAAACTCCGGGGCCGGTATACACATGATCCCAGGAACCTGGAATTCGGCAAAATTTGAATTAAAATACAAGTGCATTTTCGCCTGAAAACCCCCCATGGGGGCATTCTTTCGCGTGTTCACCATTTTCAATGATTTCCTATGACCCAAAACTTGAAAAAAAAACCGACTCCAGAAGTTGTGCCGAGGGATCTAAATTTTGTGCATTTCGTGGCCACTTTTCGGACGATTTTTCGTGGAAATCGACACCTGTGTTATGTGGATAAAAAACCTTTCTTTTCAAATACATCAATAAAAAAGGACTACTGCCATTTGAAAACTTTAAGTTTATGGTTAAACCGACAAACAAGAGATGGTAACAAGGAAAAAATTTCATAATGTTCATATGAATTTACTTGACAACTTTTGTATAACATGTTTTTTGGTAACTTTTCAAATAAAACAGATATGAGCATTATAGTGCAATAAATTTAAAAAGAAAGGGCAAAGTAATTCGTTTCAGATTGAAACCTTTCTAAAATCCAAGTTTAGATAAAAAGAAAAGATACTTTTCAAAAAGTGTCAGTTTAAAATGACGGCGCCTTTGTTTAAACATTGTTTAAATGGTGAAAATTGCAAAAAAAATGAGTTTTTTAAATGTATTAAAAAACACATATAAGAGGGAGCATTAAAGGTTGTTTTTTGCTTATAGCTGCTTAAAAGGCATCATTCTAGACCTGCTGAGAAAAAAAAATATAAAGGATTTATTTAAATAATTGCAAAAAACCTTCGAAATTTGAATTTACAATAAACAAAGAAAAAGCATAAATTATTTGGAAACTTGCACAGAGAGTTGACTTTTACTATCCTTAATATTCCCTTAAAATGTGGTGCAAAAATATTAATTAATTTATGAATTATTCTATTTGTTTATTAAAAATTGTATTTTTACAACACCTAAAAAACACAGTTGTTGCTGCCCTAATACAAAACTTCATAAGAGCTTATTTTTTTCATCTTGATCTATATTTTCAGAATATTCGATTGGAAATTTAAATTTCAAAGATCCTCCCCCTTAAAATGGAGTTTGAAAAATTGTCTAATTTGTTTATTAGGTATTTCGTTAACAACACTATAAGGAATAAATTTATTTTAATTTCGTTTTGATATTTGTTTTCCTGGTAATTTCTCAGGAATTGAAAAAAAAGTTGACTTAGGACCGTTTTCAATCGAGATAGCCATTTTTCTTAAAAAATTCACCAGTTATTTATTTACCAACATAACAATTTGAAATTGCACGAGTAAATAAATCAGTTCTTTAACTTAACAATGATCATTGTAGATATCGAAAAATACCTATTTTATTAAGATAAATAATCGGATTCTATTGAAGTTTCCATTCTGTACAATTACATACTACCTAAATTAATTTTTAGTCTTCAAGATTTTCCAGGACTGTACTAAACTTTTAGCAAATCCTGACGATCTTAAATTGTATTTTTTAACCAACCAATTAACATAATACTTCAATATGATGTTACTTATAAGTATTGCCTCATGTAGGAAAGATAAGTTTTCTTTGTCTGTTTATGGTTTGTTCACCATTCATGTTACAAAACTAAAGCTTATTAAAGTAATGTAAAATTTGTAAACTACACTTACGTTTCTTTATTTTTAAGTAAAAGAAATCTATCACGAAGAAAACCACAATGGCATACAGATTATTGTTATTAAAAATTGCTTGAAAATTTAACCATTTCGATGCACTAAATTAAATTTGAGTTCCATGCAAACAGTATGCCTTTTTACAATTGAATATTTCCAGGTATACCAGTCATGTTGCAATAATTTTCTTATGGATTATTATCATTACAAAGGCGTCAAAGTTTTTAAAGTTATTCCAGGAACTGAAGTAGTTTATCCCATTCTATCCGTACGTCCTTCGGAAATTGAGCCATGTTATGCAAAAATCTGTTTTAATTTTAAAATGGCATACTGACCAATGCCATTTAAAATTCTATATATTTTTTATATATGTAAAGGTCGCTTTATTAATATTTGGATAATTGTGTATTTATTTTGGCATTCAATACAAATGTTTTGTCCAAATGTCCAAACATTAATTTAAAAAAAATAATTTCACGTAACAATTTAAAATTGTCAATGGTAACTTAATTATTATAATAAATTCAAGCAAAAAAATAGCAATTTTCTTAAAAAAATGTCATTAACCAAAATTCTACTATGAAACTAGTACCCACTTACCCACTTTCCCCATCTGTAATCTCAGAAATAAGCAGATATTAAAAAACGCTTTCCCGCAGCTATTTTCGGACGAAAAGACTTCCATAAAATCCATATAATAAAATAATCCTCTAATATAGCCGGCCCAACTGAGTTAATCTTTTTTTTCTGCTCTTCTTTCATGGAGAATTCTTTTGCGTGCGACATCAAAGCGATTTTTAAAATACGCTGTACCTGTTAGTATCGACAAAATTATATCGACAAAAGCGAATCTGTAGCGATTAAGAACATGTAGTAATTGGATATTAATGGGTGGAGCTTCGGAAAAATCGAGCGGGTACGTTTTCCCGATAAGTTTCGAAATTAACATAGTGAGTTTTCTATATTTAGTAGGGAGACGAAGTTTTAATTGCTAATGAGAAAACTGTGTTACGTTAGCAGAGGCCTGAGGGATAATTAAATGTGTATATACTGTTGGACAAGTCTAAAATTTCAGAAGTTGGCAAGGGCGTATAGGATCTGCACTGTAGTCAGTTATCAGTTGTCCCTAGAAACGGGTAACAAATAGAGTAAGGAAGGTTGTTGGATACTTGATGTAGACAACTGAATTCCGCCAAATATCGCTAGTAAATTGTTACAAACCAAGATCACTCCTCTTCACTCTTTGGTTTACGATGATAAACTACACTTACACTTCACAACAGATTTTATTGTATGGAATCTTGGAATATTAATTTCATCGCACGAGAAGAAATACTTCAAAATTGAATGACATGTTCATCGTATATCGAAGAACAATTAAGAGAGAATGATAATAGGTATTATCCATTCCAAAAGTGATGATAGCACGAATCTTCTCCCTCAAACCCTCATTAGCAATAAACCATACGCGGAGCATTTCTCATGAAGCAAATATGGAAAATTGTAGAAACATTGTAAATCCCTAAAATTTGAATACTTACATAGTTCGTTCTGTCTACAATTGTGGATAGAAATGGCCTTTGATGTGATTTGTTGGTGCAATTGGTCCCGTTACATTATTATAGAATGGAATCAGATAATTTTTTTTGTAATCTACATTTATGTGGTATTAATTTTTTTTTGAAATACCTTCCAAAAAACTCTTGAATTTGGGATATCAATGTAATGTTCGAACTTAATAAGCTTCATACAATTGTAGGTTAGTCTTGTCCGTCAAATTTTTAATGTTTTTTTTTAACGTAAACATATGCAAATTTATATGCAAAATGAACAAAATATGCGATGGGATGTCCACAGCCCAAAATTAAGTCGAAAAAGATGGACTTATTATAAATTTTTTTAGTAATGAAGTACATTTTTCTTAATGTGATTCGTCTAGATTTCAAGTTTTGGAGATATATTATGAATATTAAAAAAGATGCAATATGCATTGTACTTCAGCCCTAGTCATAACTACATGATAATTGTGATATAAAGTCGTCTACGCCACCATGGAAAAAATGTGAGGTGTATCACCACAGCGCAAAAGTAAAAAAACACAAAAAATTGTGTTTCGCGGAGACGCACAAGTGGAGTGAAACTCCTCGAAACTAATTGCACGTGTTGAGGATGGGATAGTTAAGAAAACAGAATAGCCTATGAAAGTGAATCAGTACAATAACGCGTGCGCGCACACAATCAATTCTTCTCCGTCCATTAGTTGCTTGCGAATAGGTAATTAAGTATCGCTGAACAAGTGCGTGGCTCTCCATGAAAAGTGAGGATGTTCGCTTGTTCGCCTTCGCCTTGTTTTAGTATTCACTTTTCGATCTCATATACCTGGGCCCTATATGGTATCAAAACTTTAGGAGTCTTCACTCCAATAAACATCTTATATACAAATTACTTCAGTTTCATCCAGAATACCAATACTGTGTAAAGCATAAAAGTGCCGGGTTATTACGAGTATAATACTTCCGTTATAAACTTTAGCCATATGACTGGCGGATACCGGGGGTAATATAAAGATAAGAACGAGAAAGGTGAACAATTTTAGAGTAGGATCGATTAATCTCATTTTAGATACGTCACCAATGAACTTATTTTGAATACGTTTTTAGAATTTTTGATAGATGTTTATATTAACGTTTGATATCTCGTTGTGAGGTGATTTTTAAGTTTTTTGAATTGTTCTACTTTATTTATATAACTGAAAAAAAATGAATCATAGTCGTTTTATTCAAAACTGCATAAATATTTTGATATTTCCCAAATGCCGTTTTAAAGGTACCAATATCCTCTTTGAAATAAATATAATATCAAGAAAATTAAATGATGCGATTTCCTTGTGGAATTAAAGTAGGAATGTATCGCACTGCATAAGTGCACTGAACTTCCTTGAACTGTATTCGTTGTTTCTGCAGTTCTGTGAGTCTGTTTCCTATTTTCACGCTTTACTTGTGTGCCCCAAATTATATACCTCTGTCATGGCCTAAAAGTCCTCACTTTGATTTGAAAATTTTCGATCGGAACGAACGCATCAAAATGCAAACTTATCAACAAACTACATTATGTTTAAAGCTGGGATATTGAAGTTTAAGTACAACAGAAATCAATGCTTCATAGTCTGCTCCAGTTTGTCGGTGCGTTGAAAAGTGTTACAAATAAAAATCTAATTGTGCCATTTCCAGGGCAGCGTAGGAAGTACGCGCTCGCGTGACAGCCCCGAGAACATTTTGTTGTAACGGACACAATAGACATTCAAATGGTGTTCCAATGTCCTAGTTTTAGTTGCTTTATCACTGCATTTAATTATTCGTAGAGACTGGAGAAGGTCTTTTCGCCTCTTTTGTTACTAGCTACAAGCAAACCGATCAATAGCGGAGACGCTACGAAGCCTTGTTTAAAAATACTGGAATCTACTGGCTCTTCAAACTGTTGGACTAAAAATGGGAAATTAAAGAGGATTTTGTTTTATAAGTGACGTCAAAGTAGAATCTACAAATTAATATCAATAATGATTTCGGTACCACTTTGATCAATTTTCAACGAATGCAAATACTCAGTTTCAATTACGGACTTTGTTTAAATGTTTTCGATAGAGTCGAGTAAATATTTACTTGAAAAACCTCTTATTATGTGTTACGTTAAATAATCGATCACAAATAACCTAAAAAAAATATATGCTCCACGGAAAACATCGTAAAGGTTGCTGTTTATTTTTCGAGTCGATTCGTTTTCATTGTGTGTACCCGAAACTTGTCGAAAAGGAAACTGTAAATTCCCACATTTTTTAATACGAGTTGAAAGGAACCACGCGGGTTATGTCCCTAATAAAATCCGTGCCGCGGTCGATCACGGCGGGAATAAATCAACAGTAAAACAAAACGACGGAACTCAAAAGACAAATTATAACCGTTAAAATAATAAAACTTACACAAACAAGCTCTCATTTCGGGTATATTTGAGGGCGCAATCGCCCCCATCCCCACGAAACCAACACGTCGTCCTGAACTCTGTTGCGAAAATTAGAAAGAGGTAATACAAGTTTTATCAGTTTTAGCTTAATTTCAAAGTGCAATATTTACTTCTCAGTATTATTGGTTAAAAAATCTAGATTTAACTCATGTAAAACTTGCACCATTAACTATAATATATAAGATACCCCAATCTTGTAACTCGTTTCTCAGATTCACCAACTAATTACACGAAATAGTGTAATATTAATATAATTACTGTTGAGGTATTTCGAAGAAAATAGGTGGTGTAAATGCAAAGAATGTTGTAACTTTATTACCAATTACAATACGAATGCAGAACAATCTCTTAACTGCGTGGCACATTTTTAGAGACTAATTGAATACATATAACTGATAATGAGGACAAGTGTACAAGTTTGTAAGTACCTGACACACCCTTGTGTCCTAGAAGGACAAATGTAAGCCAGATGTGTGCCTACAGCATTGACCTAAAATGTAGTTTTCTAATTTTTCACTAATATCATAGTTTAATACCATCTCGGAAATTCTACATCCTTATTAAATACATTCAATATGTACCGTATTACATTTCCAACTATAATATTAATACAGTTACTCTACTTCTGAGACCTAATTTGGTCTTAACTATTTACATAAATCTAGACATAGGTAGCGCATGTGAAAAAATGTCTATCTACATGCATTTCCCCTCTGTCATATGATTCGCATGACATGCGATGGACATGAATCGCGTACAAAATGATAATTAATACTTTACTTTCTTATTACTCAACATGATACTTAACATGTTTACTACGACGATGACATTCTCGATTTATAATTAGTTTTATTGCAGTGGTATTGTCAAGAAACATAATGTAATTTTTAATATTTTCTTTGCTATAGATGCTATACATATTCGGCTTTAGCATTCGATAAAGAAATACATTACTGCTTTTCTACTTTACCAAGTAATTACCGTATTGGTGTACTCACATAAAGTACCTGCAGTTTATTTTTGAGATTCTTTATCCCCAGCGTAATCGGCGTGACCGTATGCGTCTAAATTTCCGTTATTACAATAAGTTGTTCTTAAACCTTGTGTGCCTTTAAGATTTCGCACAATTCGTTTAGGACAAAATGCCTAGTAAATTTCACTTGGTGTTCCTAATTATCTCGATGCTACGTTTAATGCAAAACTGATATATTGTCTTGTTACAAATTGGACATATGTTAAATCTCCAACGACTTCTCGATAAAGTGCTTACATATGTATTCCTCTGTTAATGGCACACACGTTATTGGCGACACTCATGTTAAACTTCTGTAATATGCTTTTAATATACCTCCTCTAACGAATAAAAATACTTTCATCCTCTAATTTGCAAATTTCTATTATCCTCTGTATCACACATACATCACATCTCGTCTCATCCTCTATAAATACTCATGAGAAGTTGCTAAAACTCTAACTTTCCAATACAGGCTGTAAAATGTTCAGACCAACACCTAAGGGTTTGCTTTGAAGTAAATGTCTTTACTCAAATTTTTATGCCAAAAGGCAGGTTTAATATCAAACTGCACAAATTCCGTTTAGCTAGTCTCAACAATGGATCTTACTGTGCCAAAACGAATCAGTGGATTATATGTTTCTTTGCAATCTGTAACTTTCATTTGGAAATATCCTTTTATAACCAAATAAGCTTTCTGAATGATCAGGATTACATTTTTTAGTGGATTACCAAACGACTACTAATACCTTTAATTATCCGGTTTTTAATCAAATATCCATGTATTATTTTCATGCAAGGAATCATTGATCTTTCATAGCTGCTTTCCAGCATTGCTCTTCGTTGACTGCTTCCATTATAGCTAATCGGTAGTGTTCCTGCTAAATATGTGATAGAATTACCAAAAAATCCCATTGACTTTATTTAATGTCTATTACGCAACATTCTCACATTTTCACTATTCCCTTGAAACTGATATAGACTCTTTCTCGGTTCCACTAATTTTCGCAACAATTTCAAATAATTTTTTATCCCCTTTATTCAAGTTTTCAGTGATATCCTCTTTATTTTGGGTCCATAAATTGAAATTGTATTTATTGACTTTTGTCTAATTTTTTTCTTTTCTACGCAGGTGTAGAAACTAACCGTTCTATACATTATGACGCCTTTCCGTACCATAAACTTTAAAATGATTTATTGAGTTCTTCAGTTGGATCTGTCTTGTTATTGACATAAACAATTGTGTTCATAGATTCAGTCGACAAAAGCAAAGGAAAATTTGACTTTGGATATATCGTCTAATGGGTGTCTTCGACAGTCTTTCGGCATTCACGTTCTGTAATATCATACTGTTCTGGCGAGTAAGAGGCATTTACCGTATGCGTGGTACCTTCACTATTTAGAAAATTATCTATATCTTTATTTTCAAACGCAATATCACAATTACGATTAATTTCCTTGGTATTTTCTCCACAGTCATGATAATTTTTAATTAACAATTAATAATAATAATAATAACAACTTTTGTACAATATAGTTTTATCTTCCCAAAAAACTTTTGTTTTTTGTCTCATGAAATAAGTTGGTCTAAATCCAGAACAATCACTTTTAAATCTAAATCGGTTTTTACCCAGATATTTCATTTCCATTGAACCACAAACGTCGGTATATATGATTTTATGCTCACGATTTCATGAGGTTTTCTTGATCGATCAAGCTTGTCACGAAAACTTAATAGATGTTCTCGATATGTATATCCTTCATAAAGTACGCTATCATTAATAGTATCTATCGATGAACAAAATTGATCGTGCCAAAATTGCAACATTTTTCCTTTTTTAATATCAGCACTTATTTTATTACTTGAATTGAATCTATCGGTACTACAACGTGTATAAATTGCCGGCATCTGATCCTGTCGTTACAATTTTACCTTCGCATTTCTTCCTGTTTTAAGTAATTGAAAAGTCTATCCCTATTTTCGCAACGACATTAACTGGAGATAAATTTTGTTTTAGTGATGGAATAAACAGCATATTGTAGACCCCTTATAAATTCATTGTTTACTGTTTTAAATTCTCTATATTAGGTTTACCGCGTACATCACCTCCAATCCTTATTATGATTGAATCCAGAAAATCTTGAAATTCACTGAATTAATCTCGCCGACTCGTCATGTCACTAATGCCTATGGGTCGATTAACCAAAATTCCTTTTCTTCACATCTCCGCTCCCCACGAATGTAAATTTTTTAGAATTGTGCCCCTGCGTGATGCTAACTAGCCTTGACTGGCTCAGCTGTTGTTCATCAAATAATTGTTGCTGGTGTGCACTTTTCGTTTGCAGGTGAAACAGTCGTTGTTCAAGTGAACTTTTCTACACTTTTTATTTTTGCTTGATACAAATTGTGTGCAGTACTTTCACTTTTATTTCATTCGAAATCTAGAAACAATTTCTGAATCACTTAAATTTTTATCTGGTTTGGTGGGTCTGGTATAATATCCAGATTCTTCCGCATTTCACTCATAGTTGTGCAATTTAACAGAAAATCTGGCGGCTTTTTCTCTACAGTCGTAACGATCAACCTTCTTGCAGCTTTATCTGCCTTCAAAAACTTTCTCACTTATTTTCATAATTATATGAGCCCACCATAAAAAAAATAGATGATATCTAAGACTTTCACAATTTTTCGTGAGTAGAGCCGAATAAATTATTACGTACTATAATAGACTATGCCATAGTGTATACAGTAATAAGTGTAGTCACTCTCCGAACTGCCGAAAACCATCACCTCTTGTCATTTCAACCCCCTCACCCGGACGGATTACTTGCCGAGCAAGAGAAGCTTGTAGTCATTTTATACACGGTGTCTTCGCGTAAGGTTATACACGGTGCGACAAACGCACCGTCAACGACCAACGCTAAATTTACTGGAAAAAAGTATTTTTTTGCAGCACAAGAAATCGTCATCGTGGAAACAAAAATTAGTTTTAGCCATTGAAACTTCTGACTAACGAAATTTACAGACTGTAGAAGGTAACGCACTCGTATATGTCGGTGGATACTTTTTACGTAAGTGTATTTTAAAACACTCATGTGACATTTGTGTCAATTACAGCAACAATAAAAAATCCGATAGAAATACCAAATTTTGCGAGCTAAAGAAATATAAAGGCAGTCATGGTGGGATATTTGGAGGTTTAAACGTCCCTCCAATTGATTTTAATAATTGTTTAGTAGCATAAGAAGAAATTTTTACATCCAAATTCAACGACCTCTGTATACATGAGGGCGTAGGAATGGCATTGCTGAATCTATTTAAAAATGTTAAATTTTCACACCCATGTCCCAATTTCCCTCATATTTATTTTATTTCTCTATACACAAGATTAAGAACCTACTATACATTAAAGTTTGCGAATAGAGAAATAAAACATTAAAAAAATAATAAGGTAAACTCTGAAGTAAATGTATTAAAAAAACATGTGAAAACTGGAATAAGTACTTGCAAATACACAATAAAATTGTACTTCATTATATTTACACCCAATAGGATCATTACGTATGTACTTATATGTTGGTTGCTATTATGTGTTATCTTAGCAATGAAATATATGTATCTCTAAGTACTTTGTCTGTTTGGGGTGTACCTACTACGCGAACCTTTTTCAAGTCCTGCAAATGATTTCAATCCTTATCCTTAACAATTCGCAAACAGCAATTACTTCAAGAAGTACTGATAAATTTCTGATTACAATTGTTTATGGTATACTTCGACCTTATACGTTTGTAAATAATCTTCCGCCGATAAAATTTTAACTAGTCTGAATCGTGGAATAACTTTTTGTCCGCTACTCGTATGTCGACGATTTAATGAAATTATCGATTTCACAATCGCTTTACCCCCGTACATTGCAGTTTCGGATCCTTTACGGGCACTATAAAACGATTTATGATAGGTAGGAAAAAATGCCGGTTTTTCGAGGAGATCAAAGGAGTGACTCGACTATAGTCTGTCTAAAAATGAGGCGAAGTAATAAAAACTCATTATAAATGCAAAACCGATACAAGGTGGCACCCACTAAATATGTCGAGTTCTCTAATGTTTTGCACGCTACCTTCCGTAATCTCTTTATATTACGAGTGTTTCTCCCTGACCATTGGCTATTTTGTACGCCTCGGCACATGCGAAGAACCACTCACTGGCGTACGGTCGGGAAAAATGACGAAATGTGCAATAATCGATAACTGAAAAAATTACGTGTGCGTGCGCGTGTGTGTGCGTGCGTGCGTGCGTGTGTGTGTGTTTGTGTGTGGGCGCGCGCTTGAACGAGATAGAGAGGGAAAGAAAGACAACACTTCAGTACATGTATGGGCGTGCATTAGTTTATGTAATTTTGCGGCCCTGAGAAGGGCCAGTTTATGAAAAGTTTTTCCCAGCCGTCACCTTCTCCTTGGTAACCTCAGTCGTCGTTGCCATCGTCGAATTCTTCCCAAACATCGGAATCTGAAGAAGAATCATCATTTGGGTTGATAATACTTGATTCTATCAACGACTCCGAAATGTTATCCAACTGTAACATTTGGTCTTCAATTTTCAGAACGTGATTTATGCATTTTTGCCAATTTTCCTTGGAAACTTTACATATTGCTTCTTTAAGCAAATTTTTGACATCTGCTAATTTGAACGTTGTATTTGTTCTCGCCACGTCCCCTTTTATTTGTGCCCATATTAGCTCAATGGGATTCAGGTCGCAGTGGTACGGAGGAAGCCGAACCACTGTTATTCCTTTCGCCTTGGCTAATTCATCGACGACGTGCCTTTTAAAATCACCTTTACGTGAATTGGCTAAACGCAAGAGTTCTACTTTTAATAGGTTTTCGGCACATTCGATCTTTTTCGAGGATAACCATTCTGCGATACGTTGTTTTCGCCAAGAGCTATTTGGTAATTTCTCTTCTAATCGGGAATGGTAACTAGCGTTGTCCATAACTATTATGGAACCATTCGGAATTAGATCGATCATTTGACCAAACCATTCTTCAAACACGTCCGCAGTCATTTCTTCATGGTAGTCTCCTGTCTTAGTTGATTCAAAAATTGGTTCTCCCCCTTCAACGAAACCATCCTCGCTTCCAATGTGGGTAATAATAAGCCGTCGCCTTTTACCCAACGAAGGCTTTAAACCGGTGGACCAACCTTCTAGAAAAGCTTGCCTTCGATTAGTTACACTGGTATCTTGCCAAAATTTTGGCACGGAATGTCCTGCGTTAATCCAAGTTTCGTCCAGATAGAAAATTTTTTTCATTTCTAGCCTACTCCTTCGAATATCGCGCAGGTAACTTCTTCTCCACACAATGATGTCATCTCTTTCCATCAATACAGATTTTCTATTGTGCTTCTTCCATCGAAATCCCAAATCCTTTAAAATCGTCCATAATGTACATCGGCTCATTTTTGGAAAGTCCTCGTCTTCTTGGACAGACAATAGAATTTTATCTAGTGTTGGAAGTTCGTTGCGGAAAAAGAAAGCGTGAACTTTTCGACGTAGTCCCCTTTTTAGAAATTCGTCTAAGGAACTTTAGTATTTATCTGCACCTCGATTAGACAGCACCCACTTTTGTACATCGGTAGGAAATTTTCATATCTCTTCGTTTCTTCCATATCCCGAGGATTTATTAGACAAACAGTATGAAAAAAAACATTACCGTAAAATATTATAAAAAATACCGATTTCCAATATTGTAATATGTTATATTAATGACGAGTTAACAACAATTCAGGTAAAAAGGGAAGCGTTCCTGAGATGATAACAATCGCGGTCGTAATACCTACCTTTTAATAAATCAATTATACCGGTTTTAAGGAAACTCAACATTACATAGACAAATTTAATGCATTTATTAATATTCGTTGATTTCTTTAAGAACGCCTCTGGTTAGCGGCGAAATAATCGGTTTATTACTTCGCCTCATTCTTTGACAGGGTATAGTTGTAATGTATAGACTATGGACTATGCCATCCAAAAGCATAACCACAGACGCGAGGGTATTCCGAAGTGCGGAATATGGATGCGACCACCATCTTGTTATGGCTACAATAATAATAAATTATAGAAGGACTAACGACAAATGACAATCGGAAGTAGACGAATAAACTGCGTAGAACAGTGTAAGTATAATCTGCAAAGTATTAGACAAGATAAGTTGAAGTTTCTACTTGAAATTTGTACAACCAAATCAAACTCTACATACATTAGGTGGCAGAAAAAGCACTGGGGTATCAAGAACAACACCACAAACAAATCCTAGAATGGTGGTCAACAGAACAGTAAGAACTAGTTAAAAAGAAAAAGAGACCATATCATGTAGAATGTAACAGAAAAGTGAAAAACGAAGTAATAAAAATCGAACGAAGGGAATCCTGGGAGAAGAAATGCGATAAAGGTAGACGATACATGGGAAGAACTAAAGTAGGTGAAGCCTGAAAAACAAAAATAATAATTTAATAAGTCTAGACGAATCGGAAAGATATAAAAGAACATCACTTACCAAAAATTGAAAAGAGTTCGAATATAAAAAAATGAACATCGAATCGGCTACACTTGTACCAGTAGACGCATATGTTTTAATTTTTTTATTCATTTGTTTTTTCGGTATAAGTGATATGCTGAGATTCAACTAGTAATTAGAAATTTAACTAGTTCTTCGTTCGTGTATGCCGTTTTTAAAGTTATGTAAAATGTAATCTTTGAATTGTAGCGTACAAGTATTTAAAACTGATAAACGAATAACCTAAACGTGACTAAGACATATTGAAAATTCTATTTTCTGTTTCAAAGCTCGATAGATTAATTAAAAATGTTATTCAAGCATTAAGTCCTTCGTTCTGACCTTAAATCTTTAATAATACTAATCATCGGAAACGGAAACTCGGAAAAACATTTATTAATGTAGTGGGACAAATAATGTAAAAATTTATGAAATCAGTTTGTGTTTTAATTTTAAGTATACCTGTGCTTCGAAAATGCTAGGAGCGCCTCGAAAAACATAACAAGTGACTTGGTTGATTTGGCGCTTTGTATACAAATTAAATTTTTGGAGAATTTTAATTAAAGCTTGATTCCGCTTAAATTCGTATTCGAGCTGGTGTAAAATTTAGTCGACGGTGTCGCTTATACACTCGTTACTTATAAATAATAAAGCTTATTACGCAAGCAGTCTGCAGTGTACGTTTGAAGGGGTAATCATCACCCTAACCTCACCCTCCAAAATTATTCACGGAGCGTTAATTTCGCTCGTATTGTAATTCCCGTGAGAATCAGGCTATACTCTAACAAATAACCTAACCAAATATAATCACGTAAGCCCGTTAAGAACGAAATGAAACGTCGCGACCATATTATTCAGCCGCATTCCCACCTAAACCACCTAGTCTCATATCTGGTATTTGTTCGTATATGAGCTGGATGTTTTAATTAAAATAACTGGATCGACAGGTAATTAACATGCGAAACACGCACTGTCGAACGTGCGAAGAAGTCGAAATTATAAAAAAATTCTATTAAAAGCGCCAAAATGAAATCGTCGCGACGGGGTGCGCTGGATGCCTGCTGCATTGGCAAAAACTTTACCGATTATCAAATGGGGGAAGATGAAGTGGAAGTGTGGAGTTCTCCGAAGTTTGGGGAATATTAAAGGGGGATTCTGAAAAATTGGAAAAGAAAATACAGCAATCGATAAACAGGGGAAGCGTAGAATATATAACAGCAACGCAAGACGAGTTGAAAGTTTTTCCAACCCAACATAACACCAAACTTTAGTATCTCCAGCGTGGAATCTAAAAATTAAATCATCACCACTTACCAACCTAACAAAAATGGCAGTGGACATCTACACCTCCAGAATGTCTCTCCCGTTTAGCAACAGACATAAATATCGAACTTGGAAGATTGATCGCACTTCGAGTGTCGATGTAATATATATTGATGGTTCGAAAGCACAATTAGGAATCCGAGAGGTGCAATTCGTCACGAAGAAATCCGGTTCAGTGAACTCATGAACTCCGCCAAACAGGGTTAAAAGATACTGTCAATTTAACGACATGCTGATGTAACAATGAGAAATAACCGGCTTACCAGAAACATAAAATGGAATGTGAATGGTGATGAACTCCTAGGGGAAGAGTTTAGATATCATAGCTTCAAGGCATAGTAGAAGAAATCAATGTGAACCTGTTTAATTTTAAATTTATTAGAGAGGATTTTCAATATATTATTTTATGAGTTTGGTTCTAAATTGTAATTGCAATTTTTTCATCGGAACAGATATTTTTGTATACATTATCATGAAGTGTGTTCATTTTCATTTTTTTTATTTCTTTGTTTTATATAACAGAAAGCACAAATGGATAATCCATTTAAATTGAAAATTTTCATATGGCATAAATTCAAAAAGAAATGCTTATAAAAAAAAGCAGTAACAAAATTATAATTTTTTGGTAATAGTTCTCTAGTAAAATTCGCAACAATATCTAAATCAAATGGAAACGAGGATATGACAAATTCCAGCAACTGTGATTATAAATATGAACCAGATAAACCAGATAAATATATCGATTTGAACATTCATTAGCAATTCATAGGATTAATTAAATCCATTTACAATTAATTAATTCTAATAATAATTCTACACATTTATTCTATTCAATATTCACATCTGTATTCATTCATCATAATTTTCTTTAAAATCGCCATAAAGGACACTTCACTCATAAGAATTTTGGTTCATCTCGATTTTCTCGAAAATGGCTGAACTTATTCTAATCAAACTTCAGACTTTGTTTTGATTAATAGTATATTTATAGTCTCAGCCTTGTGAATCCCACGTATTTCTGTTCGTATGTTCGGAGGTTGAATTAATAAACTTTGCAGTTGTCACCACCAAAACCGAAACTAGAGACACTATCGTAGAAAAATCGAATCTGCTTCTGAGGCCTCAAGAGTAGCTAAAGTCCTCTCTAAGGGAAATAGTGTGGTTCCGTGGTGTCTGAAGCAGATAGACGGTAGCTATATGGAAACCCATCTCCAGGGATTCAGCGAAGCAAACACAGCCACAAAAGATCAAGTAAGCCCCGGAGACAATCATTGCCCAAGGGACTGGGATCTGGCGGCTGAAATAATTAAACCCGGTGCAGTAGAATGGGCAATAAAAATATTCGTTCGAAATAAAGCCTCAAGACTGGATGGAATATAACCGGTACTGTTAAACAAACGTACACGGGACCTATCTGGTCCCCTGACCAAACTTTTTAGGGACAGTATCGCCCATAAGCACGTCCCAGTGGCTTGATCCGGAAACACGGTAATCTTCCTACCCAAGTCTGGAAAAAACGGTCATGTGTTGCCCAAGGACTTTCGAGCCAACGCCTTCTCGTTCATATCGAAGACGCTGGAAAGACTCGTCGATAAATACATCACAAATACAACCCTCGCTCTGTGCTCCCTGACCAGCTCCCAGTATGCGTACCGGGAGAGTAGGTGCATGGAGTTAGCCGTCCACCACTTGGTGGAGAAAGTTAATGCGCAGTTGGACAATAAGGTTTATGCCCTAGGCGTCTTTATGAACATTGCAGGGACCTTTGACAGCACCTCCAATGAGTCCATAAGGAGAGCAACCAGCAATCGAGAGGTAGAACTCAACCTCGTCAACCGGACGGAAAGCATGCTGTCAGACAGAAAACTGACTGTCAGCAACGGGAAATACCAATTGAAAGGACGCCCCACAGAAGGCTACCTCCAAGGGTGTGTTTTATCGCTTCTTCTTTGGTGCCTGGTGGTGGACGAACCACTTGTCATACTAAAAGTAGTTGGACGCTTGTCATATAGATATACAGACGACATAGTTATTATAGCAAAGGGAAAGCATCTCTCAACCCT
The DNA here is from genome assembly GCA_963576515.1 of Cryptocephalus primarius. Taxonomy (NCBI): domain Eukaryota; kingdom Metazoa; phylum Arthropoda; class Insecta; order Coleoptera; family Chrysomelidae; genus Cryptocephalus; species Cryptocephalus primarius. Next base: position 4,683,434 of record OY754941.1, read on the forward strand.
CGGGGACATTATGACAATAGCACTAACAAATTAAATTTTAAATAAAATGACACACACTTTTGGTATTGAACACAGATATGCTTACCATAAACAGTTAGAATATACAAGCGTTTTCACCAAATCAGATACAAAATTATTCACCAAACTGTTATTCTTCGTTCATTTCGTAGATCGTATACATACACCAAAGTATATTTTATGTTTGTTGCAACGGGTGTCAAGAGGGTATCGTATTGTGTAGTTTCTTCAAATAATTGTTAGCTGGAATCTGCTACCTACAATTTTACATGGTATATTAATAACCAAAATTATAAATTACAATTACAAAATCAGCAATAAAGTTTGTAAATTTGGCCTCAATCCGCCCAAACGTTACATTATATTTTAGCCTGCTGAATGTTAAATTTAGTTTTTTTTTACAAGTTTTTACAGCAGACATGGAACATCGAAATTTGGAAATGATACTTGGAGTTTAAAACATATATTAACTTATAGTCTCTATCACTAGTTTTATTTCAAAGATTGCATATGCTCGTTTCCTAAATCCCATTTGATGTTCTTCTAGTATGTGTTCCGATATACTTATAGTTCTTAAACTATTATCGGAAGTTCTTGAATAAATTTTATAGGCGCTATCTAATAAACTTATTCCGCTGTAGCTAACTTTTCCTTTAGTCGAACATATATTATATAGACGTATAAGACGAACTTTTAAAAATGCCCCCCCCAATATTTCAGTAATTTTATATTTATACCATCCATTCCTGTGGCCTTATTATGTAATATATTAATTTCGTTCTCAATTGTTGATCATACTATGGCTTTTTATAATGTTGGACCCATTGCTTTCTTCTATATTGTTGAGTTGTAATGCATTGTATGTCTCGTGTTCTGGTTTACTTAGCAATTTAATAGCTTTATATGTGAACGTCTGTCCACCATGTAAATTGTGTTCAATACGGCTGATGTATCCAGCCATGATTATTGGCGTGTCTCCTTGAGTATCCAGATCTATCTCTTTTATATTCCTTATAGTCGCTATCATTGGGGTTTTCTGGATACATTTTTTAAGCTTTTTTGCCTCAATCGATTTTTAAATTGCAGTTGTCCACATTTTTAATCCATTTGTCTTTCTGAATTTGTTTTTCCTAATACTTCCTATACTGCCTTGCATATACATATTTTCAAGTTTCCCATCTTTTATTAATGTAACCTATCGTAATTGTGTTGTTGAGTTCTTTATTAATTTTATCTTGGAACAGATTTCTCATGCTTTCTTATGGGTAGTCAAATGTTAGCAGTCTTTGGTATTATGTTGGTTGCTGAAACCTGCTTAGAATTAAAATCTTGAGAAATGCATACTGATTTATCAGCTCTGCTAAAGAATCTTACTTCCAGGTCCACGAACGTAAGAGCCATGGGAACTTCTGGCTAATGCATGGCGTATAATGTATGAACGTTATATAGCAGGCGAAAGAGGATGAAAAGCGAGGCTTTAGCATCTAAAAACCAGAACTATTTAGATAAGAGAAGGAGCAACCCAACATAAAAATCCAGTTCCTTCAAGTTGAGAGGTTTGTCAGGACGGTTAGTACGATGGGAAAAAATATAAACACGCATGAATATACAAATGAGAGAATAATAACTGTCAGGATAGAGCTTTGAAAAAAGAAATATGACAGCTATTGCAGTTTACTCTCCTGAAGAAGGGTAGATGGAAGAAACTATAGCACTTTACGACACCCTACGAACTATTACGAATAAAAATAATCAAACAGATCAAGTTCTACTTCTCGGAGACTAAAATGCGAGAGTAGGGAATTACCCAGTCCCAAAGATGGTAGGACCACATAAAAATTCGATATGCAATAAGAATGGGAACATTTTAAGAGAATTTACCATTTTAAATGATCTTCAATTACAAATACCGTCTTTCATAAAAAATAACATACATATAAGTATACGTGGGCGGCAAGAGAATATCGTAAAATTAAAACACGTAACAAAATTAACACTTAGTTTCTATTAATGGGTATCATCTCCCTCTTGATTTAATAACACAACTTATATGATAGGAATAAATCTAAGCAAGTCCGATATTGTTTCTTGTGAGATGTTAAACCATTTTTTTGTATTGCAACAATAATTCATCTATTAATATTGTATTATGTGACACTTTGTAGCACATTGCCACTTGGTATTAGCAGCATGGGCTGCATACTATACTAGGGTTTACGGAATGATTTCCCCTGTTAACAAGACCCAATTTAAAATTTTTAACTTAATTTATATACTTTAAATTAATTACTATATTAATAATAGAAGATTTGCCTGCATGAAAATTTCCTTACTTTCATCGATTCCAATTAGTGATTTTTCGTACTATACAGATTTCTTCAAAATGCACCGTATATGTAAGCTACGGTGCTACATACTGTTCACAAGATGATATTTCTCTTAGTGTGGGGAAGGTATGGAAGTAGTGAAACCGAATCCCTTCTTTGCGTTTCTCTACCGCCGAATTGAAGATTATTTTTTCTCCTTCCATTTCATTTCTTTGAAATTTTCCAAGTTTTTGTCGACAATAATCTAGGTTCATTATCGTTATGTCCGCGCTAACGAAAACACGGGAAAACCTACGGTAGGAACTGCCCAAAAACCAATTTAATCCCTGCACCTTTCCGGCACTTTTCGACGAAATTACATTTTATATGATTGTTAAAAGTTTAAACGCCTTTTTTCATAATAACGCCCCCCAGCACAAGATGAACGAAAACATGGCCTTGAAGGGTGAGGACGGTTATTACACGTCAATGTTCAATAGTATGTGAAATTTGTTAGGGTTTTTGTTGAGATTTGGGATCTGAATGAATGATTACATACAAGCTGTTTTGCAGGCCAATCAGGCCCAAAGCATTGTGAAGGGTTTTCACACTTTTCTCTCCTTCAACCCAAATAGTTAACGGAAAAATACGATGACTATTAGTACTATTATAGCAAATAGAGCATTTTATCCAGTCACAATCTAAAAAGTATTTCCTCTCAGCAACTCAATCTGCAAATGAGGCCAAATGGACTTGACGGGTAATAACTGGCTAATGAATTTTCTGACACATGTCCTCAAATGAAAGAGGACTAGAAAGAGACAGAGAGACCCGCTGGTCGCTAACCTCCTTCGGTATATTGGCGGGAATAGAGCTATACTTAGCTTAGTACATAGTACATAACACACATGATTGCACGGCAAGTGCAGTTTCAAAGCTTTGATGTGCCTCGAACGACCCGAATTGGCCGGAACTATTAGCGTAGGTGGACGCGATGTTCGAGAAGATAAATAGTTCTAATGTACATATTTTCCGTGTATTAGCTAATCATAATATGTATATTGTGTCTGATAGAATTGGAACTCTGACAAATTCCAGAAATGTCGAACCAGAAGCGATGCTAAGTAGAACAACGTGCAACAAAGGCAAGAATAAAATTTTAATCTCTTTTATTGGAAAAATATAATTATTTATATTGATTGTAGCAGAGAGCTGAGAATGGCCGATGAAACAATTTACATTTTTCTTATCGCTAACATTGAATAAGTCAAGATGACCGAAATCGGAGATTTTTATGGAAAATTAAATCTAACCCTACAGTATAGCGAAGGGCAGAAGGGGAGAAGTTTGGCATGCATTGTTGTCTATTGGTATAAATTTTTTATATACACAAATTACATTTTGCGTTTTAAAACTGTCATAAAGTGCATTTAGACTTAATTAAATGACTCATATCGTTAACGTTATTTTGTTAATTGGGCTTAGGCGTTTGTGTGTTTTTAAGACAGGCAGACGAAATTTTTTCAGATTTTCTAATCAAGATTTTTATGACTCTAGGGAGACAATCTTTTAAGCATTTCCAATCAGAATATAATGGCGAAAGAATTATTGAATTTTTATTAAATATTTTTAAGTAATTCGGTCCTAATATTGATGAATATAACATATTTTGGGGCCAAGATCCTTAAATAAAGCAGCCCGAAAGATGTCAGAAGTACATTCACCCGAATCTGATAGGCCGATTTTGGTAAATGAGCGTAATCGAACTGTTTCATTGTAAAGTTGATACTACTTAGACATTATAAAACATTAAAATTAAATTCTGCGCTTTCTGTCATAACTTTTTTGAATACATGGAGAAAATTTGCTTTAAAATTCAAACTTTGAATATTTATTTTACCTACTATCGAAAAGGTAATGAATAACGCAATAAAAATAATAAAGAGTAAAAAAATAACATTTGGCAAATCCTTCTCTGAGAGGTACTTTACACTTGCACCAATAAATTAATAAAATTTTTGGTCAAATCGTCTCTGAGACGATTTTATGAAATTACTCAAAATCTGGCCCAAGGATTTTTAAACTTTAAATATTTATTCTTCTGTCGATAAATTTTATGAAATTTTAATAATACTTTTGGCCTAATTTTCTCTCAGTGTCGGTTTACTACTTACAAACTCTTGACTGATATGTATATATATATATATATATATTTATATATATATATATATATATATATATATATATATATATTATAATGTAATATTTAGTAATAATATAATATAATAATATAATAAATATAAATTAATTTTATTATGTTACTGTTTTTCGAAAAATATAAACTGTGTCCCTGCTTAGCAGTATTAAAATTTTAATAATACTTTTGGCCTAATTTTCTCTCAGTGTCTACTCTCTACTACTGACAAACTCTTGACTGATATATATATATATATATATATATAAAATTATAATGTAATATTTAGTAATAATATAATATAATAATATAATAAATAAAAATTAATTTTATTAGGTTACTGTCTTTCGAAAAATATAAAGTGTGTCCCTGCTTAGCAGTATTAAATATATCATTATCAAAATAAAATAAAATATGACAAAATAATTCGACGAACACAATGCCGTTTACTTCCTTTACTATAATATCATGACTGTTTGAAGAGAATTTGAAAAAAATCTTAATAGCGACGACGATAAGACACATCATTATGTTGTATACGTATCAGTGTGTAGCTGTGAAAGATTGAAATGTGTGGTAACAATATTCCTATAAAAGCTTTCGTTAACAGTAATCTGAGTAGTATTGTATTTTTCTGACAATTTTTTTTCTAATTTAACTTGATTATGCGATTTAATGTCCATTTTGAAGTGCAAATATTTTCACATAAGATCTAAAGATTCGTTCGATTCAGATCTAAATATGAAAAAATATTACACTCTTATTAATGACGCCACATTTTAACCATTATATGGATTTAACAATTTCCTATAGCCCATTAATTTCACGCTATTATTTCTAAGAACTCTTGGCTTTGTTTCGTGCCTAATTTTAGTCCTTTCTGACCCTCTTTTTGCTTCTTTTTGCCTGGCGCTTGTCCATGTCGCCGTAGTTTCACTCTGTTTCAGATTTAGATATAGTTCCACTTTTTGGATGGTGAAGTAGATGGATGGAAAATGAATTACTGATCACGAGTAAATACTTATTTTACAAAAGAAAAACTATATAAAACTGATTAAAAACCACAAACATCCGATTTTAGTCTCTACTCGTAAAAGCTTCTAAACGATGACGTTTGGTGGCAAATAGAACATACACTTTTTTCAACAGATATAAGTCGCCATTGCCTTGGGAAAGAATTCACGAATATCAATTTGCTATTAAATAAACTTGCGCTTTACGAATATGATGGCGCATGGCTTTTACGAAAAGTAACTTATACTCCTTTTCTCCTAATCGACTAAATTGAAGAACGCCAAGGTTCTAATGAAATAAAACAATATCATAGTACCAGAACAACCATCAAACGAAACGAACAGTCCTGGAATATTTCCACATCCTCCTAAGTAATGTCACCCCTAAACAATAGCTACATTATTAAAATAGGAAACCTTTGCCTCAGCAATATGTAATCATATAAATAGAAGCCGAGTGTTAGTAGAAGCAGTTGAGCCTAGACCATTGTATAGTCGAGTCGTAATGTCGTAGTTGAGTAGAATCATAACGTATACTGTATTTAATAAGTTTGTTTTAATATAAAATAAAAAAAGGTTTTTTTTAAAAACACCTCTCGGTCCTCGACGGACGTAATTGGCGCAGTCAGTAGGATATCCGTACGGTTTTCGGAAGTGATCTCGCATCGTGACAGACTCTTTCGAATCCAAGTGTCTCAACGCTGAAGCACGGATACCACCCCAGACGGAATTTGGGACTACATCGCCCGGATTCGCAAGGCATCGAGCAACGAGGACAAGCATCGCCTCACCTGCCGTACCTTATAGAAGATAAGAAGAAAAAAAAAAGAGAGCGGAATTTGGGACCACATCGCCCGGATTCGCAAGGTGACGACACACGAGGACAAGCATCGCCTCACCCACCGTCGTACCTTATAGAAGAAGAATGATCAACGTCGTACTGCTAATTGACCCCTGCATGGAAGCAGCTCCAAGATTCTACGTTTGTGAAAAACACACACTTCAACGCATCAATAAAGAAAACCCTTGCGAAATTCAACTTTTAGACATCAACACCCCGAATCGATGTTTACAAACAGAAATTAAAATCGACGACGGCGTTTATCAAGAAACTGAAAATTCGAATCAATGGATCATCATTTTACCTCAAGAAGAAATTATTCGACTTCACTGCCATGAACAGATGGAAGTCATCAAACTCCGAGGATCATACCTCTTTGAAATACCGTTAGGATGCCAACTTTCTACTAGAAAGAAATTAATAACCAACGAAGAAGACGCCACGTCAGGACAAATCATCCTTTTTCCAAATCTACTCCCAGAAGACGATAGACCACTTCGAGTAAACTACACTCTCAACCTGGAAGGAAACAACTTAGACGAACTCCAAGATATCAAACAAGCTTTCATCAAGAATGACCCCATACTCGATGGACCGATGGTGTCATACACCCCAAGTGCCTGGACTATCTTCATATATGGAATCATCGCTATCATCATAGTAGTATTTATCAAGAAGAAACTAAGTCGCAGAAGACTTCGAGAGCAACCGCAAGAAGAAGCCATTGCAGCCCTAGAGTTGGACAACGTTCGACTTCCGCTATAAGAATCCCGGAACTCGAATCTTCGGGGGGAGGAGTAATGTCACCCCTAAACAATAGCTACATTATTAAAATAGGAAACCTTTGCCTCAGCAATATGTAATCATATAAATAGAAGCCGAGTGTTAGTAGAAGCAGTTGAGCCTAGACCATTGTATAGTCGAGTCGTAATGTCGTAGTTGAGTAGAATCATAACGTATACTGTATTTAATAAGTTTGTTTTAATATAAAATAAAAAAATGTTTTTTTTTAAAACACCTCTCGGTCCTCGACGGACGTAATTCCTAGGTATTTCATCTACAATGAGCAACCTCCATATTTTAACGACGCTTATTTCAGTTAGTTTATTTCGCAATTTTTCCCGACCGACACTGACCAATACGTTACGGCCGTGAAGTTTATAATTTTCATTCTCCATGAAAATATCTCGTTTTAAGTGCCCACGTAAACGAGGTTTGAACGACCAAACAACGGTAATAAGGGTAGAGATTTACGATGGGACCGTATGAGGCCATACACTTCGACGTGTCGATGGCGGGGATATGGCGTAAAGCGCCATTATATACAGCGGTTGCGGGGAGGATATCGCTGCTTTTTAAAAAATTTATTGCTCGTTTTAAAGACTGACGCATCGAATTCCCTAAGTGTAATTTAATTCATATATCTCACGAAATACCGCGAATCCCGGGATGATCACGAATTAAATGAAATGTTTCCGCTCTTGTAAACCACCTCTCTTCGACTTTTCAACGGAGAATATGAAACCGATAAAATTTGTCTAACGTTGATTGAATCCTAAGACGTGTTGAAAAATGCTAAAAGCGTACGCGTCTGCCCTTCGCTGAATGTAATCTAAGTTATAAAATATTCAGCCTATTTTCGAAACGGTTTCAGCGATGCAAATGGGATCCCTCTTAGGTCCCAGGAAAAAAAAAGAAACGTCGCGGTACAGCCCTCGTTTAAATACGAGGGTTTCAGTTGTGGTTGTTTAGGGTTTTTCCTCAACAGGTGAATAGTAAATAGCACACCTCATGCGAAAGGCAGATTTCTGTTTTTATACGTACACTCCTCGAATTTATTAATGGAATCGAAACGTCTACGATGTTATGTGACGTGAAATAAACTCTTCCAACAGAATTTTTCTACTGGACGAAAATTTCTATGTTTGCGCCTGCAATCATGAAAATATACTGGGAATTTTATTAATAAATTTCGTGGCATCTTGGGTCGGAATAATTTTTAATCCTAACGATAACCATGTCTTAACCATAAATAAAAACGGCGTTATTAAGACGTCAGGACATTAAATAAAAACGGCGTTATTAAGACGTCAAGACACTGAAAAAAGGGAAAATGCACTCGAAAATAGTTGTGAAAATTTTTTATGAAGTACGTGGAAATTACCGCATAATAAATAACAATAATAAAAACGTCTGAAACACTTGATGTGAAATACCAATTTCTGATGAATACCAATGAAATACCAAATACCAATTTCTTACATTTTATCGTGTTCTCTAGTCAGTTTAAAAAAGGTTTAACCAAGCACGTTATGAAATTTTGAAGTGTTACTTGATTTTGAAGTCCCACGAGCGAAAAATCTTCCAGTGAATTTTTCTCCACTATATGTTGTAATTTACAGGAACGTTTTAGTGAAAACAGGGCATTAACATTTAATGTAATTCATTGAAAATAGGTTAGTCTTCATAATTCCATTTTCTGGAGCAAAAAAAAATTTTGATGCAATACCTTGCATTTTTTATTTACTCATTAGTTTCAATTATTATTTGATGCAGCTACCTTTTAGTGGAAAGACAAAAGAATTAATTGCCACAATTAAACGGAAAAATTTAACAATTGAATTTTGAAGTTTTGAAAAATGAATTTGCAGTTTTTCCTACATCTATGGATTAATTGTAGTTATGAAATTTTGGTTCAAAAATTTATTTTTTGACAATTAATTAAGTTTAATCAAAATTTATTTTTAATAATTTGAGAATAAATTAAAGTGAATAATCAACGCAACTTTTGTAAAATTGATAAAAATCTCAAAAATTGAATTTATAGGAACGGAATAATATTCAGGTCAATTTCTACATTTTTTGTATACTTGCTTGTTCAAAATTTATCATGCTTAATCAGTAAATAAAGGCAATTAACAGTTCGTGTAATTTGTTTACAGATAAATGGAAAGTCAAAAGATTTAAAAATTGAATTTGGTGAAACAGAAGTAATACTTGAGTGCAAGTCGCTGCCCTTTAATGATTCACTCTTTAGTTTATTCAAAAGTTTAGTTTTATTTATTTTAAAATTATTAGTAAAGTAACATTTAATTATATATCATATAATTATATTTTACAATATATCTTTACTTATATTTTATATATTTATTTGCTCGAAATTCAGCTGAAAATATCAATTGAATTCGGACTAATGAAAAATTCTTCAAGTAGGCTTTTCTCCATTTTATGTTATATTTTCCATAAAATAAGTTATGCAAAAAAACAAATCAAACCCTGTTGGTAGAAAAACGTATTATGTTTAGTAACTTATTTAAAATAATAGAAAAGTTTTAAAAATGAATTAGCAGTGTTTTCCCATATTATTTGTTTTATTCCTTAGCTGTGAAATTTTTCATTGAAAAATTATTAAATACTGAAACTAAATAACCAACATAATTTTTTTAAACTTCATTTAAAATGTCAGAAATTAAATATTCTGGATTGCTAAAACACTTTTGGTGCAATCATTTTTTGATTAACAAAACACTTTCGAAATATTTCATTAAAAAGTTATTTAGTGAAATGATATTTAAACAAATATATGATTAGTGAAAAATTGAAAACGTTATTTATGGCGAATTGCTCAAAATTCTATTGAAGTTGTTAAAAATTAAATTCGTACTAATGGAAAATTCTTCAGGTGGAGTTTTCTCTATTTTCTGTTGCATTTTTTATTTCGGACTGTTACGCAAAAGAATCAAAACGTTTTAGTAGAAGAGCGTATGAAGGATTAATGTAATATTTCTTATATACATTTTTTATTATATCTTTTAGTTATGAAATTTTTCGTTCAAAAATTATTACATATTAAAAAATTAAATTTGATGAATTTTGGTGCAATCATTTTTCGGTTAATTTAATAGTTTTGAAATCCTTTATTCAAAAATTATTCAAATAATCAAAATCGATGGCGAAATGACGAAAAATCGCTATTAATTATTGCAAACTGTTGAAAATTTACATGATAATGTTAAATACTGAATTCGCACTAAAGGAAAATCGATCTGGTGGAATTAATTTTCACCAATCTATGTTATATTTTCTAAAAATCTGTTCACCATGGAATTTGCTATGCAAAAACATTAAAACTATTTAAAGAAGAAACGTATTATGTAAATGTATTTTCTCAACGTTTTAATGTTTTAAATGTAAAACGATTGATACACAATCTTACATTGCCACATAAAACATTTTTGACGAAAATTGGTAAACTTCAATCAAGTTTCTGCTCCTAGAATAGAATGTCAGATGAGGTTGAAATGCGCGTAATTGATTGGATAAAGTATAAAAGAAGAGCTACGATCCTATAACATTGGTAGTATGACTTTGAGCCCTCCCCCAAGGATTGTAACCACCTCCACTATCGATAAAAGACTTCTATTGTAAAAGATTATCCAAGCTTAAAACTCGTCCGTTTTTGAAAGCGTAAAAAGCTTCGCTGAACGTGCGCTCGCGAATCGTTTGTGTTTTCAGTATTATTTTAGTTTTATTGTTTAGCTAGTAAAATCTTCCGTTTAAAAATTATTACATATACTAGCCGAGACACCCGCTCGGTTCGGGGGACGAGTTTATTTTCTTCTCTCTCAATCTCAACTGTCAAAATCCGGTTGAAAAATTAAAATCTAACCAGTATCTTCATTTCCATGCATTTTGCAACATAGACTTCTAAAATGTCCACCTGAAATTATGCAAAAATACTCTTCAAACAAGGTCCAGTTTGGGGTTAATTTATATTCATATCACAAGCCATCACTTCGCGGAAAACTAATTTTCCACCATGAAAATTAACCAAGTTATGATTTTTTGAAGAGGGCAGCCTTTTAACGGTTTTCCTGCTCTTCTCAGTGAAACATCAACCTACAGGGTTCTGTAAAAGCTCATTTTAAATCTTTTTCAATTCTGTACAACTCATCTATTGAGTATAAATGGATTAGGTCATTACTTTTTGAACTAGAGACGAATAACTAAAAAAAACTTTTTGTAATAATTATTGTTTATAAAATTCAAAAAGGGTAATAGCGAGTTGCAATATTGTTTTTTAGCATGTAAAACACCTTTTTTAAGTGATCGCATAGGTCACATAGTTGTAAATGTCATGTCAAAAATAAAAGGTTTTTTGCTCTAAGAGAGATCATTTTGCGCTTTCTGGAGAAAACCTAATAAATCACGACCAATCAGTATTTTACTAAAGTAGTTACTATGAATACTGGAAAATTTATATTTGCCGATGTGAGTAATAAGTTCCACATTTTACATAATAATACCGTGTCTCCAAAAACAACTTATCGGCGAGTACGTGTCGAAATATTGTATACCTATACCGACGTGCGATCGCCATTATCTCACGTTCCATTTTATGTACGGTGGCATTTGTCGGTTTATTTTCGCGGTACGATCTTTATCTAATCTATCCGGGTTTATTAATCCGTTTTAAGTGGGAGGTTTAACGCGGAGATAAAGCAATAAGTGCACAACAATCATTTTTTTATCTCTAGTCCCAGTTAATTAACCACGACCGTCTCATTAGAACGGTTTAAGGAAGAATTATTGAAAAATCCGAAGAGGGGAATAATTGCATATCACCCAATTGGTTTTATGTATGGTTTTCACAAACCTGCAGTTAAAGACCTAGCAACTTTAATTATATGCGTGGTTGCATTACATCTCAAGTTTTTAAGAGCGACATTCCCACTTTTAAATTTGTTTCAATCGTGTACTAATTAAGGCCTTATTCACGCTACACCCTGTAAAATCGTTTTATATTCATAGAATGGAATTTAATTGCGCTCCCCGTGTTCGAGAAGTTGTAAATTTCACACTTAAGATAATGCAGTGAATCACAAGGTGGTAATTCCAATTTTATTATTCGGCAATGCAGCCGAATTATAACTCATTAAATACTGTAAGCAATTAATTAGTATTTCGAGTAGCTTTAGGAGAACATATGTAGGTTAATTGGTTCAAATAGCTCAGTTATTGCCATTTTACATAAACTTACTGTTATGATAACGTATACTTTACATAAAATATACGTATATGTATAGAAAGGCTCCTGTAGGTAAAAAAATTGCCCATATTTGAACTCTTTTATGAAAAGGTAATTGAAACGTTTCCCCTTTGATTTTCCTCGTTGATGTATTATTACGTATAATACTATATATAGAATATCATATAGTTACTGACAAGTACATCTAGATATTAATGTGGCAATTACCCAATTTAACAATATTAATAGACAAGCCATGTGTTACATTTAATGTTTGGAAATATTTAATAATTTCAAACAAATTGCGTTAGTTATGATTTTATTTTTTCGCCAGAAATGTCGCACAAATTCTAAACAAAAATATTTGGAAAGTACAGCAAAAAAGTATAGCTTTGTAAAATGTTTGTGTAATTTCAATTTTAGAATTTTTTGACAAATTGCATTAATTACTACCGTGGTCTTTCAGGAAACGATCAAATTTTGTTTAAATACTGAAAAATTGAACAAAATAAACACATGTAGAAGATTTCATTGAAGGGGTGATTTCACCAATTTCTACAAATTTAATTTTTCAAATTTTCATATAAACTGAAAAAATTGTATTAATGATCCAGTTTAATTAAGTAATGATTTTTGGTCAAATAAAAATTCACAGCTAAAGAATTAATCAAAATAGTCAAAAATTAAACTGAACGACAGACACTGACAGCTGCATATCTTCTGCTTGAGGGAGATGGAGAGGGGGTGGGAGAGGGAGAGGGGGAGAGTATCACTAAGCCGAGACTAGCCGCGAACGAACGCACGACCATGCTCACTTGCCACGCTTCGCGTGGCGACGCTCGTAACGCCGCCCGCCATTTTACTACCCGCGTGATAAAATGTTTCTCATCAAAATTTTGTTAAACTTCAATTAATTATTCTATTGCCGAAGTATTATACTAAACTTGAAAATGAGATTTTTGATATTATATCCTCTCAGTAGTATTCCACTATTGAAAACTATTTTATATTCCACATTTTCAGAAGTTATTTCCGATTCCCAAAAGCCCATAATTATTTTTCGTAAAACTTCATAGTAAGTAACTTCATAGTAAGATTGTATATAATAATAATATAATTACATACATATTAACGATAGACCATTTTGCTCCTATTTATAAATTTCTATTGTATATAATAAATAATTTTATTAGGCATAATTTTCAGATTAATTATAATGCGTCCTAGCTTTACAATATTTTACATATCATTGTCAAAATAAAATAGAATATGAGAAATCGGCCCAATGGACAATGTTATTATTCGTTACTATTTTGCTTGTTACGGTAATGTATTTTGAGCACCATATTTTTCATGTACCTTGATTTTCGCTGTGAAGTTTTTTACGCTTTAATAAAAGTACTCACTAGTAACTATACGTGAAAACTATTGGTAGGTAAAATCGTAAGATCTAGTATTAACTAAAATATTTAGTTAAACCTGGACTAGGTAGATTAGTTCTAATTAAAATATATTTAATCACAATTAGAATCATACACGTATATTCGGTAATTTTAGTTTAAAAACTAGTTTTTAAAACAACAGTTGACTGAAGAAGCTGGATAAAACTAGTGTTATTCCTTGGATAACACTTATAAACTTCCTTAAATATTTTGATATTTACCACTACCCATCCCTAGTCCCACTACTTTTTGGTAATTTGTTCTGTCAATTTCCCACCATATATTCTTGAAACTTGAAAATTCAAACAATATCTCAAGACGTCTACATTGAATTTCGCCTACTTATCCCGTTACACATCCTTAGCTCTGTTTATCAGGTTTCTCGAATATTTTTCTTTCTTTGATTCGAAACTCTCGCATACTAACGTCCCTCCTTTTCTTCTTTTATTCCCGTTTTTACTAACGAACTCGCTAGTAGGCACAGAGATTATTATTCCGAGCGAAGAAATAAATCAGCAATTTTTAACGTCGAAACTTACCGACATTCGTATATGTCATCGAAGTACTTATAAGGCTAAGCTAAATGAAACTCATTGACGTGAGGGTAGGGAGCAATAAATCTAAAACGCTGCAACGAACGTGTATTTGCATATACTCAATAAAATCGGACGCGGCTTTCAAGGCAGTGAAAAAATGTGAGAGAACTAGGAGAGAAAACAGCCAGATGGAATAACTTTTAGTTTTATCTCCCGTGACTGGTCGTTTTTAAAACAGGAGGATGGACCCAGTAACAGAAGTGAAGAAAATTTGGGAATTAATGAATCCAGGTCACTGTTTTTTCGAAGAAACAAAATTGTCGAAACAATTTTTTATTGGTCAAATATTTCGAGACAAGCACTCGTTTTCAGTGAACTCTGTGTAGTAACAGTAGAAGATTCATCATTGCTAAGTAAACCATTAAAAACATAAAGATATATTAAGGAATAAATCCTATAAATTATAACTCAGATAAATGTATGTAAGTCGAGTGCTGACTAATGCTAATGTTTAAGTATGTAACTAATTTTTAACCAATTACTTTCATAAGTCAATAATCATTAGGTCGAACACATTCGTACGACTGGTTTGTATATTAATCTACTGTCATTGTAATTTATAGGATTGCTTATCCTTGAGATTATAAGGCAAGATGTTCCATTTAAAGACTCCAAATTTTTTTTCTCTCGATCTCGACAGGCTAATAAAACATAACTTATTTATTTTGACTAAATTTGTATCAACATTACAACATTAAATTATTAAATCTTTCATTA
This sequence comes from Cryptocephalus primarius, assembly GCA_963576515.1. Classification (NCBI taxonomy): domain Eukaryota; kingdom Metazoa; phylum Arthropoda; class Insecta; order Coleoptera; family Chrysomelidae; genus Cryptocephalus; species Cryptocephalus primarius. Next base: position 4,698,589 of record OY754941.1, read on the forward strand.
CGACCAAATGGCTCTCATATCGACTTTTTATTGCAAACAGAAGAATAAAGAAGGTCTGCTAAACCAGATCAACCACTTAATAAATCGGCATTTGTTATAGAACCATATGTTATAGTTATTTTATTAAGCAAATTACCATTTCATTACTCCACCCTTTTGAGAGGAAAAGATAATCTGGCTAAGATTTAAGCCATATCATCCACACCCAACCTCCGTAAGTGACGGAGATATTGACATTTACCAAGCGGCATATTTTATTGCTAATTTAGCTGTAGACAAACGGCATTAGATTATTTAGGAAAATTTAGGTTTTTTCTGTAATCCACAGAGAATAAAAAATTTAAAATTTCTTTTAAACGTTTGATTATTTACTTCAGATGCGGCAAGGGTAATGTTGTCAAAAGTCCTTGGCCAACAAGTGATCGTTTTTACCGGCTTGGGCAGGAAGACTACCCTGCTTCCGGACCAAGCATCTGGGACGAGCTTATGGGCGACACTGGCCCTAAAAGATTTGGTAGGAGACCAGTTAGATCCCTAATACCTTTCTGTAACAGTACCGAATATATCCCGTCCGGTCCTGTGGTTTCATATGGATCGAATATATTTACTGCCCATTATACTCTACTCGGTTTTATTATTTCAGCCGCCAAATCCCAGTCTACTAACTACAACTAACTATGTTACCAATGTAACTAATTCTGTGAAGTGAAGGCTAACTCATTTTGATATGTACCTAATTTAAAATTTTACCGAACGTTCATGAACATGTGGACAAAATAAGGAATATTTTGTCATAAATGAAGGCCTGAAAATTTTGTGTCCGGTGGTCTACCGTTGTCAGATCGCCTAAGGAACAGTTATCGGTAACCATCTTAAATTTAAATCAATTGGGTTAAATCAAACATGTACGTAATGTAACTGTCAAACATTGAGATCAATCATTACCTTAACACCGACCATAAATTCGAACATATTTGCCTTCACTAAACTTAGTACAAAAGAGTCAAAAAGTATAATATTACATTTTTCATATGTTGAAAAAAATTTCATTCAACAGTTTTCAAATTATTAGCTAATAAACTCAGATTTTAACAAATCTAAAACGGTAACTAGTATATGTACTTACATACTTAATAATCCGTTATATGTCTTTTCATCAATTTAACCTTGCTTGCTGAATTGTGCCGCTAAAGATTAATAAACTTTTAATTCGACGCCTTTAAATGGCCATACGTGGCTGCGAAATTTAATCGGCCCCATTAGGAATCTGATCGGAGGAAATGATTGGTTTATGGCTTATGCTTATAAACATTCGATTTCATAGCTGTTTCGTTAAGTAGCAGCGTTAATACTATTTTTGCGTTACGACCTCGGTTGGCAACAAATAATCTTCGGTCCTGAAAATGTTGTTAATTGATTGATTGAGGTAAAGTTTGTATTTTTCTAGATGGGTGAAGTTTGAGATGGAGTCCGTAAACAAGGTGTCAGAACGAGGAAAAATCCGGACACCCACTCACCGTCAAAATTTTTAAACCCGCAGTATAATTATAACCGAGAATAAGACTGTTTATTATATTGATAAATAAAACTGTTAACATTACTACACAGATTAATAGCAATAACAAGCGCCGATGATTTAACGTAGCGATGACTGGACAATTTAAAAATTCCATTTTTCTCTTCGTCTTATTTTGTCGAATTTATCCCTACTCCATCTGCCCTTCTTCCAGGATAATTAGGGGCTTCCTCGACACTCCGAAAAAGACGTTAAGCCTGAAAACATCTTATTTTGAACCCAATTTAGGTTTGGTCGTAAATCTTACAGCCATTCAGACATCTTAATTCTCCAGATCGATGCTAAACGTATCCCGTATGAGAAAAAACCGTGAGGGGCGAATGATAAAGTGCGAGGCTGGAGTAGTACGGGCATGTTTACTAAAAATTTATTCATTCGGCTGTTTGCTTGCAAATAATACAATAAGATTTATCAGGGAAACCAACTGTAAAAGAAGAAATTATGAAAAGGAAAAGAAAGGAAAGGAAAAGGGTTATGAGTTTGTACTTTGTTTATTAAGGTTTTCTCTGACATTATTAAAAATTAGTAAAAAGCGATGAATGGTTATTGTTTGCTATAATGGATAGAACTGTGTCGATTTTTTATTCAAGCCTAATGTAGCTGTGCCTGAAAACTACTTGAACGTTTAAAAATAAACCATTAATAATAACGAGATAAATACATTTCTATTTCCGGAGCGCTATCAAAAATCCAAGCCGATAAATATTAATGAACGAAGAAACTTTAATCAAGACTTTTATTAGTGAGGAAATAATAGAATTTGCTGGAGTTATTAATCTACCTTCCCTCACATTAAGTTGATTGATTTAATACACTATCATCATATCGATTTTTCCTTGTTTTCCAATTTCTAAACAAATTGATGTGCCACGTGATCAATTAGATAAAAAAATGTGACGTGTACTTTTTATGGGGTTAATGCAGTAAAGAGCACATGATAGACGTAAAAATATATGCTAATGTCAGTTATTGATTCGTTATCTTTTACGTTTCTGGTGCTTCGGGCACGCAGAGTGGATGATAAAAATTGAAAATTACCGTGCGTGTATTAAAAAATTGTTTACGACTATGACAGAAAATGTGAAATTTACAACTGAAATTTTATCGCGTGTTCACTTACATATGTGATGATAGATAAGTATGATGTTAAAATTTCACCTAAAATTAAATGTAGAACAGGTATTTCATAAATTAAAAGCAATATACTTACATACGTCAGGTATTATTAAAATTTCGGCTTACAAGTAGAAGCAAAATACGTTAGCTACTATAGCTACTACGTGTTATATTTAACTCAATGACTAGGTATTAATTAAAATTCGTTCGAAATAATTTTTTACTCTCTTATTAAATAAATGCCGGAGAAAATCTTTTACTATTTGAAGTCATTGTGGTTCATGCTACTGTTAGAATTGAATTAACAAACCAATAAAGTGATCACGTGCACAGCACGTATTCTCTTTCCAGGAACACTTGGAAAACCCTTAATAGTAATTTGAGCTCACCAAAGTCAAACTATAGCGTCTGAAAATTTTGATAACAATAGTCGCATTCCCGTTGTAACAGTCGACACAGATGTGAAATTCCTATTTCTTATACCCCATCTGGCCAACTGGGCGCAGTTATAATGTAAAGGTAAATAAATATCGTGCTTTGGTACAGAGCAACAAATCACTTTTAACTGCGCTCGCTAGATTAAGATTTATGTATGTGTGTCAATTAAGACTGGAAACGGAATATTTATTCTATCGACAAAACCGACCCATAATGAAGTGCGAAAATAACAGCTACTTTCGTTATATTAACATAACCAGTAACAGTACGTAGAAGTTATTGAAGATTTCAAATTAATTTTTCATTTAATATCATAAACCTATTTTTGGTAATATTTCCATTTTCTGTGGCTAGAAAGAAATATTTTATATAGTTATGGTCCCTCCACAGTCAGTTTGCAACGATAAATCGTCGGTTTACGCCTACTTCATAGAAGCTGACTCCATAGCCAATGTTCAATAGTTCTTTAGACGAATTAGGAATTATTCTAAAAATCATGTACTCAATTATTCGATAAAATGTTATGAAAACGACATAGATTTCATGGTCCAGCACAGACCAAAGAGGAGGTGTGAGTAATGATGTTGGGAGCAATATTAGGATCAGAAACGGGAAAGTAACTAAAATGACTACAGAGAGATCATGAATTAATGCCCTGAATTTGAATTATTCGAGGAGGAATCGCTCCCGCTGTTAATAATTAGCGGATTAACGGGTGGTGCAGTATATGATATCGGTGCTCTATGGGTATGACGTCATAGACACATTTTTCCATACCACGGTATTAGAAATGTCGTTACATACGTCACGTGTATTTTGTAACACGATGGTATACAGCGTCGAGGAATAATTGCTGTCTTAACCTCTTTTTGATTGAAGACCAAATCTCTTCTATAAGGTTAAAAATGCAATGGTGAAGTAGCGACCTAAGAACAGTATGGCCACTGGATTCTGCCAATGAAACAATGAGATATTGAGGAGTGAAATGATTTTCTATGACGATTTGAATTACAATGAGCTGCAGTCTTAGCTGCAGATGTAGCTGAAGGATATCAATATTATTTATTTTAAAAAATTGCAAAACATTTTTTGGAATTTTAAGTCGGCGCATTATAAATTCTTCCGGAATGATACATCCATGTCCATGGATTGGTTGGTTGTCCATGGATGATTGTCCATGACTATTACCAAATTTGATGGCATATTCGGCATAAGTTGTTTGGCAAACAAAGGTGCTGACATATCATCACTGTAATCTGCAAAACTTTGCTTGTTAACTTCGGCGATAGGAGTAACGCCTCTTAAACAAAACCATTTTCATTCCACGCGTACAAAATAATTACCCGTTTCCCCTTCGAACAAGGAGTTTTCACAGTACACTTTTTAAAATCATCTACCTCAACTCGCTGAATTACATCGTGGGTGTCAAACCACGTTTCGTCCAAGTAATAATGTTTCTAGAACTTTCTCGAAAAGCAGAAATTTTCTTTAAATAATCTTGTCGCTTTTCCACGATACGAGGCGATTCCATGATATGTATCCGTTAATCTAATTTTTTCCACTTAAAACCGCATTTCAATAAGATTTTACGAAGAGTCTCTAATGATGTATGTTGATAATCTTTAAAGTCTTGCAATTTGGATTGAATAATTTCTAGGGTTAGGACTATTTTTTATGCATATCATAAATCATTCGTCGTCCTTGGACTACTTGGAATAAAGCATAGAAATTGAACCTAATTGCCAATTTATCAATTCGTTGAATAACGTCGTGTCCTGTTTTATGAAAAAATTTCACTTTTTAAAAAACAAAAAACATTTAAAACTACTCTGAGTTTCCATAGGTAAATTTTTTTGTGCCTTGTTTTCTTCCAAATTCGATTGTTAGCCAGCTAACTGATGGAGAAATCGAGCTTCACCAACAGGTTGCGGTGGTAAATCAAAAGATCTCCATAGGCCATTTCAATTCAAGAATTAAACAATTCAACCTGTAAATATCGCCGTCTTCTCCTACACAACACAACACAAGTACTGTCGAATTTGCTGGAAACAACCTACGTGCTACGTCACTGCGAGTTACTCGAGTAAACGATTTTCAACGAGCAAAAATATGAAGTGAGACAGAATATATGATGCTTATATGAGAAAAAAAGATAGAATTATAGAGCCGACCTTATTTTGCATTATTGCCAGAATGTGAATAAATACATTGATCTCGCTAATTGGCGACAATTCCACATTGTAGATTTTTAATAATTTATTTAGGTATTTATTGTTCGGAAACATTGAATTCAGAATATTATACCGCTTTTACTAAGGAACTCAATATTAAGATACAATTCCAATACAACTGCTAATACACTATCGCGAAAAATTAGTTGTTATAATTATTAACTACACATATCTCTATGATCAACATCACAACAGACCAGTTGCCCGTGGAAAGACTATATACATTTTTTATTTCTGCAGTTTTGCAAAGATTTTGATGGGAAATTCAAGGTTTTTAGAATATTTCAAACTTTTCAAATTGAATATTTTGAAAAAGAGGTTTGAATGAAAAGTGAAAAAATATATTTTGCTTATTATATGTCAAAATATCAACCCAATTTTTTTATAGATTGCTGTTGTAAAAAGAAAACTTATTACCGGCACCTTCGCCAACTTAATTTGATTCCAATTATATTTGGAATACAAATTGTACGCATAAAGTATGGAATGGAATTTATTCAAACGTTATTTATATTGTAACAAAATCGCTCGGGTGGGTCGATTTTAGCTTTTAAAATTACATATTATTTGATAAAGACCAACATATGACGTCATTGATTTCAGAGTAATGATGTCATTGTATGTTGTTTAAATAGTAAAATGCTACTTTATTGCCTTATTTTGATTTATCATAGGCAGACATGGCCATTAAAACTTTTGAATTGTAACATAGGGAACATTTTTAAAAATAAATGAATATTATCAACACTGCGCACATGTTGAAAAAAATTAAAATGAAAAAAAATTAAGTGCGAAGCTTGAATATTAGAACAACCTATATAGATGTTCTAAATAATTGGGACCAATGAAATTATCAGGTGTGATTATAGAACTAAGAGTTACGATCAGTTGAATAATGAGGGTAATAACCTGGCGTTATTGATATCAGGTAAAAGAGGTCTATAAATACCTGACCAAATATAAATTAGAAATTTAAATAATACTGAGTACAATTAAAAGAAAAATAACTATACCAGATGGATTCCTTTTTTTGAAATAGTGAGTTTCACTTGCCTTATTTTTATATTCGGAGAATGCAACAGGATCTGCATAAATCTGTTTACCAAACTGAAAATAGTTAACATTCCACTCCGTATTGATACCACCCTTACATTGCGACACTTCCGGGCTTCTAAATATCCATGAAATCCGTATCAGTTTACACACAAATTTCAAACAGTACTTACACAAAACTTTCAAAATAATCTACATATATACACAAGAAATATAACGAAATTCCTTATCCCACAATCCAGACTTCGCAATCCACGGTATGTATCAGGCTTTGCAGCATTCGTTGGCTATATAAACAGAGGTATAAACGGTCCTTATGGAAACCCCAAACTGCTACTAATTACATAAACAGATCACACAAACACGCACAAATGACACACATACATACATACACAACCTAAACCTACAGTCCGATTCCACAACCACGTCCTGCCTCACGGCGCCAAGACCAAACCTTTCCCGATCGAGAGCCAGCCCCCGGGCGGATGCACTCATCCCTTTAAACCTGGAGAGGGAGTTTTAGTGAGGTAAAAATCCCACACTGTTGGGCCCGGCGCACCTACCGGACCTTTCGCCTTTTGAAGGTTTCCCCCTCGCTACCAAAAAAAAAGTCCTTATGGAAATATATCCTCTTCCACAGTCCTTTGCCTTCGAAAGAACTTGGCGACATCATGTGTCGATTCTATTGATCTCTTCTTTCCAGGCATCGCCTTGGTGATCGCCCACGTGGTCGCCTCCCGTCAACCCTTCCTTCAACGATTAACCTGTCCATCGAATCTGTCTGTCTAGAAATGTTTCCAAAATGCGTTAGGATTGACTGATTAACTTCTGTGAATAATCGGGTCTCAACATGTAGTTCCTCCAGTATGGACATGTTCGTTCTGTGGGCTGTCCAGGGTATTCGCAAGATTCGTCGATAAACCCCCACCTCGAAAGCGTTTATTCTTTTCTTGTCTAGCTCCTTCAGCGTCCATGTCACAGCTGCATATGTTACTATAGTGTTTCGGGTAATTGTTGAGGATTTCCATATTTTTGTTAGTTTAGTTGTTGCATTTCTTGCTATTGCAAGCTTCCTTCTCATTTCTGCCTCGCAACCTCCTGATATACTTCGAATATGAGGTTGGTTGTTGTTCGGTGTCGGTTTACGATTATTATTTTTGTTTTTTTTTATTAAGTTCGAGGCCGTAATTTCTGCGAATACTGTTTAGTCTATCTATCCTTTCCTCCAATTCTTCCTTTTTACCTGCGATGATCAAGGTATCATCTGATAATGTATCAGATGTATATGTATATTATAAGGTATCATCTAATAAATAATCACATCTGAGATTATTTATTTTCCTTCCTCCCACTGATACTCCTCCATCCCAGTCTTCGAGTACTTTACGCATAATGTATTCGCCATAGATGTTAAACAGCATCGGTGATAGAATGTATTTTTTTAGTCCCGCTTTAATTGAGAAGCGGCCTGAGTGTATGCTGTTTACCTGAACTTCAGCTGTGTTGTTTTCATACAGTTGTTTTATTAGGTGGATTAGGTGAGGGGTGAGGAAGGGGGGGGGGGGCGTTAGTTCCCATTTCGACAACAATAGTCCATAGCGACTCCCAATAACAGAATCGAAAGCTTTTGAGTAGTCGACAAAGCACAGGTATGCTTAATCCAGTAAGAGTTGGTCCAGTTAAAAAAACAAAAAAAACTAAAGACTTTATACCGAGCGCATTAAAAAAAACGGTTTTACCCTATACAACAGCAGAATATTCATGTAACATACATCTTAGTGCCTTTTAGTTTAACCTTGCCTATTAGTATCGAGAATTAGACAGGTCCACTACAGCCAATAAATTTGAGCGCCCAGCACGTGTCCATTTTCAGTCATTAGAATTCATTGGCGTAAGCTAAGTCACAATTATTATTTTAAAAAGGCTTTCTGGAGACCTTTCAACGTGGAAGAAATTGATAATGGCAATGATACAGACATTATACACAATACAAATAATGCTACAGAAACAAATGAGGTACAAATTTGGAATTTCGTCATAAAATTTCGTTGACAAAGTGAGTAACAATATTTTGTATTTTTTTAAATATGGCACGCTTATGGAAGCAGTTTCTGGCCTTTGTATGTCGTTAACATGGCTACTAAATTTTATTGCTTTTTTCAACTGCACCAATTGGGACTGGAAGTAGTACCTCACATCTCTATTCTCGCGCTTTTTCAATTAGTTGTCGGACGTTTCAAATTTGTTCCTAATGCCTTTTCCTGGAAAAACCCTGTTTGTTCATCCGATATTTGTGGTAAGAGGAATGATTTTAGGCGCTCGTTAAGAATGGTTAGAAAGATTTTGCTAGCATGCGGGACTAACGCTATTGTTCTATAGTTACCGTATTCTAATGGCGACCCTTTCTTATGAATTGGAACAAAGACGGATTTGCACCACTCATTCGGCCATTTGCCGGTTTATCAGATTTCTTTGCAGAGTACGTGCATGAGGTTGACACCCAACCTCACCCATTGCCTTCACTACTTCAGCTGTAATTGCATCAGCTCCCGGAGCCTTCCTATTCTTTAGTTCTCTGATAGCTCTTTCCACTTCAGATGTAAATGTGTCCGGCTCTTTCTGACAGTCCTCTGGAATGATAACGGTTGCTTCGTTATTAATATTAGTACTAAACAAACGACAGCAGTATCGCGTCCATATCTAAGCAATTTCCATGGTATTTGTAGCAACATTTCCAAATTCATCCCGGACTATTTGTGTTCTTAAAGTTCACGTGAGATTCATAAATTCACATAAGTTAATAATACTTCGTATATTTCGTATAATAATAATAATTTCATATAATAATACGAAATAAAAACTTCGGGACCTTTTGCAAGCACCTCTTGTAAGCATAATGTCTCTTTTTTGTACCCTGCTACTGGACTATTAACCTTCATATTTAAATAAAAATAATGTTGGCAATAAGGGTTAAATTATCTGTACGTCCTTTTGGCGGTGAAAATACCAAACCCGAAAATATTTTTCAATACGACGCAGAAGAAGAATCTCATTTGTTAAATAAAACAAAAGATGGAAGTAAAAAAATATAATGTTTTCGAATAAAAATGAAAATTAGATCTAGGTCGGTACCCTTAGTTGTACACGAAACATCTGAATGGTTTTAAAACATTTGTATTTTATTCGTTTTTCGCCTTCTCAATAAGTTTTAGAAACGCATCAAATTTCCATTTTAAACGAAGTTGTCTATCAAACAGTCGAACTTCCAGTCTAAACATATGATTTTTGAATTCAGTGACAAAAATTGAATTCACATTCCGATTGTATTTTCTGAAACTCCGCCAAATTAGATTTGCCAGGTTTAAAGGTCACTGCTCGGCATTTTTCCATTTCAATCTTCTGCTGGTCGCATTATTCGATTCAAAATATGTTTCAGTTTTGCTTAATTTGAATACCAAATTTTAATTAAATTTCTGTGAACTCAACATGTATTTGTGGATACTTTTAGTCCTGGCGTTCCGTAATAACATTCTCGATATAATAAGTTATTCAATTTTATTTCCGTAACGGAGAATTTACTATGGTACAAATTAACTTATAAAACACAAACGATTATATTATCAGAATTAATGGTTCGATATGAAAAGTAATTTAAAACATTCACATCAAAGCTGACGTGCGCGCGTGTGGAAGAGTCGGGGATCCATCCACACAAATGACGCCAGAGCATATTAGGTTTGTTATACGCATATTTCAAAGGTGTGTTTATGTTTTACATGAGTTGGGCATACGTAATTTATTTTTAAAGTTATTTTTAAACGTGAAGATTATTTTTAAAACAACGTGCTCTGTCCGAACGGACCGACCTTAATCAACTCCGAGGAGTTCGCCACTTCGATGCGTTCGAGTGCTGCCCGTTTGGGGACTAACATTTCTCTTCTCAGTTTTCCTCTTTCTACTGTTGAAATAGGAGTTGAGGGTGCCGACTGGGGATCGCCTAGTCTCCTCTTATTTCACACGACTCATTTACGTCCCGGTTTTTTCCTCTCCTCGCTTTGTCTCTTGATTGGCTCGGACGAGAACAGGGGTCGGGGGAGGAGGCCTCGGGGCCTCAAGATGTGATGCTTGAGAATTACGATTTCGCGTTTCGTCGAGAAGTGAATCTGGTGCCTCTATCGGGTGACCTGATCTTGTCTCGGGAATGATAAATGTTCCCGCGGGGGCGACGGAGGTCGATGGTCGTTAGGTGATGAACGGGGTTCTTCTTCTAATGCTTTCTGAATTTTCCTCGAAGTTCACGCTTTGTCCGGTAAAAACTAGGCCGAGGGAGATCTCTTATTTATAAGGTCAAGGGGAGAAATGTTGAAATCTCAGGTGTTAGGTCCTCCCGCATGCCGTGAGCAACAGAAGCAGCTTGTAAGTTTTAAATTTATTCAACGGTGTTAAGAATATCTTAGTATCAATTAAAGATGTTGGTGAAGTAAATGTTTCACAACTTGTTCTACTAATTACATATTTCTAATTAACCTTTTAAAGTTTTTGAAAAAGTTGGTAACAAATACCCTTCTACTTTTTCTCTTCGTCTTTATCTTAAGATGTCCGATGTCTTACGACGTAACCGCCCCTCCCCTGAGGGTTTTTCATATCTTCTATGCCGCTTAGTCCAGTGTTTCATCAATATTCTTCCTTGGTTTCCCAATAATCCACAAGCTAAGATTTATGAGTCAACTGATTGGTTTTAAGTCGGTTTCTGGATAAATGAGATTAGTTTTTAAGACAAAACGTCATGTGAATTTTTCTGGATTGTTAACTGGGCTTCATATGATTTTTTGAAAACACTGAAACTAAGACAAAATCAGATTTAGGTTTAGTGCTACTCTAACTCCATTTAACATTAAAATTATATTTTAACTTTATAGTGCTTTCGGATTGTGTATAACAAAATATTACATTTAGCCCAGTGAGCCGTAGTATTCTAAACTCATTATATCACCTCGTTTAATGACATTTCTAACATACGCTGATATACAGGATTTCCATAGTCCACAAGAGATGCCCTGTGTGAAGCTTTTCTAATTAGTTTACAAGAAGTTTAATTAATGTTAAGATTTTGATAAAAATGAAGAATACAAAGTGTTTTTGATAAATCACTTATTTAGTTTACAACGAGTCGATAACGGCCAGAGAGTGTGCTCAGTTCTACCAAATGGTAAGTTACATCCCCTAAGGGGTAGTTCAACGACGAGTGCCAAAAGGGCACTGGACGACCCTCTACCGAGTGTGCCGTCACTGATCGTCACCTAACTGGAATTGTCACCACAAGCCGCCTGGAAGAATAGCGCTCTGGCACAACTAGACACTATCTGGCAGAATTGAGCACATCCTCTGACCATTGTCAACTTCTTCTAAACTATCTAAGAGATTTAGTTAGAGCGCTACATATTTCTTATCTCAGTGAAGATATTAAAACTAATTACAAGGACCGCAGACCATGGCGTTACCTTCAAATCCTTCAAATCCTCAATCCTTCAATCCTTCAAATCCACGTATGTTAAAAGTGCCTTTACGAAGTTGTATAATATTACTCTTGGATAATACGGTTAGTTTATATAACGGTAACTGGAGGATTGATTAATATGACAAAAGTTATGTGGAGTGACAAAAATATATTAGATTTTTCCAAAAACCACTGAATTAGGTACAAAAACCATAATTTTGGTTATAAGTTAAAAAAAATTGATTGTTACCACAATTCACTACATATTTGGAAAATCAGACAATTTGGTTCAACAGACTTTGACATTGGTTTATGAATCACATTGTCGATTAAAAGTCGGACAGACTTCGGGAAAACTGACTAGAAAGAAAAGGAAAAAGAGGCTTTTCGGTGATGTTTCACTTAAAATTGCTTCATTATATCATTTTATATTTAATTGATTAGCATATTAGTGTCTCTTATAAAATCTATGTGAATATTTCTACATAAGTGACTCAACTTCATCTAAATCATATTGAAATCGGTTGAAATTTTAGATTTACAGAATACACCGTATTTTACTCCAAACTACTTAATTAGATACAAAACGCACATTTTTATTAGGAATTTAATTGACTTCTGGATAATTGATTCCATTTCATCTAAAAATACGGAAATTGGTTTAAATCTAGATTGACGGATTAGTTGTTCAATTAGAAGTTCGTCTATGGAACATTGACTAGATTAGTTCATAGGAAAACAATATCTCCATATCTAAAGAAGTATCTGAAATCTATCAAGAGTGCCTGATCTCAGCACCTCCACACAAAATTGTTACCGACCACCACTAGCTGGTAGAGCTATCGTGTTTATATGCTCTGGACTGTCTTGAATGAAGCTTTCAGATCCACGACTGGTATAGGTATTTCTATGGTTCATTTGCTTTTTCTATTACTTTTCCGACTATACTTATACGAAGAAAGGTTTGTTTTACCTTCATAACGGCAGCCTGTTTTTCTTCTGGTTTGTTTTCTACTGGTCTTAATTTCATATTAAATATCATCTTACTAAATCGCGTACGTTTGGTTTTCCTTCTTTGTTTATGTCATGAGATTGTTTTTCTTTTTTAATTTTTCTGATATAAAGTTCCTTGAAGAGTTTTGGATTGGTAACATTACTACTTCACCCAATTTTATTAGTTCCGGCGGCACATTATCTCTGTTGTATAATCATTTAATAATTTTTTTTTGGATCTGTTTCGAAATATTTATTTTGATCTTTCGTGTTTCAATTTGCACATACTGGACAAACTACAAAACATATTTTCTATCGTAGTTATTCCACCTACAAATCTGTGAATTCTTACTGTCACAAAAATGTTGAAATGAATGTTTGACATTCTTTTACATATAAATATTTCAAATCGACCATCTCATATTAGCGCGAAATAAAAAAATCCCTACTACTACCTACATAACGCATTTACTATCAGCGTACAAATGAATACATCTGCAGCTATTCATTAACGTTCTAATTTCGTAGATGAAGATCATAAAGCCTGCCTAACATTAATTCCATTAAATTATTTTAGGAAATGAGACGATGACCTGTTGGTGTAATATCTATTTTTAAATATCTTTTGCAAATTCTTTGTTCGTCGTCTTGGAATCGGTTTTTATCATCTAATGACTAATCAGACAAATTATACTCCAAAAGCCGTTGGGAATTTCAACAGTTTTTATAATGATGAACCAAATGATATACAATGCGTACAAAATTTCCTTTTACAAATTGGTAAAAACAATGTTTAAAATTGGGTAATCTTGTTCTTTTTAATCTTTCAAAAACTATACACTCTACGTAATTACACTTAACAGCGATGTTGAAGTAAATTGATTAGGCTCCAAGATTAATTTTAATTTTTCAAAATCCGTCCAGAGGTTCCCGAAACGACCGTAAAAAGTCAGTTTTTTGCCAAAATGTATAAACATTTACAACTCTTTTCACAATGATTAAATGACAGAAACTGACACTGATCACTCACTGAATAACTGCATTGATAACAAAATTTTCTTGAAGAAAAATAAAAAAAATAATTATACAATGAAGAATGGCCCAGCACTAGTAAATATTCAAATTAATTACTGTTTTTGCCCAATCGATAATTAACTTTTAGGTGTTCCTAGGATAATCCTTTAAAACGAATTTCTAAACTACTAACCAAGTAATACAGTCGCTTATTTATCCCAAATCTGAATTTTTGTCATAAAATTCATATTCGTAAAATATTCATAAAAAAAATTACCCAGAGTGTGCAAGGATATCTAAGATATATGAATGAGTGACAGTGAGTACAAGAGAGAATATGAATACGAAATATGGAACGTGTTAGAGCGAGATAACGCATTTTGGTTCTTTCCCTCTCCGTGATTTCGCGATTTCGAATCCAGTAATCCCATGAAAAGCAGTGGTAATGTATGTCGAACGCACATCGTTAAGTACGTCAGTACGCCTTTCATTGAAAAATAGATTCCATGTAAAAATACCTTCTCATTCTAGACGAACCTATCGAAATTAATAAATAATATTCTCAATAGCATTACAAAATAAAACTTTTTCTGTTTCATTCTGCCATAAACGTATTATGCCTTATATTATGTATTATGTATGTATTATGCCTTATATTAGATAGCATTTGAGGTGTTATCGTTTGGACAGAATTATTGGCCCTATCTTCCTGAAACGCATAAATTTGAAACCTTATGTACCACTATAAAAAGAATCATTGGCAGGCAATGGCTCCATTGCATCCTATAACTGGGTCGGGGAAAATTTTCTGCAGAAATCTTCAAACCACGACCGCGTTATAAGACGACAACCATCCTTTTCGAAACAAAAATAATTCATGTATGGATCATACACGAAGACCAGTGATAATGTGATCCTGCAACAGAGCTAAATATCTCTCACCATTTAAATTTCCATCACGAAAAAATGACCCAACAACATAATAACCAATCATACCACTCAAAACATTTAGTTATTGGGAATATTTGGTCCTAAAGTTATGATCAGATGAGAATTTTTGCGATACCAATAACATACAACGGATGGATTATGTTTCCCATTAAATGGAAAATCGATTCATCGGTAAACAGAATGCTTCGGACAAAATTGTCAGACGTTAATTTTTTCCATTACCATTTCACAAAATTAAATTCATCATATGGTATTGTCGGCAAGAAGATAGTTAGCCTTTTGTACCCTATAAGGATGGTACTCATGTTCTTTTAATACCGATAATAGAGTCCATTGGGAAACATTACATGTTTCGGCCATTTTTCGAGAAGAAACCGTAGGCCTCGCCGCCACACTGCTGAGTATATCATAATATCTCTGTCTTCCTTTACTCGTTTTTTGGGCTTTTTTAAAGCTTTTCAGGAGTAATACATCCAACCCAATGGCACGTGGCACTGCTGACACAGAAAGCAGCACCTACGCCTTGCACCACTGAATTTCACTGATAGTCTCACTTTACAAATAATACTTTTCCCTAACTGCACAAGGCATTACTTTTAATTATTTTGTAAACGTTAGAGGGGCATTTTAAAATTTCGTTACAGGAGCTATAATGAGACAAAAATTTGTAAATAAAATAAGAACGGGGAGAATTGTAGGTAAGTCTACCTACTTTACGAGTACAAGAGAGAAGGTGCGAATGTATTGCGGTAAAAAGCATAGGAAAGAAGCGACATTCTGACGTGACTGAAGACAAAAGCAAACAGGATCTCTAGTATCGTTGAAGCAAAAAAATGAAGACAAACAAAATCGTCACGCGTAATCTCTCTCTAACGCGTTTTACACTTCACGTTCACATATTCTCTCTTGTACTTCCTATCGCTCTCCGTATGTATCTTAGAAATCCTCTCGCACTGACAAAACTCCTACCTTCAAGATTTTAACCTTGTCTTTTAACTTGTGACAAAATAAGTTTTGATAAGGTTTTATGGTGATTATTTTCTTTAAACACTTTTCGATTTTAATAACAATTTTAGTACCAACGTATACCACTAATTGTATCTTGCAACATGACCTATTTCGTTTTTCTGGCAAAGTTGCACTAACCGTGGCAAGGTTGTACTCCACGATGTTTGGTTTTATATGTATATACCACATAAAAACCCTCTCCGTCAGAACGAGTTATTATCGGAAGAGACCCTAAGAGTCATCGTTATTGGTTCGATAACGTAAACAAATCTTACTCTCATTAGTTCCCTCTTCATTTTTAGACGTAACTTCCAGTTCACCTCAACAAATTCATCAATTATGTCAAAATGTCACCCAAAAAACTACCGTGGGTAGGATTTAAACGAAAAACCTCCCCCACCACTTCTACTCAGATTTCCTGAGTTGACGGCAACATTTCTACTACTGAGGATGAGTTGGTACCTCATTGAAAACCATAAAATAAGCGGAAGCTGGGGGGTCACTAGAAAATTTTCACTTATATTTCACATTATATCGATGGTATCGCCGCCTAAAGGGAAAATTAGGGGTATAATTAAATGCAGGTAGGGGTATTTGCCCTCGAAAATACTTATTCCTCTAAGGTCATTTCTGTCATGTGTTCTAATGTCGCTGGTTTAGAGCAAGATGGTGACATCTCAAAATGTGTGTCTAAATGGGGACACCTCTTTGTGTGCGTCTACACGGTGACATCTCAAAATTGCTCTCAAAATGGGGACATCTCTTTACGTTTGTCTAGAAGGTCCCAATTCGAAGATAATTTTATTTTTTCAAAATTTGTAGTGGCAACTATGAAATTGAGTCTTGAAAATGTGAAAAAAAAATATCGCATGTATTGTGAATGGCGGCCTTCTGCGTATAGTGATATCAAACCGGTTTCAGAAAGCTTTTATAGGAAAATCCTCGTCAACGACTACAATATATCCTTCAATAAGGTCAAAAAAGATTTATGTAAAGTATGTATGCAGCAAAAGAATGCTAATATTACTCCCAAAAATGTGTGATGTATTACAAGAAGAAAGTTAAGTTACATAATTTTACGATTTTTGATATGAGTGCTCGTCAGGGGTAATGTAATGTATGGAATGAGACCGTAGGAAAGAAGGGTGCGGATGAAATATCAAGCATCCTTTATAAATTCATTTCTGATTGCGCCAAACGCGGTTACAAGGAGTTTAGATTTTATAGTGATAATTTCGGGGGCCAAAATCGGAATGGAACTATTTATACGATGTATTTGAAAGATGCTCAAGATTTTAACGTAACAATTGTACATCGATACTTAGAAGTAGGCCATACTCAGTGCTCGGGAGATTCCATGCACGCTTTGATAGAAAAAATAAGTAAGAACCAAGAAATATATACACAAGGTGAATGGCTTAATTTAATGAAAGAAGCAGCAATCAAAAAGCCGTATGTAGTTGAAGAACTTGAGCAATCAAAAATATTCAGCTTTCACAATCTAGCCAAGTTCCAACAGCCAAAGCCTCTAAGCCAAAAGTTCGCGAAATTTCCTTTGCAGCGTTCACTTTACTCAGTAATAAAACGTTGAACTTTGCAACTCTTAAGCCTGCCTTTGAGGAAAAATTCACATTAGACGATGAAAAAATTCGTGACATCAAGTCTCTAAAAGAACTGATTCCAGAAGATTGTTGGAGTTTTTCAAATATTCATTGAAAGAGGAAATGATACAAATAAACTATGTGCATTTATAAGTTAACCCAATGCGTTCTCTGTATTCTTTTGGTATAAAATTCTTCTATCCCCACTATTTTCCATGGAATTCAAATGTGCGCCCAGTCGCGCCAGAGGTTTGTTTTATATCTGACGATTACCTCAGATTGGCTGCTCAGTGGCCAGTCGCGCCAGGGGTTTTTCTATATCTGACTATTACCCTGGATTGGCTGACGATTAGGTCAAAATTTTTTCACCATTTCTTTGACTTTCCCTCTACATTTGAGCTTCAAGTTGCGCCAGGGGTTTTTTTAAATTTTTCCAGTTTTAGTAAAATTTACCAGAACTTCATTCACATCCGTGTTCATAAAACCATTTGTCCGAAAAATGGAAGGATACCAATGTTGCCGGCAGTAAAAAATCCTGAAAATATAATCCTCCCTCACCATCGCATTTCCGATCGAAGAATGAAGAATTCATGCTTCGTCTCCTCATACTAGAAACGGTGCTACCACTAGGCTTTTTTCGTTTCCAGAGATGGCACCTTTTAGAGAAACGTAAAGAGATGTCCCCATTTCGAGAGCAATTTTGAGATGTCACCTTGTAGACGCACGCAACGAGGTGTGCCCATTTAGATGCACATTTTGAAATGTCACCATCTTGCTCTAAATCAGCGATATCATAACTTTCCAAGGAAGTTATACTTCAAAAAAAAATTCCCGTCCGGGGACTTGATACTCACCCTCCCGCTGGAGTCGACCGCGTTGAGGTCGGGCGCCTTAAGGTGGTCCTGCTCGAGCGCTTCCCTGAGCAGTGCCCTGAGTGGTGCGTCATCTGAGTCTCGCGCTGCCCTCAGCAGGGCCTGCTCCGTCGGCGGGGGCAGAGCGCGGGGCACCGTCTGAGCCGTCGGGGACAGCGTGCCGTCCGAGTACCGCCCGCTAGGGGGCGCCCGGCGACGGACCGCTGGCGACGATGTCACCAGGACGCTCGTGCACACGTGCAGGCGGGGATGATACGATCTGGAAACGAGTAATGTTTCAGTAAGAATAAGCTAAAAATTTTTTAATGGAGCACTTTTGTATTAAAGTACCTTCGATGTAATTAGTTTCATTTAACATCCGAAAGTTGTACTTGTTCTGCGTCCCTTTTATTTCAGAACGACCTATAATTCGTCGCATTTTATTTGAGACTCGAATTGTAGTACGAGTTACCCGTACCCCGATAGTGACAGGGTACGTAAGAACAAGGGCTTCAAGAACTTATAAACTTAGAAAGAACTTATTTTCATTGATGACTTGTGGTGTAAATTTAAATTACATAATAATGAGATAAAATTGTCTTAACGGTATGTAAGATAGAGACTGAAAAAATATTTAAAGAAATGGTGTATCAAAATAAATTCATTTTACTCTGATCTTGACAATCGTTCGTTTCGTAATTTTTAAAATATGCCGGCTTTGATTAAATAGAGAACTTGAAATAAATCCAGAAGCAAGTTGAGATGAAGAAATAGCAGTGGATCAAGATATGGAGTATGGCGAAAAAGTCGACGACATAGAACCCGCATCGCAATGGCCTAGACACTTTATGCAAAAAAGAGAAACGGAGATGATTTGAAATTATTTTCATGGTGTGGAAAAGATTAATTTGGCTGTGATCATTTAAAAATTCCGGTACGGTCCAAATATCCCGGACAACCCTTCGAAACCATCTTCTAATCGGCAATAAAGCATTGCACCTTTCCCATTCAGCAGATAATTTATGACCTTTTATTAGGGTGTCTTGTACCAAATTTACTGCAATTTTGTCTCAAATAAAATACGACGTACAATATGTTCACATATACATTCATATAATATAATATAATATATTATATATTGCTCTGCTTTGCGGTTTTGTCGACTAATTCTCTTATTTGTATTGTTCCATCGCCGCGGTGTTCCTACATTCCGTTATATATGTATTTACACTATTACACTGTATACAATTATGCGACGTCGTAATGGAGAACAGTGTTGTAACGTCCACCGCTAAGGGTAGGTTTAGGTTTTCATACCTTCGTGAATATTACCTTTTTCTGGCCCAATAACCAACACCTGGTCGAATCTTAAAGTGCATTTAGTTCCACTCAATGTCTTCTGTATCCATCCGTCCATGTATTTTCGAAAAGTTATATTTTACGAAACTATGACGTCCGTAGTTTTTAAAAAAGTTACATTTTATCAACTTAGGCAGCCTGTTATTTACAGTATTATATGATATCCGACAATGTTACCACTTCAACCGAGAATTAGGTGTTAGAGAACATGAATTTATGCTTTTTGAAATTTTTTAATTCTAGAAATTTGGAGCGAAATAACAATAAAGAAATGCCATTACAGATTTATGAAATACTGGCTTTATTTCGACTCCAACTAAGCATTTCGTAGTTTTGACTAGGTAATCCTTGGATATCCTAAATTCTGCCATCATCGCATTATGTAACACCATAAATCAGCATTGTGTATCATCATCATATCACCGCTATGGCATTATCATATCATAATCATATCACCGTTTTATCAGCAATTTATATTTATTCTTTTGTGTTTTTATTATTGTTTAGTGTTTACACCTAACATGGTCTATTTTTATTTATGGTTACATTTTAGTATCATTGTTATTCAATTTCATTTATTATTATTTATTGGTTACCCATAATTAAGGAGTATATAATAATGTGAAGACGTGAAGGAAAATTCATATAATCATTTCTCCAAAAATGCTTCCATAGGAAATTACAACCCTTTGAAGTGACAACTGGAAACTCAGTTTGTTTTTCTATTATCTTTCTAACAGATAATAAACACTAATATTTGATATATGTAGGTTTTCTGTGACAAGAATCGTTCTGTGGAATGAAACATAGGATAGAGTGGCGTGTAAAATTGGATTACACTTTTATGAAAACATCCATATGCTTGTTATGTTAAGAATTACTCTAGGTTTTGTTACATATTTTGACTAAATAGACAATTTGATTTAAAAAGAATACTCTTATTTAAAATTGATAGTTTAAGTCTAGAAGATTTCTGCTATTCTACCATTAAGGCATATTACAACATGTGCATTCGCCATTTCCACGAACCTGTAATTGTAATGGTAATATTTTAACTAACTAAATGTCATGCAATATTAATTTGCAATAAATTTAAGTTAGTATGCACAGTTCACTGTATTTTAAAAGCCAAAACATTAATAATTCGATTGGTGAATAAGTTATTGGGGTACAAATCTAAATCTGTTGAATCTATCTAGGTATTCATCACATAAAGTCAAAGCAAACTTACGAGGACAGTACATAAATGATAAAATTCAAGAATTCGTAAAAAATAACCATAATTTCTTTCTGACAAATTGTAGAGTATTGAAGACGCTACCTTAGAGGATAGGGCAGTTGAAACTCGATAAGTAAAAAAGTTTTTGAATTAAAGTTGTTTTATCAAGGTTAATATATATTTTAAGAACAACTGCATTCATGTAAAAATTTTAAAATTCATAAAAAATTAACAACATCTAAGAAGTGTTTGAAATATATAGAGTATGTTCATCAAAACCGGCGTGTGGCACTCCAGGAGTGACCGATGAAAAGGGAAGCTAGCTTTCTTAAGGGCCGTTTTGATTATACATGGATAAGAAATTATGATATTATCTGCCGTAGTAGAGATATATGAGAGAAAAACGAATTTTTTTGGAATCAAAAACGAGTTGAGGTTTATGAAAATTTTACAAGCTTTAAAGTTTTTAAAAAATATATTTTTGAATATATTTGCAAAACTGTTTAAATATGTATATATCAATGATTTACAAAATATAGTAAACTTAAGAAATATTCAACAAAATATACAAATAATTTCTTAAATTTGCGGTGCTGTAAAAGCGTCATCATAGACGTGTGTTACTTGTTGTTTTTTAATTGTTGTGCTGTGTTGAGCCGATAATTGCACATTAAGAATATCGACAACGTCTCATTATTTCGATGTCCTAAAGACCCTATCAGGTACACATATGTTTTCCTAAATTAAATTATAATTAAGGTGAATGGACATAGGAAATATCTAAGAAAAGTTTAAATTGCGTAAAATTAATTTAAAATGATCAAACGTTATAGAATTTTTTATACTTTATTATTGTTTGTTTCGTTTGAACTTCGTGCGTGTTTAGTCTACAATTATATTCTTAACTTGGAAATAATATTAATAGGAACATCATATTGTGATAAATTAATAATTTGGTAGAAACTTTGCATATTTTTTTTGATCTCTTTCATCCCCTCGCTTACTAAGACACTAATACTGTTATCCAATGTTATTAATTATACACGTAGGTGTCTTTAATATTGAGAAGAGCTTATTTGGCACTTAGTGTTTTTATTCTTAATTTATGAATTCCGTGGAACAATTAGGCCCCAGCCTTGAGACGAAGAGATTAAATATGTTATTTACTCAAACATCTCAGTTAATGTGAAATGTAATGTAATAATCTAATGTTAATGTGAAAAAGAAGGATCGCGAGACAGTAACCATCAAAAGCTACGGTTTGTTTATATTTGAACGTACTTATAACCTTTCTTCCACTCTGACAGACCGAAAACGTCAAAGTGCCGACGCTGTGGCCGACGTAACAATATATGCTCGTTGTCCATTGGCCGGCCATCAAATTCCCCGAGAAGAGATGCAGCAAAATAAGCACACGCTCTATTCACGGAAATGTGTAGCGATTTCGCGCTTGTGACGTCATTTTCCCCACCGTCTCTCCCTATGCCTTTTCCCATGTAATCACCCCCCAAAAACTGCATCGTGTCCAGCGGGCTTTAGTTCGGGTCGAGATTGTATTCATGAACGCGCCTTTACATTTTACATTTTTTTAAATTATACAAATAGGCAAATTAATGCAAATAAAATGCGGTAGAAATTTGTATAACCACAGATAATAGTAAAATAACACACAATGACAAACTTATATATATATATATATATATATATATATATATATATATGCAAAATAGCTAGATAATTCTTTACCTGTTCAAGAACTGACCATTGTCTGCAACCAGTGCAGGAATTAATGGACTCTGGTATTTATTATATCTGGCATTCTTCATCGCGTTATTATTATTCGAAGCTTCGAAGACAATTTTTTATTTCGATGTTAACAAATTGCCTACCTTTTAGGAACTGCTGTTAAATGTTATAGGATAATATAAAAAATCCCTATTGCTTCATCCAATAAAATAGCTAATAACGACTTCGAAAAGTATCCGTCACTGGTAGACAATATTTTAATACGAATTAATGACTAAGCATATTCAAATGGAGAATAGAATACTTTGGATCGATCAAATGAGATATTCATTAAAGGTTAAAAACTCAGTGTAATTTCAATCCATCAGTCAAAATAAAAACGGTTTGTCTATTTGAACTAGATAGTGAGTATTCCATTATTTCTATCATTTTATACCATTTTTACTCCATTAATCTACCGTAATGGACCTTTTTCCTCTCCCACTCTTTTAATTCATGTTTTTGTTTTTAAATTCAACAGCGCAAATTTTTTACGTGACTTCCGAGATGGATATGTAGCATTCCATCACGCGTGCCGCTTTTGGGATTAAAATTAAAGGCGGGTAATGTAATTTCCCCCAGACTCGGGAGTATCTTACATAAAACAAGCAGAAATTCGTGTGGATTCCAGACCGGGGAAATCTAATTTAGCCGCCGAGAATCATGTACATGTCGTCTTTAAATAATGTATTGAACTTTAAGTCGAACTGAAAGTTTCGTCAAACCGTCCAAAGGAATGGATAGTCCCGAGGGATAATTTATAGGGGCGCGTCATTGGAAATATGCGTGGAATATAAACGGGCGGTTGTTTTACGGCGCGCTGTAATTAAGGACGTGTACCAGGTAGGCTAGCTATTTTCGCGTTTAGGTGCCTGACATTTAGCCGTCTGTCGGATTGATGACGAAAATGGAACGTTACTGTTACTGCATTTCTGAAAGGAGAGCGAAAAAGAAAAACAAACCGACGGCATTTTTACGATCTGACAGGTGTACTATGTATAGTGGTTGTAACTACAAATTACGTCCGACCGTGATGTGAATCACGATACTCGAGAGTGTTAAAGTCGCTCTCTTTTATATCCTCGGACGTTTCGTTCTACTGCCAGTTGTCTAATAGGGCGAAGTTAAGTGATTTGTATCCAGGGTTTTATCGGCGAAAAGTTCGGATGCCAACGGACCGGGTATAATTTGGGGGAAATTTGAAGTCATATCGGTTCCTTAATATAGCTGCCATCTAAGTTTCTGACCTTCTTTCTGTTTATTCCCTGCAAAACTTAGTAAAATTGACCAGGTTTAAAACATAGACGCGAAACCTTATTAAAAGTTTTCGAAAATAGGTTAGACGGTCATGCAGTTTTTTACTTTTTCATATGAGGATATACTTATTCAATGTTTTCGGTTCGATTTTTGTAATTTGACATATTAATTTTTCTGGAGGTTTTGAGGTCTCCCGAGTCGAAAAAACATGGTTTTGGAAAAATGTCTGTGTGTATATATGTTGATGTGGACGACTTTTGATTAGGAATAGTAAATAGTGAAAAGCGGAAACATTGCATTTGAACTTGGTCCCCTGAGAATTCTAATCCATGCTATTTTGGTTACAATCAGCACAGGGCAAAGGACACTTTACGCTTATTATTTTTGTGCTATCTCGAACTCTATTCCAAAACTTGTGTAGTTAATCTACTACTAAACCCACATTAACTACCGTAATTGTTAGTTTGACTGAACTTCTCTGAAGGGCCCTTCATCATTCTACATTTTCAGTTTTTTTTAAATTTTTAACGAAAAGGTTTTTATACACTTTTACTAAACTTTACATCTGAACTACTACATTAAATGCCTACAATTTTTATTTGAAACATTTTTCTCTAACGCCCTAAAGGGCACTTTACTCTTAAGAATATTCAGTTTTTTTTTCATTTCCTCCTAAACAGCTCTGGTGATTTATTTCAAATTTCACAATTTGACTTTTCTATCTAATACCTATATCGTTTATTTGACATATTTTCTTTCTAAAATCACTCTAAACGGCACTTTTCCCTTGAGGTCTTACTGAGAGCTTGTACACTTATGCAGAACACGAGCCTCATACGAGAAAGTTATACGATGGATATATGACTATTTTTTTATAGATGTTGCTTGTTTTAACATATCGTTTTCCATTATAGACTAGATCTAAATGATGTATCAAATTAAACTTAAATTGCAGAAATATCAAATAAGGATCAAGGTTTTCTTGTAACATTTCACGTCATGCTTAAAGGCGAAAACTTTAAATATGAATCATTCCATATAATTCAATTCCTTGAGTAGTATTAGCCATAGAAGCTGTTGTTTCGGGTTGGCTCATATTTATAATTTCAATATTTAATCAACATTTTGCGCTGTATCTATAGACAAGTTTACCGTTCATTATTTTTCACTTTTTATTTTCTCTGTATACCATCGGATACTTTAAACTTTTGCTGCTTGGTTATGGATTTCCAGGTGATTTATCATCAAGAATATTTTTTTATAATAGGTAAGATAAACTTCTCCATTTGTATAGTCTTTGGGACACACGATATGTATGTATATATGTGATGTAACAAAATTTGTAGACACGATAGAGGGCTTATTTTTCTAATTAATTCCAATGAAAGTCTGTACAAAACAGTTTGCTTAAATGTTTCTGTGAACTTCATTAACAAGCCTAATTGGTTCAGTAAAAACAAAATGGCGGCCTGTCAAATTAAATAATAATTTTTAATTGTTTTATGTCCCATCTGATGCAGAAATGCTCTAAAGCTTTTTTTTGTATACATTGAAAAGAGTTAGAGCTATATACTATACCTTACGTAAAAGAAGTAGAGAAGATGGGAAAAATTAAAAATTCAATATTATTTCTATATTATTGCATCTGTAACAGAATCAAAAAGCAGTAGGTGCTATTAGAAGAAATGACATAGCTTAGTAAACGTCATATTAACGATTCACAACTTTTACATTTTATGACAAAAACACTTGATGTTGATAATTTTTGACATATCTGTGGTTTTTGCTTTCAGAAAGCGCGTAGCGCGCGATATAAGCTTCTCAGGCAAGCAGTACCACCGATTTTATGTTTATCCAAAGCTCCAACGTTTTTAATTAACCTTTCTGTTTTATTTTCCTATCGTTCTCAATAGGTAAAAAGAGAGACGTCAATATGGTTTTTTTTTTTGGAAGTGGCATTATTATTGCTTTTAAGCTAACCTACCTCAAATTAAACTAACCAAATACCAATACATAAATGAGTCGGGCAAAGATAACTCAACAGTTTTAAATGAATAGCCACTACGTAGAAAAAGTGATAATAGAAATCGATTATTTGCAGTCATAACCGTTCCATGGTCTTTTGTTAACATAATTTACTACCTTCTTCATTAGGCAAATTACCGCGGATTTTTAATGGAGTTACCACAATAATAATCTATTAAACGAAGTTTTTCAGATATAACAAGCAGGGTCGTGTACATTTACACACGCATATGTACCCAATTATTCATTATTTTCTTGGATAATTACGATATTTGAGAGAAATTTTATTACACTGTTTATAGTTCCAGTCGCAAATGAGAGCTACCTTTTTTTGTATGATTCATACGATGCGGTATGAAACGAGCCTTATCAGCAGAGTTATTGTTGTGAATATTTTTTATCCTTGATTTTATTATTTACAATTTACGGAATGCGATATGTGCCTGGAAATCAAATACAGTACAGTTCATTTTTGTTGATGTAAACGAAACTATAACTAACAAAGCCCTAATACCTCTATCGATATTGGATTACACTGTTTACAGTTTGTCGATTTTATAAACTCATAAATTAACTCCGTTGCATAACTCGTACACCTTTGATTTGAGGCAGATCAATGATGCTCGGTGGAGGGCGGTTCGTACTTCATTTCAACTTTGCAAATAAATAATTGAGTTGCCTCTAATATTTTAGGCGCTTTCTTTGAAAAGGGTGTATATTTTCATCATTTCGTTACCATAACTATGATACTTGATATTCAGTGGCGTAACAATGCGGCAACCCAAACGGAACAAAATATTACCATGTGGTGTGCTCCTACACCCCTTTGGATGCCGGCACACCGGTAAATACGACACTGGTTTCTTTAGAATTTTAAAGGCCACAATGGCTTTAAAATTAATTCTAGATCTTTGGAGTGTTTAAACTTTTCTGTTGCAATGGTAAACGTTGCTAAAATATATAGACTAAACATTCTAGAAGTCCTTCTGAACTTTAAACCACTAAATCAGCCTTAAAATCAGACATCTCAAAGAATTTCATTTTATTTATAGATCTACAAAGAATCTAGAATAAAAATTCTGGTTGGAATAAGACGTTAACAAACGCTAAAGGTGCCTCAACATCTAAGTTAGGCGGTTTAAGAATATTTTTTGCTCTCCGAGGAATACAGAAAATATCAACGTTATCCTATATAGTCTCAAATAAAATCTAGAAGAGTTTTCGTTTTGATTACAAATATAAGTAAGTCTGAATCATACCGAATAAGACGCTAGAAGTTCTTTTGGAATTTGGAAGGCTAGAATGACTTTCAAATTGATTCTCGGTGTACGTAAGTTCCAAACAAATTCATTTTAACTTAAATCGTTCAAACGAATCTAAAATACAGATTCCAGATGCTTTCGTATAATTTTAAATTACCAAGAGTGCCATAACATCGAAGGAAGAAATTTCATACAAATTTAAACTATAGTCTGTCTAAAAATGAGGCGAAGTAATAAAAACTCATTATAAATGCAAAACCGATACAAGGTGGCACCCACTAAATATGTCGAGTTCTCTAATGTTTTGCACGCTACCTTCCGTAATCTCTTTATATTACGAGTGTTTCTCCCTGACCATTGGCTATTTTGTATGCCTCGGCACATGCGAAGAACCACTCACTGGCGTACGGTCGGGAAAAATGACGAAATGTGCAATAATCGATAACTGAAAAAATTACGTGTGCGTGCGCGTGTGTGTGCGTGCGTGCGTGCGTGTGTGTGTGTTTGTGTGTGGGCGCGCGCTTGAACGAGATAGAGAGGGAAAGAAAGACAACACGTCAGTACATGTATGGTCGTACATTAATTTATGAAATTTTGCGGCCCTGAGAAGGGCCAGTTTATGAAAAGTTTTTCCCAGCCGTCACCTTCTCCTTGGTAACCTCAGTCGTCGTTGGCATCGTCGAATTCTTCCCAAACATCGGAATCTGAAGAAGAATCATCATTTGGGTTGATAATAATTGGTTCTATCAACGACTCCGAAATGTTATCTAACTGAAACATTTGGTCTTCTATTTTCAGAACGTGATTTATGCATTTCCGCCAATTTTCCTTGGAAACTTTACATATTGCTTCTTTAAGCAAATTTTTGACATCTGCTAATTTGAACGTTGTATTTGTCCTCGCCACGTCACCTTTTATTTGTGCCCATATTAGCTCAATGGGATTCAGGTCGCAGTGGTACGGAGGAAGCCGAACCACTGTTATTCCTTTCGCCTTGGCTAATCCATCGACGACGTGCCTTTTAAAATCACCTTTACGTGAATTGGCTAAACGCAAGAGTTCTACTTTTAAAAGGTTTTCGGCACATTCGATCTTTTTCGAGGATAACCATTCTGCGATACGTTGTTTTCGCCAAGAGCTATTTGGTAATTTCTCTTCTAATCGGGAATGGTAACTAGCGTTGTCCATAACTATTATGGAACCATTCGGAATTAGATCGATCATTTGACCAAACCATTCTTCAAACACGTCCGCAGTCATTTCTTCATGGTAGTCTCCTGTCTTAGTTGATTCAAAAATTAGTTCTCCCCCTTCAACGAAACCATCCTCGCTTCCAATGTGGGTAATAATAAGCCGTCGCCTTTTACCCAACGAAGGCTTTAAACCGGTGGACCAACCTTCTAGAAAAGCTTGCCTTCGATTAGTTACACTGGTATCTTGCCAAAATTTTGGCACGGAATGTCCTGCGTTAATCCAAGTTTCGTCCAGATAGAAAATTTTTTTCATTTCTAGCCTACTCCTTCGAATATCGCGCAGGTAACTTCTTCTCCACACAATGATGTCATCTCTTTCCATCAATACAGATTTTCTATTGTGCTTCTTCCATCGAAATCCCAAATCCTTTAAAATCGTCCATAATATACATCGGCTCATTTTTGGAAAGTCCTCGTCTTCTTGGACAGACAATAGAATTTTATCTAGTGTTGGAAGTTCGTTGCGGAAAAAGAAAGCGTGAACTTTTCGACGTAGTCCCCTTTTTAGAAATTCGTCTAAGGAACTTTAGTATTTATCTGCACCTCGATTAGACAGCACCCACTTTTGTACTTCGGTAGGAAATGTTCATATCTCTTCGATTCTTCCATATCCCGAGGATTTATTAGACAAACAGTATGAAAAAAAACATTACCGTAAAATATTATAAAAAATACCGATTTCCAATATTGTAATATGTTATATTAATGACGAGTTAACAACAATTCAGGTAAAAAGGGAAGCGTTCCTGAGATGATAACAATCGCGGTCGTAATACCTACCTTTTAATAAATCAATTATACCGGTTTTAAGGAAACTCAACATTACATAGACAATTTTAATTCATTTATTAATATTCGTTGATTTCTTTAAGAACGCCTCTGGTTAGCTGCGAAATAATCGGTTTATTACTTCGCCTCATTCTTTGACAGGGTATAGTTTTATTCAAAGAGGAAAAAACATATTGTTAAATGGCTTAAGATAGGTTAGACTGTTGAAACGACTGAAAGTGATTGTGAATTTAGGAGGTTTAAGAAAACTTCAAATGTATCAATTATAATTCTAAACATTAGAAAATTTCATGGATTTGGAAGGAAATTTCAGTGGTTTTTCTGGAACCAGACAACATCCAAAATTGCGACGAAAGGAATTCAAAAACGCTTACGAAAGCCTCAAACAATTCCGTTGCGATCTATTTATTTTTACTTATCATCACGTCGTTGCGATCTTAAATGCTAGAACAAATCTAAAATATAGATTTCAGTTTTTCTAAAATTATAAATTTCTGAAAGTGCTTTAGAATCTAATGTAGAAGGTTTATGCAAGTTTCAAATTGATTCATTTCCTGAGGAAAAACTAGATTTCCCTATATGAGTTCAGATAGATTCTAAAAACTTTCTCGCT
Source organism: Cryptocephalus primarius (assembly GCA_963576515.1). Taxonomy (NCBI): domain Eukaryota; kingdom Metazoa; phylum Arthropoda; class Insecta; order Coleoptera; family Chrysomelidae; genus Cryptocephalus; species Cryptocephalus primarius. Next base: position 4,728,480 of record OY754941.1, read on the forward strand.
ATAATTTCGAAATATTTTGGAATGCCAGAATGTATTTAAAATTGAATTCAGGATGTTTTTAAAGGTTAAAAAATCTAAAGAAACTTCAACATCTACAATTGTGGCCAAAGGAAATCTAAAGGGTTTACAGCAATTCCAAACAATTCCATTTTAGATGGAGTGTTCTAGATATGGTGCTTACAGCTGATATGACTTCTCGGAATTTCTGAATCAGACTAAATGTTCTTCCAATGTTTATTTTGCTGACGTTTTGTACCCGGTCTGAGACATATGCATTATCATTGACATATGCATTGATGCTAAGAAACAATAGTTTGGTAAATATTACAATTACATTAATCACAAATCTTGGCAAAATCCCGCATTGTTTAACAAAAAAATACGTTCATCACTTCACATTAAAATAGAAGGTACTGTATTTATTCATTTCTATCATATATATTATAGAAGGAGCATTATTTAGTGAAAATAAAGGAACAAAACATCTCAACAATTAAGGAGGGATGGTTGCATTCCTTGATAATGCTCATTTCTACAATAGATATTATAGAATTGAATATAACAACATATACTGTGTCTTCTATATTAATGTAGGGTCATACCTACCGTATATTTTGTAAATCAATGCGTAATTTTAACAAGCGGCTTAGCCGAAATTCGTGATTAATTATAGTTACATCAACCCGCAAAAGAATTAAAACGCACGAAGGGACAATTGGTGGTTAATAATATGTAATGTATGTATGTAACATCGGCAAAATGAACACTTAAATAACATTTAATTTGATAGGGTAATCCGTTCTTCTCTCATTATTAAATACTAAAAAATTTGACTCATGTCGATGAAAAATTCTAGACGTTTCTTTTGGTGACGTAATTAGACAGCAACGGGCCTGTGTTCGAAAATTTTCCTGAACTCCAAATCAGACAAATGTTATCTTGCCGTATGTTGGCACTTTTGGGGTGGGCGCTATTCTGCTTTGGACACATCAACGTTGAGTAAGTTACAATCAAAAAGTAACATATTGCAGCTATCGCTACTTTGAAAATAAAATAACTAGTTAGAATTAGAGTGGCAGCGGTCGTAAATATAACTTGTTACTTTAGTTTTTATTCAAATGTAACAAAAAGTTACTCACAAGTACTCTTTCTAGTTTTGTATTCGAATTAGAGAGTAATTAAAAAGAGCGTGACTAAATTATATGCTGCAAACATATTACTATTATATCAGTATGTTTCTAATCTTATAAAATATTAGTATAATATCTTATTAACTTTTAATATTAATCTAGTAAATCTGGACATTGTCCTTATTTATGTAATTAATTATGTTTATATAAATTTTGGAGCAAAATTTAGCACCCACAAATGTTACATCTATTGGTTTAGGTTTTTTGCAATTAAAAATTCTCCTTGTTTTTTGTACCTTACAACTGCCCTTCCCTCATAATTTTGAAAAATATAACTTTTTTAGTTTCGAGTACATCTAACAATCAACTAAATCTGATAGAAAGGCCTTAAGTAACGTTTTTACGTACAAATGTTTTACGATTGGACGCACAGAAAAAAGTTATTGGTTTTAAATTGTTCCTTTTTTTTTTGGATAAAGCGAGTAAAGTTTGAGTAAAATCGTGTGTATTTATGTATTTGATCTACAGAATTCTAATCCAAAGTCGGAATTAGGTGGCTAGCCATAAACAAATTAAGGGGAGACAAGGCAAGTATGCAGGAACGTTATAACCTGTGGTTATAACTGTTGCGCGCATATCTAACACTAAAGCTATACGTTTAGATTCTGTAACAATTTTAGTTTCGAATTCTATCTCTGAAATTTGTTAACAACTTTATATTCAGAAATTAACGTTGTGACAGATTCCTGCAACGACACTGAAGACATCGATTGGTTAAACAAATTTAATGTAATTCACTGACAACAATCATACGCCAGCTGTGTGATTAATAATAAATTAATCATAATAAATATAATGAAGTAAATCAAATAACACATCGTACATAGAGCCAGTTTAAGATTATCCCAGCATATTAACAAAACAATTTATGAGTTTATAGTGAAAAAATCACTCAAATAGTGCTCCCGGGCCTATATAACCCCTAACTTTTCACTGTACCCCTATTGTAGAATTTTTATTTACTTCGACTGATCGGGTGAAAACAATATTGCCTTTCAAGAGTTGAAAACATACCCTATACTTCTCCAGAAATCACACACCGTGAAGTTCACGGACCCAAGGAAACTTATTTTATTTACTTGGGTATTATGTAACGCTTTTGATTGCCGAGGAGCGTGCCCCATACAGGAACTGGTGGATGAAATTTGACAAGAACGGTTAATTAAGAACCTTTGAGACATACCAAATTATGTTATTATAATACAACTGCAATAGAACTACCAGTGTGAGTGATGTTTAATATTTATGAATAAAGATTATGTAGATGTTATATTTTCGTTAAAGCTGTATTTTTAGATAATACTTTAAGCTTCGTTATATCTGAGCTTCAGATAACGCGTAGGATTGGAACGGATACCATTATTTTTTCTCTGCGTTTTATTTGCATGTATGTGTATAAACAACCCGGACAAGAATAATAAACGTATTATACTTCCCTAACATATGCAATATAAAGTTATTTATTACATTTGTTATATACAACTTTATTTAGGTACTCATTTTAAGTGAAAGTCGTGCAGAATGTAGTAACTATGCATCTGTTTAATTTCATCTCCTTAAATTCATTTTAGCGCAATACATAATGTCATATTTTCCCTGAATACATACTATCAAAATCTAATCCTTTCCCTAGTTTCGAACTTTCTGGAAAACTCTCCGTAATAACGTGATAACTTAATACATGACTCAAGGGAGTCCTCGGATTCCTGAGAATAATCCCAATTTAATGAAATCAGTAGTGTTATCTAATAATGAATAATATAGGAAATTGTATGGGTATCCCTGCGGATTATATTGTAAATTATCTACGATATTAAATACTGGGACGGGCTATTGTATTATGATTATGAAGTTATGGCTAAATATAAATTATATGTGGAACTGGAGAAAGGTAATTTATTACATGTGGCAAAGAGTGATATGATTAAAATTTGTATCTGTACAACTAATTTCAGTTTATTTAAGAAAAGAGTCCTTTAATTTCGAAATTGTGAAGAAATGGGTCTTTCAACTTTTTAACTGCGTATGCCTCTTACACCGAATTAAAAAATTGACGTGAACGTGGTATTTTTTGCTTCAGCAGTTTTGACATTTAATTTAATTTGGCCTACTAAGGAACAAAAATGTAATCCATTAGTTAATATTAACAAAGTTCTTAATTATAGTTTGATACTAACAATGATATTTTACAATATCTGGAAATTAGGAAGAAAAATTAGGTTCAGTTAAAGAAAATTTAATCGGATGAGGGAAGTGTAAAGTGAATATTTGATAATATTAAGATTTACTGATATTAATTCAAATAATTCCATAAAAGAGAAATATTTATGGATCAATTATTAGTACTGCTTTAATTAGAAAAATCGAGTGAACTAAAACTAACCATTGGTAAGGTGAACAACATTTAGTCTCAAAATATGTCAAAAATTAGATGAAGATGGTAAAATTTTATCGATTGTTTATCGACTCGTAATAAATTAATGAAAAATAAATTAATTAAAATACTGCAGGAAATTTCTATAAATTTCAAGGATGCACCTCAGTTCTGCCAGCCCTCTCATTTATATATAAACACGATTGCAAGTTATGACTACAACTCAATAGGAAACCGTGAACAGAGACCAAGTTTCATGGGTTATAAAAATCAAGACCTAATGGCCTACTCTAAATCATCACCGTGATGACCTTTGGCAGAACTGGTATGTGCCTATAGCCACCTGTCAGTATCTGGCAGAACTGCCCATTTTCTAACTATCACCCACCAATAAATCTGTTTTTAATTGCCAAAAATCGCCTACCTGGAACTTTTTATCACTTTTCAACTACATCTGATCCAAAAAGTGACCCCCACAAAAACCACCGGAAGAGAAAAATCACCGAAACTGACTCTTTGGAAAGTAAAAGAAAAGCGGAAAATTAATTGTGAATTGTTCTAATTACGTGCGTTGCTCCGTCGCGACGCGTCTCTTTCTATTCGCCGTCGGCAGCGACGTCGTCGTCGTCGTCCGTTTGTCGCGTCTCTCTGCGGCGTCAGTGCGTCGACTGAAAGTGCCGCCGCTGAAAACGTGGCTGAAGGAGGAGCGTGGTTGTTGGCCCCCCGCCGCCGGTCCCGACTTGTTGACTTCGACGCCGGCGACGCCGACGCCCTCGACAGCGGCATCTGGCGGCGGCAGAGAGAAGCGCACGCGACGTTTCTGAAACGGGAGAAGGCGATCGCTAAGTTTTGGAAAAATGTGTGGACGTTACAGCGTTATCGATAAATACTGAGTTAGTTGTTTAAACCAAAACGATCTGACCTAACTCATTATGTTAGTCACAGATGAGTGTATATATACCGTAGACAGGTGTTTCTGAATTTTGGTCTTCAGTATCAGTACGGTATCGGTAGTACTGCACCGTATCAGTACGGTGCAGCCTGTTCAGAAAGGTTTGGAACAAGCTAAAGTGAAACATACAACAAGGGACATCACACAAGGGGCCAACCACACTTTTGCGATTTCGGCCAAACATCCATTATATAATATATATACATATATAAACATCCGACATCCGAAATATAAACATCCGAAAACATCCATTATATAATATATACTATACATATACTATGCTATTATACTATATTATATACTATATTATCATATATGATATACTATATCATATATGATATGATATATGATATCATATATGATATATCATTATCATATACTATATTATATACTATATATAATATATTATATATATTATATAATATATATAATTTATACGTATATAAACATCCGACATCCGAAACCTAAACATCCGGAAACATCCGTTTATATATATATATATATATATATATATATATATATATATATATATATATATATATATATATATATATATAAACATCATATAATAACCCACTTTTTGGGGTTCCGTTGGAGAAAAACTGATAACAGGAAAGTTCTAAAGGAAAAACCAGAGATGAGATTAAAACGAACCGAGTATTTAAGAAAATTAAAAAAATCTAACTAATATAAGTAATTATCATATTTTGCATAATTGTTTGACAGGAATCGGTAATAATTGCACGAATAAAGTATTTCTTAATTTGCTACCAATGATGTGTGCAAACTCTAATAACAAAACCTTTTCTTCTTGATATTTTCTGAAAAATTAAGTTAGCAATTTATCTAGAGAAACTAGAAAACAAAATGGGATATTTTTGCGATTTCTTTACACTGTGTTTCATAACTATTTGCACACCTTTTCCAGCTGAGTCATAAAGAAATAATTCTTTGTAATGGTATTTAGGAGGAATTAAAGCGAAAATTGCGGTTCATATAAAAAGCCCAAAAATAAATTTGCCCTAAATTAGTATATTATCCTTAACAGATATTTATTATTCATTATATTATTTTCATTTATCGTCTCATAAATTATAACTTTTGAAATTGTTTTGTATTCTGTACCCACCCACATGTTTCTCCAAAAATATGACATCGTGTTGCAATACTTCAAGTTTAATTCGTATCAGAGTTTATTTTTAGAGCAGGTAATAATTCCCAGGTAACATGCTAGTTACGCCACTGTGTAAAAACTCATAAATACCCAATCTTTTCATGTAACATTTGTTTATCGGCGTATGCGTATTTCTTCAATATTTTTTCACGCCGCACATGTTGCAATTTAAAATGTGGCCACGAGATCCTGAAAGACTTCCACGCGTATGCATGTGAAAGTAATGGCAGATTTCCCGCTTCTAATTTTCAACCAGGTCATTTCCACGAAAAGTTGTAATTTCACATATAGTAGATTTATCTAATGTTATACAACCTTCTGTACTTATCTTCTTATACCAGAAGACAGAGCAACATAAAGGCATGTAAAACTACTATAGCGGGGACTAGCAAACATTTGTAGTTTAAAAAAACTAAAAAACACGCCTGATTAACAAATCGAACCAAAAAGTAAAAATTAATGTTTAACTAGTAATAAGTTTAAAATAAGAATAAAGTCATTAATTTTTTTACGTTATCGTAAAAAAAACGTTGGTGGCTTTTTATAATATTCTTATTCCAACTATACTACTATATTGCTACGAATGAAATATTGATAACAATTGATATCAAACATTCCCCCCTTTTTTAGAATAAAACATTTTTTTAATCACTTTATTCTTCTTTATTAAACTTATTATTATAAGTTATTACCTATAACTTATTTATGTTTCTTATTTGAACTTATTACTAGTTAAAAATTATTTTTACTTTTCAGTTCGGTTTGCTATTGAAGTGTGTTTTTTTTTGAATATTTTTAGAGTATAATTGATTTTAAAATGGGGGCCCTTAAATTATAACGAACAGAAACTTTAACAACTTCGCTCCTGTAGTTTTTTACGAATTTTATGAATGAACAAATAAAAACAGCCCCCGATTGCATTAAAAACTGAATGTAAAGATCAAGCAATATTTGTTATAGTTGTTGTCTTCATATGATCCATCGATATATATTTAATAATGAAAACTAATTTAAATGCACTAAAATGACTGCGTCAACCTTTCATAACGTTCTTGTTAGTTCTATTCTGATTTGAACGTCAAAGACGTCTGTGAAAGTGAAAGAAGTCTGAAAGGTTTTCGAATTTTTATATCGCCTTTTGTTACACTTTTGGCGGCCGAATTTTTATATTTTCTTGATTTTTATTTTTTTAAACCTATAAATTGATCGTCTAGTTTGAATGGAAAAAAGAAGTTAAATGAAGGTCCTTAAGATATCTCTTACTTGCCTCTTTTCAATCTTATTTAGCGAATTTACGGGACGTCTGAAAGAAACAAAATTACGATACCTATATATCGGGACTCGACTATAATCCAATTCGAAGTGTACATTATCCCTTTCCCTCCCCTTTGTACTACTTGATCGACTAATAAAGTGAACACTAAACTGTTTGTTTACGTCGTAAGATCTAGGCAATTGGAGAAGAAAAGATTTGATGGTGGAAAAGTTTTTATAACATTTACAGTTTTTTAAGGTTAAGTTAGGAAGACATTTTCAAGAAACTACCTCAATTTAACCTATAATTGCGTTTACCAGCTGAATATTAAAGAACCTATCACATCTACCAACTACTTATAAGAAATGGCGAAGGTGACCACGCTAATGGCATCAATCTGTTTTTATCCTGATGATCCTGGTCGGGACATTAGGACAAAGTTAATAAATCATTGTATTGTCATAAGGCCGTGTAGGTCTTATAGCAAATTAAATGCAAGACAAAATTAATTAAAAAAACTCCCAATTGTGTCGATAAAAGCCAACTCCTTTTTAAAATGCAAATTCATCACTCAAAAAGGAAGTAATTAAAAGAAACCATCAATTAATTCTCAAAGGGGCAATATCGTAAGGAAGTTGACAAAAGGCAAGACGAAAGCAATGAAAGAGAATTATAACCTGCCGATTGTAAAACATAATACACTAAATAAAAATTGAAATAAGGTATTTCTTCAGTCCCAAGGATACAACTATTCTTAGACTCGGGTATTCATTCGCAAAACGGAGAAGAAATTTTATTAGACGGGAAATTGAATGCATGGAATCTATACATAAGGCATAAATAGACTTTAACAGACAGCTGATGTCGCGCAATAAGCTCCTTTTGCTTTCTATTCCGCTGCTTTCATTGGACGTGTACTGTCACTAATGAGGGAAACGAATGGATGCATGTAAAGGTGTCCGCGGAATGAGGAACGGAATGTGAGGATCCGACGACTTTAATTAGTTTCTAGACTAGTTTCTTCAGACAACTGAAAAAACGGACGGTGTCGAAACCATAGAGAGAGAGGGAGCTTTTTAATGAAAAATTAGACATTCGGCAAAAATGTGAAAAATTCAATGTCAACTTTAGTACAATATTAAAACAAATCCAGGAATTAAACCAAATCTTAAGGGTAGTATGACTGTAATAAAAGTGGTTTAGGGGTTGTTTAAAGCCAATTTAGAGTGGAAATAGGCTAAGGTTAATAATTATTCTTCCGCCAATACTGGGAAATTGGTAAATGTAACTTCGATTGTACGTATATTCTGCATCTACAGTAATTGAGACTAAAGCATTACTATATTGTTAACATACAGGCCTATAAGTCTTAACGCTCATATTCTTAAAAAAATTGAAGTAAAAGTCTTGTTAATCAGGTTAATTATGGACTCAACGTACAGGAGGCTTTAATTTGGAAAGTCTTTGGACAAGAAATATTTGCTAAAAGATTGGTCGGCATCAGGCAGGCATACGTAGAAAATAATGTTGATTTCATCTCATAAGAATTGACTACAACAAAAATCAACCTATCCAAAAAAATATCAATGCCCAGATGGACAAGGCATGAATGATTAAAACTAAGTGTAGGAACAAAAATACCAAGCGAAAAAATAAAATTTAAAATAAAATAAAATTACAGAGGTATTTGAATTTCAATACCTGTGTACATTTTCATCTACTAATCGATCTGTTTTTCTCCATTTTTCGATCCATTACATACGCGCTATATATTGCCTCTTCTTTACCTGTCTCCGGGTCTGGTTCGACCCGCACTTCGGATTTAGTCCGTGGCGATTCCAGTTAGAGTGAGTCTCGCCCTTCGAGGGGTTCCAGCCGTTCACCCTTCCAGGGGAGCGGTGCGCCCCCCATTGGAGGACACTCCCTAGGAGAGGTAGCTCCACGGCGGGCTTTCTCGCCGTCGGTTCTGATGGACGGACTGCTGACTACAAAGGAAACCTTTTATTAGCATTAGCTAGAAGCAGGTGTCGTTCGAAAGCTCCCCATGGGGTTAAAAATGAAATGTAATATGAACACTAATATGTTTTTAATACTTAAATAATATTTAAGTTAAATAATTATTTACAATAGTAATGGAAAAGTAAGTTTATTTAACAGATTACAGAATTACAAGCCGTAACGAGTGTACGCTTTATTCAACACAATTCTTGGGTTCTACCTTTGAAAAATTTATAAAAAATAAAGGACAAAAACACTAATGCATATGTGTAATATATATAGCCTTTGAAATTTGTATTCTAAACTCTTTTTAAAATTTAAAGTTAAAAGAAATTAATCGAAACTTCTGTAAATTACCTAGATTCCTACAAAGGTAATTTTATAGTTTGGAATTGAATTTAATCGATTGAATTTTAAAAACATTTATCGTGCCAGAATTTTAAAGGAGCGAAAGAAAGTGGTAGAAATTCTCAATACTGGCCATTTGCTAAGCAAATAAAGAAAGCACAGTCGTAATCAACTATTTAATGATATTCGTTACTTACCGACCGATTTCGATCACTTGTAGTCATCATCAGACTTTAGAGTGGTGAATACATATTAAGATCATTAATTAGGTACATATCTGATCTCTATCTTATCACTCTTAGGGATTAAACACCCTTCGGATCACCCTAATGTACGCCATAGTTCAGTGTGATGTGGTTTTGTATTTTAAATGTCAGTACCTGATGATGACTACAGGGTGGTCAAAACTGGTCGCTACGAATACTCAGAATATAATTAAATTAAATAGTAGGTTAAGGCAATGGCTTTCTTCATTTGTTTTCTAAAGGAAAATCTATAGATTTCCTTTGGCATGATTCAAACTTTTTGATATTTGGAATTGCAACGAGAAAGCTTCTATAAGCTTTATAAAGGCAATTTAGGAACACCTAAATTTTTTTCTCTAGACCTCGGAGAGTGAGACAACTTGCATAAATTTCCTATATTCGATTTCAATGAACTTTCAGTGATTTGCAGTTCTAGAAAACCCTGTGGAATATTCATTTTAGCTAGGTTTGTATGAGTTAAAATTAAAATATGATTGTCTACAAGGTACAAAATTCTAAAGAAACCCCTTAGATGCTTTGTTGGAATGATTCATACTTTCTAGTATTTGAAATTAAAACGAAAACGATTTTATATTCTACTTGAGAGCATTTAGGTACATCTAAATTTCCTTGGGCCTCGGAGAGTGAAATTTGAAAGGTTCCAGAAGAATTCTAGAACGTTTAATTTATGTTTTAAGATATTTAGTGGTTAACAATTCATATTATTCGGATTCAGTTTTAAAGTTTGAAATTCATAGTTAGCCACACATATTTGTGAAAAATGCAATCAGTCATAAGTTTTCATCAATTTTTTTGGCGTTTGTGTGAATTAACCACTGCTGTTTTTTGGAAGTTTAATTTATTGGATGAAGGATTAATTTCATCATTACACTTTCCTTTTCTTACACAGGTAGACCTACGAAATGGACTGTCTAAGCTAAAATGAAAACAAACATATATCAAACATATGATAAAAGAAACTGTAACTGTTGACAAATGAATCGCCTTTCAAATCCTAACTTTTTTCGAGACTTGCATTCTTACTTTATTTGTAACTTTTCTGTGAAACACGTAAAGAGTTTGATTGAAACGTGCAACATGCGAGTCGGGAATCATAAAACTTTCCCCATTCGATCGAGTGTTCGGTCCTCTACAAATTCCCAATAAAATGATTAATACCTAATATAGAAATCCGATGGGAAGTGTTTGTATACGTGTATACATCCAAAAGTTAACGTACCAGGCGGTGAGCTTACTGCGAGTTTCCATCATTAAATTGGCGATATTTTGTGTGTGTGGTGGTGTGTGTTGGAAAACTTGTTTACAAAGTGTTCGTGTTTCACCTCGATTGTCTATCTACACCTCACTTTCGGAATTGCTACACGACATGAACGGATTTTAAGAGTTTATTACGGCGTATTAGTATACACAGGGTTGATTTAAATGAGGTCGGAAAAAGGGAAAAGATGACTGAATGTGCTATTAGAAATTCTCGAGGGGTATTTTACATTCGAATTATGCCGTCGCGTCGTATAAACGAGCCGATTATTCATTTCATGGGACATAACGGGTGGTCCAATTGGAATGGAAATGAATTATTTGACCTTCTCATTAATTTTGTTCTTGTTTGATTGTACCATTCTATTTTTAATTCTCATATGAGACACTCACATATGAGAAGCACTGTAATCAGATCGAATTTGAGTTATTAGTCATTCTCGATGTTTTAAGGTCCACTGGATCCAAAAACCATGTTTTGAAAATTATGTCACTGTGACTGTAGTAGGTACGTTTTTCTCAGAAATTAAAAAACATAGACATTAAACTTTGTGTATAGACTCTGTAATATTCCTGGACCTCCCAATAAGTGTTTTGTTAAAATCATCCGTGATAATGGGATAAGAGGGCAGTTTACTCTTGTCACTTTTTAGTTGTTGAAATTGTCTCGCTCCAAGAATTTTATTTTAAACTTAGAACATTAATACTACTATTGAATACGTATAATAAACTTTTGATATTATTTGACAGACCTCTTACGTGTAATCTGTATAATAACATTATCCACAAAATTCAAAACTGTAAAGCCTGGTCATTCCCTCTACACGGTAGCTTGTCATATGTAAGTGGAGTTACTGTGACTGTTCAAATACTGCAAGGAGCTACTGCAAATAGACTGTAACTCTTGAAGTGCAGCTTTCTACACTTCCTTTCTTATACCAAAAAATAGATTACCGAAACATCTACAAAACTGTCACTGTAAGTATTTCCAAATTATGTCCATTACTGAATTATCGCGCGTGCATCGAATCAGATTCATACACAGTGGAGTTAATTCATATGCTGTAACTCCGGAATTTCACTTTCTACACTACTAAGTTTGTGGTAGAAGATAGAAGACAAAGGAGTCTACAAAACTGGTATAATGAGAACTCTCAAAAAATGTTAACAACAGAACTAGCGTCAGTTCTATTCATTATAAAGAGATCACTTAATGTAGTAACTCCGGAAGTATAATTTTCTACACAAGTCTTCTCCAATCCGATGATAGAGGACAATAGGACATGCAAAGCTGATGTAGTCAAAATTTTCAAATAATGTCAGGAACAGAGCTACTGCGCGAACGTCGATTCAGATTCACTTGTAATACACCCAATTAATATGCTGTAACTCCGTAAGTGTATTTTTCTGCGTTTCTCCTTTTATACCATAAGGTGCATAGACATAACTGCAAAACTAATAAAGAGAGAATTTCCGAAAAATCTCAATACCAGAGCTATTGCACGAACTTCGATTGGATTCACATGAAATGAAATTACTGTACCTTAACTCCCGAACTATACTTTTCTACACTTTTCCTTTTGTACCAGGAGATAGAAAACCATCACTTGAAACAAACTATGGAAAGCTATGGTATGTGTTTTGATTATGTCAAATATTCATAACATGTCACTGGCATTATATTTTATTGTGATAGTTCAAAAGTTAGTATATTTTATTAAAGCATTAGGCAATTAATCCATCTCAACCTATCATCTTTCTGGTAAACAACCTGTCTGTTTTTAAGTTCTGTCGTCGAATAGTAATACCAAAAGCGACACTCTGAGCGACACCTTTTCTTTTGACAGATTGGAGTGGTCTTCGGCCGTTTTATTGGTAAAATCGGAGCGACATCTTTGAAAATCTCTATCAAAGTATGAACCTAAGAAGTTCTTCAGGCCGTCAGTATTATACAAAAACATGCATTAAACTATAAAAATCATCATTGATTATCTCTACGAAATTCTAGCAGAACACAAGCTGTAATTGGTTCATTTCTAGACCCGGCCAAAGTGTTGCATATCCTCATTTACAAAATCAAATGTAATATAAGTTCTACATATGTGCACAAAGGTTTCTAATTCTTCTTTTCAAATAAACACCAAAATGTGCTAAAGTATTTTAATGATCATCGTCCAGCTCTTGTGGACATCATTGGGACAACTTTTTGCGGGTCCCTTCTAATCTTGTTTACAAGATTATGATTAATGGTACACGTAATATGGTGTCTGTATGGATTGTTGGGATATCTTATGTTATGTGGCGAGGGCCATTATTATATATTAATAGAAACCCTCTGTCATAATCGGGGATTAAATTCGGATTTCGAATCGAAATAATTCCTCTACATATACGGTAATAGTTATGTATAATGTAAGCACTATCAATCAAATAGGAAACAAAGAGAAGTTACTAAGCATTGCAAAAGTAGCAGTCTTAACATAAATATTGCAATTCCTCAGGAAGGGTTAAAGATTGATGAGTTTAATGGAGCTTTAAGATAAACGGTTACTTCGACATGTGTATTTCATAAACGTACTTTTCTGAATCCTTAGGAAAACTGAAAAAATAACGTTTTTATTTATTAATCTGCTTGGGTAATCAGACACGGACTCGTAACTGATAATCTTCGTTGGATATAGTAAAAGGTCGCATAGCCGCAAGCAAGTTAACACACCAGAACCTCCAAAACAAAGATATAAAGAACTTGTTTTCTTATCAAAATATTAAAAATTATCAAAGCTTTAAAAAAGTCAGTTTCGTGCGTGTGAAAAACAAATAGACGCCTCTTTGACATACCCCCTAAAATTTAGTTTGGGTGTCGCTCCTTATATCAATATTCTGTTGCTCTGCCCTCAAAAATCCGTTTCCTGTAATACATTTATTAGTAATTTTTCAGTGAGGTGAACAATTCCTTAGTGATTTTCCCAACGACGGCGCATAGCGACGTCGCATTAAAAATTTTGTTTTCAAGTCAAGAACAAATTATTAGACGTAAAGTGTTTTCCTTTGCAGCAAAAATAAATTACCTGATCTTCATTCTGACCTTCATATCACTTGGAAGAAATTATCCCATTCCCCATTATTTTATTTGAACATTTATATTGATCCCTAATTTATTATTACTTTTCTTGCCTCGATGAATTCTCTTTATTTGACGGTCCAGACGTTATTTTTCATTTGCATTTACCCCGTCCGTTGTGACACAGAACCTTGGGGAAATCAAAGTGTTATTAAAATGGGCGTTGTCCGCACGCAATTAACGAAATGCGAAATTTTCTATTTTTACGGCACGCCACTGTTTAATTAGAGAGCGTAGGAGATATGATAAAATTGAGTTGATTGGTATGTAAAAGCAACATTAACCCAAATAACAATTTTCGTAATTGTGGGGTGAAATAAGGGTAATTTGTCTAAAGTTAGAAGCCATTTATTATCCCGTTTAATTATTTTGTTACATTTATTTATTTGTTATTACATTATCACACCAACCTTCCTTTAGAAAATTTCATTCAAAAACTACGAACATTATCAAACGAATGGAAAATTTAAAATAAGTAAATTATTTTCTGCTGTAGTGAATACCATAAATTGGTACATTTTTAACAAGTCCTTTTGTAGTTAAACCCTTGTAAGTGTAAGCATAGTTATTTCAGTAATCACAAAAATTAGGAACACTTCTTTGATCAATCACTTTGAAAGATTTGCATATAAAATGACTAGATTTCAGTATATAGTTGGTAATTGCCGAAAACCCAGACCAATTTTTTCGTTACAATCCAACAGATCCTACATTTGGATGTAGTGAAGCACACCTCTTCTCGGCTGTTTTCTTTAATCCAATTGTTTGAAATTACGTTACACATAATTGCGGCGTGTTTTCTTTTAGAATTAAATTATCACGTGTTTAAATACATTTGTAAAACGTACATCAAGAGGTAAAAGAGCGAAAGGTCCATATAAATATGTTATTTTCCAAAAACGCCGAGAAAGCACCGTCAATCGTCAGTATCACGTCACCATCAAGGAAGAATTTAATTATTCACATGTACTTTTAATCAAAACCAATCATATCAAAACACCCGGCCAACTTTCACCAAAACATCTTATAGCCCATTCCATAATTGTTGATCACACGAATCTTCGCTCGCATACCCTTATTAGCAATATACAATAGGCCCAACATTTCTCACAAGGCAAGTAAGCAAAATTATTAAAACATTCTAATTGTAATTTGAATACCTAGGTACTATGGTGCTAAAGGTTGTATTGTGATATTTATATCAGTGTAATTGTTATATATTTTAACGCTAGTCGTGTTGTGCAATTTGTGAAAAAAAACCGTTATATTGAATGTGCATGACAGTTGATTCATAATACTCAAAAAATAACTGTTCGAGAAATCATTGCACCTTGTTCAAAGATGACAGGAATTGGAAAGCTACAATTTAGCATTTTCTGATAGAAAGAAAAACTCAAGGAAAGACTATCGAGCCAAAAAAAAGACCGGAAGAACGCCAATAGAAATCGTTGATTATGTTCACACTGCCATTCTTCGTGAAGTTTCTTTTTCTTTTATTCGAATAGAGAAATACCTACCCTCAACCAAATATATAATTGTATTGCGGAAGGTGACGAATTACCGTATATTAGTCGAAGAAAATTGTGGAAAGGTCTAAGTGAAATACGGTTTTAGCAGGAAAAATGTAATAAAAGCGACTTCTTGATAAAGGTGATATGGTTTGTTGCAGAAAATATTTGAGAACGATAAAAATGTTCCCAAGTAAAAAAGAACTTATGCATATCGTCAATCAACACAAACCAAATTATAAAAAATATGTAATCGATAAAATGGCTAAAGAACACAGGATAATTGTACTGTGTTTACCACCATACCATTGCCAACTAAACTCCATAGAGTTAATATGGAAAGAAGTAAAAGGTAAAGTAGCGAGAAAAAATACTACATTCAAATTAGAAGATGTAAAGAAACTTTTGCATGAGCTGTAGAGGAAGTAACTGCAAAATTCGAAGAAATGTGTGCAGCATGCAATAAACGAGGAAGAAAAGTTATGGAATTATTGATGAGCATGTAATAGAACGCTTTATTATTGCACTAAATGACGAAACATCAAATTACGATGATGATATATTGTAGTTATTTAAAACTGTAGATGTTGTGAAATTTTTTTGTATTATATTTTACTTATAGTACTGACAGATTGTCATTAAGCAAAATTTCAACCACGCCAATTTTTTTAAACTTTCAGTTCTAAGCTATAAAAGTGGGAAAAAATTGTCTAATCCTATTACAGAACTATAATTTTTCTATTAAAACAAAATTCATGTATAAAGCATACAGAAATTCTTATCTATATCCTTCCATTGTACCTATTTCTTACCTGCTTATTCGTCAATAGGGTGGACATATCGAAAATAATCACATAAACACACATTTCTAACGCAGAAACGTTTACGATTCGTCATTTACAGTGTTTCGGGCGTATTTTTGAAAATATGATGAGGTACCGTGCTATCAACTATGTTGGAATGGACTTTAATTAAGTTCAATTTTTATTTCTTCCAGTTATAATAGGCGAGGTACTTTAAATTCAGACTGAAAACTTATCGTTCTAAAATCTACACGTAATGTATGAAAATTCCCCGAAAGTTTAACGTTAGCTGGTATCTAGTAAGAAATTAATGCATGTAAAACACGCCAAATAGTTTCCGGTGCAAATTCCGCCCTTGGCTGCAATGAATTTGATATATGGAATAGTTTTGTGTGTCCTAGTTATGAGTTATTTTGTCGCGGTTTCATTCCTACAAGGTTGGGTGATACTAATGAGAAATAGTAAGAAAAAATTGACGATATGTCCATCGTGTAACTTTCTCATATGGTGGCACATGCTCTATATAATCTACAAGCTCTCAGGAAATTCTCCAGAGCAAAGTGCCCTTTAGGGCGATTTAAAATAAAATATTTCAAACGAGAGTCCACGGGTAATAAACAGATGAATTACTTTGCAAAGTTTGAATAAATCACTGTAGCTGTTTTGAATAAAGCTGAGAAAACGACATTTTCAATAGTAAAATACCCTTAAGGGCGATTTTAGAAGAAACGTTGAAATAACAGTGATAGGTATTAAATATATAAGTCAAGTTGCGACGGTTGAAATAAACCGTCAAAGCCATTAGGAAAAAGTTAAGAAAAAGTAGTAACTCTCAAGGGTAAAGTGCCCTTCACAGTGGGTTAGGAAAAAATATTTAAACCAAAGTCGTAGGTATAATATGGCTAAGTCAAGTTACAACATCTCAAATAAGTCACTAAGACCGTGAGAACATTTAAGAAAATTAGAACTGAAAATCATCATGGATATAGTGCCCTTTAGGGCAAGTTTAGTGAAAAATGTTTCAAGAGAAAATTGTAAGTATTTAATTTAGTAGTTCATATGTAAAGTTAAGTAAGAATGTGTAAGCCGTTTTAGATAAAATTGAGAAAAACTGAAAATTTACAAAGTAAAGCGCCCTTCACAGCGGTTTCAGAGTACATTATTTCAAATAAAAATTATAAGTAAATTGATGACTTGAATTACGAAGTCTGCCATAAATCATTGATGCTGTTTTTATAAAAATTAAGAAAAATTGAAAAATCTAGTAAAGTAAAAATAAAAAAAAAAGAATAGTGCTTTCTAAGGCGCGTTTGTGAGCACATTTTTTAAACAAAATCATTATATCAGATGTAAAATTTAATAATTTTGGAAAAAATTAGAAAAACTGAAAATTTACAAGGGGCGCACTTCAGAGAAGGTTAGTCAAGATAACGATTACAGTTATCGATATAGAATAAACCGAAGATTAACCATACTGAATAAAAAAAAACGTAGAAGAGTATTCAAGATAAAGAATGACAAGAGTAAAGTGTCCTTTGCCCTTCACCGATTTGAACCAAAACCACAGTCTTCAGGGGACCGAGCTCAAATCCAAAGTTACAGCTCGTTATTATTTACTTCACAATAAAAAGTCAACTAAATACATACATTCACAGATATTTTTCAAAAATATATTATTCGGACTCGACACCTCCAATCGTCGAGAAAAGCCAAGATCTCAAATTTCGAAATCCGACCCGAAAACAATACTTTCTCATTATATGAGTACCTCATATAAAAAATAAAAATGAAAGATTTTCTGGTCAGAAGTCTGTTCAAAATTTCGAAACATCTAATAAAAAACAGTTAATTTTTTAATACGACGGATATTTTTTAACGTAACTAATTTATTGTTAGCCAAAATTGAACTCATCGTACATTGTTACTTCATACGAGCTAGTTTACTATAAAGTAGAGGACAAAAATTCCAACAAAACACTGAAATAACTTAATATGAGGCAGGACTTAATAAATGTAACAGAAATACAAAGCAGTTTCTGCCTCAAAATCTCACCACACGAACAACTTTAACAGCTTTTTTACAGCTATTTAAAATTGTTTAAAGTCCTCTAGGGACTGTTTGGAACCGTGTTCGTGGGTCCCTGCGAAACCCGAGAGTGCACTGAAATTACGTTCAGATTTGGAGCCTCTTTTGTATTTCTAGTGACGGTAAAATTTAATAAACATTTCTGGCAATTTTCTTGCAATTTGTGGGCATTTCATTCGTACAAATTACTCCTATGAAACCAATTCAAGCATCAAACATCACTGAAAAAATTTCAGCATCAAAGAGTAAACGGAGAAAATGAGAGAAATTGTGCGGTAACTTTAAAGTAATGTCCAATAAATGTTTATATGAATTAATACAAATTTCGCCAACGAATAAGATCGTAACATTAGGCAATCCATATAATTTAAAACCTGACTCTTGGTGAATGTTTTCTGCATGGAGCTATTAAAATTTTGATTTCTAAAAGAGAGAAATATTTTAACTCGCCATATCACAGTACTGCCCGAGTTAACCTAAAATATGAAATTACTTTAACGCACTGCACACAACGCCGTACAAAAAATCCACCACGAAGTAAGATTTAAATCATGTATCTTGTTCCTACGGCATTATTAGTTGCCTCAATTTGTGCTCTGTATTTTAGACCCACATGAACTTCCCAACATATAATTACCACAAAAATCACCTTACTAGTTAAACATAATTCATGGAAGTACCAATAATTTAAAATTCAAAAACGGTTTAACACCTGGTTTAGAAATAAATAAAATATTACCTGTTTGGTATGGTTGTGCACTAAACATCCTCCCCTAGTAACCACCATGATTCAAAAGCTAAAAATTTAAAAAAGTCTGTTTACGAGAAACTATCCGTATTACATACGTATAAAGCAATTGAAAGTAATGGAAACTAACTGGTCAGTTAGTAATAAGCTACATTCGCCGATTACCCCAGATAACACAATTTTCTAATGAAATTACCCATTTACTTAATTACGTATTACTTGGCCGACCCGGCGACAGAACGAGTATATTAACTGAATCCATTTCAGTAATGACCCAATGTGTCGGAACTAGCAATTAAAAACCGTAAAATCATTACCTCTGTGACTGTGGCAGGGCAGTTACGAATTCGCGCGAGGGCTGCGAAAGCACCGAAAAACTGCAAGCTAAGCACCGCGGCAGCCTACTGTAAAACAAACTTTTAGCTGATAACTACCGCACGATATATCGTGCGCGAGCTGTCGGCTCTGTCCTGCGAAGCTTTCGCAATATCATACGGACAATTAACTTACAAATCGCGGCGCAGTAATTTAGCGTATGACTTGCAAAACTTTGTCATGCCGGAACTGGTAACGAGATTGCCCCAACAACGATTAATTACCACAGGATAAATAGGAAAGCGGGATAACTGTGCGATGAATGTTTGGATTATTTTTTGAAGTTGACCGAAAACTGCGGAGTTCAAAAAAAAATCGACGCACCGATACATAGCTTCGTTTTCTAAGTATTTTACAACTTCAAAATTTTCAATTTGTGCAGTTTTAAACCTTTAGTACTATATTAACCTATAGTACTATATAACCTATAGTACACTATTTGCTTTGCTTCCAAAAAAATATGTCAAAAATAACACCTCTTGCATTTTCAGAAATATCCACCATTCTGATAAAATTTTCAGTGACACGGCGTAATATAAATATCTCTTCAATAACACGAAAAATTTTATCCTTTATTTCCAGAAAAGATTGTGGATTATTTTTATAAACTTGACTTTTGAGGCGATCCCAAGTAATCCAGTCCAACTCACCAGTCCAGCAATCCAGTCCAAATCACAATATCCTGGTGGCCAACTGACACAACCATTTGTTGAAATAACTCGATTTTTAAATTTTTCTTTCAATAATGTAATTGTTTCATTTGCAAAATGAGCTGTCCATTCTGTGGATACCACATGTATTTCATAAAATATTATTCAATTCATGTTACAAAAATTTCTCTGCCAGGTATAGTTCCTTACTATCCAAGACGTACCTGAGAATTAAAATGACGAAAATATTTTTCTCTCACTCTAAAAAGAAAATTCAGAGTTACGGTATATTTCTGAATCATCATCACTAAAGTTATAAGTGTGCCAAGTTTAAAGCTGCTTGCCATTGTGGCACTTTTAAATATATTTTATCCCCGTTTCCAGCCCCTCGGTATGGGAAATTTTAAATCTTTTCAGAACACTCGGCGACCTAAGCTATAATTTTTTAAATTATAAAATTATTTGTTTGTTATGGTGTAAGCTTATATCATACCACAGTTATTATTATTTTTTCTTTTTTCACTGTATTGTACTTAATGGAATCATTCTAAGTATCCAAGCCTGCGCACAGATATTTTGATATCTCTGTAGGGTTTTCTAGTATTAAGATATTCTATATATTGTAAATACTATGTAAACATCTTGGAATAAATGAATAAATATAATATAAATAATAATAATAGTAATTAATAGTATAAATAAAATATAATTAAATAATAAATTTACCATTATTATAAAAAGCTGTCACTTTTTATCGTTTTCACTTTTTCTTACACTGTTATAATCGATTTCAAAAAGTGTGTTGTCGCGTGGGGCTCACCATCGTCTAGTATACCCTTCTGAGCTGGAACATATCCCCAACACATACGAATAGAACATTCGAGAAGTTTCAGAAGATTCTATACTTTGTCATCGGTTTCTAGAACATTCTATTCGTTCTAGAACGTTATTGAACGTTCGGCCACAGGTTATCACTGTGATAGTTGAGAATCGTCTTGAGCATTCTTCGACCAAAAGTCTCAATCATTCTAGAACATTGCCGAACATTCCGGAACCGGAAGTCTCTTCAAACTCTAGAAGTTTCTGGGACATTCTAAAAAATCCTGGAATATCCTGTAATATTATAGCCACAAGGACATTCTAGATTGTTTTTTGAAATTTTAAAGTCCCGTAACAAGGAAGACAAGAGTTCATAATATTCTGGAACATTCTACAACATTCTCAAAATATTGCATGATTAATTGATTGATCGATTGATGGATTGATCCTGATTTTTGAAATACATATACATATAACTTTTCTAATCTAGGTCACTTCCGAACATTACAGAACAAGAGTGGAATATAGAGACACAAAAATATAAATTGAAAACCTTTTTTAAATTATATTAAACGAAAACTCTAGAACTTTACTTTTGTTAAACATTATGGAGTATTTCAATGCGGGAATGGAATATAGGACAAGGGTGTTGAAAATTATAACTCCTTCCAATATCTTTAAATAAATAATATTGGTAGATATAGAAATAATATTGGTGGTGTTCATTATTATAAGTAAACCACTCACATTCACATTTTACGTTTAAACATATTCGTCAATGTTTTATTTTTCCTTATGTTACAACTTACCTTCGGAAGTATACTATTTTGGTGTTTTAACATAACGGATTTTTACAAAAAATAGGCCTTACAAGTCAGTCACTTTCACTTGTTGAAGTGGAGACTTCTCGAAGTTATACCAAGGCTTTAAATCCATTCTATATTACCAAGCAGGAAAACGTTATCTAACACCTTATTGCCAGAAAAATTTCAACAAATGTGGGAAAATCAAGGATCCTGTTACAGATCTGTTACTATTACAGCAGACTGTTGGATCTCCTGCATAACAATGGATTTATTGGAATAAGATCACAGTTTATTGATGCTTAGATAGAACCAAAGTAATTTTTTACAGTTGGACTGCACCAGGAAAGAAACAGTAGCATAATAAAACTTACAAACGAATTAAGAAGGATTATAACTGAATGTGGCATGCATAATAGTCTTCTTGGCGATATCAGACAATGTAAATATTTAGAAAGCCATATCAGAAGAATTGCGATGAGATCATTTGAGTTGTATAGGTCATACAGTAATCATAACTGTTCATGATGCATTGAAATGTTCTCAAAAGAACGTAACAAAATGGTCTGACGTTATTTCTTATTTTAAAAGATAAAACGCTAAAGCTGCAAAACTCCCATTGTACTTTTATGAATATCACAATGGTAAGCAACTTGAAAAATGAATACAATCGATGACAACAACATGGAATTCCGCCTATTATAAGCTTACATAATATTTAAAATAGTTCCCAAAAGTACGTGTGTAATTAGCAGCTATTCGAAAAAAAATTGGTTCATGTTGACAAATTACCGGGTGACAAAATTTTCAATCAGGTTTCAATTTAGAATTAAGGACAATACTAAAAATTGGCGAGGCACGTTGATTTTTATTTAGATGGGAAACCATTTCGTGCACCTTTTCAACCCTGTCGCTTCAACCATTTAGCTGAGGTGAGTTCCATCACTAAAATTTAAATAGGGAAGAGGGGTCAAGTGATACCTCATTTTAAAGCTTATCTAATTCTGAATTCGACGGCTTTTTGTTTTTTAAATTTGGTCTAGTAATTTTCGAGAAAATGAACAAAAGGTATTCCTTAAATAAAAAAATTTTTACTTCGATATTGATTTTTTTGAATGCTTTGGTTGTTTTTAATCGTATTTATTGTTTGTAGAAAAAAGAAATGAAAATTACAGTAAACTTTCAAGTGTGGTTCGGTTCGATATACCAATTCCTTGTTTGTTTTATTGTCCTTAATATTGGGCTTTACCTCATAATTTCTCTATTACTACCCATATTTAACCTGTATAAATGCCGTACATTAAACAACTCATCCTTTTTTGAAATATTTCTGACTGTGCGATGAAATTACCATCAATAGAATTACCATCAATGGAATTTACTTCTGCTTATCTACCTTGAATAAAACAACTGTACGAACACGGCTATCCGATCCGCCTATGGTCGTAAATTATATAGTGAATATTTGTCACTAACGGCACCTTGTTGAATTCAGTTATTAACACTCTTAAACCCTGTCAAACTCCCATAACTATACGCTTTGGAAAGAAGTTGAAGAGCAATGGAGGCAGAACACATCCTACTTTGATTCCCTGTCAATTCTGGTGTTCTTGGATAAGGAGTCCTTGATTTCGGGTTGAGGGTGATGGTATAAACAAGTCTTAAATGTAACAAAAGTGACAATCCCTAGGTAAATTCACATCAGCTGTGTTTTAATACTAAAAATTTAATAAATAACAATGGGTATATTTTAGCACAAGCAACAGAAATCCGGACAATCCATCTGATGATCTACTATTTTGAATTCTGAAAACTATCATTGTATAACACTTGTGATAAAGGCCTAATTTAAAGGTTGATTTAAGATTAGAGGACTAACGTGTCAAGGCGGGTTAGATGCTATTATGAACGAATGGAGTCTGGTGAAGGAGAAGAAAGCTTTAGGGATATTTAAAGTCTCCTTTTTAGGAGATAATTGGTCAGATAACATGAACTTATTGAATTTATTTGTACCTTTACTATTGAAATTTATTATATCCCTAATAAATAATGACCAAACTTAATCACGTTGTTATCGCTGAGGTACGTTACTCGTCCAGTAGGTAAATCACCAATTATCTCTCGCGCCATCTTACGATACGTTTTCGAACAGTCTCGGTTAAAAAAAGGTAAACATTTTCTTATTGAACTCCAAACTTAAGAATGAGAATTTTTTTGGTAAAAGTGGACAGAGTATGGTGCTGGGAAAAATAATTTTAACTTTAGAAAACCAGTAGTTTTTGAGAAAAAAATAAAATGTGAGAAGTTTTGCCAAATTTGTTGGTTTTCAAAGTGAAATTTTTAATTATTTTCGTATGTTATTCTCATATGTTAAAGGATGATAGTAAAGTTTGAGTTTTTGAGGAAAGTTTGATTTGAACAATACGCCGATATTCAAATTTCATGAAAAGAGTCTGGAGAAGTAAGTGAAAAAAACGATTATAAACGGTGCGGTTTCGCGCCTTCACTATTTTAAAATTCTAAATGGGGGGTATGCCTAGCGGAGATATGGTAGTTAGTGCCTGAATGACCGTCGTCGTACACAGGAACTGGTACTTCATAATATTTCTAAAAGGAAAAACAAGCAAAATTACAATTTAATACGGTTTCAATGCGTTCTCCTCTGTCGATTAACCACTACCATCTAAGTGCCATCGTCGTATTTTAATTTGCGACTATTTTGATGTTCCGTGTTAAATAAATGGAAAATCCGATGAAATTGGACATGTCTAAAAAAATTTGTTAATTTATATGTGTTATTGTGAAATATCGTGTGAAAATTAGTGCGACACGTGTAGAAGATATTCCACGAATGTAGCAAAAAGAGAAATTGGTGTCCCCTCACACTTGCTATATCGGTTAGCAGTCGACACAATAGCAGTTCGCGGAAAAGTGAGGTTAGATGAAAAATAATTTTTTTCTCAAATAGTAAAAGGAAAAGCGAAAATTGAATGCACACATTTATGGTTTTTTATTGATCAGTGGTGATTTTTTGGTGAGTTTTTAATTTTCACGCTGTTAATATCTTATGGAAAAATGCATTTTCAAAAGGCTATAACTTTTGAACGAATCATTTCCTAAAATTATAATTGATGTTTTCGAACCAGCTATTTCATGTACTTTCTAATTATCAATAGCTTTTATGAAAATTCCATGTGCAATAAGGTAAAGGTCTACCCAGTCTCGTTTTTCTTCTATCGAAAATGCCGTACGTCCGTGGACATTCGAGATCGAAGCTCCACCGTTACTCGAAGGTGATTCTCAAAGGAATGCCTCATTATAAAAGCTAGAGCGTCGAACAAACAAGACAAAGGGTATGACAAAAGTCAATGAAATCCCATTACTTTATTGGCACATTAAATGTACACGCATTCAGTATAAGCTAATCTCAAATACGTTCTCAAAAGGACAGTTGCTAACTGAACATCTTTACGATTATATTTAATGCAAACTATACAGTTTAAAATCAAGAAGTGTAATGTAAACAAACCTTCAAATGTGCCGTTCGATCGAACATGCAAAGATAACGACAATATCACTCATTACTGCCAACTGAAATAAACGCGCGAATTCGAATCTGCATGTAACAGTGGTTCGTCATCGAGTCACGTGATACCAGATTTGTTTTAAATGAACTGAGTTCCATAACTTTCCCACTCAGTGTCAACTTAAGTTTGGTCATTTTTAAGTCATATAATTGATAATGGAATTATACAATAAATAGGGTAAAAGAGGGTAAGAGTTTAACGAGTGAAACCGAGAATTCAAACTATAGCCTATTCCAACATAAAATCTCTATTGCAAGTTTCTTTATCATTTTGAGAGACTAGAATGGCTTTTACATCTAGAAGATATATGGATCGTTTAAACTTTCCACTTTTCATTTTAACCGTAAAATATTTTAAAGTATATAAAGTAAAATTTCCATAACTTCTTCTAGGACCTGGATCTTACACCTAAAAGTAGTTTACGGACGTTTGAAATAATTAAAAATTAATTTTAAACGCTGAAAATATCTAAAATAGAGATAATTACTTCTTCTAAAACCTTAACACGTCAAAAGTGCCTTTATATCTCATCTTAATTGTTTAAGAATATTTCAAATCCATTCAGTCTCTGAGGACCCTAGGAAATAATTAGATTGTCCTAAATGGTCTCAAGTACAATCTAGGAGTGTTTATTTGTTCACCAGATCCACAGAAAAAATCAAAGCTTTCCTAAAGAATCTCAGATATGTTCTAGAAGTTTTCTCATTATTATTTCAAATATTGGAAAGTATAAACCATGCTGAAAAAACCCTAAACGTTCCTTTATGATTTTGGAACGCCAGAAAGGGTTTAAAATGGAATTAATGAAAATTTCAAACGTTTTAATTTACTTTTGGGATCGGAAGTCCATGTGCTTCTCCATATGACACATCGACAGATGCTCTGCTGAATAAGATTTCCATTTTATTTCCATTTTATTAAATTTCGATACATTATTGAAAATAGCGAACAGTGATGAAATATTAAGTGCCATTTCAAAAATTGTTAATGAGTGCAAGTGTTGTAAAATAATGAATTAGGTTCATCAGGTGATTATTGTACCGATTAATAATAATATGTACATCATGCACATATTATAATTAACAGATTAACTAATATCGAAATGTTTTTCTTCGATAAAAAAATGTGATACAATTTCTAATACATTAAGTAGTGCCATGGTAACAATATATATTTTACATATTCGCCTATTTCCTCTCAAATAACCTGAAATGTGTTAGCAGTAAAACACTTGTCATTAGTTCTCATTAGTTGTTTCTGCTTTTCTTTGCAAATATTTCTTCCACACTACCGCTCAGATAAGCGGTTAATATTTGTCACATTGATGAAACAGATAAGATAACGTTTTAATAAAAGCGTAACATTCTAATCACTTTTGGAGTATTGCCTATTTCATTCCTTGACGAATCGAAAATTTTAAAAATGCCGACACTCCGCTTAGAAACAAACATCCCCCAGAGCAAACTTCCCAAGGATTTAAGCTCCAAACTATCTGAGGTTGTCAGTAAATCCTTAGGCAAACCGGCGAACGTAAGTAGAAATTATTTAATCGAATTAAGGATTTAATAATTACTATTGCAAATTTAGTACGTAGTTGTGATGGTAACAGGCGACGTCGATATTGTATGGGGTGGTACTGTAGAACCTGCAGCCATCGTTTCTTTAATTAGTATTGGAGCATTGGGTGCTGAAGAGAATAAAAAACATTCCAAGGCAATCCTCGATGTTATTTCTCAATCCATCGGAATCGCATCTGACAGGTAAAAATACACATTTTTACCTACTAAGTGCTAAAGTGTTGTCATAAATTTATATAAAAACTTGTATACGTGAAAGCTACAATATTAAAGCAGTTTTATGTTTTCCAGATTGTACATAAATTTCATTGATGCTGCCCCAGAGACTATAGGGTACAAAGGTACGACCTTCGCAGAACTTCTTAAGAAATGAATTGTTAATTACTTCAAAAAAAAAATTAATTTACACAGTTTCATTGTTGTTTTATTACTTTCAACCTACACCTTACAATTTCGTCTTACGGTACCAGTATCTCGTTTAGGTACGGGTTTATATTTACTATTGCTGTTTAATTGTTTATCGCCTTTTATGGAATCAAATCAGCAGCAAAATAACGTTAGGTAATTCTCTAATGAAGAGTAGAGTAAGCCTTATCTGCCATTCTGCCACTTAAAAAACATTCAGATAACTCACGAACTTTGAACTGTAGTGACGCAACGAATTATTTATAACGTTTAAAACATTACAGTGCATAACAATCTCTAGTAAGAACCAACTTCGATTGCCTTTCTTGTAATTGTTCTAAAAATGCCGGTTGTACACTTAGAAACAAGTCTCCCATCGAGCAAAATACCTAACGATTTTGCCGCCAAACTGACCCAAGTTGTCGCTGATACCTTAAAAAAACCAACTAGCGTAAGTAACGTATTATATCTGTAAATCATACGAATGTCTTATTTGTCCACATTTAGAGCGTAGTTGTAACCATAATAAGTGGTGTGGATATTTCATGGGGAGGCGTAAGGGAACCTATAGTCAGCATTGTTATAAAGAGTATTGGAAATGTGAGTGGCGAGGAAAATAAAAAGCATTCTAAGGTGATCTTTGATGTGGTAACCCAATCACTTGGTGTTGCATATGATAGGTAAGAGCATTTTTTTTTCAAAAAGGATGTGTCGGTTATTATTATAAGTGCTTTTGATATTATCGTATTTTCCAGGTCGCACATACATTTCATTGACATCTCCCCCGAAGTCATTGGATACAAAGGAACGACCTACGCAGAAGTTCTCGGAAAATAAATCGATTAAACGATATCACTCTGATAATATTAATACGTTCATACATATATTTTCATTCATTAATGCAAATCAAGATTTTCTGGTTCATGGTATTTTTAACAGACTGAGATGTATTGAATTATAAACATAATCTGCTCTTGTAATTTCTTTTAGTAAGTAGTAAAAGTTCTAGATTTCAATTGGGCTCAATTAACCTTGAAATTATCTTTGTTCGTGATCCTTTGATATCTGCCAAACACGATTTAATCGAAACAAGCTTTTTCGTTTAATTCAGCCGGTATTAACCCAGATAATTTTTTTTGTATTTGTATAACGATACCAACTGATTAGAAATTTAAGTATAATTATAATGCTCATACCAAAATACCGTCAGTTATCAACTTTTCAAAAATGCCGACTATCCGACTATTCACAAATGTGCCCAAAAGTAAGATACCCAAAGAGTTTACTCTTAAGTTGGCTAAAATCGCTGCAGATATTTTAGATAAGCCCTTAACAGTAAGAACATTCGACGTATTTTAATTTTTGTTACAAACATATGTCTATATCAATTACTAGAATATCGTTGCTGTTGTAACAAGTGGAGGCGACGTCCTTTGGGGAGGTACCAACGAACCTGCAGGTGTCATTACCTTATTAAAGGTTGGAAGTTTGGATGCCGAAGCGAATAAGAAATATTCCAAAGTTATTTTGGAATTTGTGACTCAGTCTATTGGGATACCAGATGACAGGTGAAATATTACAATTAAAACAAAAAATTAATTAACCTTAAGACTATTACACTTATCAGTATATTTACAATTTCACTTTACGGTCGATTGCTGTATAATTCTGGTTATAAACTCCTAAAATGTAACCCAGGAAGTACATTTTTATTCGTTTCCCCTTAATTAATCACTAAAGCCAAAAAGCACCCCCGTAACGACCTTCCTGTAATGATTTTATGCTTTCCAGATTATACATAAATTTCGTTGATGTCGCCCCCGAGGCTATTGGATACAAAGGAACGACTTTCGCCGAAATTCTTGGCAAATAAATTGATTGCTGTAATTAAATTTTAATCACGCACATTTTCAGAATGAATATCACCGTTAGAACGTTCTAAGTCGTAGTGTAGAATATTATAGTTAACTGGAAGAGAAAGTGATAATTTCAAGGGTTTATTTGTCATGTCAACAACTGCTACAAATGAGCAATTTTGGAGATGATTGGGTATTATGTACTCTATTAATATATTGTATGCCCTTAGGAGTGTGCTGACATTAATTTTGAAGTACAATACATCCAATTTATATGTGGTATTACCATGCTAATAAAACTTTTGAAAAACTACAACTTTTTATATATGCTCCCATTGGATTATCCATTATTTTATATCATTTTATGAAGTACCATTATAGTTATCATTACCATTATTAGTGTCATTATATTTTAAAATATTGTAAGCAAGAGCTAAAAAAGAAGCAATATTTTACGCTTTCATTTGTTGAAAGTGTTTGGGGCAGCACCTAATGTAGTATAGATTGTCCTTATTTTTTTTCAGACTTGCAGAATACCACCATACCTTGTTTGACTTCCTAGTTAGAATCCAGATGTATACATCTTCAGGTATGCAAGATGCAAACATATTCAGATATATCTGAACCGTATCGTATCCTAAAATTGAAGTTTATTAGACAAATACTTCACTAAAAGATTAAAACTTGAATAACCGCCCATTGATTGTTACGTTGCGGAGTCGGGCGCTTTCCAAAGATATAACTTCTATTCAAAGAAAGCCATCAATTACTATACATTTGAATCAATTTGTGTACAAATAAACTAACCGGTTGCTTATTTTTACTGATTAAAATTCGATATCGCACAAATAGAATACACCTTTTTCCAATAGCTGTTCCATGGTTATCAGTCGATATATCTTTAAGTCTCTGTCCCGTAATTGACAAATGGAACCAAAAATGTCGCCATGTTTTAGCTAATTTATATAGTTTCTTCTTTCATATTTATGTTTGAAAGTTGTCATCGGAGGGGCCTGAGGGATGCTCCGGGTATATCGAGGTTTGCATGAAGGTACATCTTTCAAGTTCTATCGCGAGACTCTCTCCCGCGGCGTTCCCCGATCGCCGCAGTGGACCCAAACATAAATAATTGACAAATAATTTTTTTGTCGAGTTTCCAATAATTAAATTCTGCAGAATTGCGCTTTTCGTTCGGACCGTCCCAAGTTATCGGTCTGTCGAAATATACTGTCTTTGCGTTGTTGACCTCATTTAAGTTCATAGCAGCAAAATGAAATATTTTATTGGTTTGCAGAATGACGACAGAGGTGATGGCTAATGGAACCAAGGAGAAATGGGACCCAGGTGAGCACGGAGAGTCTGCAGGATTTTCGTTTTGTTTCGTTCAGTTTTTAGTTTAGTAGTTTTGTTCTTAACCTGAATTTTAATTTGGTATTCCCCAGGGTTCTATTAATAGAATTAGTGTGTGTAGTAGACTTTTAGTTTGATGCATAGGCTTTTATTTCTAGAGGCTGACATGTTTATCAGGCTTAGGCTATGGTCTCCCATAAACGCTGTAGGTTGCGTATGACAGTACGCTGCACACCGTGTCTGTATGTTATGTTGGCAATATGTACATGTGGTCTCCATTGTTGGTCGTACACGATGTCCAGACATCACTTGCAATGTCTAGACGACATGGCCTCTATTAAAGTTTGATATTGTAAAAGAATATTGACAATTTAAATATATACATAGCATAAATATAGGCTGCAAAAAATCCAAAACTGGCAGTCGTTTTACTTTTAAATTCAAAAAGTATAAAATAGTAAAAAAATCAAAGAACTAAAGTGGCTACAAATGGAGAATCTGTATCACTTATCACTGTTAGAATACCAGATTTAATTTTAGAAGGGACATCCATGAACTGAATATAAGACATCTCTGAGCATTGTAGCGTCAGACATTCAACCCTTCGCCCTAAATTTTACCAAGGAAAATGACGTGTTGTTGATTGGATTGGTAAAAAACAATAGATTGATTTATGATGCTAGTTTTACACATTAGTGATCTGTACCATTGACCCACAAAGTATTTGACATACTTGTCATTATTTTGAAAGTGATTTAGTAATAATTTTAAACAACCTTTTGTATTCATCTCATAAATATTTTTGTGTTCATCTCAATTTTGAAAGTGACATTCTTAATAAAAAATTGTCATTCTCTTCCTGTTTGAATAATAATGTCACATTGTTTCGTTTCCCATGCTAAACTGAATAAAGTAATCTCGTTTTAATAGGATTGTTTGAGGTTCCAAGCAACATTTTTACAGTGACCACGTAAAATCGTCAAATGCTGTGAGAGACATTTCAACGCTGTGCGTGGCGTCAGTGGATGTCAGACGTTGCATATTGTGCTTGGCGTAAAAATAGGAGATCATAGGCTAAGACTGTAGAACGAAGAATGAACAAATTACTGATAATGCTTATGGACTCTTTTCTTTCTGTTTATACTAAATGGACTCAATTCTCATGGTCTCTATTTAAGAGCCATGTTGGATTTGACAACTATGTCTTATTTTCAGTTATGATCCTATCTCAATGGTCCAGTAATTTATAAGATGATAATTATCTTCTGCAAGCAATTCTCAATATTTTCAATATTTGACATTGTCACATTTGACTTCCCCCTATAAAGTCCCAGTTTCTTTCTACCCTTTTATTCATACTTTCAGCATAAATATTTAATATAATCGTATTCTCATTAAGTTAAATATGCCCAAGTATATCTTATAAAATATCCTTGTGAATATTGGAAGCGTTTATTTTACTGTCTGTTATTTCAAATGTTTTAAACGTCTTGAAGAGTTGACTTAAATTTAGCTATATTTAGAATATGTTTCAGCAAGCAGAAAACATGTTCCAGTAATGTTTCTAGTTATCCATTTATGTACTGACTGTATGGGCTACTTACTCTAGCAAGCAGAAAGTATGTTGCAAACATTTATTTCTAGTCTGCTATGTACGTTCCGATAAAAATGTCAGTAATAATAACAGAAGAAAAAATGTGTGATTGGCTAGAAATATCATGATTGTTTCATTATTTTCTACTTGCTAAAACAGACAATTATAACAGCAGAGGGGAATATGTGTGATTGACTAGAAATAATGTTTATTGCATGATTTCTGGCTTGTCCGAACCAACCTGATGATATAGAATAGAAATGTTTATTATTGTATATAACTTGCTAGCAACTATCACTGTTATAAATGATCCGATTGGTGAATTTTGACCATGAATAATATAGAAAATAATAACAAGCTCCACATTATAAAAGATTCGGTTTTTTTTTCGTCATAAGTTATGTCACAAATGTTCACATATATTCCCCTACAAGTTTTTATTCTTACACATTTTCATGCGTCTTTCACTGATTTTCTCACTCTTCTTTTTGAACTTATAACCGCTACCAAACGCGGAGTGGCACCACAGTCGCCCGTGACAGCAACATCGCTCGGCATAAAAAATGTGAACATTCTCTTGCCTTTGGCCTATACAGCTTGATTAGATAAGAATTGATTGGATACCATCCATCGTTTTTATCTGGACTCCATAATGGTCTTATTTAAATTTTATTTCGAATTTCAAACATTTTTATTCTTTTGGGTTTAATTAGCATGCCTTAACTAATCCATTTCGCTGTTTCAAGATCTCAAATAACTAGTTTTGTTAATATTTATTTTTGTTATATTTTCGTTAATTTGAATAAACAGTAGTCTTTTAATTGATTTTTGTTTTATTTTTGTTTTGTGATCTTAACCATTGGTTGCCCTATTACGCATGCCTTAATTTATATACAATATTATGCTCACTTACAATACAGTAATTGTTATACCATATCCCAAGGCATTCTTTATTTGCCCACGGAAAATTTCTTTCATTATAGTAATTATCGACACTCCAGATATATAAAGGTATAAAAATTTGTAATTGCATTCATTGCAAAGAATTCTATTCTATGCAGCTTTGAAGTTTGGATACTTCCTTAAACAGTTTAGGTGTTTATATATTTTCCATGTAAATAATTTGTCAATGTATGAGGTCTATCAAAAAATCAATAAATTTAAAAAAAAAACAAGGATACCGTTACACTACAATAAATGAATTAAATTGGCTTATAGAAAGTGTTAAGAGAATGTAAGTTTAAACATGAATTCCTTTGAAAATAAAGATTGTGATATGATGAAAATTTAATAGCCGTTAAGGGTGGTAAACCTGCATCAAGTTTCTTCCAGCAAGCAGAAAACCGATATTTTTAGTTTCCTATTTATAAAATATAATGGGTGATTGATTATCAGAAATAACGTGATTTTCTGCTTGGCGGAATAAACCCATCATTAGTTTCCTCACATATTGGTATGAAGTACATTCAATAAACATGTCTTAAAACGAAAGATCGAATTATATTCATTAATCACTCCCATTCTTTCATCTTCAAGATGGCTTAACCGTTTTCTTCCAGCCTTATCCAAACTTCTCTCGTCATTACACCAAGCCAGCAACCTGCCATCCACAGACGAAGAATTGGGTTTTCTGAGCGGTCTGCTTCAATCAAAAGAACTACATGCCTTAGTGAATGTCCACAATAAGATAATCAGCAATGGAGCAAGTGATAAGTTTTTCCCGCTACTTTCCACATCCATGGATATTCTAACGGACGTTCTCGAGGAAATGGTTCAAATACCATTTATGTCGGAGGAGTGCAGGGAGCTATTCTATCTGCTGCAGAAACCCCACATTCAGGTAGCAATGCAGAGGTTGTTAAGTAGATTATTAATAAGTTTTAAAAATGTATTTGTGTGGCAGAGTTTGTTAAACAGGTTAATGGGAGAGTTTCAAGATGAATTCATGTAATTAGTTCGCTAATTTTGTTTTTATTGCATTATAGGGGGTGTTGTATTCACACGACTCTGTGGCACAGAAAGATTATTACCCGCATTTACCTGAACTTCCTCATGAACCTGATATTGAAGATGAAGAGACAATCAAGATTGTGCAACTGGTTAAGAGTAATGAGCCTTTGGTAAGCATTTTTGGAAATCGAGTTGTAATTCCGAGAGCAAGTGAACAAGTGAAAAATTTTGAACAGAAGTAATTTTATACCTATCTGGCTTTCGTGGTTAACTAAACAATTTACTCCAGTTTGCAGTCATGCTCCAAAACACCAAAAAAATGGCAAATAATGCTATAACTTTTTTGTTTTAAACCGTTTTGTAGAGAAATCTTATCTAGAAGTAACTACCCCCAGTCTTCTAGGCTGTTTATTATTTACAATTATATTACAAAAAAAAATTGTTTTCAAGCTCTAATTGGAACTATCTCGTAAAATAAGTTGTAGTCGTTGAAAACCTTTCAAGAAAATTGAATTCAGAATGATATAATGAGCAGTACTGTGAACATCAATCAATTGCGATTGTAAGTAAATTTATGTTTCAAAGGAATTTGAAATACTGGCGGTAGCACATAGATTTCTTTGACAAGTGACAACCAAAAATTTCAGTAACAAAAAACGATGGCACAACCAGTCTTATTTCGTGTACTACACGCTTCTCAAAACAAAAGCATTAAAATTCAATCTTCAAAAGTTATACAGCTTTTAAAAAGGCTTTATAACATTTCTGTAGCAGGCCGTAAATAAAGTAATTACGAATTTTTATTCAATTTAATGTTTGAAATTCAATTTTCAATTTCGTGTTAACGAATTTCATTATATTATCGTTACAGAAAGTTTTATGTAATCATGGCCTACTAGTTAAATACTAAAATTGGAAATTTGTGCGAAATATATAATAAAACTTTTAATCATTTTTAAATTTAGAACTAACGGCAATTATAAAAATTGGCAAGACACGAGAGATATATATTATGTCTTATACGCCTTCGAATTAACTATGGTTACATTGTATACGCCTCCAAATTCGAAGGCGCATCTGTAAAACCGGAGGCCATTGCGCCTTGCCACGTATATAGATTTTATATTAAGAATCACATCATATGGCGCCGTTTCTAAAGCCATTTACTAGTACATGCATATGCAATTATATAAATAAGTTCACCAAAATTCCACTATAAGGCGCCACCATTTTATACAGATATAGAGTGTGCTACATATAAATTGCTTTTATGGGTCCAAATATATCGACTGTTCGGACTCCTACGTTTGGCATCATTGCAGGAGGCGAATTATGTAGTTGCACATTATTTTGTTTTTAAATATGTTTTCTGCTATGAATTTATACCATATTCGTATTTTGTGTACCTTTGAAACAGATTCAGTGTGTTTGACTGCCTGTAATAATCTTTCCAATCAAAATCAAATTTGCCTTTTTAAAAAATAACTTAATAAATAAGCTAGTTAGAGCCATGATAGTATTACTCACATTTAATTAAAAATTTAGGATTAAATGACAAGGACCTTGAAGGACTGATACTCCTGACCTTTGACATTGATTAGGCCTGTTTCTATTGATTTATGTCATCTTTTAAACATTTCTTACTAGTGATTTTCTATTAGTCTTGTTTTTTTTTTCAAATTGTTGACATTTGATGCAAACAATTTAAATGATTGATGAGATTGAAAAATTGTGGAGATCGGGTGTCCAAATTTTGAAACTTCTATTTTAAATAGAATTTATGACAGTCATTTATTGCGCGATTTATAAACTTACCTTCCAGTCCATTGCAATTTGCGTAGAAGGGTGCATCAGAATCCTTAATAATTGATAGTGTAATACCATTTGGTAGAGAAGACTTCTTCTGTAACCGCCTAACAAACTATTGACTTTCCCTCGGATATCAAAAGTTCACCTCATCCTGTAGTAGCCCATCAGGGTTGAGAAGAGTGCTACTTGTTACCTTACCTCTACCGTAACCTCCATAACAATGAACACCAGTGTGCATCATCCTCCTGTATCAACTTTCTAGTAATTTAGAGGCGAAAAATGGAGATATGTACATTGGACGATTCTTACAATAGTCATTATTAATTAGTTTATAATTTTTTGTTATTCTTGTTTTCATGCAATTGCTGCATGTAATATATGTAGGTCATATAATATACATCTTGCTCATTTCAAGTATTAAAACTTCAATGTGGAACTAAATTTATTAATTTCATTTTTACTGGAATGTTATTATGGAGTAATTATTATTTACATATTTATTTTCTTTCTCTATCCATTTCTATCTCTATCCATTATTGATATCCATGATAGGTTTTTAGCTACTATGAAATCGAAAAGAATCACATACAATCTCTGTCTATTAGTCACGATAGATTGGTATAGGTTCTCAGTTGCAATAAAATCGAATACGTTACATACTATTTCTGCCTCTTGTTCACTACAGAATCATATCGATTTCGAATAGAAAACGATTTTAAGTCTATCTGGACAGATTAAGTAATCTAATAGACCTGTCACAGTGACATGAAAAACGATAAAATTTGTATCGGTTTCTATTTGTTTCTATCCGGTATCCAAAAAAAATTCTCTGTTTGGGGAGCATTTTACTATTTTCCGGCGTTTCTACAGCACTTTCAAAGTTTCCAAAAATGGCATTTTTTTGTAACTACCTCTAAAAAAATTATAGTGAAAAAAAATACAGTTAGGGAAAACAGAATTCATACACCATTCTTTTATAAGATAGAATAGTTTGAATGGGTGCCCAGTAACACATGTGGCACTGTAAACTACATTTATGTATTTTCAAATCAAGTTTGTAAGTTTATTAGATGAAGCAATAAGTTTGTACAGAAAGTAATGTTTGGTGGAGACAAAAGGATAGTAGTACATTCATGTAGAACCGGAATACTACATTTTTAAAATAAATTTAGTAAAACATAATTGAAGAAAAAGGACGATAGTTAAAATAGAAAAATATGTACAAAATGAAACAATTTGCCATCAAATTTCAAAATTTTAATCGAAGGGGTGAGTTAAATCTTCTGAGTTTCATTACATTTCTATAAATTCAGGTAACCCTCAAGTACTTTTGCGTCGGGCGTTCAGTGTACTTTTTCTTTCAATAGTCAGTTGACTACTTCAGACTAGTCAGTTGAATACTTAATCAAATTGGGTAGATCAACAAGTTTCACCACGTTATTGTCTCAAAACCTGAGGTATTATTGGCGGTGTGTTACTAGTATTAAAAATATGATTTTAATTTTGGTTCCTAAATAATGATTACAGTAGTTGGAGACCTTTAATCAAAAGTGTTTGAATAGAGATAATTTTAAAAAGTGATAGCCAACAACATATCTTTTGTAGAAATTTTCCATCTCAATTTTCAAAATCACAATTTTTCTTAATACAATTGTTAATAATAAATCTTGCCCAAGTTTTGACACTGCATGTAGTCACATTTATGTTAAAATTTCTTTTCTGAAGGTTTTAACAAAAAAGTTACCCCTTTATTTTCCATTTTCAAACCTACATCACGTGGGTCATTACAGTTACGTTCTCTATTGTTTCAGCTGCTCGCTCATCTTTGAGGTTATAAAATAGCAGTAATAGAGAATGTAGCATTGTGCTTTCCCTTCATAGCTTAATTCAGTATTATACCCTAATTTAATAACTTTACTGCTTGGAGTTCTAAGTGAAATTTTTATGTTTCTTTTTTGCCAAGTCTGGGGCACAAAGTGCTGAACCGATAGTTGTAAGTATCCAACTCCACATTAAGCGTACAACCCCCTTTCTACTCTACAATTAGCACTTGCACCGTAATCTTAGGTTTTCCTCTTCCACCTATTTCACCTTGCTATTACGGGTAGGTTTTCACTAATCACTCGTCTTCGTTCATAGGGGGCTACAATCAAGACGGACGAGAAAAGCGGCAAGATAGTCATAGCTAGAGTGATGCATGGGGGTGCAGCGGACAGATCAGGGTTGATACACGTAGGGGATGAGGTCGTCGAAGTCAATAATATCAGCGTTGAGGGGAAGACACCAAACGATGTTCTAAAAATATTAGTAAGTGATTAGGAATGCGTTCATTAGAAAATATTGTTATTTAATGTTAGATGTACAAGTCGCTTGAACTTGTAAATCTGTGCGTGATACCTCGATCTGTTGTGCATGTTCAGTACTGGAATCAGATCAGTCAATCAGTTTGAGTTTATTCCAGCAATGAGATACGTATGTAGTTGATCTTTGGCTAAAAATGAAGAAGAAATTTTGAATTGAGGTAAACTTTTGCATACAGTTCATTCAAAGCAAATCCGGACTTGACACGGTGACGTCGTGTATGTACCTACTGTAGCGGGGCGAAAGCAAACCAATTATATGTAGATTTAATTTCTCGCGTTTATTTCAATTCACAATAGTGTTTTTTTTACATTACAGTGTGTGATTTTAAACAGTTTGTGATTACAGTTTGTGATTAGTTTGCATTAAACACAATCATAGGTACTGTTCAATGAATATATGAATATATGTGTATTTAACGTGCCAAAAAAGTAAGGGGGGAGAGAAAGCAAATTACCTTTTGAAAACCTCGACAACATTGTTAGCCTCTCCATAAATGCTATCAGATTTGTTTTGAACGATCTGCAGATATAAAATGATTCATTTTAATGTTATTTGATAAATTGATAAGAAAACAAACTACAGCTACATTCGTAACTCAGCAAAATACTGTTGGGTTATAATGACTTTCATTACCTTTGAGAGTTATTTTATACCATTACCTATCAGAACAGTTTGTTTTCTATCAGTAAACATGTATGAAAATGGAAAAAGTTCCCTCTGCACCGGTGGAAAAGATAAAAATATTTTAGCCTGCGTACAACGCTTTGTTATATATTGCCTGTGAACATTGTTACAAGAACTTTTAAAATGTAATTAAAACTAAAACTTACTAACTTAGAACTAAAAATTATGTGCTATTAGGAGTTCTGAACGTAATATAGGCACCTAGTTACTAGAAAGATATCACAATAACTATAATTAATATAATTCGGAGTGATATATTTTAGAAACCGTAAAAAATAAATTATCACCATCCTATTTTAATTCACTATTAAGGTTTTGTGGCCACCTCGATTAACTTTTGCATATTTTTTTTATTTATCTATTTAAATCAGTATAAGCGATATAAATAGGGGATTTGATAAATGGGATATAAGACCAATTTGAATAGAAAGCAGATCCCATAGGACAGGTAAGAACAAAATTTCCAAGGGCCCACTACCCACTTCAACAGATTTCAGGAAATCAATGTACTTTAACTTTGTGTTTTTGCCACCCTTTAGTTATAATTATTGTCAAGGAGCTAAGTGAAACTTATACACGAATAAAATAAGATTCTGAAGGACATGACAAAGTTACAAATCTAAAATACCCTTTTATAAAAGGAGTTCTACTGTACACTTAAAAAGGGTTTCTTATATAATATTTTTGCAGCAAAACTCCGAAGGTACCATTACCTTCAAACTAGTGCCTGCAGATGGAAAATTAAGCATTAGAGAAAGCAAAGTAAGAGTGAGAGCTCATTTCGATTATGACGCCGCCAATGATCCATACATTCCTTGCAAAGAAGCAGGATTGGATTTCCATAAAGGAGATGTGTTACATATTGTATCTCAAGATGACGCTTACTGGTAAGATTTATTTGAATAACTATTTGCCACTTTTTTTTTAAATTTATTTAGAGGGATTTTCCTACTTCACTGTTCATTATGGGATGAAAACATACAATTACTAAAATGTGCAATATTAAAGAACATGCATCCCATATGGTTTATCCAACCTGTTATTTACAAAAGAAGACGGGTTTTACATACCTTTCGATTTTCACTATAAGTGCCTCGAACCCTAACCTCATAACTATAACAACTTTTTATGCAGACATAGAAGAGCAATAGGCTTTACTCGCACCTCTTAATATTATTTCTTCTTGATGTGGTTTCATTTCCTTATCTTCTATCTTTTCTAACATAAAACACAAAACACCTCTTGAATATTTATACAACTTCATATACAAAGTAAATTGTATCAATTGTAATAACATTTCTTCACTTCGATGTACGTCTTAAAAAAGATTAAGGCAACATCAGCTTGCCATCAGTAGTAATAATATCTTATATTCTAGTGTAGTTGAACTTTCTAACAAGTTACCTGTTTGATATTAGTTATACAAATTTTTATAGAATGAAATTATTTGGTTTCAACAATTATTTCTGTAATGAGTTCATATCAAAGTAACCCCATGGTAATATATTGTAACCGTATCCAGCCAGCCGTCATCAACAACGAATTCGCCTTACTACATGTGACACTTTATCTGTTTCCATCAACTTTTCGGCAGCGATACATGCTGCCTTGTCAGCAAATACCTAAAATTAGAAAACTATTATTACAAAAATTAGCCCAATTTTATCAAATTTGATATTAGTCTTATGCAGTTGTAGTAATGTAAAGTTAGTTCCTAAATGAGTATTACCAAAAATGCCTTTCCATGACCATAGCAGCAAAACAGTCCGACATCCAACAGGATGGACATTAGTAAGAAACCACATACAACACCACATATGCACCAAATATCATCTATAGAACATAAATACAACAGAAACCAAAATAAAAACCAGACAGCATAGAAGATTCGTCACACTTTATAAACTGTAAAATTTCTTACAATAATGAATTCAACAAAAACAAAATAAACAAGAACGTAATACTCACACAAATAAATAAGACAGTTATTAATTTATCATTGAAGCAACCAAGAAACAAAACAGCTGTCCAAAGGATTGAATTTTGTAATAACAACAAATCAAATTTCCAAATTAGACATAATTTCTGCAGTTGAAGAAACGGCACACAATTACAACAACAAAATCCATGAACTCGTTAATACTGACAATTACATACAAATAGACAAAGATCCAACTGAAAAAATTGAAAACGGAGTCACAAAGACGATTAAACAAATACAAAGAAAATCTTCCAATTACAGAAAAAACTCGCTAACACCTCACTATAGTAAACCACCACATTTTTATGGTTTACCAAAAATACACAAAGCAAATATTCCTTTGACACCAATCGTAACTTCAATAGGATCACCATATTAAAACCTAGCACGATTAATTTTAAATATCATAAATTCCCTCTCTGGCAACACCCAGAATTAGATTATTAGTATATTATTGGTATTATTATAATATTAATTTTAATATTAGTATATATTACTAGTACATATATATATATATATATATATATATATATATATATATATATATATATATATATATATATATATACTAATATAAAAACTTCATGAATGAACAACTTTAAATACCATTGCAATAATAGAATTTTTAGGCTTATGTTTAATTACAGCATATTTTCAACTAGATAACTCTTTTTACCTACAAAAATTTGGATCACCATTGTTACCAATTATGAGTACATCTTTATGGAAAGGAGCAGCCGTGGCTGTGTGGCGAGAATCGAAAACTTTGAGTCAGACTGTCACGGTCATTGTGAGTTCGAGTTCCACTGAATACCATGGGTGTTGTATATGTCCGTGATGACCGTGGTTTGGAGCCCACGTTAAACTATAGGTACCGTCCAGTTGGCCCTGGCAGCAAAAAGAGATGTTAACTCTAACAACAACAATCTGTATAGTGAACATGGAAATGAATCACATATATACATACCCACAACAATCAAAAGTATGGTGGAGATATGTCGACGATATATTTGTTGCATGGCCATATGGTACTGAAACTTTAAATAAATTTTTAGTTCACCTTAATTCAAAAGAACCAATAATAAAATTTACCATAGAAATGGAACAATATTACAAGTTACCTTCTCTGGATGTATTAATAAAAACAAGTAATAATGTCACTTTTAATACCAGCATATATAGGAAAATACCATACAAATAAATATCTAAATTATGAATCTAATCATCATGTGTTAATTAAAAAAGGAGATGTTAAAATTTTATATGATCTAGTCGAAAATATCTCCTCATGTAAACATTCTTTGTTTGCTAAATTTTAGTGTTAAAGCGTGTATTTAGCTGCAATAAAATACGTGAAATTATGGTAATTTTCAAAACATCCTCTACAGGTTTAGTCAACCTTTTTCTGTTATTCCCACTCGCTCTGTATGTCTGTTGTAGTAGGATTTTGTAATGCCCCATATTAATTCAATTGGATTGAATAAACAATGGTATGGAGGAATAGGCAAAACTTTATGTCCATATTGTTTTGCCATGTGGTTCACTAAATATTTTTTGGTGGTCTATGCCTAAATGGTAAATGTAATATATTGCCTCATTCAGTCATATTGATATGGCAATTACTATACATTTAGAAATCACAAAACTAAAATATTCTATTATGGTGAAAAATTTCTCAATTTCAATCAATTTTCAAGTCAATTTCTCTTTAAAACATTTAAACTACAGTAACTTTGTACTCTGTTGAACCACTACTACCACCATTAAACTGCTCCTCCATTCTGTCAAAACAGTTTTTGAATGTTCTGAAGAAAAAGTTATTCGTCAGAGTTTTAGCTAATCCAAAGCTCTGACATTAATACCCTGTATAATGTACTGAGTATTGTACATGTATTGCTGTATTATATACTTACAATTAAGTTAATTATCAAAATTAGATTAATTTCTCGTTTTCTTTGAGGTTTCTTTTAATTTATGTACCTACTTTAATCATAATGGTTCATATTTTTAGGTGGCAAGCTAGAAGAGAGGGCGATCGGAACATGAGGGCTGGACTAATACCGAGTAGAGCTCTTCAGGAGAGGCGCATTATATATGAAAGGTCGCAGGTCTCCAAAAATGGTGATGAGGGTGTGTAGAAAAGAACTTATTGATCACCGAGATGTTCTTTTGCTTAGCTTTTGCACTGCTTATTAGTCTCATTCCTACATTTTCTACCATTTTCCTACAGAATCAATATTGACCAATACCAGCAATAGAAAAAATTGAAATTTTGTTCAGATTCATTAAATGCTCTGCTAGTTTTGAACTTTTCTTCAAAAGCTTATATGAAATTTGGCTGTATGAGTTTATTTTGTTTGAGTGGATATTATTTGCATACTGCACACTTTTCGCCAAATTTTAAATTTATCCTATTGGACTCGGCTCCTTTGTGTAATGTTTTGAATCACTTCTTATAAATCATTATTGGTATCTAATGAATGATTTAGTAATAAGTTCAATGAACCTGACGTGTTTATTTTATGTCTTGTAAATCATTTCGGTGTGATCAAGTCTGTAAATCCTAAAATGGTAGAAAATCAATCGTTCAGCAAGCACATCACCATCATAATACACATTCGTTCGTCTTCCCACCGACTTATCAGTTCATTCCCATTACTAACGACTCATTTTGGTGGCCGTAGGGCTTTGCTCTGTTTCAGCTTTGCCTGTTCTAACCTGCAGTCAGTTCCCGAAATCCCCCCGTTGCGCGTCTAAACCTAAAACTAAAAAGATCATATATGATACAGCTGAAAACGACGACTTTGACCGGGAACAGATCGCGACCTACGAGGAGGTCGCGAAGCTCTACCCGAGGCCCGGGATCTACAGGCCAATAGTGCTCATCGGAGCACCTGGAATTGGGAGGAACGAGCTCAAGAGGAGGTTGATTGACACTGATCCGAATAAATATAAGACGCCGACTCCTTGTAAGTTGCAGTGATACATCTCAGTAAACTCGGGCTAAAAATTAGAATAGGTGGCCGTTGTTGAGAAAACACTTATTTTTAAATAAGTATATACATATATGTGTATCTCCCTTTTTCAGATACCTCGAGGCCGATGAAACCGGGTGAAGAGAATGGCAAGGAGTACTATTTTATCACCAGGGAACAGATGGAGGAGGACATCGAAGCTGGGAAGTTCATAGAGTTCGGAGAGTATAAGGGTAACCTGTATGGTACTTCAGCAGAGAGCGTCAAAAAAATCGTCAGCACGGGCAAAGTGTGCATACTAAATCCTCATTATCAGGCGCTTAAAATGTTGAGGACACCACAGCTGAGACCTTATATCATTTACATCAAGCCGCCAAGCCTGGAAGTGCTGAAGGAGACTAGGAACGCTTATCACGCGAGGTCTACATTCGATGTGAATAACTCTCGGGGGTTTACGGTGAGTAAAAATGTATATTCGTGTAGAAATTGCGATGTGGAAGTATTTGAATAGCTGAATGA
The DNA here is from genome assembly GCA_963576515.1 of Cryptocephalus primarius. Classification (NCBI taxonomy): domain Eukaryota; kingdom Metazoa; phylum Arthropoda; class Insecta; order Coleoptera; family Chrysomelidae; genus Cryptocephalus; species Cryptocephalus primarius. The sequence goes on from OY754941.1 coordinate 4,772,858, forward strand.
ATGAAATCATTAAAGGTATGTTATGAGTGACCTTTCGGTTATTCAGTGCCAGTAATTGCAGACAACTTTGGCTCTTGCTTTGGGTATTTGGACAGATAGGTAGGTAGATCGATAGGTCCTTATTAAAATAGGAACCTCTGATATACATATTGTAAAATACATAACATAAAGCAAATCTGTAAAAACTTAGAATTCTTACCTAGTGACTCTTAGAACTATATTTACATTTGATCAAATCAAAGAAATGCATCAAATCAAGAAATAAAGAAAACATAAAATATATGGTAAAATAATTAACGTACAAGAAAATTTACAAGCTAGAATAAAATTGAATCGATCCTACAAAATGAAGTTAAACTCTGCATTAAATTAAACTAAAAAACTAGGTAAAATGATTATTCTCAATAAGAATGCTGCAAATACTGCTGAGAAGTTAAAAGGTAATTTGGGTAATGTCTGTAATGTGAAAATTAAGACTATAAAAAATCCAATAATTAAAATCAGTGTTATAGTATTGGGAAGAAATTGTGTGTGACATCAGTGACAGAAATTTTTCAACCTTTATCACTAAATGTATTTTGCATTCAAAAATAAGAAAAATAGAAATGATTGCTGATAGAAGTGTCATGAGATATTGATTTTGTGATCAAAAATAATTCAAGGAAAAATTTGTAGGGCGTCAAAGAAGTCTAGCATATGATGACATAAATGTATCTTATGTTTGAAATGCGGTGGTTTCAGTCATAGCTCAAAAAACTGTGAAAATAATCCAGTTTGTGCCTTTTGTGCTGCAAAACACTTAACAAAAGAATGCAAAAAAATAACATGACTTGCTCAAATTATACACACAGAAATAAAAGTATAGATAATAAAGGGTTGGTTACCCTATAATACCAACCATATGAAAAGGTAGTAGCTTAAATATCAGAATTATGCCAAAGTTTAAATTTAAAACTATATAAGTATTATATGTTTAAAAATATATGTATATTTTTTAAAGTACACTTTCTAAGTGGAATATCTAATAAATACTTTGATGATATAGGTCAATATAGATCGAAATAGGTAAATTTTCAGGGTAATTTTAAAACATTGCAATTAAATAGAACTAATATTGATATGCATTTCAATGAACTACTACAAATGATGGAATAAATTTAAATTAGGCTTCAAGTGATCTGAACAAACTCCTTTCAATTGCAGCTAACAAATATGTTATGGCATTGATGGATATCCACTAATTTATAACCATTTCCAACATGCTATATAAATGAAGGAGCAGTTTTGTTTGAGTTGACCCCATATTTACTCTATAGATGTATATCCGCAATGTTAAGGGGGCGACTTTAAAACTGAATGTCCAAATTTGTTTGCCAAATCATTAATAAAATGGCGCTTGTTAAATGTTTGGGTAATACTTCTAAAAGTTACTTTTTTGAATAAATCAGGTGAAGTACATGTCGCTTTACTCAATATAAAATCTTATGTATCGCGATTACTACTGGGTGTATTTGAAATTTTTTCCAATAGTCCACTATGGTAACTGGCATTATTTAAAATTACTATACTATGTAGAGGAAGTTTTCATATCAGAAATTGTTGACACCAATTTTCAAATAACTGAGTAGTCATCCTGATGGTAATCAAGCAAATAGTGTTGAATATTTTTTGCAGATAATGCGAGCTGTGACGTATCCAACCGTTGTCCGAACTGTAATGTAAAATTGTCACTTGCTTTCCTCCCGAAGAAAGAACACTTGCTTGACATCGAGAGGAATCATCAGCCCACCCTTTTTTTACCATATCGTGGGTATCGAACCACATTTCATCTTAGAAAAAAATCGATCGTTTTTGATTTCCATAGATTTTAGTGTCTGATAAGTATTCAATTCGTCACCGCCGAATGCAATCGATGTCCATAACTCCTTGACATTTATCAATTGTTCTACATATTTTTCATATACATATTTACATTATTATACATTTACATTTTTACATATATTTTACAAATTTTCGTAAATTTTCATTTGAACCTGAAACCTACATGTCGCCTGCATATTTCTGTAATTCAGTTTTCAAAGTCTATTGTGGATATGATGTTTTTGCAATACATATCATAAATAGTTTTGCCTATAATATTTGATTCGTGAACATCTAAAAGTGCCTGAACTGTTACGTTATTTTTTCTTTGATAGTTCCCCTGTACTCACTTTTTCAATTATTCTCTGAAATGTGAAAATTGAAGTTTGCGTCAATTGGCTTGTCATTTTCAAAGCCTCTGGTAGATCACGATATTTAAGCAACCCTTTATAGATATTAGTAACCACTCGTTTGCAACAATTTCACAAATGTTTATGTGTAGTAACATCTGGTTCGGCCTCGACTGGATCGGGTTTAACAGAAAGAGGTTCATTATGGATCTCTCCATTTTGCTCCCAGGAACGAATCACAAGTAAAATATACACTACTTACCTCAATTTTAGCGGTAACTTATGTGTCATACAATTTCTTTAACAATTTCACAGTTCACCTATGTACAAACAGTACACAACAAAAGCTCACACAGAATTTAAAATTCGTTACAATGCCAATACCTGCTGCATATCTTGGAAATCATCACTTCGTTTTCTAGGTAGAACAGGTAAATTTCACCTGATTTGCAGATAGGCTTTAGTCTACAGTCCGAGCCTTGTTACATATTTTATCTCAAAATACAAATACACTAGTTTTGGTTCTAGGATACCTATTCTACAGTTATGAGTCAGTTATCAGTGTCATAGCTTTAATAACATTTTGTCAAAATATTTAAAATAATCAGAAAATATTTCATATTCCAAAATAAATCGCTTTGTACACGTGTTCAAAAAGGTTATTGCTGTCGTTTAAATGCATGAAGTACGGTTCACTCGAATCGCTTAGTGTATAATTCCAAACACACTGCAAAAAGGTAGTTAATAACCTACTTATCACAACCCTCTGCCGCTGGCGACAGTCGCAGTCGTAAATTGTAATTATTGTTTGGTCAAGTATACTAACACGGGTGTTCCAGTTCACTTCAAACTTTGAAGAAATATTTCGAAAATACAAAACTTTAAATATTGTAAGTATGGTGGGTATTCATAGAACCACGCATGAGGATTGTAACGATTTGATGAAACTTCATTCTGTTCTTTTCGTTTTTCAGGAAGAAGAGTTCAACGACATCATGAAGTCTGCTGCCAGAATAGAGTTCCTGTATGATCACTTCTTTGACGAGACGATCGTTAACGCCGATCTGGCCATCGCATTCAGTCAACTCATGGTGGCTGCGAACCGTCTGGAAACGGAACCGCTTTGGGTGCCGGCCTCTTGGGTTCAGTGAGGTTCCTCCATCGTCACATTTTGTAAGTCATTCTTGTTGAATATTTTTCACTCTATTATTTGAACTTAAAAGTATAAAGTATTGTTATTTCCTGCTTAAGAAGTGATATTCGGTCTTTGCCATCACTGTTTTGCACGTGAAGAAGTTAACAAGGAGCGATATATGATGTGACTCTTTGATGTGAAAAGTGATGGCATGAACTGTCCCACTGATGCTCAAAAGTGTTTGTTATCGCCCCAGTGACCGTTTCGGACAATAACTCCTAACTGAACGGTTAAATATTCCGATTGTTGATGTTTTATACTGTCGAACACTTTTCGGCATTTGCTAGTATTTCCTGTAATATACCAAAGATTTCAGGTTCATCATCACTCTCTAAAATTTAGTATTTAAAAACTTATTCTGCAAGGGACAACTATTAAAAGTGAGATTTAAAAATTTTATGACAGTTTAATAGTGCTGATGAACCGTTTACTAAAATAATGACTGAAAGTAATTAAAAGTTATTTATATCACTTTTCAAGAAAAATGCAAAAACGTTTTACAAATATCCTTCATTCTTCATCTTTAAATTTTAGATACCTGTTAAAAAGAAGTCTAGTATTAAAAGTCAGAATTTAAGAATTTAACATCTTTATAAATCTTTTGCCCTGAAAAGTGTAAATAAACTAATGCCTGAATTAGCTAATTGTTGGATATTTATAGCTGAATTTTGTGATTTGGAATCGTTTTTCTTGATAATGTCACGAAATTAGAAGTGAACACTGCCATTTCATAAATTAATCAGTTTGTTGTTGTGTATGTTGTTGGACTATATTCTAGGATATTTTTAATAATGCATAATTCAGAAATTGTCACATATATTCGTACAGTTGCATATTTCAGTAATTTTATATCTTTTAAGATGTATGTGAGATTTCTCAAATCTAAATTTTAAATATTTTTTTACCCTATCCAAGAATGAAAAGCTAAGGAGGTATTGAGATACATATTTTAAAATCCTTTGCGTAAATACTTATTTCACTACCCACTAAGCTTAAAACGCCAGTAACATTCTAGAATTTGGTCTAAAACCGCATGTAGTTATTTGATTAAGCTACATTTTTGCTAATATAAAAATAAACCTTTAGTATGTTTGTGGGTTAGTAATTATATTTCAAATTTAAAATTACAAGATCATCTTTGTCATTAAGCCACAAGTACACAGCGATTACAAATTCTATCAACTAACTTCAAATTGAAACGAAAATTGCATGTGCCATCCTATTACATTTAAGTTAATTAATATGTCGTATCTAAAATAGGTTAAGTTTGTTTTTATCGAATTTTGAATCGTTGTGCACACAACCTATCTGTACCAAATATTATGATATTAATGGTACAGAGTTTAGTGGCTAAAAGGTCGGTCTATATTCATTATAATTCATTTTGCTTGTAATACACTACTAAAAAAGCTGCAATAATGAAGGTGTGTTTAGTTTTTTTTTTGATAATTAGTTCAATAGTTATTAATTTCTGTACTCATTTTATATTATTGTGTTCACATGTCGGTTACTATTTAAAAAAAGAAAATTAATAAAAACATTTTCACATTCCACATGTTTTTATTTATTTTAGTTCCAGGTTTTTCTTACAATAAATATTCTCTCGGATAAAACTTTGATATATGTTTTATGAACTTTGTTTCAAAATTCGAATGTTTACTTTTTGCCCAAAAATAAAGGAATTCTTGCGATTTTTTCGAAAATGAGAAAAAAAATCCTGTAGGAAGGAAAGGCCGCAAAAAGTGAATTTTGAATTTCAAGATAATGCATGGCATAGTTGAAGGCAAGCAATACTGGATAAAAGTATTCGGATGAAATATTTTTATTAAATAAGAAATATCCACAATGGTTAAACTACACAAAACTAAGTAAACCTTATTATTTCGAAATCTAATGATGGAAAGAAATGAAACCACTACTTCTAGTTTTAAATCTTTATTTAATTTACCTTACATAGATAAAATAATGATGTGCATTAAACGTTGAAACAATGAAAATATATAGGACATGAATAAATTAAATTATATGTATATTATATGTATATATATAAAAATAATAATACAAAGTAACTGCACATTTACATTAACAACTTATTCATGTGTTCAACTGGACCATTGCATGTAATCTCAGACTGTTTTTCTACTGGTAGCACAACTTGAATTAAGAGTAATTGTTAATTGCATACTGACTAAATGAGGCTCTATTTATCGCAACTTTTTTTGAAGTTTAACCAACAGGACCATTCACCTATCTCTCTCTTTCGTTCCTCTAAGATTCCTCGTATTAAAATACATATTTTGATTTTTGTGGCACATAGAAAAGCTACCAATAAAATGCATTATTCAAACACAGTAAAAATTTTTGTAATTGATAAAATGACATCAAGCTATTAAATTTCTAGAAAACAAAACGACCGTTTACTAAGTGGTAGAGGTATAATTATTTATAACACTATTTAGAGTAAATAAAAAAGATCTAAATGAACCTGATGGTTAATCTGTATAGAGGAATGCTATGTTAATATCTGAACTAACATCGAACTATATCATAGTATACGTTAAAATAAAGCTTGTACTTGAATTTTTGGTGATTACATGTCTAAAAATTCTAAAAATGCCAATCTCACATCATTTTGTCTCATAATATGTATAATAAAGGTAATATAAATGTAATTTACAGAGATATGAAAAAGAACATGCCATTCAGGGTTGTACCATACCAAAACACATCAAAATGTACAATTTTGTTTAAAAATTTAGTTATCTCGGATGACATAAGTGGTCATAGTTTTTTTGGAAGGCACTTACTACATCATTTTTGAACACATTAAGCCTAGTCGATAAACTTAAAAGTTCCTACAAATAAAAGTCCAAATCAAGGAATGAGATCATAGATCCAAAAAGTTTGCGTATAATTTTCCGAAGAATGAAAAGTTTAAAGGCCACTTTTGAAAATATCACTTCGCAACATGCATAAAGGTAAACAAGTGTGGTAGACCCATAAATGGCAGGAAGGCATATAATTTCATTTAAATCGTAATATCTCTTTCTACAATAAGTTTTATATAAATTTTGTACATTATCCATATCCTAGTTCTAAACAAATCACAAAAATATTTTTATTGGCTCAAGATGTTTTCTAAAACTAATATGAAATAATAATGTCTGTGATTAATTTTTTTTTATATGTGTGCTACATAGGGGTGAACTGAGTTTGTAACTTGTATTGCGCAGCACTAAATTTGTTCAGAGTTGCACTACACTTTGTACATACACAACACCTATTTCACTAGTCATTTTGTTACTACATCATAACGTATAATATTATGATACATTTGGCATTGCTACAGTTCATTTAATTATAGCTTCTTATCGTACAATATTTTTTCAAGGAGCAGAACTCTCATATATATTTCCGTAAAGATTATAAATAAATACTATGTCTTACTGTTGTATGTACCAAAAATGACACTAAGATTTTTTTGATTATCATTGTATATACGTATGTACACAGAGCTGGGAAATATTTGTGAAGATTCTGGACCATTCTGAAACGAAGAAGCTAAAACCGCATAAATTAACAAAGCAATACATACTTATTCTTATATAGTCTAAATACATATACATTTGATGTTAAGTAGTTACAATATACATATCAAATAAATAAAAAATAATTTAACGAGACCAGTAGAATTATAAATACTGATAATCACTGACCTTTAAATAATTTTTTTTCTCTCGTCTTGTTCTTTTCTTAAAATTCAAGAACGACTCTAATTGGAAACTAGATATCTCTTTATTGCACTAAACAGTGTTTTGTAGAAAGATTGGGTAAATTATGTTTTTTCATGCAAATCTAACTATATCGGTTCATAAAATTTTTGTACACATACATATACTCCTATAATTTTTTGTTCATTACAACAAAATTATTCATATGGAATACACACACACACACACACATACACACATAATCAAAATCACGTATTGAGAAATTCTGCCTTGAACTAAGTTTCATCACACCTGGACAATTACCCGTTATTGACCAAAGGAACTTAGTATTGAACAAAAACAAATCTTTCATTCATTCGAAACTAATTTCTGACTAAATACTAGTTTCACATTTCCGATCTTTGAAATAATTTTTATTGATACAGAAATCTAAACCTGATTTCACTTCATATCTAATGCATAACATGTCTGTATTTTATTTTTAAAGTTTTGAAACACATGGGAATAGTATTGATATCAATGAAAATACGTATACGTTTTTTTAGTGTAAGAGCCATAAACTTATAAGGTAGAACATAATAAAACTTTATGATTTACTTTGTGATAAAATGAAACGAAATGTCCTGGAATATCTCAATACTTCAAAGTGCACGAAAGGCATTAGGGAGATTACAAGGAGTTGTAGTTGTTTGAGTACATGTATTAGGTTTAATATCATAGGAGTATTGAAATATATGTACGTAATCGCGTAATTACAGATTTCATTAACAGGATATGAATAGCATATAACATTACTTTAACCCCCAAGCAGATTGTCGTAGAGCGAATGGGAATGTTGATAATTTTCCCTGCGAATGCGATTTCCTTTTTCTTCCATAACTATCATAATAAATTTATTCTAATTTTGAATTTAGAACAATAGTATACATATACACAACAGTCTTTTTTTTTTCATAGAACTGGCCGAAACTTTGGCTTATAGATAAATTATATAAAATTGTCCAAAATATACTACGCACTAAAATTTCGAATCTTTAGTCAACAATGTAAATAAAATATCCGGGAATTTTGAAATCCCTAAACTAATAATAATTTATCACATTGTATTGTAACATTGTCCGGGATCTATTCGCCACGACATTCCGCTAGGGGCTCCATTTTGATCGGCGTCATACTACTCTCCTTAGAATGCGGCGTGGAAGCATGCATGGGCTTGACTAAATCGTCGATATCTTCTTGGAAGAGGTTCTCTGGCCTCGGTGAGGTGAACACCCTCGGCGGCTTGTATGTCATTCCAGAGACACCGATGCCAGAGACGTCCATGTTGTTGCTCATGTTGGAGGCGGACATGTTCATGTTCATAGAGGGCTCCATTGAGCTCGATACTGTCAGGCCCAAGGGCGACGATATTGGACTATCTAATGCTGATTCAGCCGGGCTTATCCGGAGGTCCTGGATGCTCCCTGCGGACAAATGAATAAAAATATCTTAAAAGAGGAGTACATACCGTGAAAGATGGATCGCAATTAGACACAGAAGGTATGTGGATTAAACACGCTCAGCACTGCTTATGTGGTGACATTTTTATTTGAGAATTAAAAAAGTGCATTGTTGTTTCCTAATACAATTTTTGTTTACGCAACTAATTTTAATTCATTTAATTTCATTAATACTAACATTTTCCGGTCGGTAATTCTTTCATGTATATTTTTCATCTCGTTCATCCCTTGTAAATAATTTAGTGCCGCGTAATACATGTAAATAGTATACAGTACTCAGGCTTTTCATTTCATCAAAAATTTCTCGACAGCATCTAGGACATTTCATAAGTGAATTATTACATCGTCGCTTATTTTCAATGATATTTGATGGCGTTTTTATTAACTCATTTCCTTGTCTGTTCAGATAAAATTTTGCAATCTATTTTAAACTAATTTTTGGAAGAGCTAGCGACTTGAAACTTTATTATGAATCATGAACTTGTACAGATTTATAAATCTGTGTGGATCTAATGGGAAATTATTCTATATTTTTTAGTCCATTAAAAAAATAGTTATTTTCTCTATTTACCTAAATAAGTTAATGCTCATAAACGTGAAAATTAATTTTACTCTCCTCTCGTCTTTTCCAGATCGGTTGGGCGTATTGAGTCGACATTTCATCACTGGCACTTGATACTATTGATGAATTTATTTTTTTTGTGCCAAAAAGGAATTATTATATTTCAAAACTGAAAATTCTGTGTCATTTCTCTTCGAATAAAGGTACATTGATTAGTTACCTTAGATTTAATTTAACTGAGTAAACTTAAATCGAATCCAAGTTTGATTTCAAAAGTACTGAACTAAAAAATTACTTTATAACGTTAGTTGGAAAAACAGCCGATTAAATAACAGGGTGTAAGTTGCAAATGGAATGAAAGCAAATAAATGCAAGCTTTTAGCGATGAAAACTTCGCAGTAAGCTCTGTGATTTACAACTGGGCCCCAAATCCACAAGCTTATGATGATTCCAAAAGTTCAAGTCAAATTTTCCAAATTTGAAAAAATAATGGAGCTGACAATATAAAAAACATAAACCCTCGACTATTTCCCAGGAACGCAGTTTATCAAATGCAGACATAGATGCCATGGCTTTGACATCCATGAATAATTCTAAAGGGACAGAAAGCAAAAGCGGTGAAAATATAAAAAACAAAAGAGAAATAGGTAATCTAAATCAAAAACATATGCATCTATGATCAAATCAATAAATCAAAAACATGTGGACGAAATTCAAGCAGTTTAAAAAGAAGAAAAAAGATAGCATACTAAAAGTCATGAAATACAACTAATTAGCAGCTTTTATCTAAAATCGATGAGAAAACTGATGTGAAATCGGCTAGCTTAAAAGCTCTTGATCAGTTCACTAATTTTACCAAACAAAAACTTTATGACTAATGTGAATGACTGTTTTAACAAAATTTTGTACAATTTATACAATTTATTACATTGTCCAAGTTTTGTCCAAAGCACTAAATCAATATGATATTAAATTTCTAAGACAAAAATTATACTAATGCCTCTGTATTTCCAATTATGGACGATATTTCACGTGTAGAAAGAGTGATATTATTATAGTTATTTCAACTCCGCAAAACCAGTGGAACATTTAGAACGGCGTCACTTTTTAAATTTAAATTTACTTTTAGATATTTAATTTTACATATATTCTGCGTTATATTGTTTAAAAAAAAAACATAGAAATGGTGGCGGAAATAATTTTGTGGTACGCTTGAATTTCTAGTGCAAATACCTAGTTCCTATACAGAATAACCTAGCATGTCCAAAATAAACGGCCGATTTCAAGTTTGTTCGAGAACTAGTTAATGGGCTGAGACCAAACTACTGAATAATGTCGGACAAAGAAGAATGACTGAACAGCAAATTATAAAATGTAATATTTTCAACATTTCTAGTTTTATTATATTTTCTACCGCCATTCCGTTTTTGAGGAGGTGCGGGCGCCAGAACTGTGATTCATACTTTCATAAATATTGGTAATGTAAAATATACTGAAGCTTCTTATTTTATGTTATACAGCATTATTTTAGGCTTAATTATTCCTGTTCTCCTTATGTATTCCTCATTATTTAACAGTTTTATTTATTTAAAAAAAAATTGAAAAAACAAACTTTATGTACACAGAGCATTTTCACTGTTCTAGTGGGTGATATGCAAATAAAATTTATAACTTTCAATTTTTTCTACTAAGCGCATGTTTACTTGAAAGATATTCCCAGAAAAATGTTTTCATTCCGATCAAAAATGAAAATTGGCAATTTTCTCAAATGTTAATAGGAGGACAAATATATATATATAACATAGTATGGCGATCCATAAGCGCAATGGTCAAACATCGTGTTGCATATGTATTAATTAGTGAATGTCAGCAGACACAAAGAATATTTGTTAATAGGTATTGATAATAGCAATACTTAATGTATAACGGTATCAATTCATTTTGTTCCAAATAAAATGTAATATTTAGTAATAAATGGTAAAATATTAATAGTTGACGTATGTAATTATATTGTTGATTTGAAATTTCAGGAATCAACTATCACAAAAATCTTTCTCTGGCTGGGTTACATTTTCAGGCGTTTCTGGTGTATTTCTAAAGTCTTCAAAAGATAAAGTTTCCGTAATTACGCGTTGTAATAATATGTACTAGAATGTACAAAAATAAATATGGTAGATAAAAGCACAACGTTAGGAAAAACAGAATATGTAATAGGGATAGGATTACATCGACGCTCGATATTGGTATATACCAGCGTGTTAATAGCATTAAGGATACAATTCTAATTTTTGCCACCAAGCAATAATTTAATTCATCACGTTAGACAAAGAGAAACTATAACTTTGAAAAATATATTAATTGGACTAAAGTATGTATCACATGTAAAATTAAGCCTGGGCTTATTTTTGATCTTGATGTTAACAATTAGTTTACATTGACGTATTGATGTACATTGAAAATCTGTGAAATTAGTAAAATGAAATCAGTAAATAAATGTAATTTATTAAAGATTATTATATGTAGAGATATAAACCGAAGGCAAATTGATCTGAACGACTAAATAATAAAATATTCACGCGGCTCTGTAGTAATACACCGTATAGTATATTAATACAGGTACTGTATCAATAGTAGAAAGTCAGGTCTGGCAAATATTAACACTAACCTTTGATGTGATCATGAATAATGAAAAGAATATTACAAAAGAATACATTATGTTTAAGGAAAAATTCTCTTTAATTCCGTAGTATTTATATTTAAAATCAAGCACAAAATATCACCTACCTATGTGAAATGGAAATTTAGAAGTGTATAAAGGATATAAGTACTATTATTCTTTTAAATTGTAATTTTTGCAATTTCATGAATTTATATGCCATTTTCCACTTACTGAACATATACAAAGCAAAGCAAAATAAAGAATTTATAGTTATTATTAATTACCTTGACTATTACTCTTTCTAAAATCCAATAATCGATAACGGCTTGGTTACCATGTACCATTTCCAAAAGCAAAACCTAGGTTTTTTTTATATAACTGACTTTTTGTCCTTGCCGGAAATTGTTCATTTATTCTACATACGAATTAATTAATTATCATCAGTTACAATTTAGTATTGAGCTTTACCTGCTGGGCTGCTGATGCTGCGCATGGAAGCCATATGGCTGAGGCTCATCGGCGGCGCGCCGTTGCTCGGCATGGACATCCCTGTCCCGCAATGGCCTGCAAGGGCCAGGGAATTAACTAGACTAGCGACCGGGTTCGTGTCGTGGGCGGTGCTCTGACTATGCGCAGCGGCGACCATGCTGCACATCTGCTGCCGCAGCCCCTGCGCGACCGCAGCCACGGCGGCAGCGGCCGCAGCACCGGGGGACACATTGTTCGGATCTGAACCGTTGCTGCACGAGTTCTGGTTCTGGTAGCTTTGAATTGTGATGCCGTCCTGAAAATTAAATAGGAGATCAAGGTATTGAAGATATCCAATACGTCAGAGTCTTGGCAGAAATTGAGAATTAGGTGCTTGGGCTCAGAGCGACAATCTGATTAGATATCATGTGGGTATACTGGATTTTTCCCTACTTTTAAGAAGGCGAGATCTCCACACCAGAAATGTTTAGTATATCCTGGGGTTGCTCAATTTTCGTCTTGCAATTTAAAAAATGCCTTACTATATATCAATTCTATTATCAACTCAATACCTGTTGCCTTCAAATACATTCTATTAATTTATTGAAAACAATTTTTTTACTCATAATTGATTGACAAATAAAAGGAAAGTTGCTTAATTAGTCAGTAACATATTATATCTACATTTAACAGCCCATATATTATTGAACTTGAGTGAAGTTAAGTTACAATACCACAGCTTGTTATTACAATACTATAACGAAGGCAACGGTTGTTCACTAGATGACAAACAAGTTACTTAGAATTACTTGAATTTAAAGAGCACAAATTTGAATAATGGCTGACAGCAAAACTCTTAGCATCAGGTAGGAATTTGTCCCTACAATTCTGAATTAACTCTCTTCTTGTTCTCTGGGCCATACATATCCATTATTGAACATAACTACCTACAACAGTTTTAAATAAAGATATAGATTTGCGTAAATTTAAGTTAAGATGTCAAAACTTTTTGTAGAAATACACTAGGAACCGAGACTAAAGGTTGTGCAAAAATTTGACATGGAGAAAGATAGTCATTAATATTTGTAATCTTCCATTACCCAAATTAAGGAGTAACTACTTCTACACTATGTTATACTTGTAACATGATTAGAAATTCATGCTGATACCAAAGCTCTGATAATGCTGTTTTTTCTGAATTTGTCTTCTAAATCTATGTACCTTTTACAACATGCGCGTTTTTAGTACATTTCAATTAATTAAAGGTTTACATCTGCATCGCAGTCATTAACAAATACACTTAGTTCCGTTCCAGCAATTTCAACGATTCTAACTAACCTATCTATGTAAGCAAATTTTAGGATTTTTGCTTAAATATGTCCTTTATGAAATTACTTACATGAATTCGTGGATAACTAGCCATATGGGGTTCTTCTTTGATTTGGTGTGAGTCTCTGAATACTACAGCTCTTATGACTCCTCGTATATGTTCGTCTGGCCATACGCCAAGCAATATCCTTTGTGGTCGTCCTCTCCCCTTAGGTCTTAGATCTAAAAAACAAATGATGAAATTATTACAAAATGAGCCTAAAGAAAGAAATGACATGTAGAGCACATGATGGAAATGTTAATCATATTGCCTTCTGGTAATAAAAGAAATTTTAAAATTTATTTTAGAGTAACAAAAAGTTATGTGAACAGCTTAATTGCTTGTTTATTTAAACATGACCTTCTTGTACATTAATAAAAGAACTGCATGTTCGTATTTCAAAAGAAAATGATTTGGTTGATTCCATAGTAAAATATGCCCACAATACCAATGGTTTAGTTTCTTTCTACAAACATCAGGTGCTCCTACACTAATACAAAAAAGAATAAAATCTATCTCAAACAATGTATTGTTGGTTACTTTGAGGTATGAAACTTAGATTTCAAGTAGTAGACCTGCAATAACCAATTTTATAGCATTTTCTGAGCTAGCTTCCATAAGGAGTATGAACACTATTTTACTGAAAGTATATCTACCGGAACCTCCGTCGGCTGACGGTCCTAACATGTTGTGCACCCTATTAGCGTACAGCACGAATGTGGGATAAGGTATGTCGTACTTCCTGGCGGCCTGTGAGAGAGAGAGCCCCTCTTTGAGTACTGAGAATATCGCCTCGGCCATAGTCTCTGGTCGCCAAGACTTAAGGGGGCCCCGTTCACGGAAACGCAAGTTGTGCACCAAGCTTTGGTTTGTGTTCCAGCATTTCTGCCACATTGATTGCAATTGGTACTGGTAGCTGTCTGCTGAAAAAAACAAAGGGGAGAGTTCATATTAATATCAATTTATAATTCAAATGTAGATTCGAAATGTGTAATCAGAAAGCAATGTGGAAATAACTCTGCTGAGTGTATCAATAATTATTCTAGTTTTTATTGATATAATGTATAGTTGTGTAATTCATACAATAAATATAAGGTACAAATGATTTTATTAACTAAGTAACTTGTTGATGGTGCTTTATAACAAGTTACAACAATTTCACGTGTTTTCTTACAATATCCCAAGTATTCCAACAATAAAAACGGTTTGTAGAGGTTTTCAAAATGTAATGGTTATAGCATTGTTTAAATTTTTTTAAAGAAATCTTTCACTGTTACGTTAGATTAGGTCTGTAGTTGCCTCTTCGTTTTATGTTAGTCACCATAGTTAATCACAGATCGGCGAGGGAAGACAAACTGAAACAGACGCTCCAAAGTTAGGTTATATGTACCAATTCCTGATCTGGCAACTTGTAATGTGCAGATCAGGAGTCAAAATCACATATGGTAAATTCATCAAAATTAAATCAATCTAAGTTAATCAATTATCAAAGTGGAATAAACGTTATATTTATGTCAGTTATAAAAATATAAAGCATATATTTAATAGGATTGCCATGTGCATCCACAGAAGGATGGGCTTCTGAAGCTCATCGGCACTAGGTAAATTATTGCGAAGTCTAGTCCCATTATAGATTTTTTAATGTATAGACTGCTTGTTTGTAACCATCTCCGTCTTTCTTGTGCGAGAGAACGAAATGATATAGACAGTGTTCGTCTCTTTTCTCAATAGGTTATCGCGTCACATCCCCCCAAGAACTAAACAGAACGTTGCCAAGACCTGCTCATTAGAAAGAAAGCCATCCTATCGCACAATGACGCCGAAGAAGGTAGCTTCATAAACTTACAGTACATAGACTGAATACGTCAGAAATTAAGAACGACAAGATGATTCGCTTCGTTAGTTCTCTTTCTCTCTAGCACATTAGTTTTGATCTCTCTCGTTCCATTGCGAAAGATAGAACGAACAACGCACCAAAGCGTCACTTGGCTGAATGAAATGCTCAGTATATGGGTAGCTCACAAGCAGTCTATCCATACGTATGTAAGTTCTGTTGCAGACTAGCAGAAGAAAAAGAGGTTAGGTTAAATAAAACCAAAAACGATATGTTTTCGGTTTTCCAAATCTGACTTTAGAACGAAAGGAGATCATTCCCTGGTGCCTAGAATTCATCATATTTCGAAAATTGTTAGGTCTAGCCAAGTTACATTCATTCCACAGACTAAGAACGTTTTGTGCGACATCCCGCGAGTTCCATTGCGTAATCCAAAACACACATTTCGAGGCCGACAACAACGGCCCCTGTGATTTTTCCCCAAAACGGGTCGAATTGGATTGTTGGATGTGTTTATATTGGTTTATTTTATTTATTCATGTATTCTTATTCTTTAATATGTTTGTATTTGAACTGTCTCTTTTGTATGTCGATTTTTGGTGTATTTCTTATGTTGTGATATTAATAAAATATTGTATAATATAAATTAAGTTTTCTTGACTTCAGACGGTCAGGTCTTCCTGACCAGGACCCGGCCGGGATAGCCCGTCTAGCGCCCTGTAAGGGCTGTAACGCAGATGCTCCGTCGGGTCCTGATCAGGACGACCTGACGTGGACCCGGTCAGGTCCTCCCGATCAGGACCCGGCCGGGCATGCCCGTCTAGCACCCTATAACGCCGGCCCGATCGGGTCCTGGTCAGGATAACCTGACCGGGTCCACGCCAGGAATGCCCGGTCGGGTCCACGTCAGGTCGTCCTGATCAGGACCCGACGGCACATCTGCGTTACAGTCCTTGCCGGGTGCTAGACGAGCAATCCCGGCCGGGTCCTGGTCGGGTACAGGAAATAATTTCTAGTCGGGGGGGTTCTCGAACTTTCGGTGCCAAACGAAAGGGAACATTTTCCAGATGCTAGGAATGAAACCTTTTTTGCCTACGATGTCTAATTTTTGAGATATAATGGAGAGAATGATGCGAATTTCCATTTTTAGAAAAATCAAGATATTTCGAAAACCGTTGGACGTAACGAGTCCAAATCGTCCAAAGTTTCGTTGCGAAATTCCAACAGTTGACATTTTGAGGCACTGGCGATATTGGCCAAAAACGGGTCGCTTTTGAATTTTCGAAATTCCGATGCTAAGTGAAAGAGGACACTTCTCTGATGCCAAAAACGAGACCTTTTTCCTATGACATCTACATTTCGAGATATAAGGAGAAGAAAATGCGAATTTCCCTCTTTGGAGAAGCGAGATATTTAGAGAACCGTCGGGCTTAGCGAGTCCAAATTCAAACTATAGGCTCAAAAATTTTACAGGGACCGACCCTGCGAGTTTTATTGAAAAATTCCAAAGTTCATATTTTGAGACCTGAAAAACGGAAAGGGTAATACACCACTTGCATTTTTTTGCCAAAAAGGGTTCGCTTTCGAATTTTCGAAATTCTGACGTCAAAATAAAACGGACGTTTTACTGATACCAAGAATGGACGTTTCTCTTTCCTACAACGTCTCGATATTTAAATCTCGATTTCTTAATCAAGAATAAAACAGTAAAATATACCCATAACACTTAATAACAAAAATGAAACAACACAGAGTAACTATAACTGGTATAAATAGAAAGGACAATGGTAGAAAATTCGAAGACAATATTGAAGATACATTAGCAATTCATCAAATAGTCGAAACACTTTTGTTTGGGAAGAGTAACTCTGAAAATGAGGAGATAGTTATAGCAGCAACTATGTGAAAACTATAAGATGCTTATGTTAATAATTGCTAACTATACAGTAAGGTAATTATTATTTTTCATTTGAATCTATATTGATTTTTATTTGCAAGTTACTTTTGCCTACTTATTAACATAAAAGTTTATATAAAGGTTTTTTATTACATTCACGTAAATTATTTCAATATTTATCACTATCACTAACTGCAAAGCCTAAGCCAAAATCTTAAAAATATTCTTTATTTGTTCTTTGTAATTATTATAAAATTTACTCCTATAAAAATCACCTGTCAATCATCATTATCTGAATTATATTCGCCAATAGACGGATTTCCAAAATCGCACGAAACTATTAAACTGAATTGTACGAAAATTAATTTCCGTTGATTAATGTAAACAAAAATAAAGCGAGAAATTTTCTCTCCCATCAGCTGGTAATTGTCCATTGCCGGATCACTGTTAAATATTCAAGCGCCTCTGTTCGATTAAATATTAAAACAAATTTATAGTTACAAAAAGCGTAGATGAAAACGTAAAATAAATCGAACCGTTAATTGAGAGCGGATAAAAACAATCATTTAATTAACGGATTGATGACTAAACCGGTATCAATTTAACGATAAACACGATTAATTTATCAATATTATTTAAATGGCGAAATGGTGCTGTAGCTGTATTATATTTTGTAAATAATTCAATCTCAGCGGGGTTGAATATTTAAAATATATAAAAGCAAATTGTAATTGATTGATGTGTTGTGTGTAACAAAACGGTCAGATATAGTTAATTGTGTCGTTATTTACAGTATATTAAATACATTTTAGGTATCTGTAATCGACCAAATGTATTTGTGGACGGCAATATTTCAATCCATTAAATTTAAAGTTTTAAAAAAATATTACGCGTTATTAAACACACTGATTCGTCATTTATCTTGTGGTAAATGATTTATGATGGCAATTGCAATAAATGTAGTATGAATAAATTGCATTAATTCTGTGTTACGAATAATTCTGTGTCTAATAAGGTTATGAGTTACACTCGTAACTTTACTTAACTAACGTACAAGCTTTATTAAATCTTACAAAATGGTGAATGACACTAAATGTTGGCGAATGCACTCTCGGAAATTACTTCGCAATATGTCCTAACAGTTACATTAATTTAAACATTAATTGAAGCAATTGTGGTGTTTCTTATATTTTGTTTATCAATAATACTGTTAATACAGACGTAATATGTCAAATATTATATCTGAGTATCAAAAAAAACTATCAAAAGAACTGAGGAATAGGAGATTTTTACAAGAAAATACAACGTAACTTTCTTAAACGCTTTATTATATTATAATTATTCAATTCATTTGGGTAACGCACTTACCTTGTAAGTGTTTGAAGATTATGATTGTATTGTTCGGTGCTAATTCAATATTGCTTTGGGGATATACTATTGTCCTTTTAATTCGAAGTGGTTTTAATTTTAATAATTTGACGTAAGTATAAATATGTAAGCAGTAAATATGACGAGTATAAAAATACTGACCAATTGTCCTTTCGAAAAAATATTATAATTACAAATTCAATAGAAATTAAATGTTTGCTTTGTGGCAGAAATGGAAAATACAATTTTCAGATTTCTCTCTTGCTTTAATTACGCTTTTCAAACATTTTTATACAGTAGGTACGCTATTTAATACACGAATCTTATCATTAAAGAATACCTCTTTAAGAATTCCACGATAAAATTGATGTATCAGCAAAGTTTCTCATTATGATTTCATTTTTCTTTAAATTATTTAATCATTGTACCATGTGGTAATATAATTAATGATTTCAACTAATTTTTGACACATTACCATGACAATACAAAAGCAACAGAAAGAAACAAAAATGTCAAATTAAACGATACGTAATTGTTGTCATAGTATTCAGAAGCCTGCACCTTGTCTTATCACTGGTTTTATTTCTCTGGGTAAGTTGTTGAACAAATTTTGAATGGTTTCCTGGGAATGTTTTCCCATTCTCCTATTTCTTCTCCTATTTGACAACAATGGCTTTTCTGAGTTCCTTAAGTCACATTGAAGCAGACATATGATGCCCAATTGGTCGTTTTAGTGCATACTGCAATTTAATGCAGTTTTATCACTGCACTTTGTTTCCCATACAAAGAGGGTAAATAGAATTATCAAATTCCGTCTCCAGAATGTTGTTGATTCACCAGAAGAAGGGATTCTTAGAATATTGCAGAAAGCAAACCTCTCTTTCTGACCTGCGCTATTAACGTCATTAACGTTAACCAGGTGAACCAGATTATTTCGCCTTAAACGTAAACGTGTCTCATCCAAAACAAAATCTAGCAATTCTTTATTTCCTAGTATGCAGTGGTGTAATAGGTGGTCTTCTGTGCACCTTTCTAAAGATCCAATCCTTTATTAGGCCTTCCTATGACCGTTTTGCCAGACGTCAGTATATATCTAGCTTGTAAGATTCTCCTTAGCTATTAACTAACTAAGGCTAATAGCCTGTTTCTTAAGGCATATAAGAGATACCGTTCACCTCTTACTTGAGTAGAAATACTGTCACTTCTTTCTAAAGTTTAAATGCAACTACCATGGTTATTTAAATTTTTGGAGAGAGAAACAGTAAATCTCTCCTTTGACCTGAGTCAATGGCGTCACTTCATTCCCTGGTGAGTAGTGGTGCAATAGGTGGCATTCTATAGTCCAAACGTTCTTTATAGCGGATGAGAGCGGCTAAACGAAGGAACAGTTTTGGCCGGGTGCTGGGAGATCAGGTACCTCAACCCCAATGGGAAGGCCCTGGCCACGGAATAGACAAGAAGAAAAGAGTACAGAAACCACGGGGAGAGGGTAACACAAGAGGGCTTCATTTATAAGATATAAGGATAAAGACGATATGATAAGATAAGACGACAAACGACAGAAGGCTTCACCTCAAGACAAAGACAGTGGCTCTACAAACAAAAAGCAAAGGCTTCACCTCACATTTATGCACTAGCAAGGAAATGAAGCAAAAGTAGCCGTCCCAACAATAGAGCAGCTGAAGTCCTCCGGTAGAGGGCCAGGAGACCTAGTGGTTGGTTGAGGGCCATTTAATTCCCTTCTCCGCCTCCGGAAGGAGGGGGAGGGTCTCGAAGGACGACTCTCATCGACATACATGAAGAATGCTGTGCAGGCTACCAGTAATGTATGTCACTACTCGGGACCCGCGCCGCTGCTGCTGAGGGTGAACGCGAAAATGCCACGGCATCTTTGGGAAACCCTCGAAGAGATTGGATGACTGATCACGGGTAGAAAAGGGGAAAAGGGGGACAGTGAGACGGGAGCGGGAAATGCACGGGCCGCCAACGACCTACCCAGATTTCGACCCTATATGAGAGCGGAATATGAGACGGGACAACGGCAGCCACCTAAGAGACGAGGAAGAGTCATAACCGAGCCAAAAAATCACCATCATTCCACCACATCAAAAAAGAAACACATGAGGCGAGGCACAGCTGGAGTCTCGACATTACAATCACGACACCTCATTCCACCAACAAACAATAGGATACCGTCGTTCAGGCGGATATCGAAGAAGAGATAATCGCCACGTCCTTCATTCGAACAACTCATGTTCGGCAAGTCGAATAAAAAAAAAGAAATCCACCAGATCCATTTGAGAAGCTGGGCATGGGAATTGCAGCGCGAAACTGCTCCTTTTCAGATCTACTAGTAACTAATATTATCTTCCTAGCGAGGCGCCAAAAAACAGGCCGGTTGGGGTTATCACAACAAACCGGGGAAGTTTTGACATGCATGCGTGATATCAGGAGTGGTTTGGATCGCTCGGTGAACTGGCACTCCCTGGGTTTGTTTGTCGACTGCCAAAGGTATCAGACGGGCATCTTTTGATGATTTCTTCTCCGAAAACAAAAGATTTCAATAAAGTTGATACATTAGTTACTGAGAAATCCTGTCAACTGACTTTTAATATAGAGAAAAAACAATTAAAGTTGATGAACGTACCATAGGACATATTGTTAGAGTATTACATAAAACTGGAAAGTGTTATTTGTTCACAAAACAAAATCTATAATTATATATTCAAGAGTACCTCTGGTAAAAATTTCTACTTTGACAAATTTTTTCGCATACATGCTAGCGAAAAATCATGGCGATCTGCGTTGTTTCAGGATTAATTGTTGTTTTACTTTATCTTGACTCATTTTTTCTGCAAGCACCTATTGCTCGATCATATTTTGTAACGTTATGCAGCTGCATTTTGCGAAAATCAGAAAAAATTCACAAAGCTCATGTATAACTTTAGAGAAATCTATCGACTTAACAAGCGACTTTACACCAAGATGTTTATAAAAGGCAACCCCTAGAATATGAGCGACAAAGACAGAGAGTAGTTGCCTCGATATATCCGCGTGGTCTTCAGTTGGTCGAATGTAATGACAGGAAATTCAAAAGGCCCCCTTTTGAAAATCCCTTTTTTAAATTTCAATACTCATGTAACCCCTTAAGGCAATATGCAAGAGATATCACACACCTCTTGCATCGGTAGATGTGTTATGTACCTACACCATAATTACTGAAATTTTTGGAGATGTATTGCAAACAGCTAACCTCTCTTCTGATCTGCATCATTGACGTCATTGATTTTCGTATGTTGAATTATGACTTACTGTTGTTTCGTCTAAAAATATATCTCGCTTCCAATTGGTCCAATTAATATGTCTTCAATCAAAACGAAATCTAGCAACTCCTTGGTGAGTACTGATGCAACAGCATTCTATGCTCTAACCTTTCTTCAATAAGCCTTCTCCTCACTGTTCTGCCAGAACTCATGTCATATCCAAGTACTATGAACTATTATTTACTATTACTTTTACATAGCTGTAAACCAGGGCGGTTTCTCACGGCGATATGGAAGAATAATTGCTCATCTCTTGTATCGGTAGATATATTATGACCTGGTCTGGAAATTCAAAAGTAACTTCCATGTTTATTGCAATCCTTGGAAACCTTTGGAGAGTTATTTCTGATAGTAAATCTCTCTTCTGGCCTGCGTCAAACTCATTGATGCCCATCCGTTGAGTTGGTATTTTGGTAGCTTTTACATTTTTAGATTTTTAAACTGAAAGTTCTACTTCGACTTATTAATTAGATTTTGTTAAAAAATGAAGTCCTGTCATCAATACCATTTTATGATTGGATGATAACCAACGAAGCGTGCTGAATTTATATTACGGGGTAATTTGGTCACTATTGTATATTTCCTATTTTTATTTAAATAGTTCCTCCTAAAATATTAACGATTGCGTCTAATTTCATAATGCAATTAAATTAAATTTAAAAATATCAATTATATACGAATAATTCCTAAGAAACAAACTATGTGACCCATAAAGTGGGGTAATGATAAGAAATGAAGTTTGTGGAAATAAGAACTGTCAGTTTGATATTCAGTGAACTGAGAATTGTGGTTTAAAGAGTTTTACCCACATAAGCCATAAGGGTAGAACCATTTAAATTTTTATCGGCAAAAGTAATAAAACACTTTTCGCGAGTGTATTTCATCAGATATTCTGTAAGCAGAATATTACACATTTACATATTCTATACGTATAGTGTCTTACCTATTGCTTTTAGAAGTCATTACCTTTTTCAGACTATTGGTTACTATTCGATTTCTTGTCAACAGGTGAAACGTTTCATCTTACAGTTTCAGAATTTCAGTCCCTGCTGGCTACAACTGTAATTGATTGTTATATTGTAATTTACGTTATCCTAGATAAAGATTATTTACAGGTAACTAAATAATCATAAATGAAATGCATGACTTTTAATTATTTGATCTAAATATTTATAGGTACTCACAGCGAGGGTTAATTAGAAAAATTTTGCATCCAAGGTTTAGTCCATTCGGAATTTTACATTATGCGTACGAGTTCTAGATGAAAAACACATTGCATTTAGGTCGATGAAATGTGATGGCCCTTTTTACTGTCGTTGTAACGAGTTTCATGGCATCCTCTTGTTAGCATTCATCAATTAATTTGTATATGGATGTAGGCTGTAATGGGCATATAAGTAATGGAGATGTAAGCGCCAATTTACTTTAAGTGTAGCCATTCAGAGAAATACTTTTAACATTCAGAAAGACAATTTTTTGTCAAATAAAATTACGAAATTGCCCCATATAATAGTAGCAGATGATACATTCAAAGCAACTCATGTAATAATGAAACCATGGAGGCATAGGTACAAAATTTTTCAATTGCAGATTACGTCTAGCTTGAAGTGTGGTTGAAAATGTGATTGATATTTTAGACAATATATTCATATTTCGTGAAAGAGAAGTCCATTTATCTGTAAAAAGAATGTGCAATAAGTTTCAATGGCATTTTGGGCCCTTCATAATTTTATTAAAACAAAAAGATGGCAAAAGGTGGCTGTCTGGGATCGATATTGAAAACACTTCAACTGTAACGATGACAGACGTCGACTGGAGAAGAAATGTATTTATAATAAACTTACAATGGAACACTTTTAATGGATCTTTAAATGGCAGTATTGAAATCAGAAAAAACCTTAAAAATTATTTTAAAATCGTAGGGGCTGTACCCTGGCAATGTTTTGTTGCACTGTATAGTTTTATTATTAGAATACATAAATTATACAGTGTAAGGTAAAGCTACATAATGTGGATGCATGCAAAAACCACAAATGTGCAGTTTTGAAGTTTCAAGAAAATTTGTGATTTAAATGTTCGCTTAGTTTTACCTATTTTTTATCCGCTTTTATAATAATTGTTGCCTTGGTACCATTGCAACTTTAAATTTTTATGATTTAAAAATAATTTATCATTTAGAGAAGAAAACATAATCAAATTATACCTTCGTTGTTCTGGCATTGAAAACAATTAAGGTTGTTAACAGTTTAAAGTACTTGGACGAAAAACAGTAAATCCACACATTCCGGTTTTGACAGTGTATCAGTACTACATTTTGGAGGTATTTTAATCAATGGCAATATATTTAACAGTTAACATTTTTTCTCGTTTTCTTATCCACTTTTTCGTAGGTGTAAATAATATTAGACATGTCATGACTGATCTCTACTTCTGAATAATTAATTTTTGCTAATTCTTTTGCTACATAATTTGCAAACACTGCTTCCCTTTTTCCCTAAGTTGCCTTGCAAGGCTGCCTTTAGCATATTATCAATTAATACTCCTAATGTTTTTACTGTTTTTAAATATGTTACCCGAATCGCCAAAGTTTTTCTTCATTTTCCAAGATATCCCTACTACTACTACGTTTGATCTGGATGAATTATCTACATAAATACATTTTTGTTAAAAAGTTGATAAAAATAGATTTAATTTAGATTCAAAATCTTGAACTGTTAAAAACTAGTCTAACACACTTGTTTCTTCATAATTCTGTCAAAAAATAAATCTATTATTATATTGCATATTTATGCCTCATATGAAAATAATTGTGCAATTAACCATTTCAGTTTCTGTCTTTTTTTCAAGGTAGTCAATCTATTTTCTAGTTTTTACGTATGGGATAAGAAATTCAGAGAAATAAAACCACCTCACAGGTTCGTAGACTGCTTCACTGCCTATGAGTACCTCTTACTTTTTCCAACTCATGGGTTTGATTGACTTATATTGATTTTTGTTTTTATTAAATTTGAATGTAAATTAAATATCAAATTTAAATTTTGCAAACTTTGTTTAATCCAATTATGGGCCCAACAGGAGAGAATAATATTTATGGGCAATTTGAATGAACCTTACCTTTTCGTTCTAGTTTTCCATTTCCTTTACTTATGCTTATAGCAATTGTTGTTATCTAACGTGTGGTCGATATTGCATATATCAGTCAATAAAAATTGCATGAAAAATCCAACAAAAATAAGACCCCATCCTGTTTTCAAAAAAAGAACCAGAAATGGCATGAATAAATAGAACGCAATATCGAAATGTAAGCAGACGGAAGTACGGAGTCGAATCGTTTGACATACAAGTCTAATGAAACAAATCTAATAATGTAAAAGGCTCCTTATCCTTGTATCGTCTGAAAACAAAATTCGCTTCCAATCGGTCAACTTGTGTGTTCTCTTCCAAAACGAAATATAGAAACTATTCATTCTCTGGTAAGCAGTGGTGCAATAGGTGGCATTCTGTGCTCCAATCCTTTTTCAATGAGCCTTCCCCTGATTGTTCTGTCAGACATCAGTATCATGTTTCTTAAAATCAAAAGCAAGAGATGTCGCTCACCTCTTATATGTGTACACATAATCTCGTCCTGGGGTTCAAGAGTGGCTACCATGTTTACTGAAATTCTCGGAGAAACATTGCAGGCAGTAAATTTCTCGGTGGCTTGCGCTCAGAATCATGCAACTCTTTATTTTATGATCCAATCCGTCTTCATTGCGTTTTCTCCTGACTGTTCTGTCAGAAATCTGTTAAGACTCTGCTGGGTTGGTAGGACGCCTGCTTCTAAAGGAGGTATTTAAGAGATATCTCGCGTCGTAGACATTTCACAATGTTTTATTATTCGGCTAATTGCTGATTGTGACTTTCACCAAATTAGCCGTGCTGGCTCCTTATTTACAATTCAATATTACTTTCACTCTGACCAACAACAAATGTTTTATTGACAAGCAATTGCAAAATGTTACTTGATCTTGAGATTATAAATATGAATCACCACGAAACATCTACTCCCATGGCTAGTACTACTCAGGCATTGGATTATACGGAATGATTCATACTTAGGTTCTCGTCTTTAGGCTTGACGTGAAATATCACAGAAAAATTGATTTATAAGGAAAATGCGTTTAAGCCTCCACTTTAAAAACACCACGACAGACACAGTGCGTAATTCGAGAAAACTATAGGCCGTCTATGACGTCCGTCAGTCGTTTTGTCAATACGACATAAGGAAGGGGGTTAGACTCACAGTAGTATAATTGGGAAAATACTCGACGCGAAATCGGGAGTTCTGTGTTAGAATTCTGATTGCAGTCGTAAACATGTTTTTCCTTATAAATCAATTTCCTTGTTACTTGATATGTTAAACAACTGAAACTGTTCACCAGTACTGACTTTTTTCAATGTTTAACACTCCGAAAGATTACATGTATTTATGGGAAATATTGCTGATGGGTTAATTTTGTCCAAGAGTTTCCTAAGAAAAGAAATTAATTGAAACGAATTAAAATTGATGGAAACGTCAATATGTACTTTCTTATAAGGCTGCTTTGATTAGATGTCATAAGCTGCCAAAAACGGTAAAAACACTACAATATTGGCGTTTTTAGGTATCTCAGGATATTCTCTGGGATCAATTTGTCATCCTGAAAAGAAACAACCCTGGAAAAGACAAAATCTAAAGATACGAGAAAAACAATAACCCAACCTTTTAGCTTTTATTTCAAGGGATTTTACAAACATAAGAATTACCATATTAACATCTTGCAAATAATAGAATTGGCATATTGGCATAAACAATAACATAAAAGGTATTTTCCAATAAAAGAGCGGGTAGCGGATCATATTGGAGCGGGCTGCAAATGGCAACAAATTATTCCATAATCATTCAATTACAATCAAATCATCTAGTTTAATTGGGAAAGGTAAAATAATACGAATTAATTCAAGTTAATAGGTAGTTAAGTAACTTTTGTAAATAACGCAAAAGTTCCCATCATTATATACAAATATCAGATATATACAGACAGGCGGCACCCTAATAGTACCAATTATTGCTTATATTTTTCGACTTGGGTTTTATAATATAAATTCAGGACAAAGTTATTGTTGAAACTTCCCATATAAACAATTTGGTATGATTTATTCGACTGTTAAAGTAACTATCCATGTCATCGCATGATTCCATTATGTACAGTAAACCTTGTCACTAATAAAATTCTCTATATTTAATATCAGTGAAATTACTCACTTTATACGGCGAAATAATTCCCGTTCGCAGTTGTAAATACTTAATGAAGGCAATAAAGGAATCGAATTTCAACATATTACATATTATTTTGTCCTATTTTTATATTATCATACGTAACGACTATAAAAATGCTTATTATAATAGATAATAACTACGGAAAATATTGTATACAGCTAACAATGAAAAAATAGAAATATATCGCATGTCGTCGGGTTTTTAAATAACATACGCATGCAACAATAACAACAACTGAGCTTAATAATTGTTATAAACGGGACTCAGTTGAGCAAAAACGTTTTATTATTAATAATAACACGTTAACAAAACATACTTTACTTCAGAATGAACGCACGTACCTACAATACAAAATCTATCGGATCTACATACTTACTTACTGACCTAATCGATACCGTTAATACTTATGGGATGACTCGTATTCTCAGTTTAAAGGAAAATTAAACAATCATTAGCACCTTTGATGAAATCAGTTTAGATGTGCGAAATGATGGAACGGTGATAGCATTACCTTATAGTTTGGAGGAAGAAACAGGGGTGAACTAATGAACAACGATTAACATATCCAAATTAAAAGCGGCAAATACAAATATGAAATAATTTGAGATATTAAACGGATTATTAATGTAAATGGTAATCTAAATTAATTGTGGATTATGAACAAGTTGCTATCTACAGAATGAACACCAAAGACAATTGCTAATGACTACCTGAAATGAAAGAATGAAGTTTGTTTCTTTGGTAGCAAAGTTTCTAATTGCACAAATGCAAACAAAATTTAAGTAAAACAATTGAAAAATTGGTTGCATGGCTTATATGAAGAATGCGGATAAAAGTTTAGGTGTGTTCTACTCATTTGTTGTTCCCTTATTGTCAAATAAATTACGAATCATCCCTTACAGGAAAACTGGAAACGTTTCATGGAATGTAATAAAGTCAAACACTAAATTATTTTTATTAATTAGCACATACCAAAAGAATATCAAAACAATTATAAAAATATTTAAAAAGAACGTTCCAATTTTAAAGCATTGTTCGTTCGGGAACGTTATGAACATTTCTGAAATTAACATCGGGAACGCTATTATTCAGCCTTATTTTTAGTTTTATCACATGGTTTTATTACTGATGTTTCTTACTTAGCAATAGTTAACATACCCAGAAAACACAACGAAACGAGAAAGGTAGTTGTCATTTTTCGAGTATTTTTCGTTAATTAGAGACCGGAACGTTACATAAAAAATTCTTTATTGCCACAATATTCAATACCCCTCAATGTCAGTCCTACAGACGACGCACACGCACACAAAAAAAAAACAATTTGTACGACAGCCTCGTGATGTATCCTAAAACCAATAACATCTCCGGAAAATATACAAATACCCCTAACTTCCAATATAAAAATAACTTTTTACACGTGTAGCGGTGGCGGACAAATAGACGACAAACAATAAATTGATTTATTCGGATTATCGTCAACGCGGCATAAATTAAACTAACACTCTCTCTCTCTCTCTCTCTATCCTCACACAGCCGCCTTTTGTGGTGGACGGTTAAACGCCGTTTTGTTAAATTTTGGATCGCGTGAAAACATTCCAGGAAATTTGTTAACGGCCATTACGGCCGAATAATGGAGCGGATTTATTGTTCGGGGAACGTGATCAGATTGTAAGATCCGACGTCGCCCTCGGGGAACTGCAGCCCGGGCGACGACGTGGACGTCTTGAATTAATTTTTCCCTTTTTATCCGAAAGTTTCCAGAGTTTGCGGGGCGAAAGGCGAGATCCAGGAATCGTTAATATCCGGGAAATGTGGGAAACGAAATCGGGAAGTGGCCAATCACTAGTAATGGTTTCCCTTAAAAATGTTGTAGTATTTAAAAATTTCAGATGAGTAAAGAGGATTTGGAAATTATTAAATTTAGTAGTTAAAGGCAATTTGGGTATACTGGTACATTAGGGGATTCTCCTCAATAAAGGATTAAAATTTTGGGTTTACTCAAATACAAAGAATTCAACGGAAACTTAGTTTTATCCGTACTTAGTTTCTAAACCATCCTTGAAAAACAAAATTAGAATGAACTTTCTAAATTAAATTGAAAAAATAAAAATGCCTTGACTTTAATCTTGCATGTAACTTACTTTGAGGACGATATAAAGGTGGGTTTATATCTTCTAATGAATTCAATTAGTCATACAAGTCATTATTTGTACTAAATTTTGAAAATATATAATAATATGCATCAAAAACGCCTGTGATGCCAAATTCTCTTCTTCACCATACTGCAACAGCATTACGTTGTATTGTAATATTAACCCTACAATTTCGAAAATGTGCCATAAATACTACAGAAAGACCATTTACACGAAAAATGTTACATTTCTTTTAAAGAAATTATACACTTCTTTTCATCCATTTCGATATGTGATTTATCGAATGATAAATAAATAATGGTATGAACAAAAATTGCTATACAATAAAGTTCTCAACTGATAATGAAGAGAATACTGTTCCTAAATCTAATAATAATAAATATTTAATAACAATGAAATATTCTGCTGTTAAGAATTTTACAACAGTGGAAGTGTACGAGGAGTTCAGAATTTTTAAAAATTGACAAGACCTACTTCTTGGAGCAAACCCAATAAAACGAAGACACGTCCCACTGTCTATTGGAAGGAAATGCGATGATTACTATAGTTAATGTTGGAACCTCGATATGTACACCCGATCAGAGAATTTATGGATGACAGTTTTATTAGGTATAATATTTAAAGGTCCTTTTAGGAAAATATAGGTTTGAAAATTGATAACATACTGAAGCCAAGATTCTTTTGGAGCAAAACTAAAACTCTCCCTACCACTCCAACAAATACTGGATAAATTGGGATAAAGCTGCATTCCAAGCGCACAACAGCAGACATTACGTGAATCTTTGGTAAGTATTAAAGGGAATACGGAGTTGAGAAAATTTTGGAAAAGTCTTAGAATTTGGCAAGATCTACTTTCTGGTAGAAACTATATGAAACTAATACACGCCATACTATCACGAAAAAATTTAAATGAATTTCTCCCCATATCAAATTTTTTCGTCAGAACTTTTAAATGGAAACCCAGTCAAAAAATCTATGGGTGGCAGTTTTATTAGTGGAGCTTTTAAAAAATATAGTTTTGAAAATTGACAAGATACTCGAGCCAAAATACTGTTTGGTGCAGAACTAAAACACGACCTAATGCTCTGTAAAAATAATTAGCATGAAACTAGCCGGCTGCTTTCTAGGTATGAGGTGGTAGACATTCAGTGAATTGTTTCTTGATAAAAACTTTCGAAAACTAGAGTTTGGGACCGTTTTTTAAATCTTTCTTGTCCAAACTCAATAAAACCAATACATGTCATACTAACTGGATGAAGAAATTCAGCTGAGTAGTGCCCCATATGAAAACTTTTTGTCAGAACCCCTAAAAGGTAATCTAGTCATAGAATCTATAGGTGGCCGGCTTCGAGTATGAGTACCCAACCTATTAAATGAGAACCGCTCAGAGACCTACGGTCATCAATATAATAAAGCTAATGCAGAGTTTATTACCCTTATGTTTACCCTTTTTGTTGATAAGACATTTTGGAACCCCAAATGAAAAAATATTTACACAATCTCATTAATATTTAAAAGTAATATTTAATACTTCCTGTAACAAACTTAATAAAACTGAAACACAGTCCACCATCATGTTGGATATACACAGTTGCACATTAAGGCCTTTCGTACCACTCCAAATGGGAATTTTCGAATGAAAAGTGAGTCAGAGAAGTTTATGAATAGTCAGTCTATACATGGCAGTTGAAACTTCACAAAATAACGGATAGTTGTGAAAACTGATCAAGCAATGAAGGATAAATAATCTACTTCCAGGTGCTAACTTACTAGGATAAAATCCTTATCCTACTACCCCGAGGTAGGAATGGAGATGACGTACGCTTGTACAACAAGGCCAACGTCATTGGTAGGATCTTTTAGAAGTCACTCTATTTACTTTTTCTACTTAATAAAGTTCTAGTAAAGGACTATTAACCTACACTGTTCTTTACTGACTGAAGGAATTTGGAACATCCAAGTGAAAAATTAGAAAACGTACTAGAACTAAATCATGTCCTACTATCATATAGAGGAAATAAAAATAAGCTAGTCTTGTACATCAAGGCCTATTTCGTTGGTAGCATTTTTGGAATAGAAAAGTTTTGAAGTCTTGAAAATTGATAAGAAGGTGAGTGAAGCCAATCAACTTATACTCGTCAGCTTAATAAAGGTTTAAACTGATCTTTTGTGACAGAAAGCTTTTGAAACCATGGATATGGAAATCTATTAACCGAATTTTGTTAGTAGCCAATGTATTATTGGAAGTTTCAGGAAACGACAGGATTAAAAATAAACAATATCGAAAAGCCCCGTGGCAAATTTTATAAAGCTGAAACATTTCCCACTATGATATAGAATCAAGTAGAGTGCAAATCTTATAATGAGAATTAAAGTCTATCGGTGTGCAACAAAGCATACATGATTGTTTTGGTAAATGTTAATTTATAGTCGACTTCCTCGTTTACATTCCCACTCGCAACTCTAATTGAAAATCTTCTATGAAGACATTTTGGATATCAGCATATAAGCTGACTGTAAAGTTTTGGTTGACTTTTACAACACAGCATCAGCAGCAAGCATCGTTTTAATAGAATATCTCTGTAAACTATTGATAAATAATAAACGATAATTACCACTGTACACAGTTCTGAACACATATTTAAAAAATTCAATATGAATCATTCCTTTGATTTCTCCATTTCAATCGTGTACGCCAGTAAAACTTTAAATAGCTAAATATAAATGGATAGTCTGTGTTTCAGAAAAAGACACAGTTCTGAAAACTGACTTCTAGGTTCAAACTTACTGGTATTAAAACATGTTCTACTGCTGTGGAGGGAATGGAAGGTCTTCTACGACAGGGCCTTTTGCTTTGTTAGGAGGAATTCAATTCACATTATTTGATCCAATTGTACTTCTTGTGAGATCCTATAACTAAACTACCCGGCAAACTCTGGATACTCGATTCCATTCATTCATTCCGGCCACACAACGAACATTCATCAACCAACCAATCAATCTAAAAAGATGTACGACACGAGCCCCTACAGTTTATCGTACTTGTAGTCGTACTTTATGGCGTCGTACTTAATCGGATGATTATTAGTGGGCGAGCCGGAGTTGCTGCTGTTCTCGTAGTACAACGAGACGATGCTGTGCTTCTTGCAGAACGCCCACCACCACCTAAACCCAGAGAGGCCGGTGAACATGAACTCCGGGTCCCGCAGCCGCCTCAGCTTCTCCACGAAGTCGAGGACGGCCGCCAGGCTTTTCTTCGTCCGCCTGTTGTACGGCGAGATCGAGACGTCGCAGCAGAACTCGAGGACGGCCGCCTCCTCGGAGGAGGTGAGGCCGGCCTCGTCGAGTACAGCCATCCTCTTCGACTTGCCGAGGATGTTGTCATACAGCGTACCCTTCGGGATACCGTAGCGGGAGGAGGCCTGCGTGAAACGCATCTTTTGCGTGACGACTGCGTCGATGGCCTCTTTCAGTTGGTCTTGGGTCCAGGTCGGCGTTTTTAGTTTTAGCAAAGTTGGATAATCTGAGCGGAAAAAAAGGAAAATAAAACGTGCGTGGTTAGACGGAGAAACGTGGCGGGAAAATCAAACAAACACAACAAGCTTAAATTAGAGAGGTAAAATTACTATAATACTAATCGGAAATTAGGAGAAATACGCTTTACAATTTCAGATTCGAATATCGATTGATTTTGTGAAAGTTAATCTTACAGAAAAAATCCATTACACCAAGATTACCAAATATATGATCTCAAAATTTAAGCCTATCAAAAGAAACAAAATTTAAATTTTATAACTTAGTGAGACACGTGTCGGACATGCTCGTGTCCATCACCAGTCATCAGTTGCGGAGGAAACTATCAACGCAGAGACAACTAAAGAGTAGATTAGATAAATGTAACGTGTAACTCTGGATTGCTGTCTCTACATTGACCGTTTCCTCCGCAGTTTATGACTATTGATGAACACCAGCATATACGAAACACGTTTGAATAAATCGCAAGAAATTGTATTTTATTTCGTTTGATGGGCATAAAAATTAAGATAATTTATTTGTTAAACGTTAATCTACTTCAATGGGATATTGCTTGGAAACTTTATAGTCACCATTCATTTTTCCGTGGGCTTGTCTGTAGGTCTTTTTATATTTTCTAACCTACAGCCTACATATAGCCTGTAGCCTAAGTTCGCCCACAATGAGTTGCTGAATAAGAACATTCCAGCAAGAAATTTTAAATGTCATTCTACATTGTTTTGTCGTGTAAAAAAGTTCTTAAATGTGTTGCCATTTCGATAATTTGAATCAACGTTTCCTTATCAGGGAAACTATCTGCAAGCTTTCATAAATCTTCTTAAACCTTTTATTTCATTGGGCAGTTTGGACTGTCGTTAATTGGCAGTAATTGGATTGTCATTGGCAGTAATGGCAAATAATAACTAAGTACATTATATTAATCGTTTTAATTTTGTTTTGGTAGCAGTTTGAGATTTTGTTCTTGTACGTAATATTTTGATAACCTGTTTCTGCCTTCTTCGCCTCGTTAAAATATTTATGAGGCATTCAGATAAGAACAAAAACAAACATTCACTTCTAACATTAGGAATCAATTTGGCAGAACTCGTGAAGATGTAGTGGTCATCTGTGCAACCAACAAGCCACACAAAGTAGATTTCATTAAAATAGGAGATAACGCCTTATATTTATGACTATCAAAGATACAAACTATTAAAGAAGTTTGACTCAAATATATAGTAGCTATTCGATTTTATTTTGGTGCACCACTGTTAGTAAAGTATAGTTCTCTTAATTTCCTAACACATTTGCAAAAATAAAAACTACAAGCTGAAAAAAAGGATAATCATTAATATTACAAAAATTAATAAACTTAGGGATTTATGGTTTATGTTATGATAGAGATTTAAATAATTAGAACACACTTTGTAAATGACAAGAATATTCAATACATATAACAAGTTAAACTTCTATTTACAACATTGTGACTATTACTATAATGCCTATTTGTTACGTCACATTACAAAACCAAAAAAAAATATCTATTGATAATCCATTTTTCAATGTAAGCCATTTTTAATGGCTCCGATTAACTCAGGTAAAATGTCGTTTAAAACAGTTATAAATCTTGAAGTACGTGTTATTTGTAATCAACAACTTATTTTACTAATAGTTTCCAGACATGCATAAGCGACATATCAAAAACACAACACACTTCAAATTGCTGACACGTGAGGCACATTCTACCATAATTCGTTAAATTTGAAATGGAATCGACTGTAATTGTAAACAAATTTGGAAGCAAATTTAAGGTAATTCTGCAAATCTTGTCGAACATACGGTATGCCTTAGATTTCGTAATTTTTACTTGGAATTGTAAATTCAACATTTACGTAATTTAATGACGATCAATCAAAAAATCATAAACAAAGCGTGTCACATTACCAAATCCATAAAGAAACAAAGAAATGAGTTTAAACGATTATTAAAGGAAAGGCAAAAGGAAGTTAAATAAGGGACAAATCATAATTTGAATAATAGATTAATAACTCGTTTATTTATCCGCGAACAATTCGAACCATTTCACTTTACGATAATTTCTCTGGATATAAAATAGGTGGTTTAATAAATAAAATAAAGCAATTATTGCAACAACAAAACATCCAAAAATTTTCTTACCTGATTGTCTTTTTTACTAATTCCTATGGAAGCTTACATTACTCGTCATACTGACGTTAAAGAAAAGACAAAAATTTAATAAAACTAATATTTGTTTATTGTTATTAATATTATGAATTTTATTTTCAACTAAATATTAGTCTAAGAGGTTTGAAAATTTAGTAAGAACACATTAACGAATAGTTAACGTACCAACGTAAATCAACAAAAACGAGGATTCATAAATATTTAAAATTACTCAAAAAGTTTATTAACCATTAAGACAAAATTCAAATATTAACGTGTTACTTCATTTATTTATTTATTTACACGCTGAGGTGCACGCAATCCCATTTCACTACTAATAAACTGTTACTTATAAATTATTACACAATACACGCAATTTTCTAGTTATAAATATTTATTTTCCATAAATTTCGCCGTATTTCGCGAGCCTTATAAAAAAAGCAAAAAAAGAGGCGTACGGAGTGCGAGTTCATCAAAAACCTTTTGTAATTTTATGACCCATCCACATATACACAAGAAGAGCATGTTTGGAAGTAATAATAATGTAAATTTTACACCTTTTAGCACCAGTTGGTTTTGTGGCCATAGCTCTGTAAATGTTTGATGACTTTATTATCGAGGAGATACTTCTATGCTGGTGGTATTATTGAGCGAGGAATGGAAGCGTCCGGAGTTAAGATTAATAAAAAGATATGGAAGTGAAATGCAGATTTCTTTTGTTGAGAGGAATTCAGGTGAATGTAAAAGGTTGCCATGAAAATTTGTTGTAGAAATATTAATTGTAAATTAATTACCGTTTGGACTTCTGAGCTTATTTCGTAATTTTGTTGTTTCCAAGTTTTTGATGATCTTATAACCAAGTTTATGACTCATAACTAACCGAATTTAGAAACTTAGCAGGTAAAGAAGTTTTAAAGCCATATGTACATCAATCGATGGTATCCTTTATTTTTCCAGGCAATCCAGCTAAAACACAAGTTTTCAAAAATTTTATTGGAAACAACATTTTTGTATTATATTTTTTTAAATGTTTATTAACTATACTGTAGCGTCAAATTTTATAAAAAGTTCGTTGTGCAATTAGGTAGAAGTAGAAAGGAGCTGAACATTTTTAAAATTAAACAATTTATACGCCTTACGTTTTGGATGCTAATGATCGTTTTATTTGTAGGACAATCTGATTTTTTATTCTGAACAATTGATTGAAAAGAAAAAAATTGAATTCTGTATCTATGGTAGTACAAATAAGATAAAATTTGATCACGTTAATCATGTTATTCATCGAGTTCATGTAAAAGTACATTTATAGATAATATAGCTTTACGTAATTCAAAAATTAGGCAATTATACCATTTAACTGAGAACGAAACTGATATATGGTGTACAGGATAGAAAATAATAAGACTCGTACCTTTTATATCAGTGAAAAAAAATTTGCAGATAATTTGCAGGAGTTCATTGACAGATTAAGGAATATAGTAAAATATAAAACCGAAAATTTGATTAAGACATATAAACAATGAATTAACTAAAGAAATGAAAGATAAAATATTACTGACAATCTGAAACTACTTTTAGAACATTTAATTAAAAAGAAAAATTCTATTCTATATCTAATTATAAAATTTGTAGCACATTACAACTAAGATAGAATTTGGTCATATCTAATTCAGATTCAGATATAGTATATTTGTAGATAACATAACTTCGCAAAATTTTACATCACTCAATTATATAATTTAACTGATTCCGGTCCTGAAGTCCTACGGGAACCTTTCGAGATATCCTCTTTGACTTTGAGAAAACTGATATATGATGCACAGAATCAAATAATAAGAATTTTTTTTATCGACGAAAAAATTGTTGAAGGAGGTGAAACTGTCTCTTCGAAGTTCATTCCCTAATCTCGACTTTTCACAATGTCTCAAGTTCTTGCTGCGATATCGTCGTGGAACAAAATGAGAATTTCTTGTTTTTGGAAAAGAAATAAATTCTTACTGGTTTCACCATGAATCATGTTGAATCATTTTCAACATGAAATGTTGAAATCATTTTGTTTTGAAGTCATTTTCAATAATTTCTGCCATGTGTCTCCATGAAAAGAAAAAAAAGAGACATAAATGGGTGACTGGTGGTAAAACACCAGTAGCCGTGTTTATAGTTTTTTTTTTTAGGTAGATCAAATTTAACAGTAGACGGATCAAAAAATCTTGCTTAAAATGGATCAAAGATGATAAAAACCCAAAATCTACGCCAATATTAGTTTTTGCTTTTTTAACAATAAAAATTTAAAAAAAATAGGTCGTTCTTCCACTTCTTATCATAGCGTGTAAATTATTGACGGAAATGCAATACGTTGTAGAGATGATTTGTAGAGAATTAAAAGACCTTCAAAATGACCGTTTCTAAAAGTTAATCGGAGCATTTTTCACCGAGAGAATTTGGAAAAACCGTTAAAATGGACCCTTTTTCAAAAATTCACAGCTTTGCCCAGTTTAAAGCTGAAGCGCTAATTTTGCGTAAAATGTTAGGTTATTATGTCTACTTTAAGCATGCAAAAGTTGGATGCTGTGGAATGAATAGCTTTTGCACAATTACCTATACACCGAAATCTTGCAAAATTCTGCGTTTAACTGAGATGGACCGATTTTAAATTTTCAAAAGGTTTTTGAAAATTCGTTTCGAGAGAGTTTCATAAAGTATTCTTGAAGGGAAAAAGAAGTGCGAAAGAGAACCTGCTATAACCTGTTATTTTCGGAAAAAGCAGCCAGTTTTTAGGCCAGGACACGTTGCGTAAATATATAGCGACGCTACACAAAAGGTTCGGGGTTACTCCTTTTATTTCTTTTTCCTTCGGATGAAATTTGTGATACTAAAATGGTTTAAATAAACCCATCAATAGTCGAATCGAATGGGTGTTTGTCACCAAATAAATCAATAATAATAATAAAAACGTCATACACTCATTCGCTCCGCCCTATTTTTGTCACGAACTTATTTTTTACTCGGGATCTCGTTAATACTCCAAAAATTGAAAGACATTTTTAAATGGAGTAAATAGCCCTAACGGCCTTCCCGATTCAAGTCGGTCTCGTGAACGACTTTTGCGCTATACGCCCTTTCCGCGATTCGTGAAATTCGCCCGAGAACGAAACGTGAAACGAGTCCCCTCGTCTTCCCACAAAGCGAATAGGTTATTATCGGCGCGTTAAGAAAACGAACCCGCAACTAATCCGCGTAAAACAATACCGCCGCCGTTCGAGCTAATCGAATGGGTGGGTGTCTGAAAAATCGCCACTCGCCCGCGTTTGCGACTGGTTCTCTCTTCTCTTTTCGATTGGAAACTCACGCCCGTAAAAGCGCTCGTAAAACCGCGACCGGGCGATAAGTTCGCACTTGTGCATGGGTTTTAGTAAGTTGTTACGTGTCGAGATCGACTTCGCGCCTTTTAATACATGTACGTATACGTTCGGAGGAGGGGAGGATTTTACGAGCGTCCGGCTCCGTGATAACGCGGTTCGACTTCCGCGTGCGGAGCACATGCAGATTCCGGTCAATCTTTCATCCTACGCGCCAAATAGGCGGCAGGTTGCTTAATAGTAGTTTTCACGGATATTCTTTTAGTGCTTTTGCGTTTGATAAAAGAAGCAAAAGTTTTACTTGTTCCTGCTTTACTGAAACGCGATAACGGCGTCCCTATGACCGTATTTGTGGGAGTAATGTCAACTGCTGAGGCGCTCAATTTTCTTCGCGAAGGTATCGGATTTCCTGGGGGCCTGGGAAATACCTGCTTTATTTTTCTCAAGAGTAGCACGGCGTTCGTGTGATTATTGCGTTAATAAAATTCGTAACGCTTCTAACGCGTACGCGTCCCAAACCGGAAAGCAATGAGTAGAGGTCCGATTTCTAGGCAAAATAAAATAGAAAATTACGTAAAACAGACTTTAAAACTGGATGTTTTCAGGCGTTTAAACAATAGAATTTTTGGGTGAAGTGAAATTACTAAAAACCCCGATTATTTCAGTTGGTGGGGGAAGTAGCTTACAAATTCAGATAAAAGGCAAAATGTTTTAACAAAAGAAATTTGGAAAAAGGTGCGAGTATTTACTCTTTTTACAGTTAATTTTCCGTATTCCCTTAGTTAAAAACGTAATCTATAATGTAATAATAACAATACGTACTATTTTGACACGACTGCCAGAAAAAAGGTTATATTTTCAGTGGTAGGGTATGTAGGTATGTTTCTTCCACTATAACGTTTGAATGGCTCGACCGATTGTGACGCAGAGTGCTTCATTGAATTCCTTATTTTATTAGAAGTGTCATAGACTACATTCCAATTCGATAGAATTAACCAGTTCAAAGGTAGTCTAAAATTTCTTACCCCACGATCAGATGTATGTGCATTCGCCATCTCCTAGAAGACGTTGGTGAGTGCAGTCAAGTTATTTAATAATCAGATACTAAAAACAATGAGATTAAATTGAACTAGCTCTATGAAAAACTTGATTTTTCTCTTAGATCTCGGCCAATCGTTTAGTTTATAATAATAAATGGTTTAGAATTATTCACTTCGTTCTGCTGTTGTATTTCATTCAGACGTTGGATAAATTCCGTTAAATAAATGCAAACCAGAATTGAAATATATATCTCACACGAAGACACCAATTTAAAAAATATAGCAACAATTTAATCTTCAAGTTTAGGTGCAAAGCTGTCGGGGATTGTTTAATAAAAAGGACAAATTAACACAGAAACGACCTTGCTTCTATTTGTATCCAAGTGCCTTGTCATGTTTTAGAAGAGCATGAACTTAAAACAAATATCTTCGAAAACTTGACGGATCTAGATGGAACAATTCGCGCATGCTGAGAAAAATTAATTCTCAATGCAATCCAAGTCCACCAGAAAAGAGAATTTAGACGAAATTAAACAAGTGATTAAAAAAATAGAAAAAGTATGGTCAAAGGTAGACGAAGCGATGAAGTTGACACGAATTCCCAACTATGGTTAAAATTAAGTAGAGTTCGATCGGATTTGCCATGAATTCCGTACTTGAATTGCGAATTGCACCTTTGTGGCATAGCCCATGGTACGAATTCTAAACCATACTTTAAGCAATATGTAGTTTTACAGCGTAGAGAATGACTACTTTCACTAAAGTTCAACCGTTCTAGCTTATAAAAATGTGAGGATTTAAAATATGTTCTTGCATTTTGGCGTCCCAGAAATAACCAACCAGTGCTCCCTTAGTGTTCATAATTTCTTAATGTCGATTGGTTCTACGATTAAATATTTGTGACTGTAACAGTTTCTGTGTATTTGTAGTTGCTTTTTCACGCTATTGAAAAATACCAAATATGCCAAAAAAGTGTTACTTTAAGTGGTGCCTAATCCACTTGCCACGAAACTAAAAGAACCAACCAACAAGAAAGGCAAAACACTTTTCATGTTTGATCATAGTTACAAGCTTACTGAGGAAACAGCTAAAATTAACTGGAGAAATATTCTAGTAGCGTACAAAACAATTGCAGAGCTAAAATCTATTCAGCTGAATCGAAAAAAGTAGGATATTATGACCACAATATTTACAGCAAGAAACTGTTACATATAAACAATTCAATTAATAGGAAAGTTGATGAAAGGGTCATTTCGGAACATCCCATCGTCTTCTTGGCCGGAAGAAATTAATTCTTTTTGTGAACCAACAAGGACACACAAGAAATATATTTGAAATAACATTTCTTGTTTAAAACAGAAAATAATACTTCCATCATTTATTTTGGGTTGTGTTTTTTCCTCTTGTTTAAAACAGATAAAATTTAAAATAATTTTAACTGACTGCAGATATAGATCACTAATTCCTCCTGTCCTAGCCATGAACACTGAAGTTGCCGAACTATATGAGACGATATCAAATCTAATGAACATGTAATTACGCTATTTTACCAATAGATTTTAATTGTAGGTATTTTTGCTGAAGTCGACAGAACATATTGCTACCAAAATGTTCAAAATTCAAGCAGGCAGATCTCATATACTTAGGCAACTTTGATGTTCACGACAGTTGGCTGACAAATTAGAAATCTATATCTGCAGCAAACCTCCTGAAACTACTTTTAATTATTTTAATTTTTATGTTTTAATCAGAAAGAGAAGACAAAACCTAAAATAAATCATGGAAATACTAACTAAACCCCTTCAGCAGAATTTTCTTCAGAACTTCACTCTTCAATTTTTTTAAAGGGCTAGAATCCTCGAACGTTCTGACCAGATCCAGGTCAAGTCTAGCAAAATCTTGTCATAATTCAATTTGTTCCAAAGCTTTGCATTTGTAAATGCGGCTAAGAGACATGTGAAAATCCCTCCAATTCTGTATCTTACAGTTTCCATAAGCGGTTCACACTGGCTATGCGAATCTGGCTAATTACCAGCAGCTGTCTAAACAGAACCTACAACATTCCGTAATGATTATCTTAAGAACCTGAGGAGAAACGACCATTCTGAGTCCAGCTGTGGTCAAAAAGAGGGACACAAACCTGGCAGGCCCGATTAGATTTCTAACTACTGCAGTCGATGTACCTTACAAACAGTTTTCGATTTAACGTAATTGATTTAACGTTACGAAAACGAATCGAGATTTTGAGACTCACCGTCGGTAAATCTACTTAACGAATTTTTAATAATTAATATATCGATGGGCGGTCGATATATAGAAATCCACTTCTCTCTCCCTCTTACTTCTCTCTCTGTTCGATTCGTCGACATAGGTGGTACGCCCGCCCGCTCGGCTTCACATTTAATAGAGAAATTTATAATTACCGGTATCGCATAATTGAACTGGAATATTTTAAGCGTTCACGCTGCGCGCTGAATGCCATGAATTTGGCGGGATCGCGGAACGATCCTTACGGAGTCTCACTTATCGGAGGCGATTCCGTGCGATTACCCATCGATTATTTACATTTGTAATATTCATATTTCAATTGGGGAAGCGTGCGCGCGCCTACGTCGGCGGTACCGATGAACAATGCACGATTTAATTAAAAGTGTACGATTACTTCTCAGGTCTCTCAGAGAGAAAGAGAGAGAGGGGGGCACTCTTCGGAATTCCTTTGAGATCGGCAAGTATTTGCGAAAGTCTTCATTCGGTTCGCTTTGTGAAGGAAACGAAATATGTTAAATCGAATATAAAAAAGTTAAAATGTTTGGTCTTGGTGGAATCTAATATCTTGGTTATAAAAAGTTGAGTAACACAGCTTCAACGGGTGTGACAGAAATGTCTGCTGTTCCCAAAATAAACTAAATATTAATTAGCCGTGCGCTCTTGGACTACATTAGAGGCCCACATATCGGTAGATACGCCACTGGTTTCTCTTGAATTTTGAAATGCCAGAGTTGGCTTTTTCTTGGAATTGGAATTTCTTTGCGCACATTTTTCGGTCTCTGGTTATAACCAATCAAAAAGAGTCAATCGTTAGTTCAATTAATTAATTAATTTTTAAAAAATTTTTGGTACGAATGTCTAATTTAGAGCATTAATTAATTTCGAATGCTCGAATAGGTAATTATAATATTTTTTAATAAATAATATTAGGTTTATTAATAAATTTATTTGTTGATTAAACATTAAACATTTGTAAATTTTCAACAACAGTTCATAATTTTTCCAGGATAAAGCAGTTGTTTTGACCTGATTGCATGGACTGTATAAACATACTTCGTGACAAGAAAGAAAAGCGGGCGGTGCGAAGTTCTTTATGACGTTTTCACCGATAAACTTTAAGTGACTCCACAAAGTACCGATCCTCGTGACGATTCAAAGCGTACCAGTGAAGTCGTGATGAATTATATGCGTAATATCCACCAACTGTTTCTCGACATAAATAGGTCGATATCGCTACAAATAATGCGAAATTTCAGAGGCGCGCTTCTAAAATTTTTCGATGCTTTTCGACAAATATCATTAAATAAACTGTTTTATTCCATTTACACTGGTGCCATTTTAATTTTTATCGCGCGCTCCTATGTCCTATGTCCTATGTCGTCCATTATGAATCCGCTCACTAGTCACACCAAATTTTCTCTAGTGGAAAGACATGTAGATCGTTGCTTGTATTGAAGCTTC
The DNA here is from genome assembly GCA_963576515.1 of Cryptocephalus primarius. NCBI lineage: Eukaryota > Metazoa > Arthropoda > Insecta > Coleoptera > Chrysomelidae > Cryptocephalus > Cryptocephalus primarius. The sequence continues at coordinate 4,816,250 of OY754941.1, forward strand.
TTGGTAGTAATAAATTTAAACTCTCGTTTTGCCGTCGTTGTCCTCTCGTCATCTTTTTGCGCATTGCCAACTTTCCAACTGCGTGGTTGATAGGTCCCTAGTAACCGCAACAGCAGTGAATTCTTAAAGCGGACCTAGGCAACATTATCACAATCCATTATTGGGATAAAAGTTTCTTTCAGAAATATCCAAAGAAAACTTTTTAGTAGTCTGAATGTATCTAGATTCTTAGAATTGCTCAGAATCTTTCCACGATTATGCAGAGGATTACTAATCTAGGGTCTTGAAAAACATAAAATTGGTGATATGGCCATCGTATAACCCACACATAGTATTTAAGGGTAAAGGCCATTTGGGGCGATTTTAGAAAAAAATGTTTAAAGTGTAAGTTATAGATATTATATAGATAGGTCAAGTTGCAAGTTTGAAATAAATTACTATAGCCGCTTGAAAAAACAATAAAGAAAACATAAAAATTGTCGAAAGTGAAGTGTCCCTAAGGATGATTATAGAAAAAAATGTTTCAAATAAAAGTTATAGGTATTAACAAGTAAATCAAAATTACACAGTCTGCAATAAGTCATTAAAGCCATTTTTCTGAAAATAAGAAAAAACTAAAAATTCTTAAGAGTTATGGAGCTTTTAGGGTGTCTTTTGATAAATAAAATGTTAATAAAAATCTTAGGCATAGTTAACAGTTCCAGCAGAAAAATAGTTTCACACTGATGAAACTGAATTATTTTTTATATGTTTGCCTAACAAAATACCAACGTTTAGAAAGGATAGTGCTTTTCAACTAAAAACGAACCAGGAATGAGTTAAGAAAATGCTTTGTGAAAAGGTTCTATACAGAATCACACCTTTTCTTATGGGAAAATTTAAAAATTCAAGATATTTAAAATAACTGAAATCCTAGGATTATATTTTGCTTTCAATAAAAAAGCATGGACCGCCGGCAAAATTTTTGAAAAATATTTACAAAAATAAATTATTAAATGGAAATACATAAGAGAAAGTTCAGGGTTTGCCCATCCGCAGGATTTAAATTATACAAATGTTTAACTCGTGTTTTACCCCCCAAACACTTCAATATTGCAGACGTTTGGTACCAGGATATCATTAAATTCTTTAAAATGCATCATAGCTAGCGAATTTTAAATAGTTTCATGGCCACTATTGATAACAATGAAGAAAAAGACAAAGTAAAAATAGATTTAAAAACGCATTAGAGAATTTAAGTAGGTTTGGGGTCACAATGTAAAACGTGAACAATTGATAAAAAAAGCTTCATTTAGAACGATATATTTTACTTTAATTGAAGAAAGTACGCTATTTATATGATAACTGGTTTTTAGACGAAGGTACCTCCTCATTTTTTTTTTTTTATAAAAAGACCCTAGTTTCTAGAATTCCCTATTACTATAGACGCTGATCTATTGGTGTATATAAAGTTACAATACACCCAATAACCGCTAACGTGGTATCAGCATTAAATGCGACAATGGCATTATCATAAATGAAGAATAATTTAGAAAAATATGAAAGAGAAATACGGCAATACAAAAACATCATATGAAGTACATTTACAAAATAGTTCTCAGAAATCTCCAATATGTAGAAATTAACATATACAAATTGCTCTATTCTTGCGAATCGCAACATAAATAATTGCCTTAATTTAAATATTCAATTAAAATTTAAAAACCAAATATTAAATACCTCTCCACATCCTCTCTTATTTGCATATTAAGAAGCTCACCGTAGTGAAATTTTAACTGCACTTTTCCACTTCACTACACAGGTACACCTGTATTCAGAATTGCAATAAAGTGTACTTATATAAAATAAAAACAATATAAAAAAGTATATAAGGATTCTTCACCGTTATCTAATGATCGGACGGAAGTTCTATTGAAAATAGCATTCTTAAAATATACAAATTCAGGAAACAAAGAACACTGCAAAAATTGCACTGTTTAAACGCAAGAACTTCTGTTTTGTTATAAAATAGTTTTTACCTCAATTAGTTTGTTGCGAAGATACTTGAAATGCCATATAAGCGGTGCCACATGGCGGCGTATAGCGGAAAATATATAGGGGATTTAAGATTTGTTCGTAGCAGGTAAAATTTTGGATAGTGGTACTTTGATACTAAATTGAATAATATTGTTAAATACATGTAACATTTCTAATGCAAGAATTCAATGAAACGTGACTTTTCAAATATCTAGGAACTAACAAATGATTATTCGAAACCTAAAGGATTTGTATAAACTTATAATGTCTTAGTTCATTATAACACTAGAACCAACACTGAAGATTCCTTAAAACATAAACCTTGTATTCTATTTGGAATTGATATATTTGTATCAAAAAATATTTTAGCTAATACCCTTGTTATCTTTTGATACAAACTATACAGCTCGCAGCAGTGATTTTCCCCTTCCCGAGGAAGTTAACACTTTACTTTAATTTCAGGTGAATTGATGTTTTAATAATATACTAGTTAATTTGTCGCCAACATCGAATAGCGCCGACGATACGAAACGACGACACTTGAAACCTACAATATAACTGTTAACATCAAACCGAAACATCAACATTAATAGTAACGATTAAGACGTTAGTTACTTGAAAAATATTTTCTAAGTAAAATTTTGAAATGTAGGCATTCGAACCGCATGAATTTAAAAATTGTATCGATTCTCACGTCCGATGCAAGCGCTATATCGGACTTGTCCTGGACCGCAACCCTCCAATTCCCTCCCTCGATTAGTCGATTCAATATTAAACAATATTCGGTCAATTCCAGTACGTGCTTCCTTTTTCTTCCCACGGACAACACTTAATCCTTACCGAGAGATTCCCGGACAACAAAGTAGTTAAATAAATTAATATCACCACAGGTCGGGCCGTTAATGGATTCATTAAAGATGAAAACAGGGTCCGTGTCAACTGGTCAGTGCGCGGGGAATTTAATTTTGTATTGTAATTAAAATTATACACATGGATTAATGATGTATTAACGATACCGTCGGTTATTACCGCACCACGGTGATACATTCTTTATGAAGGATCGGGTATAAATTGAACAAAAGGTTTCGTTGAATAGTTGCTATTCGTTAAGGTTCCCAAAATTTATCAATAAATTTTATTTTGCTATCTTAAATTATACGGACATCTTTTTAAGTAAAAAGTACTTAGTAATAGCCCCAAGGGACGAACAAAACTATAACGGAAAGGACCAATAACTGAAGACGTTAAAAAGGTCAAATTTCCTAGGTGAAAAAAGAAAATCAAAAGAAACGGAAAAAGATTCTGGACGAAGAAAATCGCACAACCTTTAAAAAGCTGATAGAAGACAAGTGGAGAACACTTGTTATCTGCAATCTACATTTTATAAGATGCATAATACATTTGGCCAAGTTACAAAACACCATTTTTGAAAGAAAACCTATATTTTAAAATACATGTTCCTTCATTGAAAATGTTGAAGTGTTCGCTTATTAACGATTTACAATAACATCGAAAACTTTAATTTGAGGTAAATTAAAACGCCCCTAGAAATCTAAAATGAGTTACCCAATAACGTGAAATACAGCGGGGAAATTTTTTTTAATCTCGCGATAAGTACAGTAGATTAATTATTAACTCACTTATACACATGTATCATCTCCGCGTACATAAATACGTGGAGTTTTTAATTAGGAAACTATATTCCATAAATCAGATAGAGAGCGCGACCCTCGCTCGCTCTTCCACGAGTTCCCAGAGTTGAAAATCGCCTGAAAAGCTTTAAATAACTGGGCTTCAAGAGTGGCGTAATTCCATATTACTCACTCGATATTTGCCCGTAAATATTTCCAGATGAAATGTAGTCACATATTTACTTTTCGCGAACGGCGAATTTTCATTTATAACCTGGAAAGAGGACGCTACAGCGCCCGGCTTACTTTGAAGTTCCTAATTAATTTAATTACATTGAATTACCTCAACTTCGCAAATAAGAATTTATTTCGAAATGAAATATATTACCGGCCATAAAGCGCGTAGTTTAATCTAAACGCAAATATAAATAGAGGCCGAGTATTTTGTCTCCGGTGCTTTTAACTTGACACATTACATAAAATAATCCGTAAGGTAAAAACCTTTGAAGTTTCAAATCCCAAACATTTTTTCTATGCAGATTTAAACGAGTAAAGTCAAACGAGTTAAGGGGGAATTCACAGTTTCCAAATTTATTAGATTAAGTCTTCTTGATATGTTAAAAGGTTGCATAAATTTCACAATAACCAAAAGACCTTAAGTTACAAAAAATAACCAAGTGGGAATTTAAGATTTTTAAACTTTATTCTAGTGGACATATTCCAAGTATGTCGACGATCAGATTAGTTGGATTGACATAAAATACCACACCAGATTAACAAATAAGCTATAAATTCTTAAAATTCAGTAAGTCCATAAATTTTTCAAAACAGGCATTTTTGAGGAATTCAAACTTTTACTTTATTCTGGGTAAATATTCGGGGTATGTCGAATATCAGTCGTTTATAAAAATTATCCCGCATTATGCAGCGGTCGTAAACCGAACAATTTAACATTAAGATAAATAAAGATGATACACACTTTGTTTTCGTTTTTAATGAGCAAACATAACATTTTATTGTACGTTAATAATTTAAATAGTATTAAATAACTAAATAAATAACGGCGCCTTTCATGTCTTTTCGGCTGAACAATATATAAATAAAAGATAAATGCCGTCGTGACGACATAAATTATGAATTTTATGTCCGTGTTGTGAGTGTTTATTAAATAATAATAAAATAAAACAAATACGCCAGAGGACGCAAGTGGGGTTATTTAGACGGGAATTACGACATGTTGACTAAATCTAAATTAAATCAGAACAGACAAAAACCGTGACAAGACGAATATTAAACACGTTACATTACATGTGCACGCCAGAATTCTCAGTAACTTATACATATTAGTTACTTGAATTTAAGTTTGGAACGACAGTTGATAACTAATTTTTTTATTCAAAATGCTGCAAGTACTTAAATAGCGATTCTTTTTTAGTGCGGCCACGGTAGATTGATTAAAAATATATATATTTTTGGAAAGATTAAAAATCGAGGACACACATTAGTTCTACCACGAGCCTCATGAAGTAAAATTACCATGCGAGGAGAGTGATTAAAGAAATAGGATTTCTGAACTAAGGGCAATATCGCACTAAACTTTCATTCATTACCGTGTCCTGTTTAGCTTCCGGCAGAACTCGCATTAGGAGAATTTTGTTACACTTTCAATATATGGTGATTTTATTCGCTTTCATTGGAAATTGAGAAAATGCAATGCAATTCAACATTTAGCATAGAAAATGTGATAATTAATTGGTTTGTGAATAAAATGAAAATTTCAGAGTTTAGTGATTTCATATTAAATCAACATTAATATTAACTTGAAGAATGAGTAAATGTAATGTCATATAACGCTTAACGTAGACAATATGATGATTAATTGGTTATGAAATATTTGACATTTTCAATATTGGATGATTTTATATTAAATGTATGTTACTGATAAACTTGAAACACGAGTAAATGCAACAAAATCCAGATAAATGTAGATAATGTGAGAATTAATTGTTTAAATTAGGTTTAAGTGATGAAATGGTGAAAATGAAAATTACTCAACAAATAAAGTTTCATGAAGTGTGGTATTCTCATTTTCAATGCATTAACGGAGTGATTAAACTGCACTATTTTTGCGAAATTGTCTATCCCTTTAGGAATAAGTTCCCTGAAATATTTTCATTCGGCGCTTTAGGCGATTTACCCCAAACCATCCATGGAATATTGCCTACCCTGATTTAAGGGTTTCCAATTTTATATACAGAGTGATTTTTAATATTGCGAAAAATTTCAAGGAGGGTTTTGTCAAAAAAAACTAATTTACAAAAATGTTTTGTATCGGAGTTGCACGGAGTTATCGAAAAATTCATTTGTCCCATAGTCCGAGTGACGAGTTCAAATGCCATATTTTAACATAAAAAATTCATGGCTATATCATTAAATTTCCAGTTATGATGTCATCAATGTTTATTATTATATGACTATAAATTAAACGGACTTTAATAAATTAATTGCAATTTCATGCGTTGCCCTGTATATTAACATTTCATTGTAGTGAGGTGCCCGTTAAAAATTTTAGATTACTATGAATGTTTAATTAATACTTTGTACTTTATATTTTAATTATTATCTCTTATTTTTTTTAATTTAATTTTTTTAGTGCTATGAAATATTCTCATTAAGAGTACACCTAGCGGATTATAAAACAAAAATAGAGAATGTTAAACATTTCTTTACAATTATTAATAATAAATGTCAGTACAAAAAAAATTTGAAATCCAGGGTATAATATCAGAGCATTTTCACATGTACGAGCAAAACCGGAGGCGTAGGGTCGAATAAAATGTAAATAAATTGGAACGTTCATACACAGCCGGCAGGTAAGTTTGAAATTTCGGCAGGTGGCGCTGGTAAACATAGCAGCCGAACAATTCAACAACTGGACGGTTGGCCTATAGACCTGTGAATATTCACTTCAGCACTTGCCATTGTAAAAGTGAAGTAATTGTGAAAATTGAAATTTTTTTCTAAAACACAACTTTATACACTTTTACGAAGCCGTAAAAAGTAAGCCGTTCCATGGGACGTGACGGCCGTGCTAAAAACGACTATGAAAAAAAAAAAGGATGGAAAGATCAATTAATATAGCATCTAGCTGAGATGGGAAATTTCAACAGGTACCGAATTTCGAATCAGTGATCTCAAAACTTATACATCCACGGGTCGAATAACACGCCCTTTATTAGTTCAACCCTGAGATGACCCTTAGCTGACTATGAAGGTTTGAAAACCTCAAATGTGGATTATATCCACTGGTTGGATTACATTTACTGACTACATCATACATACTTTTTTCAATTTGACGAGTTTAACGGCGTTTTCTTAATTAAACCTTAAAATGACTATTACATTGATATTATGACATTACATTACTACACCCTAGTCATGTCTGGTGATAAAGCTTAGATATATTGTCGACCTGTGCTATCGAAAATCTTTTTAGAGCAGAAATATACGATGTCTTCAATGTTTGTTTCATTTCACCGTCTTTCTTGCTTGACGTTACAAAATTGACACATCATAGCATTAAGCACGAAAAATCCTTTGTCGATTCGACTCTCGAGTCTGCAACAAATTAACCTTCAATGTGCTGCTAGTTTCAGAATACGATAATATAGTAGATAAGATCTACATATTTTAAAACATTAGCAAGTAGATGGGGAGCTCTATCTAGCAAACAATGAAATACCCTTAAGGATATGTTGACAAGTAAGTATCATAAAAGAATTTACCCGCTTCGAACAAGGCTTATTACCTGTTACGGTCGATGTATTACATATTACGGTCGATAGTGCAGGTAGTGTGGGGATTTGCCGATATCCTTTTAAGAACCGCTGACAATTTTTGATTTGAGAAGTAATTTCAATTTTCACTAAAGAAGTTATGCCGAATTCAGTACAAATGTACTGAAATGGCAGCACTGGGTATTAACATTTAATAATGGCCCTGATTTTGCCGGCGTGTGTGAACGACTCTATTGTCCGACACCGACAATGGCAATGGTACAGCTCAGGTATGGGAGCAGGCTTTCCTATGCCAAATACTTAATCATTTGCTATCCTCGAAAGGGGTTAAGTATTGCAACCCACAGTAGTTTTTTTATTAGGTCTTAAAGTGTATATATGAGAAAGGTAGATAAAAATTTCTGTTATTTCAGCCTCAGTTTACATTTGTATTGGCTTACGTAACGAGTGCAACGATTTTCAAGCGCAATGAGTATATTAGCGTCCAATAAAGTTACTAAAATTTGGATGTGATGGAATAGCAATACTGTCATATATAGTATATAGTAGAAATAGTACAGCAATGCAATAGATTCGCAGCTCAACTTTTAAATTTTTTAAAAGTAGCGTATATTTTTTTTTTTTTTTACTTCAAAATGGTAGACTTTCCAAAGCAAATGCAAGAGGCAAACGTTTTTCGAAATTGTAAATTTTCAACGCTGTAAAAAGTACGATGTTTGCCATTTTCAAAAATTCTTTGAAAGCTTAAAAGTGTTAGGTACATTTTATTTTTTTTTTCATGCTAAGAAATATCACAAATCTATCCCTTTACGCAGATTTAATTCTAAAAGACGTTTCCGAAAATAACGTCTATAGATCCCCCTTAAATCCGTTCTAAATATTACCGAAACACCTTGTACTGCATATTTTTTCCTGAAAGAGAACGGCTGCAAGAGAGGAGAGCTATTTCCACATTGTCGCTCTAACATTACTTTCCTACGATTTATGTCCAGCACGCGGAGTGCCGTGACACTTACCGGCAATGGAAGAGGTTGAAGCGCCAAGCCATGCGTGTGACGATTCTAATAACTTGGCCTGCAAACAATAAAAACAATAATTAGTGATTTTGCACAACAATATGACCTACACGTGTATAAATTATAGCGGGACAAGTCGAAATGAATGTTACGTTTTATTCATGAATAAAAGAAGAGCTCTTTCATCGGATGCGATAGATAATTCATTAGGTACTTCGAGAGGTATTAAAATTGCATTTGTAAACGAGTCGCAAGAAATGCGTCATTATTACTAGGTGAATTATATATGAGATTTCTTTTATTTCAATTTTTAGTACGCGGAGGTGCAAAAAAGGATTTAATGAATATTTTAATATTTGAAAGTTTAATGAAATTAAAATCCATAAGCCATTTACTTAGATAAAATTTATTATTACGGACAAGTGAAACGGAGACATCCCGATACAACCATTGCTATAATTCATTTAGTGCTGTAAATTATTTCAGATTGTAAATTAAGAAAGTTAACAAAAAACACAATTTATAATAAGGCAAAAATTGTGTCCGCGAAAAATTACTAAGTTACAACAAGCACAAACCTGTATATAACTGAACGTAGTTACTGCATGTTTAAATGCTATCGCATAAAGTATTTATTTTTATTGCAAACGTCCTATTCCACTTATCAGGCAGAAATGCAGCGCTGGTACTTTAACGTACAACGTATTCTTCGAAATTTATCTTTTTTACTATTTTCCTCAAGTAAAACACTCGTTTTATTTCAAATACGTCAATTTATCGAACCTGGCTGGTTTCGATGTTATACAATTTGACGGGTAACTTTCAAAAGACTTCATAAATACGTTTCGGCCGACTATAAATCGCCTTTAACAAGCTACTTTCCCATTGGGGTATATTTAAAACTTATCGTCCTCATGCGAGAGGGATTGGCATAAGCAAATTTCAAACTTAAAATTTAAACCATTTGTTCTGTATGAGACACTTGTACTCGTAACAATTTTGTACATGTAATGGTAATAATTTACTTTTAAATCGAATTTTACGTAATCCAAAAGTAGATGTTGTATATACATGACTTGTATTTGTGTTGGCTAACATTCATGTCAGTTTCAGGATTTATTCAGAATAAATACTTTCCGGGTTATTTTCCAAGCTCTCGAAATACGTCGAGATGCATTAAGACAGATTGAGTAACGTACTAATAACGGCAAATGTGATGAATAAAACATTCTTATCGAAATTGTACCTTGTTCTCCATAAACCGTGTACGTACACATACCACGATTTTTCTTTAAATAAAATATCATTCCTCGCCACCTTATTCAAATGAACAAAAAACTCGTTAATATTTATAGAAAGGGCTAAGGTGCTGAAATTGTTTCGATACATATTAAATAGTTCCATATTAAACACAATGGCAGAAAAATAATTTATTCAAATTCTAATTAACATATAATTTAGTAACCGAAATGTGACGGTTTGAATTTGAATTGTCTTGGTGCACGGAATATATGCGTATGAAATCGACTTTTGAAGAAAGAAAAGAGGGCAAAAAGTAAAATAACAATAATAATAAATAGACACCAATAAAGAGTGGGATTAAAGATCAATGCCAGAGCAACTTCAGCAGGGGATATGGTTCCAATGCCAAAGTTAATAGAGACAACTGCCAGACCATCTTCCATCTTCTGTATACAGAAGAGATGAAGCTTTATAGCGCAACCCATAATTAGTTAGGAAACCGGATTGATTGACTCTTGCGAAAAAGGAAATGACTTCGCAGGTCAAAAAGCATTAGTGCCCATTGTCACCGTAGGGCAGTTGTAAAAGACAACGTCAAATTCACACAAGACACATCTAACGACCATGGCCCGCAACAGATAACAGGCCTCGTTCGATAGAGGAAAATTCTTTTATGGTACTTACTTCCCCAAACATCTTTAAGGGCCTTTGCATGAATCATTTCCTTTTTTGCTAGCTAAGGAATAATTTGCAGTTACAGTAACTTGCTAATTATTTGGAGTTAGACAAAATCGGAATTACGCCTTGCAGCCTAAACTGTCAAATTTAAAGTTTCTAACTATTCGGGACTGCTAAATAAATTTTACTTCCATTTGTTACCCCCTCGGAAGGAAAATTCTGAGTTCGGAGTCAAGTTTAAACTTTCTAACTATTTGGGTACCGTTAACAATTTCACTTGTATTTTTCACCTTGTAAAAAGGTACATTCGAGAAACACCACACAAAAAAGAATTTTGAAATTTTATTGAGCCACCTGGGACCTTGCATAATTAATATATAAGCTTGCAAAGTTTAAAAATTTCAAACTATTTGAGAAGCTTCAGAACAAAAACGGAAAAAAATACATTTCACATCTTTGGAAGGAAAATTCACAGTTGTAACATTTTGCTGAACCAACTTGGAGCCTAATGGTGCCAATTTTAAAGCTTCAAACTATTTGTGTACGGTTAAATAAATTTTACTCCCATTCTTCACTTCATGGAAAATATATATTTCACCCCTATTGTTAACCCCCTTACAAAGTTTCAACAAAGAAAATCTAAACATGTCTGATCATACATATCCATATATTAGATTGTTTAGTTTACAAACGAAAGAAATGTGATACAATATATTTTGCCAAATTTTCTTGGGTACAGTTTGTTCTTCTACCACTTAAAATATTTTTAACGCTGAAGAAGACCTCTCAAAATCGCAGGAAGTGTAATTTTTCGCGGATCAGGATACATTGCTCTACTTTCCCCGTGATGATGTTTTTATCTTATTCCGATTCATTTATTTATGGTTATTTATTACTATTAATTACTACTTAGTGGCGTTATAAAAGCTCTCAAATGATAGATTTTAACTTATGAAAACTACTTAATCTTCATATTATTTGGATATTCTTTTTTTCATTTCATTTTTTTCTATTACTCACTTCTTATTTCGCACTGTCTTCGTCTTTTAGGTTTGCCCTATACTCTAAGCTCAAAAATCGTTTTGAAATTTTTTGACATTTTGCATTTTCCATTTTCTAAAGTTTGAGCCAGAAAATTTGATAAATAGATACCATAACTTCTTTATATTCTCGAAGTGGCGTTACGATTTAACGGGTAACAAAATAAAGTCTTCACGACGTATTAAAGATGTGTTTATTACATATATTAGTGCCCAGTTTCCTAGGAATGTATTATCGTAGAAACAGTATTACAATAAAAAATCCCTTACATTAGTTAAATAGGTCAATAATTAGAAAATAACATTTATGTAGAGTGCTTATTTTACATATTTGGCATATTTTATATGGTTTTAAAATTATTAAAATTATTTGTAATTTTTTCTATAAACCTGCATAAAATACATAGAATATAAATATTAGTAATACACTTTGTCTCAAACACTTTGAAATCAGAAATCACACTTATTTTTACCTTCAAAATTATTGAGAGGAACAACTGGGACCTCAATTATTGTGATAAGTCTCTTGACGAGAAGTAGAGTGGTTAGGAATAGTATTAATAACACATTATCTTCTGTATGTTGTCACTTTGGAAAAATTGGAAAAAGTTTTTCAAAAATTTTGAAGTGTTATAGAAAACGATAATGGATTAAAAATTATTTGTGAAGTAGTTTGAAACTGGAGTTAGATCTTGAAATATTGTCGACTTTTAAAAACTTCCCCATTACATCAGTTGACATGGAAAGGAGTTTTTTCGATCACAAACGTATGCATACAGATAAAAGTCAAAAGTTTTTAACTGCAAATTTTGAGAAATATGTTGTTTATTGTTTTTAGGATTAATTATCCTGTATTTTGATAAATTTCATAAAAGTCATCCTTTAGTTGTCGCATGTTGTTATTTTTTTGAAAATTTCGAGTAACACGTTGCTGTTCATTGTATTTATAAATAATTATTTCATATAAAAGTCAAAAGTTTTTAACTGCAAATTTTGAGAAATATGTTGTTTATTGTTTTTAGGATTAATTATCCTGTATTTTGATAAATTTCATAAAAGTCATCCTTTAGTTGTCGCATGTTGTTATTTTTTTGAAAATTTCGAGTAACACGTTGCTGTTCATTGTATTTATAAATAATTATTTCATATTTTAATTAATTTCATAAAAGCACCATATTTTACAGATTAAATAATGATCAAAAGACTTCATAAACGAACTATTTTAAATACCAATGCCATATTAGAATTTTGAAGCTTATGTTAAAATAGAACATGTTTTCAACTGGATAACTCCTTTTAAAAAGAAAAAATTGGAATGGCAGTGGGTTCATCATTATGATCAGTTATGAGTAACATCTTTACGGAAAACTTTTAAATTTATCTTGTATATACAAACCCCCAACAACAAAAAATATGATGGAGATACGTCGATGACATATTTATATCATATGGCATGGTACATGCGTGTTACATGGTACAGAAACTTTGAATAAATGTCATCATGATTCAAAATAACAAAGTATAAGCTTTACCACAGAAATGGAAACAAATAACAAGTTACCTTTTCTGGATGTACTAATAGAAAAAAGTAATAATAACATTTTTAACACCACTATATTATAGGAAGAAAACATACAAATCGATACTTAAATTTTGAACCTAATCAATACGTCAATTAAAAAAGAAATAATTAAAACTTTATATGATCGAGTCGAACATTATGCTCATCTACCGAAAATCTTCTTAAAGAAGTTATTATTAATAATTAAAAAAAAAAAACAATATTTAAAGGAAACGATTATTCAATACCCTATACCAACAAATCAATAACAGAACTTTAGAAAAATAAATACAGTGTCATGTTATCCTGGATTGTCAGAGAAGATGAGATGAATTTAAAACGGATTAAGATCCAAAATGAGATACAAGATACAAAAAACCTTATATACAAATCTATCATGCTCTTAGTTAAAAATATACTGGGAAAAAGTTGTTACTGTAGTTACTATAACCGCTGTGAATAGCTAATTGTTTCTGAATATTAAGTTCTTTATTAAAAGCATTGTTGTCCAAAGGTAACGAAAATATAGGATTACAAATAACTATAGAAAAGAGTTAATTTGGGACACTACGGACGGTTGGAATATTTATAAATTAAGTATATTAAGTATAAATTAAGTATAATTAAGTATAAATTAAGTATATATTAAGTATAATTAAGTATAAATTAAGAATATTTATAAATTACAATCTAGATGAAAGATTAGAAGTAATTGGCGCGTACACCAAAACATGTAATATATGTACAAATTAAGTTTTTTTTTATGAAATATTCAAGAGATAATGTCACGAAGTATCCACCAACATAAAACGTACTAATAAATTACCCAGTTTTATTTATATCGAAACAATAGAAATGACGTAACGATACGTAATAAAAAATGATACGCATTGAAAACTCCATTTCGCGAAATCCCCTTATTATTACGTGCTTATTTTAAATTTCAATTTTCGTTATCGGCGTGTACAAAGTTCCACGTGAATACATTACATTAAATGTAAAATTTAAAACCGGCAAAAAGTTTCGTAATTACGGCGAGACATCATAGAACCGCTTTTTCCTTTCCCCGAATATATAGCCTCATAAATATAAAGCATCCTCTGTAAGGTTCAATTATCCGCAAAAATATGGCATTGTTATTCTAAATTCTCCGCGTTAATACAATAAAGATCCGACAGATAAAGATTCCTTGAATAAAATTACTAAATATTTTAAAACGAATAAACGTTCTTATTGTCCGTCCGGAAGGTAAATATGCTTTATATTGTAATGAGCTCGACGTACCGTGAAGAAAATAGACCACGGCAATTACGGGAAAATAGAACTGAATCGTTCTTTCGATCGAGTCTCGGGCACTCGCTCTCTCAAAATAATCACGAAGGAGCATTTCAAACGGGACCACCGAGACTGCCAAAATAATAATAATAATAATAATAATAATTGAAGTCAGTTATTTAATATCTCTGCATGAATTTCCTCGGCCAAACATATCCAGCAGAAAAATATTCAAATTATAGAATGTAAAGCCGTATGAATAAGTTATTCGTACGTTTATAGCTATAGAGCACGTACGTAATACAAAAACAATACGTCGGACCTTTCTATAATTCATCGAGACAAATATAATTTATTATTAATGCAAATAAATATCTACGTATTTCATGCTTTCAGGCCGATAGCAAAGGGGAGAGGTTTTTTAAGATATTAACGAGCGTTCGTCAATATGAAAGTTAAAGATAGGGGAAGCGGAACGATACGTAATATATCCGGGACTACAAACATATTGACAAATGCTGGTGTTTTAAAAATTAGAGGGAGATGGAAATTCTGTGAGACGTTAAAATATCACTACTTTCATACTGAACTCAAATTAGGTACCATATTTTTAAGTTTCCTCTAAAGCAATATATGTTTCAATTTCAAACCGACTTAAAAGATTATTTGTGCATAAATAAGTATCGGCTTTAAAAATAAGTTTTCCTTTACTTTCCCGATTTATCCCGTCCCCGTGGAAGTAGTTAATATGCCACAACGTGGTGTAAACTCAGTGTTCGTACTTGACATATGTAATTAATACGGAGAAACATTCAAATTACAAAATGCAAAGTAATGAATAAGTAATACGTACGTTGCTACATAGCATGTATTATGAAAACATTGTTAGTGGACCTTTATATAATTCATGGAAACAAATATAATTAAATATTAATAGAGATAAATATTTAATGGGACCAAGAACGGTAATGACGTCATCCGTACGTGATGTAGGGGCGAAAAATAAATAAGGGGTAGATCCTTTGAAGATTTCTCTGCTCGGAATGAATATTTCATGTCCCATACTTGAATGAGTTTCACAACTACATATTTTTTATCTTTTCGTCGGAAAAATGTAATGGGCTTATATTTTACAAGTAGTACGCTGAGGAGAGACCCTCGAGTTGCATTTCATTTTTTATGAAGAATAATGAAACATTTGAGCCATATGAAGATGAGAAATCTGAGTACACAGTCATTTACTTTTTTTCGTTTTCCTTTCTTTATACCGTACCTTCTACATATGACGGACTAGTAATAATAATGAGTGTTATATTACCGATCTCATTAAAAGTTACCCTTCGTGTTATTATTTTAGTACTTTTGTAAAATTGAAAACAAGAAAATGATATGTCATTAGATGCTGTTGTTTCGAATAAATGAATACCACTAATACTCAACATTACTGTAGTAACGAATACAATATTACATGCCAAATAAATAATTTTTAGACTGAGAAATTTATACGAAGGCACAGCGAAATCTAACAAATAAAATTAATTTTGTTTTATTATTAAAAAAAAAAAACCTGAACACTCGCCATACTAATAATGATAAAGAGGTGGCTCATAATAGAAGATACTACATAAAACACCTTTTGTGTACAGACTTGACTGTTGCTTGACAATTACATGAAATCATTTCAAATTATTGTAAACACACATACATCACGCATGAAACAATTGATAGGTCGTATCGTATCCTATCGAAGTGCATACTTCGATATCTAAAAAACTACTGGAATATTCGCAAAGAATAAGTTATTTTCCTCCCACACCAACAGCTCGAAAGAGACCACAGAACTATTACAATCTCTTTTAGGAACTGTACCTATAAGTACAGCTGAGTAAGAGATCAATACAGATATACACATTTCGTATCATATGACAGGTAGACTCCACCGAATTTTTTTTTTAAATGTGAAAGGGGAATGAGCCACACGCAGCTTACAATTGGGATTTAGACCGTTAATTGAAGATATAAGTTCCTTTTATCCTTGTGCCTTTTCAATCAACGTGTAGACAAGATAGACATTAGATATTAGGGCAAGAGACGGGAGAAAATATTTTGATATTGTAACATCTACATAACACAGGTTTTCAGGTTTGTTTTAAAATCGAAAAATGTTGTTTCTTAATGACTTGAAAATTATACACCTCACGTAATTACACCTAAGAGGGAAGTTGTAGCAAACTGATTTGTCTATTATTAGTTTAGTACCTAATAGTAATAAGACCCAATAGTTTTTGAATATTGATAAACTTTAAAAAAATTTAACAATATAAAGATATTAATGAAAATTTCAATTTTTTTAACAAAGCAAATACAATAAATTATACAGAGTTGAAAAGAATATTTAAATCAAATCTAATTATAACGCATGAAGAGAACGGTAGTTTTAATGGAAGTATTGAATGGTAAGTATTATTTTTGTACAAAAAGTTCAGCTTTCCATCTTCAAAATGGCTCATGACCAACGTTGTTCCATATTAATAAAGGACAATTTTCACATATATGCGTAAAAATGTTAGATTCGTCAATAAAAAAATCATTCTACAGGCAGTTGCATAAAAAGTTATCTAATCGTTCGTAAGTTAAACATGACAGTACTTTTGCAATGAGACTTTGCAATGCTGAAAATTATTTTTTTTTTGACATTTAATCATTTATTTTGATAGTGTACCTTTTCCACCTGTCTAATCGCGTTTGCAGAATTATTGTAAGTGCAATATTTTGTCAATAATATTGTTACAAAAAAAACTCTGGGATGAACATTTACAATTTTACAAAACAAAAATTTAAAAAAAGGTTGTTTTTTGCAAAAGTAATTGTTAACTGCATTATACGCTAACTTTAACGGTTTTTTTGCAATTTTCTAAACAACAAATTACCATACAGGTTTTTATAAATCGCCATAATAATCGCCAGTAATTGGTATGGTGGTATGGTAATTTCAAAATTATTATCAAATGCTTTAATTTTCATTTGTAGCCCAAGCACAAAACCATGTACGAAGTATTTGTGTAACAACACTTAGGTTTTGTTTCTGTAGACGTAATATACCTGAATTACCTGTCATTGTCGCAATCTCCAGAGGAGTATTTATTGTGCTCATTCGCTGAACTATATATTGATGTAAAATGTAAATTAAGAAGTAAGTAAATGGAACTATAATAAATAACATTAGAAAATAGAATAAGGTTTTTTCTTTATCAGCTTTGCATATTAACATATTATCACTGTGCGTATTAAGGTTCACCAATAGACGTTGTTCCGATTTTGTAAGCAGCCAATGAAAGTTGCTCATAAACCACCCTCCAACGAAATGTTTATTTTCTATATAATACTGTTTAGAGCAATCAGACATCGTATAGTGCGTATTTGAGATTGTTGAGGTTAAGATTTTAAATCTACCTACTTTCAGGTAGTAGGTTTTAGGTTTCGATTCTGAAAAAACCACTGTAAGAGGATAATGTAACCCCATTAAGGAACTTACCGAACCTAAGCCGACTTTAAGGATCAGATAAATATAATAGAAGTAATACATGAAGAAATAAAATAAGGAAATTCAGTGTTGAGCTATGGTTGTCTGTGCTTCACTTAGTGGCAGATCGATGTCACAATTTTCAACAATTGTCAATTGTTTGTGTTTGTAATCCATTTTCGTTCCATCCAATCCATCCATCCAATTTCGTTACTTTCGTCGCCAGGAATATACGAATAAGGTTTTTGAAGAACCACTTGTGGAAAATTCCAACAATTAATTCTATAAAACATGAGTCAAATAAAGACTCTAGTGAGTATCACGTGCCCTAGATTTCAGTGCAATAGTGACACTTTAAGGAAAATTATTTTACAAATGGGATTTCCTTTCAAATTAATTGATAAATACCAAGCGGTAAAGGAAGATCAACTACTTAACAAAAATCAAAAATTATCGGAAAAATCATTCAGTTTATTACTTAGACGAGATAGGATTAAACACCGATGGTTTCAAAAGTTTGAAACGCTTGACATTTCGTCAAAATAATTATAAATTGTCGGTATATTTCATCACAAATTGAAAGTGAATGAAGGTGACTGTTTTACACTTCGGTTCTGCGATCTGGTTCCTTTTTATTATCAGCGAAAAAAAAATGTTCTCTTAATTGTCATCAAAACATGAGGGGTATATCATTCATATTAGCAAAATCTTTATCTGGGGACTTCGGATAGTCAAAAGTTGCTACAGTACAAATACGAATGAAGCGTACGTGCATGTAATAAAATGGTACGAGCAAGAAGAGAGACAAGTGTGACCATGTACAGTTTGAACCTGCATTTTGGAATAATGGATTTTTTCCACACTTTATAAATTTATGTTCGTATTTCGTTTAATCAAAGAACCCTTTCGTTTACCGTAGTTTTCTTTCATTTATACTGAATGGGCAATAAGTAAAGAAAACATACTTGTTGCCATTATGACTACGGACTGTCCTCCAGCTTTTCTTCTTCACAGGCACTTCTTTCAGGCACATTCTTAGTGTCTGAAGGGTTATACCTCTGTAAACAGAATGCCATTTTACATTTATTAAGGAATAATAATGTAATGTAGCAAAAACAGTGATGGATCCGCTCTGTATATAAAATGCGGAAAAATGGTTTAAACAGATGCACAAAAACTGCGATGTGACGGATTTTCTTGAAAACTTTTCTGATAATCATCACCCAAAAGTCTATAAAAATCAACATCCATATTTAAGTGAGAGATTTCGTTCAAAGTCTGTATAATTTCTACATTTTTGAAATTTGATGTCCGTAAAACAGAACACGTATATTCCACACTGGTGAGTAATATTTCAGGTATTGCCACCCAATTGAGCAAACAGCGTTCCAGTAAATTCCCCTGAAAACGCCCTCTTCATTTTTTTTCACGGTAGCGGAACTCCTTATTAATTAAAATGATTACACAGCACCAGTTTCAACAATATCGCCTCATAATAACCCTTTCAATTGTCATCTATTGTCGACAACAGCGGGACCAAGGAAAACGCCAATTTTAGGGAGTGGTCCCCCGCGCTGCAAACGCAGGATTCTCCTGGTATCCTGAATTACTAGTTAAATACCAACAAGCATGTGCTGGAAATTATTATCGATACCGTTTCCGGTAGGACACAAGCTGACAATTCGCCTGACGAAACGCGTCCACCGCCTCGAGCCAAGCGAAAGATAAACACGGGGTAAGTAACTACGTAAGTGGTGGGAACGCGGAACGAGGCAGAGATCGCCCCGAGGGCACGGCAAAGTCGATTAGTACGAGGCACAGTAGCCGGGACGTAATGGCCGATCTATTCCGCGTAATGACACATTTTGTCATACAATAAGCCGGACCACGACGCGGGCGTGCGAAGAACTCTCCCGTTATAATTTACTTTTATCGAGATTATAACGTCCGTAAATCACGACGCGTCACAAGATATCTAAATAATGATTTTCGCGTCTGCTACCTCGCGGAAGTCGAGAAGTTGCAGTTGATTCCTTTTCCTGATAAGAGAAGACAGTTCGAGCGTTATTTATAAGGGGTGGTGCTAAATGCTAATGTTAACAACGGCGGAATTATGCATACTTTGTTATTTTTGATTTATTTTGACTCGGACCGTCGTTAATTAACATTTTCCCGTTTATAACGTAACATATGGCAACGCCAACTGCATGCAGTGCCTCATAAAAATATTCGAGCATTCGAGTGAATAATACGTGTTAATTCAAATGTAATTGTATAAAACGAATAAAACTTTGGCCTCGATAAATTCGTAATTCAAGCAATGAAAGCATCATTCTAATATCTTCGTCACCCGGAGAGAAAGCTGGAAGGCACGACAAAAATAGTGCACAACTAAATAGTACGAGACAAAAAACAGCAGCCACAAACCTCAAATTTCAAATATAAGAAGAGAAACTAAAATGCACATTTATGAATCTCCCTTCGAACATCGCCCATTTCAAATGTATCCAGCGCACTTAATAAATGGCTTTTAGCGTTATACCAAAGCGAAGTATTCATTTATTGGTACCATACTTCGTGCAACGGATCCTCGTATAACAACCGCGTAATTTTACTGAGAAAATGTGTTGTAGCAAAGCGTAGAAATAGCGTTTGTATCTCTTTGTACTCTGTATGTGTGTTTGATTGGGTCCACTATGGTCGTTAAAATTTTCCTACTGAAAAAAGACGGCAAGCGCTTGGTTACTGGGTATGGCAGAACTGCGTTAGAGAGAAGTTGCCCGAAGCGGTGTCGCGGACACAGTTTTCTACTAAGCACGTGCCACGTAATCTTCACGTAATCACGCAATCGGTACTCTCCTATTCCCAAATGTCCTACCACTTCTTCAACAAGTGAAATGGCAGTTGTATTTGTTAAACGATTTAGTCTAAATGCATTGATTTTTGCACGAAAAGTGCTAAAAGTGAATTATAAACGTCAAAGAAGTAGAAAAAAAGTGTTTAAAAACTTTTGGAAAATTTTACGTTATTGTAATTAGACGATAATTATTCGTCAAGATAAATGAACGTTTTTTATGAATAAATATATGAATATAAAACGATTCTTGTAGTCTTGATGGCAATACAAGATTTAGTTTAATTTTAACAATGCTTCCAGTTCTGTGGCAACAAATCTACGTTTTGTGCAACTTTTATTATACTTTTATGAATTTTGTCGATAACATCTACGGTGCATTTATAAAGAAGTTTGACACTCCACTAGCACTTATTTTGTGAATTATTAAAAAAATTGAACATTTATTTTTATTATCCATTCCAATTATGATTTTTAGCTATTAACATTATACTCGAGGGTCGCAAAATTATTATCACGCATAAACTCTACAGTAAAAAAACCTAAAGGTTATCACTATTTTATCACTTTATATTATATTAATAATATTATAATATTATTTAACACAACATTTAACATAATATATTAATAGATGAAATTGATTATCATTGAGCTCCTGCCTACATAAATGTAACATTATTCACTTGACCAATTAACTAAAAGAAAACAAACTTAACTACCTCTATTTTATTCTTAATATAACTGTAGATAACGCAAGAAATGTTATTAACCGCATGCAAACGAAATATCAAAACTTATTAAAAGAAAATAAAGGGACATCTGATAAACGACACATATAATCAGCAACGATGGTAAAAAGCGTTAGCGCTACAAGAGTTAATGTGTCGAGGTGTTTATGCTAGATTTTAATAGAGCCAGTCTCACGCTACATACACACACATATACATACATACGAGAAAAAGTAATGTTGCGAATTATTACACCTGGAATTGTCCATTAGGAACTACTCTTATCGATTAGGGGATCTCAGAGGAGTAATACGCGAGAAATTACACGTTCAAAATAATTTCTTATACAATTTCATGCAAGATACTTTTGCTAGATGCCCAACGATTATGAAACGGTATACATTGACGAAATGACAAGTATAAAGTTATACAGTCATATATAAAAGTTATAAGTTCTTTTAGAGTGGTTTTTAAAATATCTACACTCCTTATCATATTTTGCATTTTAATTCATCTCTACTGAAGTTACATCCATTACAGTCACAGTCACGATATTCATACTGATGTACTATTAAGAATATATATTACAGGTAATTTAAATATCTCGTTTGTGAAAATGTAAAACATCAATTTTTACCAGCATAACAAATAGGTATACAATAAATATCAGCGTAGACCTGAACTTGTGCGATGATATATAACTATCATAAATCTACGAGCACGTGTTATGTCAGGAGATGTAAGAATAAAATGTTCATGGTTATTCATTCATAACAAAACGAGATTGACTTGTGCTCCGAGTAATTAAGAGTGCATTTAAATAATACTGAGCCATATATAAACCAGAATAGGCAGTATCAATATTTATGTTCTCCAACGAAAATTTTTCAAAATCTTTAACCGTCATTAACTATTTCGTAACGAACAAAATTTTAACAATCATATATTTACTTTTTTTTAAATACTTTTAGAAGAAATCCCAACTGCGCACTTATAGGACTATCGGATTGCAACACGACAAATCAATCAAAATTTCCAAATGTAGGCAGCATAAGCGGCAGAGGTAAATGGGTTGCGTGAAATGATATGTAATACGACTTAAACTTTTAAAATTGAGTAACAAAAGGAAATGCACATATACGAGATTTATGGATAATTAAACATTGCAAAAATGAATAAACATGGGTTTTAAAAACACAATTAAATAGTTGTTTACCAGCACGTTGAAATATTTTTGGTTCAACTGAATAATGGAGATATTAATAACGTGACTAAGTTAAATTTTTCACTTCGAATATTGTAGCTAAATTAATGAGTCATTCCATGAGCATTTTTAACACACTGGAACCCAAAAGGTCCTCTATTCAACCAATTTAAAATTTGCTACCGTCTAAAAGAAACAAATTTGGATCCAAAGGACACTAAGCGAAGATTTAATGAAATATGTTCTTTTTACTTGAGAATTTTAATACTGTTAAAATTTAAAATTCTTGTTGTCAGAGAATATGTTTCCATCTAATCAATGGAATGACCGATACAATTGCCAAGGTTTTCAAAAAGTAATGAACTACCACTTGGCACACCCTGCAATAAACCATCTGTCAAAAGTTAAAGATGTTATTATTATATACTACTCATATCAAATCTTATCATATATTAACATCAACATTTTTAGTAACGCATTACTGTTAAAATTAAAATGCAATGCTCTTATTTACTGCTGAGGCCCATATGATCATTTGTATAATAACTTACAATTGCAATCAGTACCAGCGTGATGTAACAGAACGTTACAACTTTCCAGGAATTTTATTTTGCGATCAGTAAAACGTTTCAATAGAACTGGAAATGTTGCAGCACTAAAAATTTCTTTGAATTATATTCTCTTATTCCTTGACGAGTGGTCAATAATGGATGAAAAATATTGTGTTAATTAAATCCTGATTTATATACGTTTCGTTGAAAATCTAAGAAAGTCCGCGAGATTTCGAATAACATAATTCGAAAACATAGTTTCGCGTAGACGATACACATACATTTCAGGATATTTTAGGATCACATTGCGCAATTATAAAGTAGGATGTTTTTAAGTGATAGTTTGAACATTTTCTCCAAAGTGGGAATGTTTCACTCGAAATCCTGGATTTAAAGGATACAACAACTAACAAAAATTTCAGTGCATTATAAGAAAAATTACTTCCTTCCTTACTTAGGAATGTTACAAATATATAAGTAAAATCCATGAGGGTGTAAATAGAGATGCTAGCTACTATGAACAAAATAAAAGCTCAAAAATTTTGCTCCTTTGACGTCATTTGACCTACCTTCAACAGATACGTAGGAAAGGTGTCTTGATAAAAAAAAGCTGGTGTGTTCGTTTACATAATCAAATAATTGATTATCTTGTTGAGAACCTTAAACTAGCCGTTTTGATACCTTTTTTGCCCATTTATTTTTCCCTTTTCGATGTTTGACTTTTCCACCTTATCCCTTGCCCTAGAATCCGGTTTTCAATACCTACGATTTGTATTTAAATATAAATCGCGGTCATTGCTGACGGGCACTGGATATAATCGAGTCGTTTTCGGAAGGCGAACTTGCCAATAAATTAAAGAACAAGGACGAAAATATCTCTTGCTCATTTTAACAAGTGGGACCCCGCCCCTACGATTTCTCCAAACTGTTTCCTCTTTGTTTAAGCAGCTTGTCAAAATGGATATGAAAGAGGGAACTGTAACAAAGAGTGACGCAAGTGAAACAAACATCTTTGCTCGTAGTAGTTACAGAGGCGGATTAAGAGTTTTGAATAGATTTTTTTTATGAATAGAATAAATCCTGATAAACAGGTTGTATCTAGTTAAATTTATAAAAATAGAAATATTTAAAATATTCTTACTAAATGTTACATATTAAATATAGTATATATTTACATTACCAACGATTTAAATCTGAGTCGAATTCCGATCAACTGGTATGAGAGTCGTAATTTTTCAAAATTACAGAAAGTTGATCGCTTGTGACTGTTGTTCGAATTCCGGCATAAAACACTTTGAGAAGAGATGACTCCAAAGATGAATTTTAGCGAATTACAAAATAATGATAAAAAAAAAACAATTTCCGCCATGAGATTCGCTCGTTCGTATGGAAGTTGGAACAAAAAGCTTCGAGGCTCCAGAACCACCGAGTTTTATTCCTCTAAGAGGATCTAACGACTCGGCTTCGTGTATAGACATTTGGTTCAAAATACGAAAGAAAAATAAACTAATTAAACCAAATCGGACATAGTTAATTAACTCTTTATAAATGGAGTAGTTATTTGTATTTAGTAAAAATTAAGCTGAAACTAGAAAAAATAAACTAATAAATTTGGAAGGGTAATGATCGCATTAGAGGCATTTAGGAATAAATTTCCGAAAAGAAAATTACTGGATTGATTTAATCGATGAGAATATAAAGCTCAATTTATAATCTGTTTATGAACAAATACAGTGTTTCCTATATAGGGTGTTACATTGTTTAAAAAATTGGATTATCTCCGATTTAATAAATTCAGGTGGCATATGCAAGATGAGCGAAAATCGTCTTTCGAGGAACCAATTTGTTTCCAAAACATCGACTTGTAAAATATGTCTTTTTTTAAAAAAATGCCACTACCTTAGCAAATATTTCAGTTTTTACTGCACCTCCTAGTAATCTACCATACAATTTGTTTCTTAAAATTACTTCACTAGTTGAAATAACAGAAATAACCATCACTCGGTATCGCAGTTACACATCAACTGAAACACGAACGCTGAAAAGCAGCGAAAGCTGATTTCGTGCGTGCGATCTATATGTATGTATATCCCCGTACGGGTACGTGTATGTATGTGTGTAGGCATTCTGAATCTGACATCTCATCTCATCTGCTTATCGCCGGCAACTTGTCACCTGTCAACAGCCGTTACTAAACGATCCCGTCATTATAAACACGTTGTGCCGTCGCTTTTAACCGTTGTAAGCGCTCGCCGACCGCGGCCCGGACGATCTACAACGATTTACGAGCTTTCCTAGGAGAAGATAAACAATTTTCGGTGTTGTCCTTCGTTACGAGATAATTAAATTTGTCGCAGGAAATTTTTCCTCCCGTCGAAGGAACGTCGAAGACCTCCAGGGACCATTACCATAAGTATTTTTTTGCAGCACAAGAAATCGTCATCGTGGAAACAAAAATTAGTTTTAGCCATTGAAACTTCTGACTAACGAAATTTACAAACTGCAGAAGGTAACGCACTTGTATATGTCGGTGGATACTTTTTACGTAAGTATATTTTAAAACACTCATGTGACATTTGTGTCAATTACAGCAACAATAAAAAATCCGATAGAAATACCAAATTTTGCGAGCTACAGAAATATAAAGGCAGTCATGGTGGGATATTTGGAGCTTTAAACGTCCCTCCAATTGATTTTAATAATTGTTTAGTAGCATAAGAAGAAATTTTTACATCCAAATTCGACGACCTCTGTATACATGAGGGCGTAGGAATGGCATTGCTAAATCTATTTAAAAATGTTAAATTTTCACACCCATGTCCCAATTTCCCTCATATTTATTTTATTTCTCTATACACAAGATTAAGAACCTACTATACATTAAAGTTTGCGAATAGAGAAATAAAATATGAAAAAATAATAAGGAAAACTCTAAATTAAATGTATTAAAAAAAAACATGTAAAAACTGGGGTAAATACTTGCAAATACACAATAAACTTGTACTTCATTATATTTACACCTAATAGGATCATTACGTATGTACTTATATGTTGGTTGCTATTATGTGTTATCTTAGCAATGAAATATATGTATCTCTAAGTACTTTGTCTGTTTAGGGTGTACCTACTACGCGAACCTTTTTCAAGTCCTGCAAATGATTTCAATCCTTATCCTTAACAATTCGCAAACAGCAATTACTTCAAGAAGTACTGATAAATTACTGATTACAATTGTTTATGGTATACTTCGACCTTATACATTTGTACATAATCTTCCGCCGACAAAATTTCAACTAGTCTGAATCTTGGAATAACTTTTTGTCCGCTACTCGTATGTCGACGATTTAATGAAATTATCGATTTCACAGTCGCTTTACCCCCGTACATTGCGGTTTCGGATCCTTTACGGGGACTATAAAATGATTTATGATAGGTAGCAAAAAATGCAGGTTTTTCGAGGAGATCAAAGGAGTGACTCGACTAGTTGTAATGTATATACTATGCCATTACTAATAAGTCTTATACGGACACTGTATGATGAGGTGAAGAGAAGACTTACCGGGATACTTAAAAGGAGCTGAAGAATAAATATCAGACGCTACTGACTAAGCAAATTAATTGGTGGACGAAAGTGTAGGGACAGACGAATGCTAAATATGTAATTAAGATGACTTCAAGATGCAGGCAAACAAATAAGATTTTTTCTTAATTAGTACCAATCAAATGACACAAAGCTTAAGTGACGAATTGTTAATATTTAAGCGCGACATGTTTTGCGTTGCTGAAATCCCATACTCACTCCTGAGGAAAAGAACGTAAGATTTCTACCTTTTATAAGAACTTCCAGAAATACTCGATTCAGAATAAGACGAAGTACAGTTGTATGAATAAACATCGTGTATTGAAAAAAGAATACTCTAATAACGTTGTGGCAAGCAAGTTGTAGCCTTGGTGAAACACCCTAGAGAAGATCTGGAAAAACCCCCCCTACAAATTTTAAGAAGTCGTCGACACTCCAAGTGACCTTTGGTGTTCTTCCGGAGTTAAGCCTAAAAGCTTCGACACTGATCACTCAGCTTAAACCAGGGGAAATTTCGAACTGCAGCAGGAAAATTATGTATGGGGTTTTTAGTAAATTGGGGATTTTCTAAAATCCCAAACGGCACTTTTGGCAATGGAAATGGTAGGAACATTAATGGATTCAGTTTTAGGATTGAATATACCTGGCACTTTTTTGGGGGGATGGACCGAGTATGCATTCGTACAATTTTCAACCAAATTACGAAACTAAACTATCATATTGACAGGAAAACTCTAATACGGCGAAAATGTATTACGATTTTCTCATCTTTGCAAGTCAGTTTTTTATGTAACGATACTCGTTGAATGACACATGATCCGAGACTTCTCTCTGAAGTTATCAAAAATTGAGTACTTTCTCACAAACTACTTGTTTTACTGTACCGATACACGTTTTACACACGCTTTATTCCTTTTGTTCTATAGTTTCGCTGTATTTGGAAAGTGAAAATTTAGTTGCAAAGTTTTAAAGTAGATAACCCGTACTTTACATTTGTACATTATATCCTGCATATTGCAGGACATAACTGCACATGAAAACCTAGACTCTGCCAGTACTTTTAACCACCAATGTACATATTGGTGCATTCGTAATTTGGTGTTGGTGCAACAAAATTTCAATTTTTTTTTGTTAACCATCGTGTTATATAATGGGTTCATAAATTAGTTATACTACCATTAAATGAGTTTGAGTAATTTACTTTTTCTTTGGTTTTCTAACAAAACGTTAACGTTTGTTTATTAAATTATCACGTCACTGGCACAACTCTGCAACTATTTTATTACCATTGCAGTGATTTGAAATAAATATTGCATTAATTAAAATTGAAAGAATGAAATTTAAATTTTGCTGATTCATATTTTGTTTGCTCTCTGATATAACATTAGATGACATTTACTCTTCAACATGTCACCATATTTACATAACTTTGCGACTACTTTATTGTCATAACAATGAATTGATATGCACATGGTAAAAAAGGTTTTTAAAACCGGAATAAATTATAAAAATTAACATTTCGTTTGTTGTCTGATATCACGTATCGTGACCTTTGTTTTTTAATCTATTGTCCTCCATAACTTTGCATTTGTCATACTCTTGGTTTCCATCAAATACATTAAATATTTAATTTTTTTCTCACTTGTCCCATATATCCATATTTTATAAACAGAGGTGTTCATTTTACTATCGCAAAAAATGTGTAATTAAACCTTTATATCCCCACTCTGCAAAATACAGCAAAAGTTGCCATACACATACGGTTTTACAACAAATATAACAAATATGAATCATTCATTGGTTTGGTAATAAAGCTTGTTTACACAAACTTATCTATAATCCTTTAATGGTCCAATTGTTTTGAACAAGAATAACATATGCTTTGCAAATAAAGTACGTAACGTTTTCCCATTAAAAGTTGTAAAATCAGGTTAACATTTTTTTCCATTATTTTTTATTACCAGAGTCCACGTAGTATATAGACTACAGATAACATCAAATGAAATGCGTTCGATAGCACAATTACTTTATTTCTGAAACAAATCCAGGAACAGTACTTTTAAAGCTTATTTATATAGAAGTTTATAGTATTTAAATTGCCATTTGCTGAAAATTGAAATATTTTCAAATTTGGATCAATTATGCTAAGACTTTCTTAAATTTCGTGACATGGATTAAGGCTACTGTTTAGTTTCAAAAAAATAATTTCATTTTTTTTGTGTAAAATAGGTACAGGCGGATAAATATATCCGTAATCACCATGATAAAGCAGGTTACGACACCTATGATAACTCGTATAAATAAGTACATATTTGATGTATTACATTTTTAATATGTTCTACAATTTGTAACACCTCCATAATAGGAAATATCTCCAGATCAAAATTCTCTACCTAATAATTTTTTTGTATCCATATGGAAGTTTGTAATTGTACTAATAATAAGTGCAATTAATTAATTAATGTAATTTTGGTTATAAACAGCTCGTTTAGTAGACCTAATAATGCAAAAAGTATTACGAGGTATGAAAGCACATTTAGTTTCTTTATAGAAATTTTTTTGAAGAAATATAATTAAGTAAAGCAATATTTTTGGCTTCATTTCATATACTTGGATCATACGAAATAACGAAATTGGCTAATTTAGGAAAAACGTGATCTTTAACTAATTGTGAGTAATCAACTATATTGGTACTACATTATTATATGGCTAACTCAGATTTACAATATGTATCAAAATTAAAGAGTTTGGATGAAAATCGGCACATTCTTCTTAGTTTCATTGAGAAAAAAAGTTAAATAAATGCCCCTTTTCTGTCTTACTTAGCGGATTTACAGGATGTCTGAAAGACGTCTGTTTTTTTAATTTCTACTGAACCTGTTTGAGATGGCAAATAGATGTATTAAAGTTGGCTATTTAACATCCCAAAGGGTGCCAATACAACGTATTATAGACGTCCAGTTTTGTAACAATGGCCTGCTTTAATTTGTCTCATAGAGGTCTTAAAGAAACCCTAAAGATGTCTTTGTGATGTTTGGTACACGGCCATAGAGATTCGAAACCACGAAATACCTTCTGGGTACCCAGATACGGTAGTTTATAAAACACATGAGATAGGTATACATAAGAAACCATAAGAAAAGACAGGGAAGTTTACGGTTTCACTCGGAATATTCTTCGAGTTACAATTAAGTGGTCTCACAATCCCACTATATTAGCATTTCATGGATCCTTTCGTACAGAAAAGTTAGATTAACAATCGAATTGTGTAATTTACAGCTCACGATTTTCAAGAATAAATAATAAAACGTTAAATTCAAAAAGAATTGAATTAAAATCGGTGTTAAACAATACTTCACATTTTCAGCAAAGAAATTGGAGTGGTGGATCGGTCAATTTAAATTTTTGTTGATTGATATTAATGAAACTTTAAACATGGTATGCTTACAGTTAAGATAGTTCAGAAAAATATTACAACGTCGAATTTCCTGTTCCGAGGGGATGAAAAATATGGCCGAAATTTACTATGATCGGTATCACCCTGGGAGTTTATAAATTCCGCACGAAAAATCAGTGAGTGGTTTGGAAAAAATTAAACACCCCGAATTTCACTCATCGGAAGGTTGTAAAAGGGGTGAAATTTACGCAAAAGTTACTAAAAACTGAAAATTAGAAACTTGATACTGTTGTAGATTAGTCTCACATACGTTTCACAAAAAATTTATAATCTTCCCAAATTGAATTGAAAAACATTATATATCGAGCGCATTTAAAAGTGTCTTGTTGCTCTATTCCAAAAAATTGCTCTACACAATACCCACGCAAAAATCTTCGTGTAACTAACGAATTTGAATTCCAATCGACTACAAGATATCTAAGAAATAAGAATGGTATATCTGTATCGAGAGTTTAAATGGGGTCTACTATAGTAGTTAACATATTAAGAACGTTCGCTATATACAGGCGATGGCGGTATCTTTTGGCTATTCAGGAGTATTGTCAGGAATTCTTCATGGAAAGAATGTATTTCATTATTTGAAATATATGAACTAACTGATACGCTTTTGCACCCGGCGATCTGGGATTGCTCTGAATCTTTAAGGATATTGTGTATAAGTTAACTTAAGACAAAAAACATGCCGTTTAGGTCCGCGAGTGTCTTATCTAACTGACTAAGACTAGTGACTAGTGACTAAAGCAATTTATCGTTGGTGCTGGTATATTATAATGCACCTTCTGTGAAAGATACTAAATCAGAACAAACAATCAATTTTGATAAATGGACAAATATGTCCATTTTCAAGCTCCTTCCGACTCACGGCCAGTCTTGCTTTTGAAGCTCTCCCGGTTCCTATTAGTCGAATCTGTTAGAAGAAAATGGAACTGGAATATGCTTTTATGCACTTCGTGATCTCCCCGTGCTGCGAACATAGAATTCGCCCTATCAATTATTGAAATTTATTTTTTAAATGGTCGTAACATCGAAGTCTGAAAAAGGTATTGTTTGAATATGTAGATTATCGTCAAACAAACGTCTCTCGTCCACCGTTCGAGTCGGACTCGACCCATCGATACATCATACCGGAATGTCCAAGACATGTGGCTCGGCATCGAGGTATACGACGTTCATTACGTATTTACGTTGTCGTTTCTAATTACTGTTTATTACGGCAATTACGCGCCGGGGCCGCTATTGGGTGTCAAAGTCACGTGATATGCGAGCCGAGCCTCCCTCCCGCGACATACCGCACCTTGGTGCGATTACGGGCCCGCCTAAGAATATGGAAATTGTCGCGCGCGTTCATAATCGTTTTCGGGGCATAATGACAGAGCTCTCGTTAATTTATTGTGGTGGTAAAATGCGTCGGGGCTAATATGACGACGCTCTAGTGTCGCACGTACTACACGTGTGTATGTGTGTGTGTGTGTGTACACATAATAGGAGATGGAAAGTGCCGGATCGGCGTTTAAACGCTATCAATTCGGCGTATGTTTTACCCGGAGCGACGGTGGAAAACTACGAATGCCGCCACGGTCATATTGTTAAACGCGATCCGGCGGAAACCGAAAAAACATTTGTTGTCCCGGTAAAATTTACAAAAGCCATTCGTTAACGCTCGAGGCTAAATAGCACCCCACATTCGCATCTATGCCGCGACTGTGAAATAGAGTATGCTGTAACGGCATTGTATACGGCAGACTTTTGGTCGGCAGTCAGCCAGCCCTTTGAAGCCAGAACCAATGCGCCCATTTACGTTACACTTCGTCTATTCGATACAACGGCAGATACGAAGTCAAACGTTAGCACTTTTAAAATGTCAATTTTGACTCGGTTTCTCGATGGTAACACGGCAATAACCCGTAACTGCACGGTATAATAGCATTTTTAAGAACTCAAAGACAATTTGCGTCGCCTCAAAAGCAATGTGAATGAGATTGTTCAAATATTGGTGATTGAGTGGCCTTTGCAATTATTCTAGAACGTAAAATAATCACATCTCGTTTTGCTTTACTGTTCATGTGCAAGGTACCTACTACTTATTATATTTCTCATTTTTGCTTCGAAGACCATACACGGAGTATTAAATATCGAGATAGTGTTAAATATCGTCGAGAGAAGTTTGTTTCACTTTTTACAGGTAGTCAACGAAGAATTTTAGTGAAAATACTTATTAATGTCTGTGCTGGTAACATTAAAATTTTGTTTGAAAACGTTGACGTTGTGAGGTGGTTATTTAAATATTTGAGCGTTTGTCAAGAACGTCAAGAATGTCAGCACTATTAATAAACTCTTAATTATACTCTTTACCCATGAACTATTCTTCAGATTTGTGTGTGTAATCTACTGTTAAATTCACATATACTACCATATAATTGTTATCTTCATTGATCTTCTCTGATCCGCCTTTTGGACTTCTGAATTTTCAGTTTTTCTTAATTTTCTTAAAAACGGAAACAGTGATTTATTTTATATTTCGTAATACTGAGCACTTAGCTATTTAATACCTAGAACTTTTGTTTGAAATATTTTTTCCTAAACGCCGGAAAGAGCGTCTTCTCGCTTGAAAACTTTTAATTTTCTTTAATTTTCTCATAAACAAATTTAGCGATTTATTTCAACTTTGGCAACATGACATCAATTTAATACTTATAACTTTTATTTAAAATATTTTTTTCTAAAATCGTCCTAAGGGACTCTTTACTCTAAATATGTGTAATTTTTGTTGCATTCTCTTAAACAGTTCTGACGATTTCATTCAAGCTCCGCAATTTAACTTATCCATCAAATGTTTAAAATTTTTATTTGAAACTTTTTTTCTAAAATCGCCCTAGAAGGCACTCTACTCTTGAGAATTATCTCAGAGCTTGGAAACTCATAAAGAAAATGTGCCTCATCTAAAGATGTTGGCGATATATCCTTACACCTTTGTGGGCTACATGTATATTGTGGAAGTGGCTACGTTTACTTGGAAGGCTGGAAAGTTTCTAGTACATCTGGAGTTTTCTGAAGTCACCAAAGCAACCTTCAAAAGCTGGAAAATTGTTGGGCAGGAGTTTTACGAACTTTTGGAAGCTCCATATAGACTGTAAAAGTTGCTATGTTTACTTGTAAGACTGGAAAGTTGCTGGAATTTGCTTCTGAAGTAATAAGTTTGTAAGAGAGTAAACGTTTATTTGGAAACTGGGAAATTTCTGGTACATTTGGAGGTTTTGTGAAAGCGGCAGAAATAGCTGGTGAAGCTAAAAAGTTAGTGGTAAGGATTTGTGGGCACTTTTATAGGATTCATGAAGTGTCAAATTGTCAAAATTTCTGTCAAAATTGGGTAAGAGCAAAGGGCCCTTTACTCTTATTTTCGTGTTATCTCGAAAGCCAATCCAACGTTCTTTTTTAGTTTTTTTATATTTAATAGATTGATTACCATAATCCTTATCTTTACTGATCTTCTCTAAAGAACTCTTTGCCTCTGTGAATTTTCAATTTTTCTCAATTCTCTCCAAAACGGCTTCCTTTATTCTTTCTAAAGTTCACACCTGAACTACGACATGAAAGGTCTACGATTTTTATTTGCATTTTTCAATAAATTCAACATTTTTCAAATGCTCCCTGAAGGTACTTTACTCTTAAAAATGTGCATTTTTCTTAATTTTCTTAAAATAGGTTTTACGGATTTTGTTAATACGATAATTAATTATCATATTTAATGAAGTTTTATTATTCTTGATTTGTGTATTAATAATAGCAAGAGTTATGTTATTGAAGTTTAATTTTATTTGAAATATTTTAGATTTGTTGTATTGATTTTAATATTGGGATTAATGTAACGTATTATTGTGTATACATTTTTTTTTCGAGATCAAGATGATTTCAACATTTTCGTTGAATATTGGCTGTGATTATCAACCGGAACAGTTGGAGGCTGGTCTATATTTTCATTTTATACTTTAGTGATTTATT
Organism: Cryptocephalus primarius; assembly: GCA_963576515.1. Lineage (NCBI taxonomy): Eukaryota > Metazoa > Arthropoda > Insecta > Coleoptera > Chrysomelidae > Cryptocephalus > Cryptocephalus primarius. Next base: position 4,850,402 of record OY754941.1, read on the forward strand.
TAACAATAATAGGAGTAATTTTTCATTATTATGATAATATAGGTCCTCTAGATTATTATTATATGTTGAATATGCAATTAAATAAATAATTTTGTATATGTATAAAAGTAGTACTGTTTGTTAAGATTCCTTTATTTTCTTGCAGACATGATTACCTACAGTTTATGATGAACTTCTTGTTTATGGTTCAATGATTTCAGCCGGTGTTATATTAAAATTAGGAGGATTTGGTTTAATGCGGTTTTTAAAGAATAATGAACCTTTTCTTTGAGACTCACTATGATTTACTCTCATTGCTGACTTTACCATCTTCATCAGAATGTTTCAGTAGTAGGTACTGTTTATTGTACGCTGATTTTTCGACAGTCTACGTGATGCGGTTTGATGCGGTTGATGCGTATATTTTAAATTTCTTTCGAACACTTGAGCTGGTTTTCTTCCATTCCATGGTTTAAAATAGTCAATCCGTTTGTAGACACGTTATTCTTATTTAGAAAATTCACCTCCCTTCCATAGCGTTACTTCATGTAGGTTTATGCATACACTTTGAGTCTTGTTTCCTGTATTGTTGCGTTAACTTTATCACATTAAAGCCCGCCGCACACGTATTTTTTTTTGGTGGGTGATTTCATGGAAAAAGGCATGGGGAGTCGGATGCTCAGTTCTATGGGTATTTTTATGCGAGTGCTTAGACAAGGTTTGTTTATATTTGATCGTACTTACAACCTTTCTTACATTTTGACAGGCCAAGAACGTCAAAGCGCCGACGCTGTCGCCGACATAGCAAAGTACTCGTCGTTCATTGGCCGGCTTTCAAATTCCCCGAGAAAAGATGCAGCAAAATAAGCACACGCTCTATTCGCGGAAATGTGCGGCAATTTCGCCCTTGTGACGTCATTTTCCCCACCATCTTTCTCCATGCCTTTTCCCATGCAATCACCTACCAAAAACTGCACCGTGTCCGACGGGCTTTACTTTGTTCTTGTTTTGCTGTATTGAACTTATATTAATAATGGTATGAACCGTGCCAACACCTACTCAAACGGTTTTAGCTGTATGTTCATCGGTTTTCAGAAATAATATCCACGCGGGTTTCAAGGAGGGGGGCTGACATTTTAACTGGTCGGTCCGGGAAAGTACTTTTTCCTGAAACATTTTTGTTTGAAAAACATATTCTTCAATATTTGTATTCATAACAAAACCTAACTTAACGAAACTCGTAAACTGTTCATAAATAGTAAAATATGTTCACAAAAATTATTGCGGTATTTTGAATTTATGAGAATGATTAAATACTAGGAAATTAAATAATCCACGTTAGGTAATGAATTCTCAACACCGTAATCTTCCCAAATAGATTCATGGCATTCCTTGCAATATTAACAAAATTAATGCTAGCTACTATTAAACCATACTTCGATCATTACGTAATGGCATTTGCGAAGATAAACGTTTGAGTTAAGTTGGGTATGCTGGGACTGTAATTATACAGCTTATAACTGAAATCGGATAATATCGGAGACATAATGAGACTATTTCTAATGGGAGTCTCTATGGCTCTGTATGAAGGTCAAAGGTAAACATAATGGCTAGTTCCTTCAATCTTTACCACCAATCTATTTCAAGTGAGTTATAACGTAACTATAAAGTTAGCCATTACAGATCATACAGAAACACAACTTGTGTTATGTGTTTATGAAAAAAGTAAAAGTGACACAAAACAAAACCACTGAAATGATTTCCAGCAGCATTCAGGTGAGATAATGACTATAAATCTTGTTTCGCAAGAAATATATGTCGATTACAAATATATCATGTAACATTAATAGAAGAGATACTCACTACTATTGTCATCTAGTATTAAACGATCCTTTAGCAATTAGGTCATCAGCTAAATTATAAAGATTATGAAGATAAATGTTTTAGTTACGTTAGGTAATCGCAATTATACAATTTAGGACTATAATTGGATATTCTCGGCAACGTTACGAAACTATTCCAATCAGCAACGAAAGATTCCTACGAGGAAGAGGTGATGAATAAAATAATTAATTTCTGCAACGTAAGCACACCGTCAATTTAAATCCAGTTGAGGATTTGGCTGTACCACGTTAAGGTTAGCTCGTGTTTAGTAAGTATTGCCTATGCAAAAGAAGAATAATGGAAATATGCAGCCAGACCTAAGATATTCCCAAAAAAATGTGAATAAGTTGAAAAATTTAGGTAGAATCACTAAAACAAAACAAATAGTGAATTGTCCGAATCTGACAGTGATTTGATACTATTGTTTTTGATGTTGAAGGAAGATATCCAGAAGATAGAGGAAACTGAAGGAATTTCTGATTACTACACTTACTTGTGTCAAGATCCGAGTACTTTAGACAGTAAATCCCTTACAGTACAATAAGCATTACGGTGAGTTGACTAATCAAAATGGCCAGAATCAATGTCGGAAGAAATGAGGCCATCTGAAGAAAATGGTGCATGGAAATACGTGAAAGTAGTAGTGTAGTGAAAGGTTAATGGGTGTTCAAGTGAAAAATTGAAATGGAAATTAAAGGGCGGCATAAGGCATGGCCTGTTGCAAAAAGTTTTACCCAAGAAAACCGGGTTGATTTTAACGAAACTTTTTTACTTGTAGTTAGGTATTCAACTCTGAACGTTGTCTGTAATATAGGATTGATTATTACACATTTGAATGTAACAACGAACTTTTGTACATGGGAAGCTCAAAGAGTGTTTATATGAGACTGCCGAATGGAAAATAACTCGCATAGAGATAAAAATGTTAATGATATAGTACAGATTTTACATCAGCAGTTGATAGGTAGTGTAATGTACTTACGTGTTATCATAAGGCCCGATATATTAAGCCTTAATACTTAACCTATAATACTTATCATGAATAAAGTCATTGAAAAGCAGCAAAAAGAAGTTTAGCAATATTTAAAGATTTCTAAAAGGTAATACCTAAAGTTAGTTAAAGATTTAAAAGGTTTTATGCCTGCCGATATCGACAGGTTATACACAGGTTGTCGTTTCAAACTTTCTGAGTCAATGATATCTTGGGAAAGTTTATGTAGAAGTCAGTTGCGTTGTTAAGCACTGAATCAGAACGTATTGCTAATAGTGAAGCTTCTAAGGAAGCAGTTGACCTAAGAAATGCTTTGAAGGTACTACTTCATGTATTGATTTGTATTAAGTTTGTACAATGTTTAGATATTGTTGATTTTAATGTTCAAATGTCAATCTATCCCATCAATCTAAATATCGAAATATCGGTATGTTTGAATTAGTGAGAGAACTGTCAAGTTAAAATTATCGAGCGTCATCTAATTAGTGTTTTACTCCCTCAAATTATTATCAATGTTTAAACATTGTAATGAGAAGCGGAATGATTCGACGTAAATATTAATCTCCAAAATTTTCATGATTCCTAGATTATTCGTCAGACCATCATTAAAATTTGAATTTGAATCCACATTGCAAATAGCAGATTTGACTTTCGTTGCTATGTTGCGTGTAGGCCCAGGTAACGGTTTGGCAGTTTGCCTCGAGTTAACTCCATATAAATCGGTTTGTTGGCTCCAAAAACTTCCTCAGAACGATGGAAGATATGCAAGGAATCCGATGTTTGCGCCTTTATTCGTGCGCGTGGTGTGGACTATCGTCGACTGACAACTTATTATGAATTGTTAACTAACTGACACCTGTTACAGATATTAGGAATCAAGGTAGGATAGTAGTTTGTACCATGAACCTAGAATCTTCTCAGCAGGTATTTATTTGACGCATGTTTTCGTTTCGAGTTATACGACACCCTTTGAAAAGAACTCGAAATTTCAAGAAAAAATTTTTCTCCAGTCTTTTTGTCTCATTTTCTAGAAGGTTGGCTTAAACATATAAACCTATACCTGAACCAATACAACATTATTTCCTGAAAATATTACGAAATATGTTGCCGCTCAACTTCACCATAGAGATTAAAGAACTTAAATCACATTTCGGCTTGAAAACAACATTTACTATATCAGTGTTTATAATTGTCTAGATTTACGTCTTGATGTCTAGTATTTTCAACGAGAAATGTGGCATACGTTGCTTGATCTAGTTGATGAAGACAAGACAACACATTAGTGACTTTAAGACTATACTTAGTACTAAAGACTTAAGAGTTCGAGTCTTTTAAACTTGTCGATATCATTTCAAACATTACCCCAACCGAAAAATTGACATCAACAATGGCGAATGCCGGTAGGGGTAGATGTCTGCTGGTTTCATCTAAAAATGCCACTTTTGCGTCGTTTCTTTCGACTGGCCGTTTTTGCGTCTTGCGAAGGAAGGAGCTATATGCCACCTCTGCATTTCCAAGGGAACGACTGTAATAATGGTTGAGTTCAGATGTGCCCGCGGAGAAATTTATCGCATAATTAAAAGTCGTCTTCGGTTCACAGAAGTTGGAGATATACATGTTCCTCGAGCTTTACGTCTACCAAAGCGGAGTGGAAGAGCAGCCCGTTTTCTTCTAAGCGTATCTGTGCCGATTTGAAGCAGAAGAAGTACAAGAAGAAAGAAGAGAAGAAAAAAGAACGGGATCGGAAGAGTTACGAGAGCACGGACGGTCTCTTCGCTTCGATCGGATGCAGTAACAATGATGTAGAAAACGTCATAAAGGTCATAACTTAGCCCGTGAAGCCACCCAGGAGTCATGCAACATTCAACAAGTGCACCGCCGTTTTTTCTCTCTCGACCGTTGAATCGTTCCAATTGGCTAAGCGACTTAAGTCCTCATAACTAGAATGGCCAATACCCGCCTCTATTTTCTCGTCCTCTCTCTTTCTCCGTGTACCCTTCCTTTTCCCCGCGCCTCCGCGTAATTACCGTTTTATGTTTAATAAGACAGCCGTACAATGCACATGCACGGTAGATGCACTGAGCACGATCCCTTATTATTCAGAGTGTGCATATCCGACCGACGTATATATGTCACATAAAAGATATGCATTTTTTACGTCTCGCTTCATGTAAAGAAAACACAAGGTATTATAATATAGTGGCAATCCTCCTCGCCCGGAGGATTTGCATAACCTGAATATAATTGTTGAAAAATGCCACAAAGAATACAAAAGCCTTATTATGGACCGATCTTACAATTAACACGTTACCTTTCGCCCCATGTCCTCAAATATTTGCTCTACGAACGGAGACGAATTATTTAAAAAAATGTGTCATCGAATTTTTATAAGCGAAAAACGGCAAAAAAAGTCGTCAGTCACTACTGAGATCAAGCGAGGGTAAGACATATTTATTTACAAAAAAGGAATCTTCATTGCCTCATACGAAATTTATATGCTTTTAGGTTGACAGTTTTGAATTTGATAAGTTAAACACTTTCAAAATAGTAACACAAAAATTATGGAGCAAAAATTTTGTAAAAATTTTTTATAAATTATACATTATATAGGATGAGTCTGAAATATTGTAACATGGGATGGTGGAGGAGACGATCAAGGACATCAACGAGAAGAGGACGACTTGCATGGTACTATTCGACGTGGAGAAGGCATTCGACAGGATATGGCACAACGGACTGATTGCGAAGATGGACGGACTAGGATTCAAAACGGCGACGACCCGGATGATACAGGACTACCTAAGAGAGAGGAACTTCAGTATCAAGGACAAAGGGACGACATCGAGCAGCAGGAGGATGGAAGCAGGAGCACCCCAAGGATCGGTATTAGCACCATTTCTGTACAATATCTACACCAGCGACATTCCAATAGGACGAGGGAACAGCAACACCAGGACCTACATCTACGCGGACGACACGGCGAAGGCAGCGACATCGAGGCAACCAGACAAGGCGGCGGAGTACCTACAGCGAGAAGTGGACCAGATGGACGAATGGGCGACGAAATGGAAAATCAAGATCAACGCGGAGAAGACCGAGGCAATCTACATAGGACCGAAGACGAGACGACCAAAGACAAAAATCTGGATGAGGGACATGGAACTGGACTGGAAGGAAGGCGTGAAGTATCTAGGAATCCACATCGACAGAGGACTAACATGGAGGAAACATATCAAGGAGACCGAGAAGAAGGCGAAGGACCGACTGAGCAGACTAGGACCACTCATTGGACGACGGAGTAAGCTGAAATTGGAGACGAAGAGGAGGATCTACCTGGCAAGAATTCGACCGATCATGACGTACGGGACAGCAGCATGGGGACAAGCAGCGAGGACACACATGGAGAGACTAAAAAGGATACAAAACCAAGCCATGAGGAGGATGACGGACGCACCATGGTACATGAGGAACGAACAACTACGACGGGATCTGCGAATTGAACAGCTGAAGAGGACCATCAAGGAGAGGACGAGAAGGACGATCACCAAGGCGATGGAGCACAGGAACCCACTCATTAGGAAGGCGATGGACTACGACGAGGACGCACCATCAAGGCGGAAGAGACCCAAGACGGCGATGACGGAGGACTAGGCACCTAGGAAGGACCAAGGAGGACGATACCACGAAGAGGAAACCAGAAGCAGAGGACAGCAGGACCACCTGGACGAGAGGAATAGGAAAACACAACAAGGATCGCGGAGGAGATTTAAAACATAGAGGGAGAAGTAGGGAGCTGTATAGCTCAACTTTGTAAAAATTAAGGACAATAAACGATTGTAACATGGTATCTTATGATAATACTCACATATATACATGCAACGTGACGCAACGTCAACGATCAGTCAAGATTACTTGAAAAACTATTTTGTAGGTGACGTTTAGTAACGTTACCGAGGAAACTTGCTAGTCTGGATATGTTTGTGAAAGGGCAAGTAAATTTTTATTTACTATAGATGACGAAAAACTAATTGAACAATTGCGTGAATATGAACAATTATACATCACGGAAAATAAAATTAAATATTTAATTTTCGATTCCCTTCAGATGAATTTCCGAAATTGTTTCAAAACTTCCATTTATAAACTTTCCAAAACATTAGGGCAGACTGATCGGATCGGATAGGGGTTTGTTATAGACACTGTTGCCAACGAACTCTAAATATAGCGACAAACACGCACAAAAAAGGATATGGGCAAAAATTTTATTTTCAGTCCTGCTTAAAAGCATATAGAACTGATTATGAACTGAATAACGTTTGATATTCTTCGTCTTGTTTTTTTACGATATATAAAACACCTAAAACACACCACACCTAATAAACTTCTAAAAAATCCCAAGAACCCGGACTTTGATTCGGTTGGCGCACTCCTTTTCACACCAGCTTCCAGACAGGGTATAATGTGCTTTTCGTACATGGTATTCTCAAATAGTTTTTATTTAAAAAATTACCACTTTACAGGGAGTTATTATGAGTTTTAGCTTATTCGCATTATAATCTGACTTTGGGTGTTATAATGTGAATAAATTTTCTTCAGACTACCATCCACTTTATACGTTATCTTCTTAGACAACATCTGCTATGTGTTTTTCTCCTACTTATTCTTCATATTCCTATAGAATTAATTAGAAAAAACATCATGGATCTATAGCAGGAATGGGAATTATCAATATTATTAATAGTTGCATTTTTACAAGATTTTGCTTGCAACAACCACAGACTATTAAACAATCTAAATCCACTTTTCACCAACTGGAGCATGGGCTACAAAAAATTGTATTCACGAGTATGTATGGAGTAGATGAAAGCAAACTTTGAATTGGCCCCAAAATAACATTCTTCAACAACCATCCCAAAACTTCAGGATTAAGTTCTGCTTATTGCTTAGCAATAAGTAATAAACCCGAAATAAATAGTGTAAAAATTAATTTCTCTTTGCATGGAGAGCACTGTGATTTGGTAAAAATGTCTGCATAATTAAATAATTCAATTTTTTAAAAATAATTTTAAATATGAATATGAATTTTTAAATAAAAATCAACGTTAATTAGGCCAACTGGGGAAACCACCTAAAAACAACTTTGTACATTACACAGTACATTACATGTACACACACACTTTGTACATGCACATTGTACTTACTCTATCCTGAAGGTAGTGTGGAAATGAGCGCGCGTTTTAGGAAAATAACCAAGATTATAATTCTATCAATTGAAGATGTCCAATATGGTTCCTTTTAGGAAAAAATCGGAATATGTTTTTGGTATAAAATTTTCAAAGCTACAAAACTGATGACAAACATTTTCCCAGTAAAAATGAGGAGATACTCACGGAACATAGTTTTTTGCGACCTTTCACCCTGTGAAAAATTAACGATACACGAATGAGTGACGACTTTTCATATTTTCATTACAATACAAAGAAATTACGCCAAAATCTGGCTTTCCGGTTTTTGTTTCGTAATTGTAAAAATGCTAAATAAATTGTAAGTTAACGTGATCAAATATTTTAATAATTTCGTAGAAGTAGCAATATTTATACGTCTTAACCAAAAACACCTTGACTTGGTATCAATGCATCACCTTACTTATGCAAAAGCCAGAAATGCCGTGTAACAATGGGGCAAAAAGAAATTTTGATATTGATGGGAGATAATCAAGAATATTGGTTACACTAACAGAAGACGGTAGCAATGAAACACGTACAATGCAAAACGTGGGAAAAAGCAACACTATGACTACATATGTAAATATATGGATATAGAATAAGAACATACGAAGAAAAACAAAACCATACTTGTATAAGTAGAACTATTATAAAAATCATGAGATACGTATAGCTCAGAAAAGAACTGGAATAGTTGAGGGAATGGTGGATATTGAAAGAAATCTTATAACCGAAGTGATACGTATATCGACTAAAACATGGGAATCGATTCACCAAGGGGAGGAAGGTATAAACAACGACTAAAATAGATACAGGAGAAATTAATAGGTATTGTAGTAAATATCAGGACCATCAGAAAAAGATTCATTACAAAAAATTCTAATAAACGTCCGCTGCTGTAAAAACTCAATAAGGTAAGGGGTAGAAAAACGAAGAAATCAACTTTCGTCCCTCAAAATACCCAAAACAAAAATAACAATGAACTCGACGTGTGCGAGCGTTCTGTCTAAATTTCTTTACCCGCCCGAATTACGAATTCCATCCCACAACAGGTAGCAGGTTTCCACGCGGCACACATTCCCGAACTGCCTTCGTGAAAGTTAACTTATTACAAAACGTATTTGCGGAGTTTTCGGTGTTAATTTCACTAAAAAGTAAAAAAAAACCTACCCGAAAGGCGCAAGCACAAAATCATAATTAACACCTCCCGTTTTCGGTGCTGCCCTGCAGCCCGTTTCCAAACATTCACACATGCTTTGTTGGTGAAAAATTAATGAAAGGAGATAAAAAAAATGTTTATTAGTAGGTTAAATATAAAGAGGTAGCGGGCCTTAGCACCTTATTTGTCTAACTAATTTATTCAGGTATTGTTTATTGTATACAGTTTACACGAGCTTGCTACCGTGTTAGAGAAAAGCAAATAACACGTCGACTGTCACATACGCTGCTAATACGTATAAAGACTGACGCAAGAAAAAGAGTCAACAACGTGGGCATTGTGAAGAAACAAAACAAAACGTGATTATAAAAGGAACTGAACAGGAAAATTGCGGGAAATTTAACGAAGATCGAAAAACCCTCATATCGAAAAATTCATGATATGATGATGACCATAGAAATTTCATGATCATGATGATGACTAGAGGACGGGTTTTTAGGTAAAATAAAATAGAAAATTTAAAAAAAATGGACGAATCGAAAAACGTGGTAACTAACTCATTCTGAATTTTCACAGTATATAATTTTGCAACTTTTCTTAGTAATTTTTCCAAGGAGTGCATTCATCAAGTATTTTTTTGGATGCATACTTTTCTAATATTTTATATATGTACATTTTTATTGTGATAATACGTTTCTAAATATTTCGTAGTTTTGAATTGAAAGTAATGACCAAGGGCTGGTGCAAAAGTTTCACAAAGCAATTTATATAAAATGTTTTTACTCCTGTTATTTCTCCTGGAATGTCAGTAAAAGTACTTAAATGAACTGTTTAATCCCTTTTTATTTTACAGATTTCTAACTTACGTTTTATACAGCTAAGGCGCCCAGGCAATTGAGAATATTGATGTATGTGGTATTTTTTTCTGAAAACGATTCTAAAATAATAGGCAGTAGATCCTTACTCTAAAACATTTGGCAAATACAAATGTTAAATTCTAATTTTACTTAAATACGAGTATATTTATGTACTTATAGCACAGTTTACAGAAAATAATTTTTCCGTCAGTCGTATACGCTAGATTTCCAGAAATCTACTGCCTTAGATAGGAACTACAGGTTTCATAAACATTCGGCATCATAGGATTTTTCAGTCATGAAATTTATACACAACACTTTTGAAACCACAGTGAATGTGGTACAAAAAACAAAGTTTTTCCCAATTTTACCAATTTCCAGGCGAAAGATTCACTAAAACAATCCCTCATATCTTTGCAGGTACCTACAGGGTTGAAATAGGATTTCCGTAATTAAAGTACTTGAGATAAATTTGAATACTGATGAGTTTCAGAAATAAAGTAAATAATGTAAAGTAATAAGTGCTACTATTAAAAAAGGGGGAAATGTTGAATTATGGCACGAGTGACTTCGTCACTAAAATTTTCGCTATGTTAAGAACTTTTTTAAAAATTCAAATACAGATACTGTTAATAATAATATATTTTGTGAAGGAAGGTCCTATGGCAATAGAATCTCTAGACAGATTTACTTCATGAGAACAGTATTAAGCTTTTGAGAAGAAAATTTATTTTGGAGAAGATATCAAAGAAATTAATTGGTACTAAAAGTACCAAGCATAAGGTCCTTACACGCCCGAACACAACGGTGTTGCAGAACGTGAAAACCGAATTATTGTTGAAGCCTCGCGTTCGATGATATATTCAAAATGAAATTTACCATGACTATTATGGGCTATAGCTATGACCACAGCTGTTTATATCATTAATAAGACAATTCCAACTAAAGAACTCAATAAATCACGTTACAGTTTGTGGTACGGAAAGGCGTTAACAGGTATAGAAGATTTATAAATACTTTGTACGGAATGTTTTGTTCATATCCCCGCGGAGAAAAGAATGAAATTGGACAAAAAGTGTGTAAATGGGTATTTAGTAGGGTTCATTGAAAATTTCAATGGATTCTGTGTTTATGCACCAAGTATGAGAGATTTTTTTTTAAGCCGTGACGTATTGTTTAAACCGTAATTCCTATCTGCTGAAATAACCAATTTAAATTTATCGGCTAAAAGTAAAGAAGGAATAATTGAAAACTTTGATAAAGGGGATGAAAATTTAATTGAAGGAACCGAGAAAGAAGCACACGATCCTTTACAACTTTCAAGGGAGAATAATGAAAATATGAAAGTATTCCAAAATGAAATAAAGTCGACGGAATTTTATAGTAATCCGATCACATGTTTAGCAGAAACAGTACCAGTTAGTTACAATGAAGCAGTCAACTGAAGAGAAAGGTAATGTTGCGTATAAGTTTTGAAAGGTGAAATACATTTTTTACATGAAAATAATACATGAATACTTTCTGAAAAAACTGGACAATAAAAAGTTATCAGTAGTCGTTGAATATACATTTGAAAATGGAATCCTGTTAACTTAGACCGTTTAAAGGTAAAATTTGGCTCTAAAGGATATTCACAAATTAAATGTATATAGATTATAAAGAAACGTTCGTTTTGACACAGTAACATTACTATGGAGGATAGTAGCTAAAAGTAATTTAGATCTTGTACAGTTTGACACTAATATCGCCTTTTTTTATTTGGATGAAGACATTTACCTGAACAATCTGAGAAATCCAGTACAATAAAAGTGTATATGCTACTTAAGGAGTTAGTGGATTGAAGTAAGATTCTAGGTGTTCATCTGAACATTTCAGTGCATGTATTAAAAAGTACTGTAGATTCACGTCTTTATATACACAGGGTTTCTGTAAAAGGTCTGTACAAAAGCCTATCACATGTTCTTTGGACCGAAATTAGCCGATTTGAGTAAATTTTCCTTAGTAAAAAGTTGCTTAGTTTGGGCAGTACACGGCCCTGAAGTAACAATTTTTGAAATTGTTTCATTGTATTAAATATAAAACGGTCCATACGATTTTGCTAAAGTTTGGTACGTTGATATAGTTTTATGGGGCAAAAAACCCATAACAAAATTATGAATAATATCAGTCCACTGACGTAGAACTGAAGTTTTCTAGTAGATACATAATTCAAATTTTTACACCAACGGAAAAAGAGGTTTAGGTCTAAAATTTGGAAAAAAACTTATTTGCTACAAAAAAGGTACTCTTGAAAAGATTCGAAAACTCTCACTGTTTTGTGAAATCTGCCTTTTAATAATTCGCTATTACTTGCTGTTTTGTCCGCACGGCATGTGCAATGTGCCTTTACATAACCAATTATTAATGTTAGTTTCCATAGTTTCATCTAAATAAAGCCGTTGTCACATGAGAAACACCTAAAATCTATCTATATATATATATATATATATATATATATATATATATATATATAAAAGAAAGTCGTGTTAGTTACTCCACTTATAACTCAATAACGGCTGAACCGATTTAGCTGAAAATTGGCAGGGAGGTAGTTGAGAGCCAGGAGAAGGACATAGGATACTTTTTATCCCGTTCGACAGCATTCCCGTGTGACTTGACATGAAACGTCAGTCACTATAAAACGTGGTATAAAAAAAAAGAATTAGACTTGGAATAACAAAACGCAAATGACAGCTATGTAATTGACGTATAACGACAGCTATGTAATGACGTATGGATGACAATTTGATATTTGTAAGAAATCAATAATAAAACTATTTCTATTAAATAAATAATTAACAATTATAATGTAAAAGTGAACTATAAAACTCGATATGGTTGAAAATTTGAGTTTTTAGATGAAGTGAAGTTTAATTAATAATGCCGCGACCAAGACGATCGAATCTTTCTCGACAAAGCCGTGATGCAAGAAGAATACGAAATACTGCAAATGAAAGGACTGAAGAAGAACAAGAAATTGCACGTGAACAGCGCCGCGATAGTATGGCTACGATATGCCGTTTGAATTTAAAAGACTTCAATTTCCGATACGTCTTGCATTTGCCATGACCATCAACAAATCACAAGGCTAATCCTTAAAAGTTTGTGGTTTAAATCTAGAACATTCATGTTTTTCCCATGGTCAATTATACGTGGCATGTTCACGGGTCGGAAGACCATCTGCGTTGTTTGTTTTTGCGCCTGATAATAAAACAAAAAATGTCGTGTATCACAAGGTACTTAAATGAAGAGCAATCTATGTACTAAAATACAGAAAAAATTATGAATGATTAATGTAGGTATTTAATTTTTTTGTATTTTTTCCAATTAAAAAACAAAAAAAACTGCTTATTTATTGCAATTAAGGCGGAACAAAGTTCGCCGGGTCAGCTAGTTCTCAATAATGTTGAAATTTTTTACCTGCTTTAATAAATCGGAAAACTATAATTTTCGTGATTTATCATGGTAGTACAATACATTAATGAAGAGTATACCGATATGTTATTGGTATTTTTATATTGTCAAGGAAATGGTTCAGGAAAGGATGGCAGCTTAAGTTTTGTTAATCTGCAAAGGGAGGATATTTAAAGTTTGGCAACAATATTTTGTTTACCGATAAAGTATGTTTTGCTAGAAGAGCGGTAAAGAATTGTTATAATGAACACGTTTGTGCAGATGAAAATCCACATGCAATCAAAGTAAAGCATTTTTTTCTTTTCATTCTTCCACCGTGACTAACGCGAGAAAACTAGTTGCAACTTGTACAAAATATGTTGTCAGATTGCTTAGAGGTTTTACCTTTAGAATTCGAAAAGACGTGTGGTTTATGTAAGACGTAGCTTTACCACATTTTTCACTACACCAATTATCGAAAATGTTTAGTAATTGCAACAGGACATATTAAAACACCACTTTTCTTGCTGACTCAAATGAAATAATTCAACCAGTCCTGTAACTTAATTAAAACGGAATAGACTAGGCGTGTGTTTCGATAGAATGTTTCCATCCAGATACCATTTATCCAGATGATGGCTCGAAGCCGAAATAATAGTCTGTTTTTGGAAAACATTTTATGGATTCTTAAATTGACTTTGGACTGAATGTACTTTCAAGTCGAATCCAGGCATTATCTTCGGCATCAGTTTAAATTGTGGATTCGGAATTCGATGTGGGGCCGTCAAGACGTTATTGTCTCGGATCCAGTATAAATAATCGGTAAGAAAAAGAAAGGGGGAAGCCAGGGGGGGAGAAAGAAGAGAGAAGAGGAACGGAAAGGGGAAGAAGTGAAAGACATTTTAAACAACAAACCGGGTGCGTTCATTGAGGGATTTTTAGATTCGTGGGGAGGCTATTTATACTGCGGAGCGAGAGAGAGAAAGATCAAAGAGAAGCGTGGCAAAGTAAAGGATTGGCGTACGTGCCGGCGGCGCAATTGTCGTCGCGGCGGCGGCGACGGCGGCGGCGGAGGCGGCAGAATCTCGCCGAGGAACGTTTACGCTCACGACCGGTGGCTGAGTGCTAATGTTTAGTAAATTATTCAGAGTGCACCGTACACGCTACAAACAGAAATGCATTAAAGTGCACTCTCGATCCCTGACTGATTGATAGATTAATTAACTTACCGATGCTATCGAACTCCAAGGCTCTCTCTCTATCAAAGATTCAATCCGTTACGATCAAATCTGCTCAATGCAAAAATCACGTACAGCTTTAATATTGAATTTTTACGGAGCACCTCTCGTGTAAAAGGCTACTTGTCGAAGAGACGACCACTTCCCTCCAATTTAATCAAACCCGACCGTATTGTACGCGAGAGAATTTTTTTGTATCGAACAAATTAACTTCCTCTTTGAAATTTAATTAATACATTAATCGCGACTCGGGCATTTAAAATGCCTTCACAAGCACACGTTACCCTCAAAGTAAAACATGCTTCTGCAACGATCGGCGAAAACGTTAGCGTTCATTTTTTGAAGATCAAACAAATGCACTTAGCCAACAAACGTATTACTAACTAAAAAACAAAATATTCCGTTAGACATTTAACAGAAGTGGATATTCCTAACTGAAAATGTTTAACTCGTAAATTGTAGGAAAAGCTGGGATTGGTTGTGACCAAATCGAAACTTTCGTTTTGGCAACAATCGTCTTATACAAGCAATTAAGTGCAACAAAAATCTGTGTCATGAAAAAAATTCTGGAGGCGTATCTTGTTAAAAATCACTATGTCTGGTTACATTTCCTTAACCAACTACAAAACTTAATGTTATACTTATCAGTAACGTTATGGTGAGATAAAAAAATATATTTTCTTTTACAAAAAAGCCTTATATACCCGAAGTGTACGAATTCTATCAGGAAATTTGAAATTGGTTGTGACCAGTTTTGGACAACTGTCGATTGATCTGAAACATCTCAAGTTATAGCAATTGCTTTATAAGTATTGATAAAAAACTGTTGACGTAAAAACAGTGCAGGCATAGAGAACATGCCTTATAAAAATATAAATAGTTGCACTTTTCTGTAGTATAATTTTCCGTTTGATAAAAATAAATATGGTAAAAACTTAGTAGAAACTCAAGAACCGCCGCTACACATAAGACGTACTTTTCTAGCGTCCAAACAAATAATTAGAATCAAAGGTTTTTTTACTATTTGGTGCCATTTTACAAAATATTTCACAACTTTCGATACAAAGCCTCACTTCCAGGTACTGCGAAAAGAAAAACAAACATTTGATAGAGAACGCATTTATATATGAATAACTCAATCCAAATAACGTGCCTAATAAATTTACCAATTATAATTTCTACTATGATGTTCACTTGTTCCACCAACTGTCATTTTTTCAAATTAAAGTAATGAAATCCCCTCCTAAAATTCAACACTTTTTCAGTGCATCCTGGGTAATTTTCCGATCATCTTCGTATCTATACAGATGGTTTCAACAAGGTCCAAAGGTGCCATTTTACAAAATATTTCACAACTTTCGATACAAAGCCTCACTTTCAGGTACTGCCAAAAGAAAAACGAACCTTTGATAGAGAACGCATTTATATATGAATAACTCAATCCAAATAACGTGCCTAATAAATTTACCAATTATAATTTCTACTATGATGTTCACTTGTTCCACCAACTGTCATTTTTTCAAATTAAAGTAATGAAATCCCCTCCTAAAATTCAACACTTTTTCAGTGCATCCTGGGTAATTTTCCGATCATCTTTGTATCTATACAGATGGTTTCAAGAAGGTCCAAAGAACAGGTTCTGCTGTTCACGTCGTTGACACCAAACATGACTACATGATTAGAATTCCAAACTTCTTTGGAAATAACTATGCAGAAGTCCTAGCAATAGAACACGCTCCAAAGTGGCCGTTAGATTGTAATAACCCAAAACACACCCTTATAATCACCGAATCTTAATCTGTTTCAGGAGCTTTAGTAAACGGAATTTTTAGATATAAAGATATACATATAAAATCTCCTAATATCTGTAATATCAAAGATCAAATATACCAAAATATATCACAAACTTGAAGACATGTATAAACATTTTTGAGATGCCAGCTTAAACGAAACCAAAAACCACGAAGTTAAAAAAAATCATTTCGAAAATATTTTTCGAAATGCTCCACTGTCATGTTATATTTTCAAAACACTTCTTTCGCGTAATCTTACTTTCATTTAATAAAGAAAATCCTTCTCCATTCTACGTATTCGCCATATTTACGCTCTGTGTATACGTTTAAAACGTACCGTTTTAAACGATCGATAAACTTATTAAACTTAAAACAACAAACTCCCCGAAGTCAGTCAATTTTCGATTCCTCTATATATTTTCCCGGCACTCTTATCAAAATATATACTTTTAATTATCGATTCAACGACCCAATTTGTTTGTGCGGCACGTTTTATGACACAATGCCTTCGTTAATGAAATCAAGTTTTTTTTAATTTCACGAAAAAGTGTTATGCAGTTATTGGAGAGCGGTTTTATTAATGGGCGAGGGAGACGTAACGAATGTTACGGGCTCGATATGGAGTTACGAGACTAATGGCCGAGGAGACATCTAAATATGTTTGTGTACTTTATCATTTAGTTGCAATCCAAATTATATGTAACGTTAATGTAAACCGGCGATCAAAATTAATTATGACGGGTGGTGTAAAGTTTGCCCGTAGAGCGTAAATTCAAAAAAAAGTCTTTAGATATTGTAAGATTTAGTTTCATTAGGAATATATTGAGGAAACTGGCATTCAAAAATTGCCTAGGGCTTAAAATGACTATGACCTGAGAGGAATAAAGTTAATTTCATCATTGTTAGTAGACTCATCACAATATCTTTACCGACTACATTGAATGAAGGTAACTCCATTGAGTAATTAGTAATATCACTAAAACACTCCCATTTGCAAAGCAAATAATAACATTTGAAACTGATACAAAGCGTAACTTTACAATTACACAAGGTAATAGACGATTTAACAACTTTTTCAGCAATAAAAATATGTACGTATTAGATAACAATTGTTATTTACATACACAATTAATATTTACAGTTACGAGATAACTTTACGCAATTAGGCGTGCAATGTCATTTAATAATTACTTATAAAAGACAAACAGAAACAACGATTCTTAAATTACCTATCACTACAAAACCACTAACTTTCGCGCATTTAAAATTTAATTCCGCATCGTATTAAACGAAAATAAGTACCATTCAAAGAACAAGGAGTACATCGACTACGGACTGAGCGGCTCCTCTATTAACAATTTTTTTATACATGGCATGTATATATGTTTAAAGACACTTTAATTAAAATTAATTGTTAATTTCCTAATTGAATAGCATCATTGGCGGTTAGTTGTCAGTATAATTAACGGATTAAAGAAGGCTTTGAGCAATTCCGCGCGGATCATTTCCACTGTTGCTGAAAGAAGAACACGGCTTACTTGATGATGCGAAACCGGGCATGAGCGGGGAGGAAGGAAAACGAGAGGAAGTACAACGCAGAAAATTGAAAGTAGGAGTAGTATTTGGTATTTCATCTGACCTGGAAAAAGTTTATGAAAATAACTTGTTAAAATTTATTAAAGTAATGAAGAATATTTCCCTGAAAAAACTTGTTATACATAAAAACAACTCCAAAACTGTCATCAGTCTATTATACTATAATTACCAAACGTTCGTGAGGTACTTTTCCATTTCTTTGAAAGTACAATTGTACGAAATCGCCTAACTTTTTTTAAAGGGTCAGAACTCCATATTTTAAATGTCAAGCTTTTGTAAAATGCCATCGATTCATTACAATGATCAAAAGTTCCTTAGAAAATTTTCTGCTTCTTTAAAAGCATTAGGATTTCCGTAAAAACGTTGTGAGTTATATTTCAAATGACATTTTTCTCAAGATACTCGCAAATTATTTAGAAATGTTACAAGATCAGTATCATGTGCACCAAAAAGCATAGAAATCTCTTACCGTTTATAAAAATACAAGTTTCTCAAATGCAGCTGCTTCGTAAATGTCATCTGTTCATTATAGCTGTCAAAAGTTTTTTAAAAATTCTCTACTTTTTAACCGCATCAGAATTTCATTAAAAACATTGTGAATTAATTTTACTTCCTAGGTTTTCCTTAAGACACTTGCAGTCCATTTAGAAACATTACAAGGTCGTTACACCTGTACTAAATAGCTTAGAAATCGCTAACACTGTTTCAAAATGGAACCACTTTGTTTTACGACACTTTTCTTAAGCAACTCCTCTTAAAATGTCATCAGTTCATCATATTTATCAAAGTGGCGTAAAAAACTTCTCCACTTCTTTGAAAGTTTAAGAATTTATTCTTAAACATTGTGAATTACACTGAAAATGCTATACTTTGCTTAAGATACTAGCTATACATTTAGAATGGTCACAGGATCATTACAATGAACAAAACACTTTAAAAATTCCTTAATTTTCCATTATCTTTTTAATCTAACCTACCGATCTTAATCTCTACCTATCTTAATCTTCTTTAAAATGTCACAGCACTATTTTAAATATGTTTTTTAAAAGGAACCACTCCTAAAATTTTCAATAGTTCAACAGGATTGCCACAGGTTCTTTAGAAATTTTCCTACTTCTTTGAAAGCATTACATTTAAACGGACCACTGTATTATATATATATTCAATGCCAAAACTATTTTAAAAATCTAGAAAAGTATTTAAAAACTAAATCTGGTCAAGATTTGTTAGACTTCAAATCTAACATTTCTAACAGTTCATTACAATTCATAAGAAACTCTCCAACTCTCTTTGAAAGATTAGATTATGTTTTAAGATCCCAACATCGTGAAAAAACTGTCATAAATACCTTGACATTTCCTAAAGTCCTCAACAATGTAATAAACTATTCTATTCCTAGATTCCAACTTCTTTGATTTTCTCAACCATTAAGTTAAAATGTTCAAATTTTTTCTCTGTATACTAACAATACGGGATGAATGAGGTTTTAAAAACTTACTTTTCGACGTGTCCTACATTCATTCTTTTAACGATCATATACCATATTAGAGAAAAGGCCAAACAGAAATAGGACTGACAATAATTTTTAGCGCATAAGAGGCGGGGCAATAACAGTGAATTTTATGTTCCTCTGCCAAGAAAGGCGTGGCTGAAACAGTCAGTGGGGCAGTCAATATAAACTGTTGAGCATCATATCTCTAACTCGATCCACTTTCATTGTGGCGTTTCATCTAGTTATCTTATAATATTCCATCAATTATGTTGTGCCGAGTTTCATGATGACTCTTATTGCTTCATTTTCTACATCAGCTAGTCCTAATTTACTAGCTAACCTTCGCCAGAACCTGTTAACAAATGGTACTCTAAGGATCATTTTCGATGCTTTACTATGCGTCTAAAGACAGCGTCACTTTTAAGATGTTCACGTTCTTGAGATTTGGTTTTGATCATAGGGGAGCCAATTACCTGTTTTAATTTCGTGATAAGTAGTTATACTTTTATCTCTTGACGTTTACATTATATTTTCACTCCCTAGTAGGTTTTTTTTCCATACACGACTTAAATAATATTCAGTTCGTCCAATGAATATGTTTTTTTCTTTCAATATAATACTGAGTTTTTGCTCTGCTGAGTCACAAGTCCATCCTTTAGAATCTGTAATTAGTGTTCTGGTCATAAACTTTAAACCCTGCTAACTTCAGCGATAACAACTTGGTAAGCAGAGAAATGGAAAAATATTGTATCCTCTTTTAGTTTCCACTCTTTCCTGAGAAACTGTTTTTGAGGAGTTATTGAGATATGCTTTAAATACAACAGTCGAGAGATGTGGTGACTTCAGTCATTTGATCGTGTATTTCGTAATTTAAATGAAAATCGGATTTTTCCAAGATTGAAGTTTCTAAACCGGTAACGGTTGAATCACAAATTTGAACGTCCCTGTATATTTCTCGTTTTTTATTCAATCATCGGGTTGGATGTATTATAGTGTCCTTGCTAATCATAAAGCTCCCAATATATGTTTCAAACAAATGGATTTAAAGAGACAAGGGAGATTGATGCGTGAGACCAATAATGGTAAAACTTATTACGGTAGTAAAGTCCCAGTTACTGCTACTGCAAATGAAGTACGAATTGGTTAGGTGTTTATATGTTATTTATAAAGTTAATGCAATTAATTTACTGTTAATTGAAAATTACATTTCTCGATTAGGCCCAGTAAGAAACGATGGATTCCTAGGAAACTTTACAGTAATTAATGTAGTAGTAATTAATGGTAAATGAAGATTTACAACCAATTAGCAGTAAAAATGTCAACTCGATTACTGTTCACAATTACGTTCGCGCTGAAACTATTTCTTCTACAAAAACAGTAAAATTTGAATATCGACGCCGCTGCCCGGCCATCACGTGACTGAGTTCGGCGGCAGGAATTAGTTCCCGTCGACTGACATGCAATAAGAGGTGAAGTGCCAAAACTTCTTGATCTCAATTCCACGAGTTGTTTGAGAGCTTCGAATTATCATCCCGATCTATCACTTTGGTTAACCTTTTCCGTCGCGCCCTGAACTTCTTTCTACTCCCTCCTTTTCGTGTATTTCTCCTTTCATATCTGGAGTATTTTTAGATTAGCGAGTGCGGCGTCAAATGAGAACAATACAATTTCTCAAGAACGTTCATCTCGTGTAAACAGTTTAATATCATTGTTTTTTTTACCGAAAGTACGCAGCAAATAATAAAAACGACTCGAAAGCGAACGTTAAAAACTAAAGTAGGTTAAATATAGCGCACTTGCATTGTTCTTTATAATAAATATTTGTTAATTGGAATTATTTATTAACATTGTATGGTAATGTCATTTAGCTGGTATTAAACAATGGAATAATCTATTATTGTATTTGTTCAATTGTCACCGTATTTGAATTTAAATTAATGTTTATAATAACAGTGGACGTAAGTTAAAATGTGTGTGTGTGTGCACAGGATGTCCCAGATTTTCGAATAAATTTACTCGTTAATTACGTTTATTTAAGATGCAAATATTCGATAACAAACTCCTATCGTTCCTTATTAACGATTTAATACAATGGCTGATTATCCGTTTCCTTTATTTATCATGGCAATGCAATAAATTATATTTCTGTTTAATGAAACCACAAAGTTATCAATACATTATAAATATACATATCTAAAAATGTTCACGTGTAATTACGTCAAAATTTACACTTTCTTTGCATGTACAATCCATCTTATTTGCGATCACTTTTAAACCACGTCTGGAAAAGATTTTATTTTTGTTATTTATGTGCCATGGCAGTAAAAACTGAAAATTAGAATAGCTTTGCGTTGACACGACGCATTCGGATTACGGAATATCTATGTATTTGTGTGCAATTACATTCACTTATCAAGATAAATAGTGACGTTACGTAACTTAACACGTGTTCGCCTATTAACCAAATGAAACATCAACATTTTCTCTGGTGTGAAATACAGAGTGGTGCAAGCATCAACGGCTTTCCTGAGATCGGACACAGATTTCCTGCCACAGAAAGAAGGGGATTAAGAAACCGTTTAAATGACTACTTGGAAACTTCATAAATACAGTCGTTATTGCCACATTCGAGGAAAATAAGTACAAGTGATATTATAAACAAGTTGATAGTATAACCAAATCCAGTTATTTCAAAATGAGTAATATTTTGTGATATATCTATTAGCAAGTCATCCCGCGTGTGTTACATCTTGGTTTGCAGTGTGGTAGGGTTAGGCTGTATAGACGTGCAAAATTAGAATTTTATACAAGCAGCTTTTCTATAACAGTATTGGCTCAAATGTGCTATTAATCGCCAGTAAAGTGATTTGAGGGTATACCGCACCATACTTTAATTTTCACTAAATTTCGTGTTGTATTTTTACAAAGGTGAGTTAAAACACATAATGTGTGTTCTTTTCATTATTTAAATTCTATGATTATAGTCATCAAATATGACACCTATGCTACTTTAGAGCTATCTACTTAATACCCCAGATTGTAACCTATCCCTGAGTTCAAAGAAATAAGACAAAGAAACTTTTGCCTGCTCTAAGATTTGAGACCAGTATGCCAAGACAATCCACCTGAGCCTAACCACGTTAAAAAAGCTGGCAAAATTTTATTATATGCCCAGGAACCAATGACATAAAGCCATTTTACGTTTGCCTTTACTATATTTCTACAAATCTTCTTTTGTCAAAAATTCATTTTGTTTATCATACAATTTTTTTTCTAAAATGTTTTTTAATTAATGAATGAAATGAATTGAAAATGCAAAATTTGGTTTGAAATATCACAAAGAACTATATTTACGGTCTAAAGGCTCGCAACAAATAATAATTTTAGCAAAACTGGTCAAAAATCAGGGAAAAAATTTGGAATATTACACACCCCACAACCTTAACATGTCATCACACCAATGGAGAGTTAAAGGTTCCTCTAATTTTTCTTTGCTTGCAGTTATTGGTCATACTGTAATGTTTAAGATGTCATGCTTCATCAAAATAACTATACGTTAAGTTTAACATATAAATATTTGTTAAATTACAATAAATATTTGTTAAATGCAAACAGTGGTATAACAAGGCGATAGAGAATTTTGCTGAGCCCCAAATTAAATAAAACATTAATTAGCCACCTGGGCTTTTTTTTGGAATCAACATAGCAGTGGATGCGCCACAGTTTTCCATAAACGTTTGAAACACCAGAATTGCCTTAAAATCGAATCTAGAAAGTTTTTCCAATGTCTTAAAATTCAATTTTAATTTTATACGCTAAAAACCTCTAATACATAGAATCAATATTCTAGAATTCTTTCTGGGCCGCAACCATATTGTTTTTGAGTCAAATCTAGACGATGTACAAAATTCCATTTTTAATTTAAACGCTACAAAGCAACTATATTAAATGTTTCTTATTCTTCTGAAACAATAAATAGCCAAAAGTGCCTTAACATCTAATCTACATGGATTTGTGCAAATTTCAAATTTTTGTTCTTAAATGAGCACAGAAAATTTCTGAATGATCTCATATAGGTTGTAAAAGCGTTCTTGTTATAATTTCAACCAGAAAACCTGAATTATGCTGAAGAAAAAATAAAGAGGTTTCTTTTAGAACCTAGGAAAACCACAATGGGTTTGAAATCTAGATTTATGAAATTTATTTCCGCCGATTTTAATTCTATACATTATAAAATTTCCTTAAATGCAGAAGGAACGTTTGAGAAGTTCCTTCTTCAACTTACAAGAAGTCACAAAAGGAGATCTAGATGATTTACGGTAGTCACAATTTCATTTTAATTTTGGACGATAGAGTGAACCCAAAAATAAAGATTCTAGACGTTTTTCTATAATTCAGAATTACAATTTTCTCAATTAGTTCTATATGTGAGTTAAATATTGCCAAATAAACAAAAATCTACTAAAAACATTCAAAATAAGGCAGAAATAACTAACAGTTCACATTGTAGGTCTTGTTCACAACCAGTGTCTTAAAGAAGAATCTAGGAAGTTTGGGCAAGTTTCAAATTGTATTATTCTCCAGGGGCTACAGAAAAATAAATTCAGATTTTCCTAAATGGTCTCAGATAGGTTCTAGAAGCTTCCTGGATAGAATGTCTGTTAACAGAGTATTCCTTTAGAGGCAACAATAAGCCAAAAACTGAAATCTAAAAGGTGTATAGAAATTTAGAAGGTTCCAATTTTAATCCTAATCATTAAAAAGGTCAAGAATCCAACAGAAAAATTTCAAAAGATCTTCTGGAATCGTAAATACATAAAATTGCAAGTAACCTGTATTAATCGGTGCATACACCTTGAAGTAATCAAAATAATGTATAAATAAAACTTATCTATACTTAAAAAAATATTTGTCAACCTCAACATAGTGGGTCACAACGACGTAGTGCAACTTTATCTAGCAAAAAAATAAAATGACTTACGAAAATGTCCTAAACTTTCTTTTGGTAAGTAAGTACCGTAAAAGAATTAACTTGCTTTTAACAACGGCAAGTAGTGTGGAGATTTTCAGATATCTTTCACGACCCCCCCTAGGGTGACAACAGCCACTAATCCTTTTCGACTTCAGAAGTTATTTTATTTTCACTAGAGAAGGTATATTTCATTCATAGATTTCACTTAGAGTTAGAGATTATCAGTTTCCGTGTCCACATATCTGTATATCCTATAATGAACAGATTTTAAGCAGATGCTTCAATTTTCTTCTTCGGATGGTGTCTTCTTCGATAAGATAATTAACGGAGATAAGGTTTGCAGTTCGCAATTTGGAAAAAGGTTCTAATAAATTTGAGGGTGGTTTGAAAGTAACTTTCATCGACTATCGAAAGTTATATCCCAATTGTTGCTATAGCCGGTGCTGCCATGTGGAAGGTGAAAGGAATGGTCACTTAATTGCTTTATTAAATTCATTTTCCCACACTCTTTTAATATCGATAGTTACAATTATTAGTTTATTGGTGGAATGAAATGTTTCTCGTGCTTTCCGACGCAACCAATTTTTTTTTATAATTATGTGATAGCAAACAATAAAACAGCATTGGTGATGGTACAGTTGTTTCATCACGAAGAGCATTCCTAAGGTCGTTTATCAGCATGTGCCGTTATTACTTCATTTATTAGCGCCCTCTCCCGCTAATCCACAATGTCAAATAAAAAAAATATTATTTCGCCTACTCATTGATTGTTCTCGATCCGACAACAAATCGGTTAATCTTCCTCGATTGTGACGTCCGATTCGTATGACCTCCCCCCCTTCTACCCTGGGTGACTGATTAAATATTATGGAGCGCGCGCGTGTTCGTTTTTTGTTAATTTTTTGATGAAGCCGGTACATTTTTTTTTGATATTTTCGATAGAATAGTCGGCTAATTGCATTTCGCTCTAGTTGCCGATCCTTTATCAATCGGAGCTCCAGACAGATACAGTTGACAACTCCGATCGCTAGAAATGAAAAATTGTTTTCCCTTTTTGTCACATCGCTGACGATTTATTTTACCGGTTCTATTTTTTTTTTTCGAATAACCAATATGCTGCGAGTGTATTTAGAAAAAAAAACACAGAGACACACAAAAGACGGGAGGGAGAGTTCGAAAACCCGAAAGGGAATAAATTGAATTCGAAACGTTGAAATAATGCGCGCTTTCGATGCGGACAACGTGTTCAATGAAGAAGTCTCGAAATTTCACCCGCGCCCCCCCGGCTCCCTCATGCAGTGTTTCGGATGCACGCGTCTAAAGGCGTAGGTTATTTTAACTAGTTCCTTTTGTACGTTTGTTTTATGTTTAAAACTTATTTCTAACGAAAATAAACAACGTTTATTAGGTTTATTTTCGGCGCATTAAGATCAAATGAGTAATCTAGAAGTGAAACAAATATTTGGGGTTAATGTGGAATATGTATATATTATTGGGTTCCTAAAACATCCGCCATTTGCTACCACGCTGCTTTGATATTCTTTATTATTCGTTTTGTTACATTCAATAAATTCCTCTTCGAGGAAAAAGGTACTCATTGTCAGACGGTCTCACTCTTGTTACTCCAGATTTTCAAATATTATTTCGGCCGCTAAAAGATTTTCAACTTTCAACGTTTTGTTTCATAGACATTTGAAACATCAGACATTGTCATACAGATCAAAGTTAAGGCTAGAGTACGTCCGGAAGTAATAACTAAAGGGTGGAAAGGTGGAAAAAATGAATGTATGTTTTACTAAATTTTTGAAATTTTTTTGCATGACGTGCAGTTTTTGCATTTTTTTAGACCTTTTTCCCAAAAATCTAAGACAAAAGGTTAAAACGTTAAGAATATAAATGCAATTAAATTGACATAATGCAAGTAGGTACGCTTACTAATCACCACAAATTTTTCTTAAACAAATTTAATGATGTAATGGGTAATAATAAGGATTTTGAATACTTATGGGTATATTTGATTTATATTACATGGGGATAAAATTGACATAAAACCAGATATTTTATTTTACTTTTTAGTAATAACTGGTAATTAAAGACTTTTTCTTAATAAAAATAAGTAGATACACAAAATGCCATTTAATATACTGATACATGCACCGAAGGTTATCTTCATCTCTGTCAAAAATAATATAAGTAGGTACATAAGTACATATTATTCATATAAAATTTGAAGATGGTTTCTGTATTTTTTGTCAAAAAACTGTGCAATTTCTAAAATTTTCCATTTATTTTAAAAGCATTTTTCAAGACTTCTAGTGCGTTCTGTCCACCTTTTAGTAATAACTACTCGGAAGATTTATCCTCATGCGTGAAGCGTACTACAGATTTGAACAAATAATAATAGAAGTTTATGACTATATTACACGAAAAAGTAATATAACGCCTCATTTCCCGTTCCCAGACAAATTAAGGCCGTCTTTTCATCCTTTCAATCTTAAAGACGGAAAATGCCACAAGACAGTGCGGAATGGCTAAAAACCTTAAACTTGGCGTACATACAGCTTAGGCTCCAATATGATTCAAAAAATATACAAATATCCCTTTTCGTGAAGATTGGAAATAGGGATAAAATGTATTAAACAGTGCTCTTAATAGCTGGAAACTTTAAACTTGGCACATTTATAGCTTAGCCTTTTCCAAGAGGGGTAAAGGATGTGGATGAAATGTATTTAACAGTGTCTGAATGGCTGATATGTTTTAAACTGGGTACGTCTATAGCCGAAATTCTAAGACGGTTCAGAAAAATAATACAACTCCAAATTTTCCTTTTCGAGGGGAGTCGAAAATAGAAGTCAAAATTATTTAACAGTATCCAAATACTAAGAAACTTGCTATTCTTGCTAGACTTGACATATTTATCGTTTACGCTCGAAGATGGTTCAGAAAAAATTGGGTTAAAATTTAACATGAATAGCTAGAAACTTTTAACTTGTTACCAGTGTTGCCGTGGCCAATTTTGAAAACGTACTGATCGTTCGTTTAAATTTGTACTGAATTCACTAAATTATATATTCATTCAACAACGTAGATAGCAACAAAAAAAAAAATAAACTATAAGACTCATTTTCCTTTGTATTTTTTCCAAAAATGATCCAAAGTTGAATATGCGATCTTTCGATAGCAAACAAAAGAGAATAATTCCAATCATCTCGTCTCTATTGTCAAAGTGCATGAACATATAAGTAAAATATAGTAGGACTGGAAGGTATCCTAATTAGGCCGTATAGATTTGTACATGTGCAAGCTGATGTCTAAAGGTCTTTTAGCTAGTGCCACGACGTGGAAATATTGACCCATAGCGGTCCCTATGTGCAACGATTAACACAGATTATTGTTATAATTATCAATAGATTGTGATACATTATTGCAGAAGTATTTTGCATTAACCTGGCGTATAATTTTGTGTAAGGCATAATAAAAGCATATTTTTTCTGATTCTTTTAGATTTCTCCACCTGAGCTAT
This sequence comes from Cryptocephalus primarius, assembly GCA_963576515.1. Lineage (NCBI taxonomy): Eukaryota > Metazoa > Arthropoda > Insecta > Coleoptera > Chrysomelidae > Cryptocephalus > Cryptocephalus primarius. The sequence continues at coordinate 4,878,543 of OY754941.1, forward strand.
CCCAGCGCAGACTTAGAGGTACTTCATATTCCTGAACCTGACACTATTTCGTGGTTATTTATTTATATTCTTTGTATAGTAAGTAGTATAGAAGTATACTAGTAGTATAGTAGTAGTTCTTTGTTAAACAGTAAATATGCATTATTGTCCTGAGGAAGTTGTAATTTTGTTTTCTTATACGCAAACATTCATTAAAACAGACACGTTTCCTTTGCCTGTTTTGGTAAGAATTATTTAAGGGTTCTTGTTCATACATCTCGTACCACGCGCAATATCTATTGCTAGCTACTTATATAAAATATTTTTTCTTATAGTAGATAAGTGATGTGAGGACCTCTATCTTCAGACAATTCGAAATTGATATCGACAGGATCCCTACCTCACCTGATCTTAAGAAACTGTCTGAAGAAACGGAAAGCGAAGGGATGGGAGAACGATGCAACTTTCACCATTAGGAAATATTGTTATAGCAGAAGAAAACTTCCTTATATTTTACATCCATTCTGTTATTTACATGTATCGGCGGCAATAGAGCTCGGGAATTTCCCTCGAAAAGAATTTCCCCGCAACACTTTTCCTGACTGTTAAACTTCGCCGAGTTAGTGAACACTTACGTCAGACAATAACACTGTAATAACCGACGCAATAATGGACCAACTTGCGCGATATTTGTGATATAGTGTCCGACACTTGCAGGATGTCTAGACTGTTCTCTAAAGTTTCCTCTAACTTTTCATCTCTTGCTCTCAGTCAGCCGACGCTGAATGCGAGGAGAGAATTTGCGGGACCCAACCCTGTCAGTTGGTCAGGTCGAAATGGACGACACCGTAATAACTTATTTTGACTTGTTTATTTGGTACCCAAAACTAGGAACGTTAGAAATTGCGTTATCGGGATTAAGTGAGATGTGCGAACGGTGGGTTGGTTGCAAATTTTTTAACACTTGAAGTGTAGAATGTTAAACATATTGCGAAGTTTGACACTAGACACGCGCTTCTAAGAACCTGTATTTATTACATTTACATTATTTCACATTTCTATTATCATCACTTATTGGAGTCAGACCTGTTTAGGTATGCCCTTATTCGCGCACTTCACGCGCCTAATTAAATTTGCGTGAATAGTTCAAATTCAGATAGTGAATAATTTAGACTGTTTCCTTAATATTTTACTACCGAAATTAATATGTACAATGAGTCGCTAACTAACTAACTAAGAACGATCTTAACTCTCCAAGAGTGAAATAGCTACTGGTTTGACAAATGTAATTTTCCATACGAATTCTATACGGATGAAGAAAGACAGAGAACAAAAACTGATCTTTCCCCTTTTACCGGTGTTCCTGAAAGGTAGCAACGTAAAACGGCCCTGGTAAAGTTTCTTCGAAACCTGATTGCGGATAAGCGGGCAATCGGTTTACAATGCTTCCTTATTGTAAAAAATAGCATAAACTAACGGTTCAACACTCGGTGTCGGAAAACTTTGAGAATTCCAATACCTGATGAGATTACCGTTAAAAGAAATTAAAATGATACTAAATACCCTAGTGCAACTGTTACGTCGTAACAACACCGGTACCAGAAAATGTTAAGTTTGTTATAATCACTGACATACTTATTGTAATTGGACTTTGCTTTACGATACTACTTTATTTTCAATAAAAAGTGACATTATTTGTCGCAAGTCTTATATTTTATGGAAAAGATAAAAGTACACCTGCATATATTCGAAGTGATTTATCTTGCAATACTGTCCATAAAAGACAGTGATCATCACTTGGTTTTCATAAATGTGCTGCCCATTAATCTGCCTATACTGATTTTGAAGTTAGGATTTTTCAAAGTATTGAACGAAGACCAGACCGAGCAAATATTGATTGAATAAAATATTGAACAAACAAAAGTTGCACATATACAATATGAAAAACTACCCAGAAAACCTCTCACATTAGTTTCAAAATTATGAAATTTTTATGATGAATTTGTTGAAATTGCCAGTAAAATACGTTTAACCACTTCCTGGTTCCATATTACTATACCTCAGTTTATTTCTATTAAGCAAAAAACGAAGTACAATCGACACTATTTATATTTTGGTACCTTTTATTTCTCTTTTTAAAATATCTAATATCTCATGTTTTCCCTTTATTCCGATAAATAATTATAATGCTGTAAACGATTCCAGTTTTAGCTTACAATTTATACCGAACTCATTATTATATTAATCTGTGTTGTACCTTTTTGTACTTTCTGTACCCCTTTCCTTATCCTCCATATTTAATACATATTTCATAAGAAATTTAGAGTCAATCGTTGTGGTAGTCGAGCATTTTCGCCAACGGTGTTATTATAGTACCCTAATAACTATCATTATTTAGCCTCGGTCAGACGTTATGTTACGTTTACTTGCAACATTGTAGACGTCAACTTTATTGCCTTCCCTTTTACTCTACCATATAATGCCTGTTATCCGTGTTGCTTTTTACGTACTTATTTTATTTTTTCCTACATTAATGCTTGTCAGCACTTATATTTTCATAATGGACGGACTTTAGAGGTAAATGTTTTAATAACTGGTTAGCATCCATATATAATATTCAAACATGTGTACATTGTTTACAGGTATAATAATACTGTCAGTCTCTTAATTTGTACCGTTCGGTTATACACGTACGGTATATGTAAAGGCGTCCTTAACCCGTAGATGTCCATGTGTCGGTTGTTTGTAACATCATATTACGCGGCGAGTCGTTTTGTAAACTTTCCCCGTAAATCAACAAACTCTTTTTGATGCAGTTTGCGTGATGCGCTGAATTTACCAAAAAAAATTGCACCTCAGATACTATAACTATTCCTAACTCTCCTAATAACTCTAATTAGAATTCATTCTCAGATACTACATTTAATCAGTGCTGTTGAAAACTTTTGTTTACATTACGTCTCAATGTTTACTGTTATTTTTTGTAGAAAAGTACTTTCTTTTATTTGAAATCAGGAGTGTTCACTTTTACACGGCTTGACGAGAAAAGTAGCAGAGAAGCTAACCCTTCAACAATCAGTTACGGAGTGACGTATGTTTTCTTGACTTATAATTTCAGAGGAAGTTACATCCCTCTGCCTTTCTGAAGTAACTGGATCACCTATAGTCCAGTGTTTGACGGTAATTGCAATTAACTTATCACACCCTCCAGAAGTTATGTTCCTGACGTGTGCTTTTTGTGTTTAAGGGGTGGAAATTACTTCTAACAAAATATTTGAAACCCCCAATTTAAGCGTTATTCAGATTAAAATCCATGTATAAATATTGCAATAAACACTCATTTAAATTCCGGAATATAATCTGATTTATCGCAATGTTTCATTCCTTAAAAACTGCTATCAATTACGAACTTTACAAGAAAGTTTCAAAGCCTTGATTTTTTAACGTACATTTACTGATTTAGTACAACGTTCCATCCCTTACAAATCGCCCTTGTGATTAAAATTAACTATCATCTTTACTTAAAATTAAAAACTTCAATTATCACATGAGCAAAAGGGAAACAAAAAATTTTTATTTACATCGCAACAGCATACTTTATTATAAAATAAAACTTATAAACTATAAAATTATAAAATATTATCAAATAACTTCCCAAATTTGTCGAGCATAAAACAATTTAGATGCATCTTTAGATCAAAAATGAACACTTTCAATGACGAATTGAGTATTGAATTATCGAACAGACTTCATAGATCATTTTGTTTTATTCAAAATACGGACGTATTTTTGACATGTAACTTTGAAGCAACTAATGCCCACCACCGAGAAGGGATAGCATCCACCTCAGGATAAAAACACATTGTTATCCCTTTGTTCCAAGTTTTCAATTTCTTTAATACGTTCTTTTTATCTTGTTTGTGCTTTTGTTTTGTACTTTTGTGTTTGTTTAAATAATAAGCAAGTTTAGTTAAGTTATGAATAGTAAGTATTATGATGGTATTGTTTGGTTTCGTATTTGTACGAATACCTATAATTTTATTTATTTTTCATTTTTATTTTGCGTTTTTGTGTAAAATTTTTTGGTGTGCATTTTTCTGTTTTGTGTTTTAATTGTTAATAATTATGATTCACGTAGTGAAATGATCTTTATTTTAATACTATAGACTTCCTTAGATTGAATTAAAAAAAAGGAACATAAAGATTTTAAAGATGTCTCCTTCCAGACTTTTTCAGCCTTACTTGGCGGTACGAATGATTGTTTTGGTCGTTTGTATTGAGCCCACTAAAGGTAACAACTACACGTCTTTAATTTGTCTAATTAATATCCAAAAGGATGCCAAAACGACGTCTTATAGATGTCCAGTTTGTAACGATACTTACAGACGTCTTAGCGGATTTAGGGACGTCTTGAAAACATATGTTTTTGTCTTTATTAAACCAATTTAAATGGATAAATGGAACCAAAGGATGGTACCAAACCAGAGAATAACCAATAATCCAATAAACCCGTCGTGAAGATCTGGAATGGAGGCCTATAGACATCCTAAAGGCGTCTTTCTGCTGTTTGGATAATAATCCACTCGTGTGCCCTTTCCTTTGTGTTTTCTTGACGTTTCTTCAAATCACAATTTCTTTCAAATTGGAGAATATCTGCAATATTCATATTGTTTTACCTATTTCTAGTTAATATTCTTAATTCATTTGTAGGTCGAGTTTGACACACTTGGTTGCAAAAACTCTCCCTTACCATTTCCCATGTTTCAATTATTCAATTGCACTGCCGCCTGCTAAAATGTCTCTTTTTCTGCGATCAACCGAATTAACAACAATTTTTCACATCCAGTAAAATGCGGCTTTACCTTTCCATTTTTGAATATTTTAACAGATAACCTAGGTATATAGCAAACCGACTCTCTATCTACATATTCATGATGCACATATTTCTCCACTTAACCGACGCGTTGTGACAATCTTCCTTGCGTTCATAAGTGACAGCTTTTACGGGATCCTTTATTTAAGCGATGTCTGTGATTTTCGACATTAAACTGCAGCCGCCAATGTTTTTTGGGAAATTTCAATAATTTTGACACTATAAATTAGCTACAAATTATGTTCTATTTAGGGGCGGGAATTTGAAATGGCTACTGCAACTTAATAGATGCGAAAATGGCGAGCAAGGCAGAAGAATAGTTTCTGCATCCAAAGATTTCCACTGCGAGCCAATTAACGAATTATCACATTATTTATTAGGGATATCACTAGAGTGAAGAGGAGCAATAGGGCCCAAAGGAACCATCAACCGCGCATTATGTTTTTTGGGATACAGTGGCAACGACCGGCACCCAGAGGAAGGAGTAAGAAAGAAGAATTGAATGTTAAACAGCTCAGCTCTACTTTTACACCTACATTCCCGTGAAAAACTATCTTCATAAGTGAAGGTATTAAAATACAACCTAGAGATTTTCTTCCTGAATGAATGCCCACTGGTTTACTTTACACTTGTGATTACTTTTAATTTCACGAGTTCCAGAAAAAGGTGTGGTATATTTTGAGTGGTAGGATATGTATCTTCGGAGATAACTCGAATTTCTTACCACACCGCCAGCAGTCCGCGGAATCCTCATTTCTTATATAAGTCGTTGGTAGGTGTAATAAGTTTTTTAATAATCTCTGGTAAACACAATTTAATGGTAAGGACAAATCCATTTAGAAACAGTCCATAACTGATTTGGAAATTGACTTGAAGGTCATATAGTCACAATATATTTTTTAATTGAATTCGTAAGATGCATTGATATATATTCAACACTGAAAAATAAGTTAAAAAGTAATAACATTAGTTAAACAATTGGGAGTTTTTTTAATAATGTAAATTATTTTTTATTCTACTGCAATGGCACTATAAGTAAGTATATGAAGGCAGTATAAATAAGTGAACGTAGGTCTGAAATGTAGGTGGATGTTTAATAATAATTCAGCAAAGATGAAATGGGAAGAATGGTACAGTTGAACGGTCGGGAATATAACAAGAGTCCGCTTAGTAAGCACACAAGCGCGGATAGAGCGCAGAGAGCAAAAGCAAGGGTTGTGAAATAAAAGGCGAAAGCAATAGTAAATCCACGTATCCAGCCGGCTCAAGTGCCAATAACGTGGAGGACGCGTAGAAAACCGCCGCGGCCCCCCGAACGTTAGGTAATAAATACAGCTTAAAATTTGTTGCTTGTCGCAATGGTGGCGGTGGGGCGTATGTGCCGGTACAAAGAAAAGAAGGGGAGGGGGCATCATTCAGAACGGAAAAACGCTAAATGAAATTCTGGCTGCACATAATATAAAATTAATATAGCCATATTTATGGTGGCAATTTTTGGGGCAGCGGCGTAAAGCCGACGTATTTCACGGCGTTTATTCTAGATTAAAACAGTTTATTTTAGATATTTATAATGGAAACGTGGCTCATAATGCAGATCACTTGTCGCCGACAAAAAATAATAAAAATACAGAATGTGACGTTGGTGCGAATTTATTGTTTTAATAATGGTAAATAAAGCAGATCGGCTGCGATAGTAGGTCCGACCCGATTATTCTACATATACACACTCACTCTCTTGGTTATTGTTGCAGCTAAAATTGGATTTTTATGCTACGTTCATAAATTACTAGAGGAGTCGTGTGATATGTAGAAATAAATTGGAAATGACACGACACGACAAAAATAATACGACGACGCGGCCAAATTAATGGTTCCGATGATATCTGAATATTTCATAAAAATGCAGTTGGCTTTGCACATAATACATTTAACTTTTTCGCCGTGATTCATTTCGACAGCGCCAGTTCCATCGATAATCTCTTGTATCGAATATTTTTAAATTATAGCGCTCTTTTTATTTTCACGAATTCCCTGCGCTTACCAGCTCCGATAGTAGAAATTACATTGTGCACTCGTACGGATATTTCAAATCATGTATCAATAATTCAATTTATCAGATTATCGATCAAGCAGAAAGAGTAAATACGTTCAATAAACAAGGTTGGGCGATATTCAGAAAGAAATTTAATTCAAGTTTATTTTACATTCACAAAAATATCATTTTGTTACTTATCATTTCCGTACGTCCATAGGTTTGTTTTAAAAACTTTCAGATTTATACATACATACATCTGATTTACACTTACAATACAATGAACGATTTACAAATACCTATACAACACAATGGTGCGTTTTGAAGTAATTTCCTGTTATTTAACAATAGCATGTTTTAATCAGGTAATCGAGGTTTGCTTTTTCTTACTAATCAAGTTTGCCATATACAAATACCTAAGTACAGTCTTTGTTTAAATAGGTTACGCAAAAACGTGATTTTCCACAAAACCAAACAACCCCTTTTCTTATTGAAGTATGTTTGTTTTTTTTCAGTTACTATCCAACAACACTTCTGGAAATATGAGAGGAATCGTTACTAATTAGATTGGGTTATGTAAAACAAATGAAGTTAATCGCAAATGTTCAAAGCTTATCTATGACCTCTTTTGGTATCGCTAGGCAATTACGAGTCATGGTTTAATTTACACGTAAATGTAAATGGTTTAGGTGTAAACCTCTAACCAGATCAGAATATTTGAATTAATTGTAATTGGGTTTGGGTTATCTAATTGGAACTTCAGAAAACAGGTAATTTTGAATTATAGATTCATCTGCAAATTACTGAAAATATGCTATTATTTTTGTTACATCCCATCTGTCAACTTTTAATTCAAAACTGAAAAAATATTTTCGGTACTTCTGAATAGTACTTACTAAAGAATTACGAATTTTTATTTACTTCGACAAGCCGCCATTTTGTTTCTATTGGATCATTTTGGCTAGTTAACGAACTTAACCGAGACATTTTAGAGAGTTTTATTTAAACTGGTTAAAAAATCTGTTCACAAATTTCGTTATATGATACAACATTTCCATCGAAATAAGCCTTAAAGACACTGGAAGGCACTGATTTCAACTAAAACAAAACAGGAGCACATGGAAACTAAATGGAGAGACTGTGTAGCAGTGGACAAATTGACAAAAGAGTAAGGGGGTGTATATACTAGGGATACGTGGATTTATTTTTTTAGAAATATTTTCATATCCCTGGTTCTTTTTGATAAATATTTCCGGTTTAGATCTTACAAATAGATAGGTGTAAAGGTAGTTTTGCTTTATTTCCCCGATGTTCATTGGCGGAAACAACTTATGGAATCCTGCAAATTAGGCTGGCAGGCTCAATTACTGCATTAAACAGTTTTAAAAAAGGGTGATATATTCTGATAGCTTTTTTTAAAGGATTACAACAAAACTCACATGTTGGTAGTGTGTCCTACCGCGCTAGAAATGTTCAACAAACACCGTATTGGACCGTATTGGGCTAGCATTGAACGAACAAAAGGACATTTCGCTACATGAACATAACAAAATAAAGAATATCTTTTAATGAAATATATTAGAGAAACCTTTTTAAGGACCAACGAAGACCAGACAAAGCTAATTTGAAGAAAACAACAAGCAACAGAAAATAAATGGCGGGAAGGAAAACGAGTAGACGAGAATTTGTGTATTTGTGATCGTTTTGTAATTTGTGTAAAGAATAAGATGGAAGAAGAAAATGTTATAAACATCAGAATATTATAAAACCATTTGAAAGCCAGTAGCAAACAAGACATCAAAGAAAGCTCCTTTACATAAGAAGGTCGTCACAAGACGGTGTAGAAAGAGTGAGGACACGTAAGGAAATACACAGTTTTTAAAGGAGCAACCACTGATTTAATAGTGGAATGGCACGGAAAGAACCTTTGTACCACAAGAAAAAAGAGGAGGCAGTTGAAACAGAAATAAAAGGAAAAAACGTAAGAAACTGAAAGACGAATACGAAAGAGACTAAGACAAAAATACATCACCAAGCTAAGCGTCAAAATGACCAATAAAACAAACCCCCCCCCTCTTAACAAAACAGTAAATTTTGCTATAACCCCACTTGCATTGACCAACAATTAAGCTAGTGGTAGCTTAATCAGTGGTGATAGCTCTATAATTAATACTTTAACAAACGATTACAAAACGGGCCGCCAAAACATCGACACTAAGCGAGACTCTTGTCGTTTCCGAATTCGATCTTATCCCTAATCGATCCATGTTAGATGCAGATCGAAATTCGTTACCGAACACGTGTGTCGGGTACATCACCTAGGATGCAGATGAATCTGGTCAGTCAGTTGTTAAAGGAGTGTCGCGTCTGAAGGCCCCGGGGGAGATCCAGGTCGATATCACATTGTTAATTATGTAGGATAGGATTGGGCGGAGGTGTATCCACTGCAGTCGGCTATCATGTAATAGAATTAAGTTATGAAACAAGCGGATTATTAAACTTTGTCGATCATCTCACGGTCTCGAGACCTTACCGGAGTGCTCTCGGAACGAGGAGAATTTCGGCCAATGATGATGAGCACAACAAACTGTAACTTAGTAGTAGCAAGGCTTAAAGGTTTCAACTCAATCCGGAAAGTTATCGTACAGGGAATTGTAATAAATATTGACTCTTGCCGCCGGGTTTTAGAGATATGGGAGCATGGTTAATCTACAACATAACAACTACCAGTCAGTGCTGGCGCATTCAAAACGTACACTAATTGTTTAAGTTCGTACTGAATTGAATAAAAATGCATTGAATCCCAGAGTGTAACAAAAAACTGAAATATCTTTTCCAATCTACTTTAAGTAAGAATATAGGTAAATAATTTTGGTGCAGAAATATACCTTGTCTACAATTTTTGTTTTATGACATCACTTCCAAAATATTCACGTTTTTTTTTTGTTTTTCTTTAACAAATTTATATTTCATTGCCATGTAAATGTAACTTTGATATCTTTTCTGATCTGGTTATTTTACGATTTGAGGATCCAGACATTTGTCTGATTGGTTGGCTGACTGCTCACCTGCCTATGCTGTCTTTAAAGATATACTCAAACCCCTGATACCCAAAAAGTTGGTGCAAAGTTTTTCGGAGGATGTGCTTGTTATGTGCGGAAATGTTTATGTTACTATTGCATGGTTACATTAAGTAAGTAACTATACAGTTATATAACTTACTCCTGATCCGATCTTCGCCGCTTTGAACTGTCCTATTGTTTTCGTTTTCACAGCACAAATTTGAAAAACGAGTTCATTTTCAAACTTCAAATACATAATTACTGTCTATTATTCTGGGGATATGTAGCATATGTACTTTAGAATAATTACCCTTTGAACACAAAGCACAGACAGCTTCGCTGTTTATCTGTAGCTCTCTATTTCTATTCCTATCAGTTTAGTGAGCATTCCACATTTCTTAAATACCTTTTAGCTGATGCTATTTCTGCCACCAGTTTAGATATATTTAAATTTTCCTCCTCCCCTTCCGAATCCTCAAATCACTAGATTGGAAATTTCTCTCCCTCTTTTTGCATTAACTGTGCCTGCCTTAAATCTCTGCATGCCAAATTAGTCAGTTATATTTTCCGCTTAAGTCTAGTTCCCGTATTATTTTATTCATAGCCAATTTGTATTTACTGCAAATAGCTACAGTACTTTTTAATTTTGTCTATTGACCCCTCTTACATTTAACAGGTAATACACTACTTAAACCTATTCCCTTTCAGGTAAAATAATACTTCATTTTATTTATTTATTTTCATTTTGACAATATCCGCTCAACCGTCCATTAGATTTCAAATACACTTCTAGAATTTTGGAACGCCAGAACGGGATAAAATTGAACCTAGAAAGTTTGTGGAAAGTTCAAATATATCTATTTTAATTCGTAACAGTAGAGAACGTCAAAAATCTAGAAGAAGATTCCAAAGATTCTTCTGAAACTTCAAAATCCAAAATTGCCCACAATGGAAATCTGAATGTTTTATAGAAGTCCAACCAATTTCATTTTCCAAAGAAATCCAATGTACAGGATAGTTTCCACAATCACAGATATTCGCACTTCATTGCGTGGTGACTATTAAATGAACTGATCTGAAGATTCAATATAGAATCTCGAAACGTGTTCCCAGAAACCCAAAAACTATCGAAAATTTGTGTTCTCCCCGGTGGAGATGAGGTGCGGAGGATATCACGAGGATTCCAATTTTGGGATGCGTAATCCAATCTGAAGATACCCTATGTAATGAATATCGTATTATCTACCCGGGAGCAAGAAAGGCACAACTTAACTGTTCCACCCTTGATTAAAATATGAGGTAAAGTCCGACAAGAAAATGATTTTAGGTCTCGGTCATTAAAAATCAAAATCCCGTTGTTACTTCCACATCTCATTCATCTTACGTTCTATTTAATTCACACGTAGGCCGAAAGTTGCGTCCAAGGGGATTTTTCTAGATGAGACGCGTCAGATGAAAAATAGAAAGACCATCGATCTGTATGAAGACGTCTTTGAAATAAACTTAACGTCCGATCGATGGCCGAGGTAAATCAGCTTATTCGACAAACACCTAGACACCTTGCGCCAAACAAAAGGTAAGGTGGCGAGTATGATTAATGATAAGGTTGTAACGTGGTGCTATCTATCGAGGAAGTTCCCCGGTCCTAAAAAATCATCCGATAGTTTTATATTAGCTAAGGTGAATCAGGGGTGATTTCGTAAAAGCGTGCGGCAAAATAAAATGATAGGACACCACAACGGAATGTTTGCTTTCGTTCGAAGTGATTTATGGCTTCCAAACAAATTTAAAGGATTCAAACAAACGAATCTGAATGTATGAAATGATTGAGAAACTCTGGTACGAAGAGTCACGACACTCATGGTCTGATGTGCTTAAAAGTGCTTTAAAAAAATCTACAGATAGACTCCCTAGGCTTTAAATACTTGTAAAAAATTTCTAGGCCTAGAATACAGAAATCATATGGCCCTAAGATAGAAAACCTTTTGTACTGGTACTATATTTGTTGCCCCAAATATTTTGCGAATATTTCAAACGATCACTAAACTATTGAACATAAAATTATTTAATACGACTAAAACGTATGTAAACACGTTTCAAAAGCTCTTCGATTTGACTAAATGCAACCCACCCACTCAGTATTATTTTACATAAGGCCAATGTTTATCATTGTTTTCCCTTTGATGCGTAAACGGAAATTCCGGATTTGATATATAAATATAATGGGGAAAAATAACAGAAGCCTTGCAACTGTAACTTTATAATAAAAAGCCTATTAATCGACATGTAAAAATCGAACACAGCTGGTGAAACGTGAAATTGGATTCAGGCAATCAGGCATGTATTTTATTTCTCAAACAAAGTAACTATAAACGATGCAGATCATTCCAAGAAACACATAAACAACTGAAAATAACATTTTATTTCTTTTAATAAACAAACAATTTATAAATGAATTTAGTTTAAGGAAGTGTGTAAATATTTACGTTAAAAAACATAAGTTTCGATGGATTTTATTACTTTTTTTTTTCTTTATTTTATGAATTTACGTTAGGCATATTAAACATCGTGTGCTCTGCCTACATACGTTTTTACGAATGAGTGAGTGAGTGATTGAGTAAGTGAGCGTGTACTTTCTATACCCTCGAAGATATGAATTTGTAAAATACGAAACTCGGTTTTCTATAAATTAAACGGAATGTAATATGCAACGTTCTTTACTTTCTTTCAACTTCGGCCCCGACCGAATCACGTAAACTTCGTTGAATATTTATGGGCAGTGCAAAAGTCCGGAAATAGTACAAAACGAAATAGATTTATAAATGTTTTATTATAATTGAATGCACGTGTGTTCCATTTCAACTTTTAATGAAATTATTGCCAACATTAAAGCTTTAGACTTTGTAACGTAATAAGTTAATTATAACAGGAAGTTGGTAATTGTAATTTAAATAATATAGGACATTTGCAATTAAGGCTTTGTGTGCACCTAATGCACAAAATGGAGCAGATTCTCGCTATATCTCTCTTTGCAGAGGCAGAGTTTCTACTGTGACAATTAATGAATATCTTATAACCGTGATAAATGAGACTAACGTTAAATGGATTCTGAATTAAAGCCATTTTCTCGTGTGCTTAGAGATTTGGGCGGTTAATGTTTTAAATTGATGCACAGGGAAGAGTCTATCAATTATACACAGAGTCAGATCGATAACTGGCATTTCAATGAATCTAGGATATGTAATACGTATAATTGAATCTACAGGAATTTCAGGCAGGGATTAAGGTTTCGCTTTTCCTGTTCATTATTAATATGCAGAGAAATTTGAAGCAAATTTATCTTTTTTATAATTTTAATTTTTGTAGCTTACATAGAACCGTTTTGGTGAAGACGGACTTTGAGTGACTATTCTGAAGCATTAAATATCTTTTTATGTATAAACTTTCAGATTCGCCCTATTTCGTAAAAGTGGCCGTTGTCCTAGTTTTTTTTATGTAATGCTTTATTAGATTTTTATTTATTCATACATTAATATTTACATACATTTATTCATAGATTACTGGAATTTTTTACGTTTAATTATATTCTTGAAACTTTTGTATATTTTGAAATAATCATTCCCCGATAGAATCTGTAATACACTGTAATATTGTAAAAATATCCATAAAAACTTTTTAGGGCATTATATGCTAGAATTTTTGTTTCGGGTGTAAGCAAATATTTTTATTTACGTAGTCTAGCCTTAGACGATTTGTTACCTTCAGGTACCTAATTTTAAAACATTTGAACATTTAGACAAAATCTTTTTCATTTGAAAGCCGGATATATATATATATATATATATATATATATATATATATATATATCTCATGCCAATTATATATATATATGCCTATATATATATATATATATATATATATATATATATATATATATATATATATATATATATATATATATATATATATATATATATATATATATCTCATGCCAATTAGGTCCCAAAAGGGGTTTTTGATTTTTTTTCAGGGATAAGATTTACAGAAAAAAATGTTGCTACTTCCAGAAAAAGACCGCGAATAACAAAAAATTGGCAGTTTTCAAATACCTTCGTTTTTTGCGTTTCCAGCAATTTCTTTTATCAAAAGTTCCTGAGTGCAAAAAATCTTTAACGATCTCATTGGTTTTATTAAGTATTTTGATGTAGAAACCTGCAAGAAATCTAATAAAACTTGATTTAAAAAGTTTGCAAAAAACGCTAACAACGAACAATTTCTTAAAAAATGTTTTTGTCACTTGCAGTTTTTTTTCGGGGATCAACAATATTTTTATCAAAGAGCTGAGAAAATTCTGCATAAATTTGTGATGAAAAACTTTTTTTTCGGAAATTTTGTCTGAGAAAAAAAAATAAAAAACTGTTTTTACAGTAGTCAAAATATGAATTGCCCTCCCAGACAAGAAACGTCCCTTCCGCGACATAATTTTTGTATTATAATAACCTATACACCTAAAGTTTTAGCGCAATACCATATCCACAGGTACAAAAGTGAATCAAAATTTTAAGAATAAGTCAAACATATACAACTTACAACATATTCCTATATATTTGGGAAAAAAATGTTAAAGCACTTATAACATGACAAACATTTGAACATTTGAACATTTGAAAAAATTATCGGCCTTTAAATAATCTATAAATTTTTCTATAATACTAAAGCATGTATAGAATGTGTTTTGTTGGAATTTTTGTTTGGGAATACATGAATATTTTCGATTACAAAGGTTTATTGTCAGGACTTGACTTACGAACGGGATTGAATAACTTCAAAAATATTGTTTTCTTCATAGAATTTATAATAATTTGTAACGATATTAAGGCATCCCCATGGAACGTATTTAGTGTATGAAGTATTTTATTACAAATTTTGTTTGAGGCGTATGGGAACATTTTCATGCAGCGATTCATGTTAAGGGGATTTGTTACGTATACGCACTTATTTTTTAACATTTAGAAAAAACTTTTTATAGCAGACTACATATTAATTGTATGTATATTAATTACACATATTAATTATAAGTATTACTTTTTATGTAAAGTTATAATTATAGTAATTTATATGTATTATAATTTATGTATTATTAATAGTTCACAATTATATTATTATAATAATGTACATATAAAATATGTTTCACGTATCATATCTTCCATTAGAATTTTTGTCTGGGGTATTTGTGAAATTTTTTGTTAATTAGAAAAATTAAACGCAGAAATTTCCTGTGCTTCAGCATGTTTTTGACACATTCCAACATTTTAAAAAACAATCGCCCAAGTTGCAACAAAAACATGTATTGAATTTTCCTTATTAGAATTTTTGTTTGATACGACATGAACATTTTGAAAAATAAAATATTGTTTATAAACTGTAAACATATAAAGCTAAATACGTGGGAGTTTGTTAAACATTTTTCAATTTTTGAAGTTTTTCAACATTTTGAAAAGTAATTATTGCTAATCTGTATATTTTTTGATAATCTTAAAGCAAGTATAAAATATGCCTGGTAGAAAGTTAACTGCAGCTTTAAAATATGCTACAATACGATTTTGTAATTTAAAAAGACTACTTTCATTATTGACCCCAACATTTTTAACTGAAGAATATAGAACTATGCAATTATTCTTTAGGACGTATAAATCAAACGTTTTCATATACCAATACGCATTCCTTTGATAAATCCTACAATTAGGCAAAATGAAACAATGGTTTGATTATTTGCCCTTTTTGTGTTGTATGACGCCTTTTTCCTATTTTTTATCACCCTAATACCTATTGTACCTCTTTTATTACCTTAAAGACTAGATTCTTTTAAAAAATATCTAAAACGATAAATGATATCAAACTGCAAGATTGAACGTCTATCGAGGAGAAAACCGACGGAATACAGTATTTAGTACTTTATTAGTGGAAAATGTCAGAGGGGAATATATCCTCCGCTGGTTATTTTCGTTACAGATCGAGAACGTACGGGACGACGTCATGAATCATTAAAGAAGCCAGTAAATTCTAGAAAATTCTTTTAAAAAAAATCCACCAAAGGTCAAGAAACTAATCACCAAAAGCCATTTATCTGTGTTTTAACTCATCCATCGCGTCTTATGGCGCGCCATAAACAAAATGATAATTTAGATTAATACCCCTGAAATGAAAATTTATATATATATTTACAAGAATTCTCCGAGTGTAATAGGAAAATGTATCGGTATTTTGACCCTTAACTCGGCGCCAGTCAGATTTCATAAACAAGTTTATTTTGCACATAAATATAATGCCTGCTGTAATTACAGTGAAATATTATTTTTGGGAATATTATAAGCAGAAACCCCATTAAAATCGCCGTTTATACTCGGATGTTATTAATATATTGCATTATTTAACGTGATTTACACTTCGAGTATTAAAATTAGAGATGTTAATGCGCAATAATTATTGATGTAATTGCTATTATAAATTTATAAAGCCAGCGTTAATTTAAGCATTGGAACTAATACGTTTGGCCGTTTCATACGAATTGAACAAAGTAATAATATATTCAAGTAAATTGTTTGTTATGTGAAATGTAATACAGTATTCCGTTCACCAGTGACGGGATAATTACAAATGGCTCATGGATGAAAATTATTTCAATTATTAAATTCAACACAATTTACTAACGTAGTAAAAGAAAGCAGTACTTACTCCTCACTAGTACTCATGCCTGATCAAAAACTTACCTGAAAAAAACAGAAATCACATTAAAATTACAATTACAAAATTTTATACAATGTGTAGTTTTGTAATTACAGACGGATCCACTGCTTTCAAATAGTACAGAAATAGTTAAAAACGTAATATATTCCAAATTGAACAAGACTGTACCAAAACCTAAACTAATAGCAAGTAATGTGCTTCTCAAACAAAAAATGGAAGTAGAATCGATACTTTGGCTCAAGTTGGCAATTTCTTGTACAGTGCCCTAGCTGACAGTAGCCAACAGCAATAACGTTTCTGTATTGTTCATTTGACACTACTGAACACAATTTCTTGCTTTCAAAAGTCCTATGAATCGGTGTACGGAGAATTGAGAACCAATTTACAGAAAGCTACTTTAAGAATAGGATACAGGTAGTTAAAACAAAAAAAAAAAACAGTTAATGTAGGTGTATCACAAGGTTGTATCCTTAACCTTATCATATTATAAATAAATCGAAATTATATAAAGAATTAATTAGCTATGCAGATTACTTGACTGTCCTGTGGATTGCCTTTGGACTTTTTAAACACTAACGGTTTTATTCATAGACGCATATTAAAGTTGAAACGGATTTTAGCTTAAAATACGTTTAGAATGCGTTTCAAGGATGTAACCACAGTGTTGTTTCGTGTAATCTCAATATGGAGGTACCTATAGTTTACCTTAGTGAAACACATTCTAAACTCATTTTAAGTAAAATCCATTTTAGCGTTAAAATGCGTTTATGAATAAGGGGGTAAATCCGTACACACAACATGTGGTAAATATGCTGAGTAAATAAACGGCCATAAAGGGTATCTCATTAGAAATTGGTGGTGTGACTGTTATAGTCTGTCTAAAAATGAGGCGAAGTAATAAAAACTCATTATAAATGCAAAACCGATACAAGGTGGCACCCACTAAATGTGTCGAGTTCTCTAATGTTTTGCACGCTACCTCCCCTAATCTCTTTATATTACGAGTGTTTCTCCCTGAACATCTGCTATTTTGTGCGTCTCGACACATGCGAAGAACCACTCACTGGCGTACGGTCGGGAAAAATGACGAAATGTGCAATAATCGATAACTGAAAAAATTACGTGTGCGTGCGTGCGTGTGTGTGTGTTTGTGTGTGGGCGCGCGCTTGAACGAGATAGAGAGGGAAAGAAAGACAACACGTCAGTACATGTATGGTCGTACATTAATTTATGAAATTTTGCGGCCCTGAGAAGGGCCAGTTTATGAAAAGTTTTTCCCAGCCGTCACCTTCTCCTTGGTAACCTCAGTCGTCGTCGTCATCGTCGAATTCTTCCCAAACATCGGAATCTGAAGAAGAATCATCATTTGGGTTGATAATAATTGGTTCTATCAACGACTCCGAAATGTTATCTAACTGAAACATTTGGTCTTCTATTTTCAGAACGTGATTTATGCATTTCCGCCAATTTTCCTTGGAAACTTTACATATTGCTTCTTTAAGCAAATTTTTGACATCTGCTAATTTGAACGTTGTATTTGTCCTCGCCACGTCACCTTTTATTTGTGCCCATATTAGCTCAATGGGATTCAGGTCGCAGTGGTACGGAGGAAGCCGAACCACTGTTATTCCTTTCGCCTTGGCTAATCCATCGACGACGTGCCTTTTAAAATCACCTTTACGTGAATTGGCTAAACGCAAGAGTTCTACTTTTAATAGGTTTTCGGCACATTGGATCTTTTTCGAGGATAACCATTCTGCGATACGTTGTTTTCGCCAAGAGCTATTTGGTAATTTCTCTTCTAATCGGGAATGGTAACTAGCGTTGTCCATAACTATTACGGAACCATTCGGAATTAGATCGATCATTTGACCAAACCATTCTTCAAACACGTCCGCAGTCATTTCTTCATGGTAGTCTCCTGTCTTAGTTGATTCAAAAATTAGTTCTCCCCCTTCAACGAAACCATCCTCGCTTCCAATGTGGGTAATAATAAGCCGTCGCCCTTTACCCAACGAAGGCTTTAAACCGGTGGACCAACCTTCTAGAAAAGATTGCCTTCGATTAGTTACACTGGTATCTTGCCAAAATTTTGGTACGGAATGTCCTGCGTTAATCCAAGTTTCGTCCAGATAGAAAATTTTTTTCATTTCTAGCCTACTCCTTCGAATATCGCGCAGGTAACTTCTTCTCCACACAATGATGTCATCTCTTTCCATCAATACAGATTTTCTATTGTGCTTCTTCCATCGAAATCCCAAATCCTTTAAAATCGTCCATAATGTACATCGGCTCATTTTTGGAAAGTCCTCGTCTTCTTGGACAGACAATAGAATTTTATCTAGTGTTGGAAGTTCGTTGCGGAAAAAGAAAGCGTGAACTTTTCGACGTAGTCCCCTTTTTAGAAATTCGTCTAAGGAAATTTTCGGACGTCCTGGAGACTTTTTCTCCGGTTGAACAGGGCCACTCTTTCTTTCTTTTAATAACCTGTACACTGATGTCTTACCAACTCTCAGCATCGCAGCGGTTAATTCCACGGTTTTATCCACACTCGCATCTAAATTTTGTTTCTTGATGGAATCGAAACAATTCAAAATTAGAACTTTCTCATTAACTGAGAACGGCGCTAATTTTGGGCGTTTCGATGGTCCTGGTAAATTCTCCATACTCCAATACGTATCTCCGTACTTTAAAAATACCACTATGAACACACAGGAAAGTCACTGTCAAAGTCTGTCTAATCACACACACGTACACGTCTATAAGCAATGCTGACTGACTACTGTCTTAGGCTTAAATGGAATAAATGGGCCGATCTTATACACATAACCACCTGATATGTTAACGCAAGCATTAAGCGCAATCAGTTCCTTTAACTTACCTAGAATTAACGAGAAAATAATAGCCGTCTAGTCCCTTCTTGGAATAGTTAATCACATAATCCGAACTTTAGTATTTATCTGCACCTCGATTAGACAGCACCCACTTTTGTACATCGGTAGGAAATGTTCATATCTCTTCGATTCTTCCATATCCCGAGGATTTATTAGACAAACAGTATGAAAAAAAACATTACCGTAAAATATTATAAAAAATACCGATTTCCAATATTGTAGTATGTTATATTAATGACGAGTTAACAACAATTCAGATAAAAAGGGCAGCGTTCCTGAGATGATAACAATCGCGGTCGTAATACCTACCTTTTAATAAATCAATTATACCGGTTTTAAGGAAACTCAACATTACATAGACAATTTTAATTCATTTATTAATATTCGTTGATTTCTTTAAGAACGCCTCTGGTTAGCTGCGAAATAATCGGTTTATTACTTCGCCTCATTCTTTGACAGGGTATAATCAACATGGCATGTATACAATTGAATAAAACGATTGTATTTGTTTTCTACCAACTAATGCTAATTTGTCAAAAAACCAACTATCAAAATATTACTATGGTCTCTTCCAAAGTATAGCATCATACGATATCTTGAAATAGAGTAGGTTTCATAATATGACAGGGAAACCTATCGGATGACTTCAAAAAGGAATACTTAACATAAGAGAACCAACGACGAGAGAAAATCTTCAATGTCCTAACCTCTAATGTATATCAGACCAATGTTCATATTCGAGTCTCTGGTATATAAATATGAAGAACTATATGGCCAAGTACAAAAAGTACAAGTCAACAAAATTTTAAAATGTAACTTCAGCAAGTCACCCAATATGACGTTACTTAGGATAGTTATATGATAGAAAATATCACGTTTTCGTGTTTTCCTTCATCCTTTTTTTAGTTGTCACTTTGTGACCAATTTTCTTTACACAGGATATAAACAGCCTCCTACTTAGATTTTGTACATGGCTAGGGGAACGTGGATGAGTATTTAATTTTTAGTTCTAAGTTCGGTAATAATTTACTATAGTGGGTAACTTTTAATGATTGCGATTATTTTTGTTAGTTTGGCAACGCATTTGTGCTTAAGTATTATTAAAGTATAAAAAGTATTACGATTTATTAAATGAAAAATTCCACAAACACAATAAATGCATAAAATATTTTTCTAAGGAGTTAAGGTCCCTTTAGGCTACCAGGGGCTAATTAAATTGGATCAACAGTTTAATCTGATTTGACGGTCCGTGCCCAACCAACTCAGGCTGTGTGCATCTTACGAAATAAATACGTACCTCTTTCAATCCTAACCTAAAAAGATGACAAGTTGTCATATATCAAAGTTGATCAATGCTTAGTGTCGCCAATCCACTAGCGACGCCTCAATTATTGGAAGTCACCCGGTACTACACCACGTACGTGCAACATAGCTTAGCAATAAACTATCGCTTTTATTACTTCAATTACATTAAAACAATGAAAGTGGCACAAGTCCCCGTGAATATTAAGAAAATCACTTACGATTCCTCCGCACAAAGGAGACCTTTTAACTTATATTAGCCACGAAAGAAAAGGAAACGAGCCCGGCTTCCTCCTCTTATTAAAAAAAATACTCTCCAGAGGTTATTTCAACTAACACGTTCCCCCTGACCTCTTAACCCAATTCTGAAACGGAGATAGAGCATGTGGATTACCACTTAACTCCCACATTCATATTACACATAGTTACTTTTAAGTTTCTTTGTGACTGCACAGGGAAAAAATTAAGTGTCGCGCAAGAAGAATGCCTTTTAGCCGATTTGGCAAGAATATTCTGAAATACGGACATAAAAGAAGTAGTATGTTATAACAGTTCCGTCGCTGGAAAAAAGCACCGGAATTTTTAAATTTATTTCAGTGAAATTTTGTCACTGACTTTATGTCATTTCATCTGAACTAATTTTTTTGAAATATAGCTAAAACACTATCGTCGAGGTCGGACTGAGAACTGAACGACGGATTGGCACAATTTCGGACATTTTGAAATCCACTCAGCAAGGGGTGAGCGAGACGACGCAGAGATAATGACGTTCGTTTATGTTTACCCGGTCAAAACAAAGTTTACCCTTAAATTACGAGTGTATCAAGTGAATCTCACTTAGAAATGTAATAAATAGTGACGCAGTCAGGTCCGTTCTTAGGCCAAGGTTCCAAGGCCCAACCAGATATCGAACAATTGTTGTAATTTGTGAAGGTGAAAAATCTACATTGATATATCAAAACAAAAAAAAAATTCATAAAAGATTAAATCCTCTCTTTAATAATTCTTTTTCTAAATCAAATAAACAGTTTACTTAACCAAAAATTATTTGTTGATAAATGAAGAAATGTTGAAACTAAATACTTCTAGGATTTTATCCAACGGCCAACTTTTAATCGATTTAAGGAACAACAGGAGGACAATTTGGCGTTTCATTCAGGACAACGTAGGAAACCAGAATATTTCACTTTGTTTCGGGAAAAATCATATATGTAGATATGATTTTAAGTGAGATAAGTCCAATTATATTTTAGAAGTTATATTTGTTAGTGTAGTGTATAAAAGGTGCATTCAAAGGTACCAATGGTAAATAAGTATTTATCAAAAGAACTCATCACTCAAAGATGGGATCTGATAATCCGTGTGTTCCCCAATCAATGATTTAATCGGATAGTTATTGTATTATTGACCGATTCTGTGTTTTCTAATAAAATTGGTAAGAACTTACGATTGGTAAGCACTTAGAGTTGTCCAATTCAATATAAGAGCGAGTGTTGTTTAAACTGGCGATTTAACGAACGGTTTTCTTCTATTTCACACTGGGGATAAAGAAAAAATACTGTGTTTTGCTTGTAATTTATCCCTAGTAACAATATGTGAAATCAACGACTTCTTTGGGGATGGAACTATTAAGAGTTGTTAGCTACCGTTGGCACAACACAATCCATGGCTAGAACATAGACTCTAGGACATAGCTAGAACATGACTCTATAGCAAAATAAAATCCATAGAGTCTTCGCAATTCTACCACCTACGGCAGAATATATATATATATATATATATATATATATATATATATATATATATTCGTTTGTTTTCTCTATTGAGGAATTGCTTACCTCCGTGGCATTTCAAAACAATCAAGACCACAATGAAATGGCCACAATATAAGCAGTCAAAAACACTGCCTGAAGTTTATTTAAACGGATACAATTTTCACTTTAGTTTAGTTCCTGAAGTTTACTTAAAGGGATACAATTTTCACTTTAATAAGTCTAAATAGAGAAAGGTCCAAAAATTTGTACTAACCGAAATGTGTAGACAAGACTATAGAACTAGAGACTATATTATATAGACGACTATATTATCAGAATGTGTTGCTGCGTCTTCCACAAAAACACGTTCATAACTATTGGTTGTAGATAATGGAAAACGTCATCAAAAATTTACTAAGAGAAAATTTTACTAACTATTTTATTGAACAGTGGATGAAAAATAATCAGTATATTGTATAGTACATAGTATGTTCAATGTATGTGGGTCAAAAGGGCAGACATCGTATACAAACTCACTGAAGGATGGCGTCATCGGCCGAATCAAATAATCAACAAGGTTAATTTGATCATTCAACATTTTTGAAATCATTACACTATTAAAGGCCAATGCTGCTTTATTGAATTCTGTACAACAAAAACGAAATTGTTTTTAACGTGAAAAAAGAGCGTACGATTATTGAACAGGGAAATTTGCTATAGGACACCGTTTTATTTGAAAAAAAAAAGCGTACGATTATTGAACAGGGAAATTTGCTATAGGACACCGTTTTATTAAATAAAGTTTTTATAATTATGTTTACTTTGTTTCCTTACTGTTTTTTATGATTATAGTATTACTATTGTAGTGATGTTTAGTGATGCATTACTTCATTTAAATGAGCGACAATATATTTACTTCCTGCAAAAATGTATAACTAATAATTATATACCTAAATTTTTAATTCTACCAACAGAAATATACTATTTTCAAACCATTTTCCAAACACTTGTTATTAGAGCGTAATGATACTTTTACGGGTTCCCGAGATGGGAATTTACTTTCGTATTACATCTTGGAATCTCTATCTCAAGATCCTACATTTATTACCTGTAGGTTTGGTTTCCAAAGTGAAAACAAATCAAAGTGGATATCCCTCCACCTCAGGACAGTAAAATGAAAGGCATTTCTTAAAATTTTAGTTACAACACATCAACATCAATCTGTGCGAGAGAACGTTATTCGAATTACAGGAATTGTCTTCATACAAAAATAGTTCATATAACAGGTAGTATCGATATGTGCCGAAACTCAATATGGACCAAAAGAAAAATACAACAAAGTGAGAAAATACAAAAGACTAGACGAAAAAGACGACACAACACCTACAAATAATTTGAAGAAATGATAAAGATTGGTTAAAAAACTTACTTATTACAAGCCGAAAGAAACATCGGAAGGCTTTGGAAAATTTAGCGCAGCATGAGCTGAATGGGTAATTCCCGGAGTGAAAAATAAGAACACGTATGCATGTAGGTTAGGTGAAGCAGGCGACGCAAGATCCAGGTCAGAAAGAAATTGTGTTGAAAAGACGTCGAATCTAATAAGGAAACACATAAATCGGAAGATCTTCGAACGTTGCTTGCGCTGGGAACGAGGCGAAAACGCTCAGAGGTATTCCCATCGACGGATGCGACCGACTGGGCAATTAAAGTGATTCATATGCAACGCAAATCACGACGCGGCATTTATCCGGATCATAAACCAAAAATATTGGATTTTAAATAGCGAATTACCCGCGGACCGACACAAAACCCGGCAGCAGGTAAGCGGCGTCCCGGCTATCAATAGTAAAACAATTGTCGAAAATAATTGGAAGTATTGCAAAGAGGAGTAATTTTGGCGATAAACAAAAACAATTAATCAAACCATTAATGCTGTTTTACATTCCGCAATCAGAGGCGCAAAATAACTGGGAAAATTGAAAATAACAGGTGTCAGAATGCACACACATATACATACACCCCGCTAGTTTGCGCCATGAGCCTCCCGGAGCATTCAAAAAACATACACACCCTCACATAATGGAGCGCTCGTCGGCTGGAGGTGCAAACATTTTAAATGCTAAATTCGGAAAGCCATTAATTAACCGTTTAATTATACAACCTGATTCGGGTACGAGAGAGTGTCGTGTAATTTTCACCTGTTCTGATTACGAGGGTTATCAATTAAGAGTGCGCATGCTGCATCCGCTGCATCGCAATCGGATAAATATTACGTCTGAATGGTATACGTGAAATCTATATCCTTTGAACGTTAGTTGGATTTTGGTTCTTTGCTTAAGTTCGTCGTCTTATGTCTAGTCTCTAGCTCTATCTGATTTTAGTCACTTCACTACTTAAACGGCATTTGTAAATTTCTTCTATTATATCGGGAAAATTAAGATTAAACTCGGGGATAATGTTGATTTAATATTTTAAGAAATTTTAACACAATTTACATCCCAACTGTCTACCATCCTAGAATTTGCCAGTGCAGGGGAGAATTTTCAAAAAATGTAAATTGGCGGGTAGATAGTTTCAAGGTTGAAGTGATAATATTGACAAACTTTATATTATGCACCTAGTATTCTTATTGCCAAGATCTGACCAGTTGAAGATTTCGAAAAATGTTTAGATTGCTTCAAAAGATTTGTTCCCAAATCAGGAACTAAACCTACAGACATTCTACCTTAGACATTCTAAGGTAACGCGAAAGTAAATTTTCATCTCGGGAAATTCATTTAACAACAGTATCATTATATTTCATTACAATGTGTTTGAAAGATGTGCATTTCTGTCGGTAAAATCGAAAGTATAAGTAAATAATTATTAATTATACCTAGTACTAAAAATAATTATATTGTCGCCCATTTAAAGTAAACAGTACATTAATAAAAACGAATATAAATATAATATTACAAACGTATAGTAGATTTTAAGAAAGCAAAGTATACATATTTATATGTTCTCAATTTTAGAACAAAATTTAAATTACTCAAACGTTGTCCTACAACGATATTCTATGTTAAATAATTGTTTACTGTGTCTTCAATCCTTTCGTCCAAATCAACATACGTCGGGGTCATATACATCTTTTCACTTTTTGCTGTAAAGAATTAAAAAAGGCAGATCTGGTGATCTGATGATTTTAATGGTTTTTTTTTTGATTTAGCGGAAGATTCCATCCTTTCTGGTGAAGTTATTGTACAGTTTCTTTCCTCACATATATTATACCACATCATTCCACTGCTCAATAAAATAGTTATTAAATTTTTCTATTAGAGAATTATTGATGAAGTTTTCTATTATTCACAACCAACTGGTGTTCAGTCAAGGTGTTCTTGTGGAAGATGTGCCAACGCAGCACACATTATAATATGGTTTTGATCGTTGCAGCCTTCTCTTTACTTTTGGGTTAATCCAATTTCTTGGACCGTTCTCTATAAACACTGATTAAAATAGGAATTGCAATTCTTTAAGTAAACTTTAGGCAGTTTTTGCTGCATGTATTGTGGTTATTTTATAATTAATTTTGATGGTTTTGGAGTGTCACAGAGATATTCCTCAGTAGAGAAAACAAAAGAGTATATTTATTTTCTGACTTGGTTGGCAGAAATGCGAAGACTAAAGCTGTGCTGGATTATGTAAAGCTGTGTCAACCGTGAACTACAACTCTTAAAAGTTCCATTCCCCAAGAAGTCGATAATTTCGCACATTCTTTTTCGAGCTGACGTAGAAGCAAAACAAAGTATTATTTCTTTATCCATTTTTTAATGAAACATAATGATAATTTTTTCGAGTAAAGTTCCCGAGATGAGAACTACCTTCGTGTTACTTCTTGGAATCTCTATGTCACGGCCCTACATTTATTACCTGTAGGATTAGTTGCCGAGCGGGGAAGAAATCTGGTAAAAATTTAAAAGTTCCCGATTTAAGAGTTCTTAAATTGAAAAATGTTCATAAAAACATCAATAGATAAATTTCTGGTTTGGTACCACAATCAGGTTGCTTTTTATGACAATCTTTATTTTACATATCTTAATTTTTTTAAATCATCATTTCATCTCAGCCGTTTTCTATCCATTGGATATAGGCCTCTCTCATTTTTGACCATGTAATTCTATTTTGTGCTATCTGGTATGTACCAGTTTAGCCCAGCAAATCTTTTCAGTTCGTCGTACCATCTCTGTTGTGGTCTACCAGCACTTCTTCGCTCTCCCCATGGTCTCCATCTGGTGATGTGTCCGCTCCAGTTTTCTTTGTGTCTGGCAACATGTCCTGCCCATTGCCATTTTAAGGAACCAATTCTTTGTATAATATCTATCACCTCTGTTTTTCCTCTTATCCACTGATTTGTTTTGTGGTCTTTTAGTGATATTCCTAGTAGTCTTCTTTCCACCGCTCTCTGTTTTTTTTATAGTTTTTTAATTTTTTTAAATAGTCAGATCAATAATCCAAGAATAATCACAAAGATATAGAAAGCTTGGTCAATAAACTTATTATTATTAACAATGTTAAAAACTTCATTTCATGGCTCTATGTAAGTTAGTTACCGGGATATGAACTTTTGATATTTTTTTCAAACAAGAATATAATATAAATATAAATAAGAACATAAACAAGAATAAAGAAACATTATTCCTTTGTTTATAACACATTTTATTTCGTCACTATACGGTAGTTCTTGACATATAAACAGTTAAAAAATTTTGGAAATTTTAAAAAATTGAAAAAGTTAAAATTTTTCGTTTTGAATACTCATATCGATAGAGTATATAGTACAGAGAAAGAGAATATTACAAACTGTATTTTATGGTTCTACGTCAACTGATTGCAGACACTTCAACTGTGGAAATTTTTTAAAAAAGATTAGGTAATTTAAAAATATTTGTGACTATTACAAGCTTTACTGCATGGCTTTCCAGAATTGAGAAAGCTTTTTAAAGATGCTGATAAAATTTCACATTTTGAACATTTATGTAGTTCGAGATTCAGTCAATTGTCGAGATGTGGAGATTTACAGATTTTGAAAAACGTTTAATGAACCTTGGAATAATTTCAGAAAAATATTTAAATTTTTAATTTGAGTTTTTGGCAATTTTAAATTTGATGTTGTGATTTTAGGATTAAATCAAATTGTGCACGAATATTGACGCAGATACTAAAGGAGTAGGCGTTTTATTTTAATATATTATTATATTATTATAATATTTTATTTGAAATGAAATAGATTGTTTTAATGTAAAACACAATACTGCACTCTGTCAAACATTTTTGCCAAACCGCATTACCTTAAAACCAAACCGTAAGAGGTCTTGAAGTAAGAAGCAGCCGTATTCAATTAGAATGGTGATTTGACTAGTAATTAAAGTCAATTTGCGAAATGAGCCGCAGGCGAATTGCACCATTACAAATACCATCGATAATGGGTACTACTGGAATACGCACCATTCGAAATGTCACATTTGCATCTTATAACTAATAAGTTGTTAGTAATAACAGATATAGCTACTTTAATAACAAATAAAATAAAATGGAAATTTGTAACCTAAATGCAATTAGAGTTAACATAACAAATTATTAAGTGAGAGAAGGTACTACGTGAACTTACCATCTATAGAATAGGATAGGTACGGTCTATCTAAATTTGGTTTTAAAAGTTGATCCTGCGGACCAAGCCACAACTTTCTTGTTCTGAGATGGAAATTATTCATAGGCATAACGTTTTTTGTATATGTTACTTGGACTCTGAAATGATTACAAATATCAAGGGATGATGGTGAATTTTGCATTTTGATTGATAACTAACTCTTTAAGCTATAAACAACTATTTAAATACAAATTAAATACCGCCGGTACATTTAAGAGGAGAGGTGAGCTCAATAAAATATGATAGGTGTCCTCATGATATCGTCACGGTTTTCTTATGATCAACTGATTTATTCGGACGATACATTATTACGTTCCAGATTCATCGTGAGGTGAGACCCCGAAACTAGTAAATATGTCAGAAGGTGCAATCACGATAAACATGAATCTGGGGCAAATAAATGCGAACCTGTACAAATTTGATTTGTAGGGACGTTTTTCTGGACGCTAAAACTTCAGATTCGGGCCTGTAAATCATTCGTATAATTTTTAAAACGGGAAAGTTTCTAATGGGGTTATGCCGAGGACGCGTCATAATTTCCAACAAAAAAATATCGACGCTGTAAAATAAGACAGGAAAAAATGTTACATGCTGCGAGTTGAGAGTTGTTACGTATGTAGGAAAACTTTAATTGGCTCGTTGGAAAGAACAAAGAGTCATTCAATTACATGCAATTCTTTGAACGGCTATATAAATAAAGTTAATGAAAACATTGCGCCGATAATTAATATTCTTTGAGGGAAAGGAAGGAGAGAGAGAGCCCTTATCAGAAATATGTACGATTGTTGGAATAATTAAAAAGTTTTCTTAATAAAAGCGGAGCAGTACAATAACACGCTTCAGTAAGTTCATTTACATTAACGTTGGACTAAATATATTTTCTCAAGCGGGTTGACACTAGCGCCACGGCACGTGATTGAACTAATGAAACCCTCTCGGGCCGTATACATGTCTTAAGAACGGTTATTGTTATGATTATTGTTATTCGTCGCGGCGTTTACGATTATTGTTATTATTATAGAATATAATAATACTTACGGCATAACACTGTAAACTTTAAAGCGAGAATGTTAACGACACTTTATATGCCAGAAACTGGATGCGAAAATGTACGAATATGAAGTTCAACAGACAAACGCTAACAACCATTTTATTATTGGTGGGGTGAAATGCAATTATTTCGACTTGAATGTTTGTAACTTTTGATACCAATTCGTCGGAATTAAATTGTCGGCTTATCTTTGGCAACCGTAAAGCCCACATCCGCTTATTAATACGAAATACGGAAAGGAGTAGATATCTCCCTTCATTGCCTAATCATGATGATGATGATGATGATGATAATATCTACGGTGTTAATACACATAATATCTTGTTTCGCAAAATAAGTCAGTATATTCTTTAACAATAGTGAGGATCCAAAGCTAGAAGTATGGCAAGGATGGAACATTGAAATGCACTGACAGTATAAGAAATACCTATATGCAGTTAAGATCATTTTGCTATGACTTCTGACAATTATCACAGACTTACTTTTAATATCATTAATAAGTAAAAGGCGCGTCAATCTGTGGATATTGCTTGTAGATTTGAAAAGTATGGATGAGGGGATTTTTAAATCATCCTGTTACAAATCAATAATAAAAATTCTCAAGTCTCTATACAATATCAAATCCATCCATCATCCAGATTAAACGCGCAACATCTGAATAATGGACAAACATCAGAGGTACCTATATTGTTTAGATGCACCTTATACAATTTATTTGAAAGTTAATTATTAGTGAGAGATTACCGAAATACGAGATGGAAGGAGTAAAGGTAGACTGGAAGAGCGAAGATAAGGAGATGGTCGACAAGTATCACAATTAGAGAATGGTGAGTAGTAGATCTCCAGTAGCAGAATGACTAAACGAAGAAATATACGATCACGTGATCTTAATAGGATAAAGTTACATTAATAGAGATATTATGGTGAACGTTATTCGAAGAATTTGAAAACGGAAACCTAAAGCTACAAAATGGGTTTGATTGCATGAGAAGAAATACATACCAATGAGACATAAAGAACGAAATTAAACGATTATATCTGTTTCAAGAGTGGAGCAAAAACAATGGGGAACGGAATGGTTTTCTTGCTAAACAGAGAGGTGAAAATTTGTACCCAAAAATTCATGTCGATATTCGCGTCAGCCGTTCTATATTGAAGTAATGAAATTGTGGCATTATTTGACATATTTATTACATAATGACAAATATCGGCTCTCCAACAAAAGAGATGCGAAAGAAAGAACAATATTTTGAAAACTGACGAAGTTTGCAGTACATTTCATAACAACAAAATAACGCTGGCTCTTGGAAGTGTAAACTAAAAGTAGGCAAAGAAGCTACGCATTAGCATGCAGTACAGAAAGAAATTAAGCACGACCAAAAACCGAAAATAAATGATATAATCTTCTCGAATAAGGAAAACTGTATGTGCAAACTAGGTAATTCGGCATGTATTTATTACCATAACTCTTTATACGTTCTTTCAATATTTACAACTCCGATACAAATAATGCTTAATGTGCTTAGAAGCTGATGAGCTTAGAGCTGTTGAGCTTAGAAGTGATGTGTGAATCAGGTAATTGGTCTAGTTGGTTACTTGTGAAAATGCCCTCTTAAAATAAATATATCATCATCAAGTATATCTAAAAGTATAGTCGTTGCAAAATTTTTAGACCCAGATTTATAAATTCTCAAAACCTTAGAAAAATTCAACCGAAATTTTCAGTTTTTTAATGATATGTCATATGATGATGGAATATGTGTGTGTAACAATTTAGAAAAAAAGCGAAAGTTGCTGTTATTAGTCTCACATTTCACTTGATACTGCTAAAAACTAAACAGTTTCTAGGTACGTTTATAAAACGAGAGGCAGCAGGAAAACGTTAAAAAATATCTAAAAAGTATTCGACAGACATGCAAGAAATTTCTTTGATTCAAAAATTTGCAAAAATGTGATTTTTGATGGTTTTACGACATTTACAGCTCCGATTACGGGTAGCCTTCTACTACAATATAAACAAAAAAAACTTTATGAAACCCTGCTAGGGTGTTAAAGGAAGACCAATCCAAAAATGACTGAAAATGTTCCACAACCTAAACATACCGGAAAAAATTATTGAATAACTTTTCACAGCTTCAACTCCTCAGTAAGAATATGAAATAGCCTTTGTGCTCCAATTTAAAATATAGAACATAATCGATGAAACCTGCAAGGGTGAATAGAAGAAAAACTTCCAAAAGTGATCAAAAATGCGGATTTTGGCGATTTTAACAATGTTCTACAAGCTAATTGTTTATAAATGTTACACGATTTAACTGAAGTCATCCTCATTGTATCATTCAAGGATCTCTGTCAAATCGTTAAGTGTGTTCCAAATTTTACCGAACTATATCCAAGAATTTTTTAAACATTCCAAATATTACGTCCTACGTTTAAACTATTTTATGGTTTCAGGCTCGAAAGGGCATTTTTAAAGAACAAAATAAGTTCTAAGAAGCCTATGGTACAATGCTAGAAAATAAATACCAGTAATGAGGCCGGTATCTCCGGCAGACAAATATGATTTTACTACCGACACAGAATGGGGAGAGTAAGGAGGAATACCAAAGTACAGAGGACAACTGCCAAAAATGTATGCACTCCGAAAAACAGAGATCAATAAGAAGAAGAAGCAGAAATCTATTGGAGGACGACGAGAAGATTCTGTAAAAATGGAAAGGGCACTTCAAAGAAATGTTGAATAACGATGAAAAAGTTTTTGTCTGAGCGGTAACGGAATAACAGCGGAAAATATTAAAGGTACAAGCATACAATGTTCTTGTACAATGGTACAAGAATTCATTGTGAAAACATGGAAAAGAGACCAGATTCCAAAAATACCAAAGGAGTGTAAAGCCACCAATCTCCTGATTCTAAGGAAAGGAGACACAAGAGACTCAACAATGATAGAGAAATTTCGTTGCGAGGTAATGGTAACAATAATACAAACAAGAATGAAAAATATCATAAGTTTTTAAATTGATATTTCCAGGAAAGATTTAGGAAAATACGAAGTACCACAAGTCAAAAATTTGTTACGCCTGCCAAGTATTGTCAGTCAATTCAGAAAAGCTTATGATTCGATAAACAGGCTCAAGATGATCTGAACGCTAAGAGAATTAAAGATTTGAATTCATTTAGAACACGAAATTGATAAAGAAGAAAGTGTGGAAGGGCATCGTATGTAATGAGTGATCTGCAAAATACCTTCTAGACATATGCTATAAAAACCGAAACGGAACTGCTTGCTATTATACATGCTAGTTTGAATGGAAATGATGGTTTATATCAGCATACCTGTAAGTGCAGCTAAAGTAACGTGTAACATTTTCCTTAACTGTAATGAAACAATTTTGAATTCTGAATAATTTTCCAATGCGTTTATGGATACCACAGTTGAACACCACCTGCACTTACTGCAAACTTAAGAATCAAAGTCGGTTATTGCCTATATTTTTCAACCCAAATGACACAAGCGTGTATTCTTTCCGCTTTTTAATTACTTCAATTTGAAACTCCAATATTACTCCTTATACTATTTTCTCGTTCCGCCAGTCAAATCAAGTTCTCATCTTGACAAATATCGCCGTTTACTCAAACTACTTCAAGCAACATTTTCTCGATTCTGGTTATTAAGATCTCTCGCTCTCTCTCTCTTTCTCGAGTTCCCATGCTTAAAATTCTTCACATTCCCGATATAGCTGCACATATTATACGAGTCGATAAAGTTTAACCGGTTGGTTAACACTTCTTGGAGCTCATCGAGAACGAGGAGAATTTCGAGGGAAATGCGAGAATTTTCCGAAATTAAAATAGAATCGATTGTTTGGGGCAATATTTTCATCCCGTGACCAAATGGCGAAAAACATATTTTGGTTTTAAAAATTATCGCGATAACGGAGTCGTTCATTTTATTGGTTACCAAAATGTACGGTGATGATTTAACTGCACTTGATACTATAACACTAACATACAATAAGCCCATGTGCGCACTTAACTACACGTACACAAAAGACACCTTACAGGGAATTATTAATCGATGAAATAAAGCAGTTAAGCTCGGAGCAAATTACAAGAGTATATATGTGTGCATATATATTATGGTGCTAGACGAAAAGGTCATTTCGCGTGACGTTCATTATTATTCGGTGAATTTGAAAAGAGTCAAAGCGTAGCGAAGCGAGAAACGAATCATCCAGTAATGTTTAATTATTCAGAAAATACTCATTACTCTATTTCAGAATTACAAGTAATACCTCAAATCTGACCGCTTCGCATATAAAACAATTACAAGGCTGAGATATCTCAATGGTTATGAAGACGTTTCTACGAAGCGCCAGACTGCACTAAACATACAATTTTTCCTTTTCATTTCCCTACAACAGTCCAATATTCCGATATTTGTATCGAAAGGATGATAAAAATTTGTGGCGCACGATCCCACATTCAAATCGACCTCTCCACACAATTCCGCCGTAAAGAAACGCGAAACGTCCCTTAATAACCTTTATTTTCTCTTAATATAACTTAACGGGTTATTAAATTCATTAAAACCGAAATCATTATACCCTCGTTCGATAATGGAACGCAGCGGCGGAATAGGAAACTGAAATGTCATTACTAATTTAGATAATTTATTTTATCGATTAGTTTATATGTATTATGTTACTTTAGAATATACGAATAATTTATTACGTTTGCGTTGTAGCTAATTTGTTTATCTAATTAGTAAATTAAACAGCGACATTTCATTAATTTAATTACTAATGACTTAATTTCGAATCGATATATTTTTCTTGGAAACGGGCGACGCTTTAGCATATCGATTCCTTGTTAAAGCGATGGAAGGGAAGGTACGTCAACAATAAATTGTAGGGTAATTATGTATTTACAGTTGGGCGAAGATGGCTGCTTAGTTTACTTTAGAAAATAGTGCCACTCGTACCTGGATCAGGTGTATACTTCGTGAAGCCATAGTGTGTTTATGGCACCTGCTGTTTGATAATAAAACTATATTAATTAAAAATGTGTATTTAACATACACACTTACTTTTTTAACGTATAGCTCAATATTTCTGCGTATTTCTTGTTTATTTTTAATTTTTTTGTGTATTTTTTCGAAATAGGTGGGAAAAGAAACAGAGAATTGCAGATCAGCAGTCGATCTCTTAATAAGTGTGTGCCCAGATTAGGCAAAACAAGTTAAAATATCCTGCAAACAATAAAACGAGAGAATTTAACTGACTATCTGTCTCCATCTAACGATTTTAAGAGGCATGCGTATGTTCCAACAGAGATAGTTACTCTGTCTAGCTGTCGTTCCCATTTATACGCGTTTTCAACTTTTAACTGTCCTATGGCTTGCTTCCTCTATATGTATTACCTATATCAGTCTATGCACAGAACTAGAGGATGACAGGACAAGAAATTCCAGGAAAGTCAAGGGACTGATTTTCTTCTTATGGCAGACGGTAATAATTAAAGTAATGAAGCAAAACTTCTGGGGACACTTATAGAAACCTGAAAAATTTGACACAACTAAGGAAAATAGGTCATTTAGTGTGATGTTAAAATTGTTCAATGCTCTATTAATTTCCATACATTTCAAGATATTAAACCTGACGCCCTTATCTGCAAGTTGTATCACCTCCAA
The DNA here is from genome assembly GCA_963576515.1 of Cryptocephalus primarius. Taxonomy (NCBI): domain Eukaryota; kingdom Metazoa; phylum Arthropoda; class Insecta; order Coleoptera; family Chrysomelidae; genus Cryptocephalus; species Cryptocephalus primarius. The sequence continues at coordinate 4,913,618 of OY754941.1, forward strand.
CTCTACATGTCAGGAGACGGAACATGACTAGCAATGAAACTACAGACACCAGCAAGGGGTTTTAGTATGTTTCTGAGCACTCACTTCCAGTGTTCAAATACCCCACTTTGGCCTACTGTCCAATCTGAAGTCTACTACAGGAACGTATATCTGTTGAGAATATCAATAGGAAAATAGTTGTCCCTGGCTATTTGAAACATGTTAAGCAATTCTAGGTTGAATCACTCAAGAGTATGGAAAGACGCTATCTTATGTTGAACCTGGTGGTCTGAGAGGAAAGAAATGACTGTAGCAATAAGGGTAGGTTTTTTGTAAACGTATGTAAAGTATTTAAAAATTAATGATAATATAATAATTATTTGGCGAATAATTACTTTGGCCGGAATAAAATTTGATCGTTCAATGACAAACACCATAAAAAACAAAAATTCCAAAACACTCAAAATACAGACCAGCCTAATCAGACACTAAGTTGCAAAATTCTGGTGAATATTTTATAAAACGTTTGCTAGTTATAATCCACACTCTTAAGTAATATCCTTTTTCCTTCATTAAATTTTCATATGTACGACATGAATATACTAGTACTTACTTTAAGGACTGTGTTACGTTATAACCTCGGGAATTGCAGTTTAAAATATGACTATCTGTCAGAATGATTCGTACGTGTTATATTAAGACCATCCAGCCCTTGTAATTTCCATATTCATTCGAGCTAATGTATGTCCGTTAAATATGCGGTGTTATTGTATATGCACGTATAACACAAATGAGTTGGACGTTCGCCTCAGAACAAATAAAATCCATTGTTTCGGTTTTCAGCAATGCTACTTAAATATGTTATTAAATTGTTTTATAGTTTCCGGTGAAGCCTCTCTCTTACGCCTTATATTATTATTCTCCGCTTTAATATATGCAAACGATGTGGTATTGAATACAGTTAAATATATTAAACGTTCGTACGGTATCAGCGAACGGAGATCTTTGAAGATGTTTTCCTGTTTTGTTTCGATCGGTCATTGTTCTTCTAATTTCACATCGCGATAAGAACCACTTACAAGTACTTCGCTTAATGGTATATATTGCGGTCTATTTCGTTTGATGAGCTCTCGACGATGTTAGTTGATCTGTTCCTGTTTCCGTCGTCGTCGTTCTTCTCCTCTTCCTTTTTCGCTTACGAAAATTAAATACTGAATAGGGTTTACGGGTTTTGCTTCGCGGAAACATTTCACCGGATATATAAATTGTTTATCAATCCTCTCTTAGTCTGAACTCTCGAACTTGCTGACAGATTAAGACGATTGCTGCTTGTTTAAATATTCTTAATAATTCAAAGCAGTTTTGTTAAAAACAAATTACACTTTTGGGACTTTTGCTGAATTATTAAAAAGTACAGAGAACCGTCCGATTTGTGAGCTTCTCAAATTAAACGCATAAACTAGAAGACGGTACAATAATAATAATATTAGTACGCTATACGAAAGTACGTAGTATATAGTACGAAGCAGACATTTGCATAAGTCTCATATCACTGATCGGAGTTTTCAACTTTTAATGGAGCCTGGAACGGAGTTGACGATATCTTACGATGTAACAATTGCTCAATAAATTTTTTTGTTCTGTATTGTTTGTATTAGTATACATTGTATGTAATTAATCTAAGAATAACCGAACTATATCTTTGTTACTACAAGCACACTTAGCAAAATACTCACTACCTTACTATGCATAATTCAGATTATTAAAAACAAGCCATGTAAAGTGTGTGCTTCACACGCAAATCGATGGCTGGCTTAATTGCCCTGAAACTTCAACAACTAGCGATTTATCTACGTAACAATCATTAGAAAAATTTTGAAGTGCCATTCAAATAATTACTTGTTTCTTTAACAAAACTCATTACATAGTTTCCTCCAAATAGAGACGTCGAGCGCCGTCTTTTCTCGTGCGAACAACTTCTCCAAAGACAATGTCGAAAGAGTTTTTTGCATCGAATACTGACGGGGGATGAAAAGTGGATCCACTACGACAAACCAAAGCGTAGGAAATCGTGGGGTAAGCCCGGCCAGGTACCAACTTCAATGCCGAAACCGAATGTTTATGGCAGGAAGTTAATGTTGTGCATTTGGTGGGAACAGCTCGGAGTAATCTATTACGAACTACTCCAGCCTAAGGAAACTATCACTGGAGAACGTTATCAACAGCAATTGTTGCAACTGAGCAGAGAATTGAAGCTTAAGCGCCCCGAATATGCCAAAAGACATGACAAAGTGATTGTTCAGCAAGACAACGTTCGGCCACATGTTGCAAAAGTCGTCAAGTATACTTTGGAAGTTTTACAATGGGATGTCTTACCCTACCTGCCGTATTCACCAGACATTGCTCCTTCGGACTACCATTTGTTTCGATCGATAGTTCACGCTCTGGAAAAGCAACACTTTACTTCTTACGAAAAAGCCAAAAATTGGGTCGATTCATGGGTAGTCTCAAAAGATGAAGTTTTTGCGATATGGCATCCGAATGCTGCCAGAAAGATGGCAAAAAGTAGTAGCTAATGACGGACAATATTTTGAATAAAATTTAACGTACATTTTTTTTATAATCAATTGATAACTTTTTATAAAAAACGGCGAAAACTTATTTGTATCACCAATAATAATATTAAAATATTTCCGTTCGCAAAAAACATTGCCTGAATTTGAACAGTTGTTTCTCGTACACTTAAAAAAAGGTTCATTTGTTTTGCGTATTTCTTCATTTTACAATATAATTTTGTGCATATCGAAAACCGGATTGACACAAGTGGAATGTACATTTTCTGGCAAACAGATTACGTTCAATTAAATCTTCCCTATAGGAATGATAATTACGAAGATATAACAGAAAATTTGACCAATTTTTTGAAATTTGAATTTGATGTTGAAAAATCCATAAATAATTTTTCCTGCTTCGAGTTCACCTTTCCAGATTAACGCATTAATGACTATTTGTGGCACCGTTCCAGAGTGATGAAGTTATGCCAAACAAATGCAAACTTGGGCATGTTTTAGAGCTAAATTGACTGGGTTATAAGTATAACATCACGTTCAAGTGATATGTGAGTTGTGTAAAGCACGACCGTCTGGTCCCGTCCCGTCCCGTTCGGTAGTCGCTCGTATCGTCAACTTTATTTCTTTAAACATGCCCCTGTTATATTTTATTACTTGAGCGTTATTTGAATCGTGATCTGAGCCACCCACCAAGAGGATGTTATGAACGGTGGCACGTACCTTTCTACCTAGCTATCAACCGTCCCGTCTCCGTCGGTATTCTGTTCCCGTCTCGCTCATTCTGCTCTTTCCCTCTTTTTCTCTCTCACTCGCATCATGCATCTCTCGACTTCTATTTACAATCGTACACATTTATCAACAATTCCGAGCGGTCGGTCGCTCATTTATGTCTAAATTGACAATAATGATATGTTGCAGGAATATGTTCGGAGGATGCCTTGATTGGCGTGCCTTAAGTAACTTGTCTCTTGTCCAGGCTGGCCTGGCGAACGTGATCCGTGCCGTATTGACGGGTTCGATCGCAAATCACGACCATTGGTGTCCGACAGGGGGAAACATTAAGTATCGAACGTAACTTTAAAATCCAAGTACGTTCAAAATGATCACATTAGTAAATACAAGAACAAGCACAGCTCCAGCTCTTGTTTCAGACCTTCATTAAACACGTCATAAAAAAAGTTACATGCTGCAGAAGGCACTGTCTGTCCATTTTCTACCTTCTCTACCATAGTTTTTGTTCTGGAGATTGTACATCAAAGGTATCCAGAGCGGGTACAAAAAGTTCTGCTATAATTAGCAATGCGCTGAAGTCTCTGGCCCTGATTTTTAGTGATTCACAATAAGTGCAATTTATGATTGTTTATTGTGATGACTCTAATCATGAACATTTTATGCCAATTTTAGTACAATGTTTACAAGTTGAGTTCACCTAAAACTTCCTGTTTTGACTAACATACCTAGAGAAAATTCAGGTATAGGTAATTATTATTAAATTTTATAGTAACAAACAATGATAACAATGACTCAAAAATCTGTGTTAAATTAAATTAAAAAGGAGTTCAAGTCATTCTGTTATCGTCAGCACAGGTACATACATCCTGTACTGACAATAACCACCACAGCATCCACAGTTCATATGATAACATCTACAACAGTTTCATCTAATTATATATAAAAAATAATTTTTATTTTTAAATTACACATTACGGATAGAAAACAAGACAAATTTTGCTAATTCGCTGTACATTGTAAAAATGTATTTAAATCATATTTATTTTATAGACCAATACTAAAATTAACCAAAGGAGAAGCGCTGTCAGCTATTGAAACATTACATGTTTTTAAAATTCTTAGCCAAACTGGAATCAAGAAAGGAGAATATATTTGTTCCATTAGCTTTGCAAACCATAGTATCATAGTATTGCATCACTCATTAGTAATGCAAGGAGCAAAATAGCAACACCGGTTAAGAATTTTTTATTTCCAATTTTACTTTAAATTTAGCTTTATAATTTATATTAAAATATTTACTACTGTATAGTAAAATTTAGGACTGTTTTTGATTTGCTGTCGCGAATATCAACCAAGAAGCTCTCAGCTTCTTGCTAGCTTAGAATCATCTTAGCTCCTTGGAAACACTGTCTTTTGGTGGAAAAATAAAACAAGCTTAAGAATTAAACTTATCAATTTGTCTTGGTTTCAAAATAGATGCACTTTAAGTGCACTAGAATGCATCGCAAACAAATGTTCTATTGAAAGAAACACAAGACACGAAAAGTTGTTGAGTTCATATATGTCAGGATTACTGAGTGTGCCCAGACAAACATTTTAAAAATTGTTTCGAATAAAGATAACAAGATACGAGAATACAAATTTCATTTGTCTTTTCTTTAAAAACTTTTAATTGCGAGAAACATGAAATCGGAACAAAATTTCACAGGTCCCTTTTGTATAAATAGATATCCAAAACTGCTATTTTTGCCCAGAAAAAGCAAACAACTCCTCCAATGAATATAAAGCACACGAAATTAGAAGACAAATGTGACTCTTAAGAATTATGCTCCATAAAAATTTTGCGTTGTGTCACTTCTATGTGTTCTTTATGGAGATATGTTTGGACTTTACCATAAAATGCTCTCGTGTATTTTTCCCCAATGGCATGCTGGGGAAGCTTAGTCAGAATGTATACTGAATTGATAACAATATCATTGGACGATGAATAACCTTGGATGGTTCAGAGATACAAATTTGGTGATTGATAATTAAATTTTGCAATTTGATAAAATTTTTGCTATATTGACAAATTTACAAGTCCGAGTAAATATAATAAAACTGTGAATACTTTTATTAACAACTAGCTGACCCGGCGAACTTCGTATCGCCTAACAGTCGATTCTTTAATTTTTTATTTTTTTAAGTTAATAAGTCAACAATTACATTATGTCAAAAATTAAAAATTATAAAACTCACAAAATTCTTTTAATAGTCACTAAAAAATCACAATGAAAATCACAATTTCAGATTTCTTATTATGATACCTACTTATTATATTTGATTTTATTTTTAATTATTCTAAATCAAGTTTCATTTTTATTGTAGTACTTTATGGTACACGATATTTTTTGTTTGATTGCCTGGCGCGTAAACAAACAGAGCAGATGGTTTTCCAACACGGGAACAGGCAACATACAATTGACCATGCGAGAAACATGGGTTTTCTAAATTAATACCACAAACACTTAATGACTGCCCCTGGGATTTGTTTATAGTCATAGCGAAAGCAAGCCGTACTGGAAACTGCAGTCGTTTAAACTCGAATGGTACGTCAGTCGGAATCATTGGGATGCGGGGTATCAGAACGTCTTCTCCTTTATACTTTCCTTTCAATATGATTGCTTCTATTACGTTATTCAGTAATTTTTTTATCGCTAATCGTGTGCCGTTACAAAGTCGCGGTTGGTTAATATTTCGCAACATTATAACTACAGATCCAACTTTTAATTGAAGATTGTGAGGCGGCAATCCTGGCAAATCTATTGAGTTTAAAAATTCCGGTGGATAGTTCACGACATCATCTTCGTTAGTTGCCGTATCAATTGATTTATATGTCCTCATTTCGCCAGGAATGTCATCTTGAATTTTGAAATTTAATTCATTTACATCGGTGTTTTTGGCAGCCAGTATAGCTCGTTCGCTCAACCAATCATGGAATAAGTAATTTTGAGCAACATTTGGGAACACTTTGTGAATGAGTTCAGCTGTTGATTGCGTTAACTGACAAAAACTCTCAGGAAAGGTGATGCAGCCAGTCAGCACGTCTATAGGAAATTTGCCATTACCAATATCAATGAGTTGTTTAGAGAATATGTCTCCAGATTGATCATTTTGCAACATGACACGCATATTCTTGCTTAAATGTAATACATTGACATGTTTCCACAAATTGGAGGACTTTAAACATGCATTCAGTTCATCAGCTTGCGTTGAACGTGGAACCACTGGCAATGTTTGGCGAAAATCTCCTGATAATAAAATCATTGCGCCACCAAATTGGTTTTGGTTGTTCCGTAGATCTTTTAAGGTTCTATCTAAAGCTTCCAAAGATTTTTTATGCGCCATCGTGCATTCATCCCACACTATTAGTTTACATAACTGCAAAACCTTTGCCATTGCAGAATTCTTGGAAATGTTGCAGGTTGGAGATTCGTTGCTTTGCATATTCAATGGCAATTTTAGAGCTGAATGGGCTGTTCGACCGCCTTCAAGCAAAGTTGCTGCAATACCTGACGAAGCAAGAGCAAGAGCAATTTCATTTTTTGAGCGAATTGTTGCCAATATTAAAGTAATCAAAAAAGTTTTTCCTGTACCACCAGGAGCGTCCAAGAAATAAATCCCTCCTGTTCCATCATTTATTACTTTCATAAGAGTATCAAATACATACTTTTGTTCTTCGTTCAATAGTGGAAGATTAATTTGAATCGATTCTTTCAAATTATTGTGATCATACGATTTTTCACGTTGTAACTCTTGATGAGAAGCATCGTGCATTGAGCGATTGGGCGCGGCCATCCCCAATTGACATAATAACTTGTTTGACATCATCAAGCACATATCCTCAATGGAAATCAATGCCTCATTGTAAATTTCTTCACTTATTTGTAAATTCGGATTCCCTGTTCTATTGCGTATATGAAATAAAATATCGTCACACATATTATCTTTGTATTTTATCCACAAATCAATTGGTTTTGATGGGAAGCATGTACATATGATAATGGAAAACAATGTTCGTATTTGATGAGCTTGTGATGAAATTACAGCATCATTTAGAGTTTGATCCCAATGTGCATCGTTTTCTAACAGTTGCAAACGATGACAGGCTTCTCTGTAAGATCCACACAATTCACCATCAACTGTTCGCAAATGTTGGAATGATGTTGGGCCACGCACATTGACTAATAGCAGCCGTAAATAAAAACATTCATCGTTGCTTGGATGTACGGAATAAATTCGACCTATTGCATCGGTTGAATATACACCTGGGTATCCTGTAACTGGTTTTCCTTGTTTCCTTCGCATAAATTTCTTTGTTGATTGATTCCAAGTATAATATTTTGGCATTTCAGAATATATCAGTGTTTGTGCGAAATGATCATTTTGGCACGTCTCGAAAAAACTGGTTAAGGTAGTATAAGGTGGCTGGTGAGCTCTCTGTACTGCATTCTGAGCTGTGAAATACACTCTTTGTCCATTTTCTAAGTGCACGGCTAAGTGAACAACTGTGGGGTGTCTTTCATGAATTGGAAAAGAAAAAATTCTCCAAAATGCTTCATTACTGCTAACATAGCGGCCCATTTGGTATTGGGTTATTTCATCATTTGAATTCTCTGCACCAAATCCAATCACAGCCATATCACTTCCTTTGGTTACATATTTACATATGTATTTGATAGATTTTACTGAATGGCATGATTCAACATTGATGTGTGCTTTGAAAGTTTTTGATAAGATCGGTGAATATGGAACAATCCAACAATTATCTATTTCAATATCTTGTTGATTTACTTTGACAATTGTTGATCGTCCATTGTCTGCTAGTGATCGCCGACGATAGAGTGGATAACCATCATTTCCAGTAATTGTTTCCGATATTAATGTCCGTGGATAGCGCTTTGAACATTTACCATCTACCATACACGGTGCATTTTGATTAAGTGTTCCACATGGACCATGTATCATGTTTTTGATAACTACCTCATGCAAGCCAGGATCTACTTGTTCATTAGAAATTTCAGCAGATATGACTTCATCAACTTCATTTGACCTAATTTTTTCAACCAACCAAATCAAAATGTGTGCATGCGGCAATCCACGTTTCTGCCACTCTACAGAATACATCCAGCAGCGTGTTTCACCAAACACACAATGTTTCACAATGAAATCCATTAAAGATTTCAACTTTTGTCTGAAGACTCTTGCTGTAATGTCATGACGATCAATTGGTGATTGGCCAGGGAATAACGCTTGTATAATTTCTATCCATTTTGGATTGCATGTAAATGTAATGAACAAATCTGCTGTACCATAATGCCGAACATAGGACATGGCATCTTGAGCATATTCATGCATATGCCGAGGACTTCCGATGTAGGTTGCTGGAAGAATAGTCATCCGGCCAACATTTTCAGCATTTCCATCAGAATTAATTGCATCTCGAAGGTGAATATAGTCTTCTGATCGAAGTTTGGTCTAATTCAACCTGATGAATGTTAATCTCTCCGTTTCAATTTTTACATACATATCAACAACATATCTGTGACATAATCGCCGGCATTCCAAAATGTGATTGTCTTCATTTTCTCTGATCATTAGGCGGTATGAATAATAGTTCATTGAACTAACTTTTTTGTTGATTTCAGAACCTATAAATATTTTTTTTTTATTATAATAATGATGACAGTTGAATAACAAATTAAACTATTTAGTAGGTGATATAGTAGGTGACGTAACATCTCATAAACTAATATTTCAATTACCTGTAATGGGATTTATCATCTTGATTGAGAAATCATAGCCATCTTCACCTTGCCAAAATATAATGGGATATTGCAGTGCATCATATGAGCGATGTGTTTCCTTAATACGTTGTAATTGATTATTTTGACGATGTAAAACAATATCACGTGACTCCAAATTTTCTCCAACTACAACAATGGCAACTTCATCGATAGTAGGTGCATTAAAACGTCCTGCATGTTGGCCCATAGGAATTTTATCTGCTCTGATAACAATTTTGTGATCATCAGATGGCATCATATCCATTGCACTTTTAAATAATATAATTAATTGATTGTGTTCGTGAAATAAGTTTTGTAATTGTTCAACTATTGACCTTTTTACTGAATTGTTATGTGCACAACGTAGATTGATTTCTTGTGGAGAATTGCCCATAAAATAAATTTGCAAAAACATGTAGTCGCTATCTGGCACTGGTAACAAAGAACCTGCTCTGTGATATATTTGACCTTGTATGTGTAAAGGGAAAAAATGTATTGTAAAAATTTATATGGGTTACAATAGTTATGATTAATTAACATACAACTGCAAATACTATTACAAACCTTAAAAGTTGGCATAAAATTTTCCCGAACTACTTTTGATGCTCCAAATGAAGTCATTTGAAAGCAGTCGTTATATTGTTGAATATTCTTTAAAAAGTGTATTGAATCTGTTCCTATTCCTAAAACTAATGAGTACAATGGCTCTGGAGGTGGAAGCAATGGTATCAATTTCACCTTTCCATTTGCGCAACACAATCCATTGGCTTCATTATTGTATTTCAATGCCTTACAATATTGGCAAACTGAGTTCATAGGTCCAATAGCAACACAGTTGTAGTAATCAATTGACATATCGTAACAGAAAGCAGCTCGATTCAAACTTGCACCATTTTTAGTCGAATATCGCGCTTCACGGGTCTGTCTTAAGCGAATTCTTTCACGTTCATTGCGATCTTCACGTTCCTGGGCAGTACGATTAGATTGATAATGCATTTGATTTGTTGCATTTCGGGTTCTCCTGCCTAAATTTGTCCGCCGCCTTATAGGAGGCATATTTAGTAAGTCACAAACACACAACACTTTTAGGTTTAATAATATTATAGATGCACAGCAAAGAGATATTTACATTTCAATTGACATTTTACCACAGACAATTTACATTTTACCATAGACAACAAAAAAATAAATATTGACAAATATTGACATTAATATTTATACGATACTAACGTCACTCAATTGTTTTGCCTTCCCGGAACCTCTCCACTAACACAAACTTTATCGTATGGTATTAAAGTTCAAATTGACTTTTAAGTATTGTCACAAATCTTTTGTATGGAAGTATAGAAAAGTATTATTTTTAAAATTTCTTTTTTTTGAATTTTTCTCTCCGTAAGAACCATCCTCGTACTTCAAGGAATATTTTAAAAAAAGAATTAGCAAAATCGGTCCAACCGTTCTCGAGTTTTGCGCTTAGCAAGACATTCAGCGACTCATTTTTATATTATAGACTAGCGGACCCGGCGAACTTCGTATCGCCTAACAGTCCATTCTTTAATTTTTTATTTTTTTAAGTTAATAAGTCAACAATTACATTATGTCAAAAATTAAAAATTATAAAACTCACAAAATTCTTTTAATAGTCACTAAAAAATCACAATGAAAATCACAATTTCAGATTTCTTATTATGATACCTACTTATTATATTTGATTTTATTTTAATTATTCTAAATTAAGTTTCATTTTTATTGTAGTACTTTATGGTACACGATATTTTTTGTTTGATTGCCTGGCGCGTAAACAAACAGAGCAGATGGTTTTCCAACACGGGAACAGGCAACATACAATTGACCATGCGAGAAACATGGGTTTTCTAAATTAATACTACAAACACTTAATGACTGCCCCTGGGATTTGTTTATAGTCATAGCGAAAGCAAGCCGTACTGGAAACTGCAGTCGTTTAAACTCGAATGGTACGTCAGTCGGAATCATTAGGATGCGGGGTATCAGAACGTCTTCTCCTTTATACTTTCCTTTCAATATGATTGCTTCTATTACGTTATTCAGTAATTTTTTTATCGCTAATCGTGTGCCGTTACAAAGTCGCGGTTGGTTAATATTTCGCAACATTATAACTACAGATCCAACTTTTAATTGAAGATTGTGAGGCGGCAATCCTGGCAAATCTAGTGAGTTTAAAAATTCCGGTGGATAGTTCACGACATCATCTTCATTAGTTGCCGTATCAATTGATTTATATGTCCTCATTTCGCCAGGAATGTCATCTTGAATTTTGAAATTTAATTCATTTACATCGGTGTTTTTGGCAGCCAGTATAGCTCGTTCGCTCAACCAATCATGGAATAAGTAATTTTGAGCAACATTTGGGAACACTTTGTGAATGAGTTCAGCTGTTGATTGCGTTAACTGACAAAAACTCTCAGGAAAGGTGATGCAGCCAGTCAGCACGTCTATAGGAAATGTGCCATTACCAATATCAATGAGTTGTTTAGAGAATATGTCTCCAGATTGATCATTTTGCAACATGACACGCATATACTTGCTTAAATGTAATACCTTGACATGTTTCCACAAATTGGAGGACTTTAAACATGCATTCAGTTCATCAGCTTGCGTTGAACGTGGAACCACTGGCAATGTTTGGCGAAAATCTCCTGATAATAAAATCATTGCGCCACCAAATTGGTTTTGGTTGTTCCGTAGATCTTTTAAGGTTCTATCTAAAGCTTCTAAAGATTTTTTATGCGCCATCGTGCATTCATCCCACACTATTAGTTTACATAACTGCAAAACCTTTGCCATTGCAGAATTCTTGGAAATGTTGATGTGTTTCCTTAATACGTTGTAATTGATTATTTCGACGATGTAAAACAATATCACGTGACTCCAAATTTTCTCCAACTACAACAATGGCAACTTCATCGATAGTAGGTGCATTAAAACGTCCTGCATGTTGGCCCATAGGAGTTTTATCTGCTCTGATAACAATTTTGTGATCATCAGATGGCATCATATCCATTGCACTTTTAAATAATATAATTAATTGATTGTGTTCGTGAAATAAGTTTTGTAATTGTTCAACTATTGACCTTTTTACTGAATTGTTATGTGCACAACGTAGATTGATTTCTTGTGGAGAATTGCCCATAAAATAAATTTGCAAAAACTTGTAGTCGCTATCTGGCACTGGTAACAAAGAACCTGCTCTGTGATATATTTGACCTTGTATCTGTAAAGGGAAAAAATGTATAGTAAAAATGTATGTACAATACAGTAGTACAGTAGTACAATAGTTATGATTAATTAACATACAACTGCAAATACTATTACAAACCTTAAAAGTTGGCATAAAATTTTCCCGAACTACTTTTGATGCTCCAAATGAAGTCATTTGAAAGCAGTCGTTATATTTTTGAATATTCTTTAAAAAGTGTATTGAATCTGTTCCTATTCCTAAAACTAATGAGTACAATGGCTCTGGAGGTGGAAGCAATGGTATCAATTTCACCTTTCCATTTGCGCAACACAATCCATTGGCTTCATTTTTGTATGCCTTTTCAATGCCTTACAATATTGGCAAACTGAGTTCATAGGTCCAATAGCAACACAATTGTAGGCACCGTAATCAATTGACATATCGTAACAGAAAGCAGCTCGATTCAAACTTGCACCATTTTTAGTCGAATATCGCGCTTCACGGGTCTGTCTTAAGCGAATTCTTTCACGTTCATTGCGATCTTCACGTTCCTGGGCAGTACGATTAGATTGATAATGCATTTGATTTGTTGCATTTCGGGTTCTCCTGCCTAAATTTGTCCGCCGCCTTATAGGAGGCATATTTAGTAAGTCACAAACACACAACACTTTTAGGTTTAGTAATATTATAGATGCACAGCAAAGAGATATTTACATTTCAATTGACATTTTACCACAGACAATATTGACAAATATTGACATTAATATTTATACGATACTAACGTCACTCAATTGTTTTGCCTTCCCGGAACCTCTCTACTAACACAAACTTTATCGTATGGTATTAAAGTTCAAATTGACTTTTAAGTATTGTCACAAATCTTTTGTATGGAAGTATAGAAAAGTATTATTTTTAAAATTTCTTTTTTTTGAATTTTTCTCTCCGTAAGAACCATCCTCGTACTTCAAGGAATATTTTAAAAAAAGAATTAGCGAAATCGGTCCAACCGTTCTCGAGTTTTGCGCTTAGCAAGACATTCAGCGACTCATTTTTATATTATAGATGAATAGTGGTGTGAAATAGACATTTTGCATCAACCGGTCCATGATATGAACATTGATAAGCATAGAGATAAACTGATGTGGATTTTTGCTATAAACAAATAAAATCAAAAATGGCACTTTTTCTCTATAGCCTGACTGCTCAATTCTCATGTCTTTCAATGGGTAAAAATCTCTACCTCAGTAGATACTGAAGCTCATCTAAAACAATTATTGTGGCTTTGTGCATTAATACTAAATTCTGAGGTTGAAGAAGGCCATATTTTCGAATTAGTAGTCGAATTCGCCTACAGATTTAAAGCTTCTTATCAGTCCGAAGTTATTTCTTTAAATCACAATGAAAGTATTCGTTGAACATTTATTAAGTTAGGCTTTATTACACCTAAGGACCTTATAGAGTTCTATCACAATATATTCAATTTCGCAACTGATCATACTTGATACCAATGAACTTCATAATTAATTTTCCAATTAGTCAAAGCTGATTGCTACAACAAAGCAGTTCCAACCAATGCGATCTGAGCAGAATTATGAGCATCGCTTGTTGCTTTTTGTTAAGAATTTTTTTTCAGAATATGGGACGTCTCTGTCATGGAGGTAAACCCCATAAGTCGAACACAAGTAATCGTACTTACCGCACATACATACGTAGGTACATGCCGAATCGGTAAGATCGGCTGTGGTAGCCACGGCGGGAAAAAGAGACACGAGAGAAAATTCAGTAAAATAAAAGTCGTACGATGCCCGTCCGTATCGAGAAATTGATGAAGACGTCGTACGGCAGACGATGACCAAAACGGACAGTCGGAGTAATGACTATATCAAAGAAGGAGGTAGAAAAACGAAGTTACGAGCGATTTGGCTAATGGAGATGGCAATTTAAAATAATAAAAAGTCGTTGAAATCGTTCGTTAGACGTCAGGCATTGGGATTTTTTCCAACCGTTCTGTTGAAAACGGAAAGAAACTGAAAAATCAGGCAGAAGCTCGAGTCTTCTATATTTAGCTTATAAGATGAATAGGTGTACCGAAGAAATGTTAAACATCTAGTTTCGCAACATTTTCTTGTTCTGCTAATTAATCTGCAGAACTTCCATCTACTGCACTTCCTAGAAATCAATAGATCAAGTTCTTCATTTCCCAAATGTCTCATGAAATCTTCGTTAAGCCTTGACCAGAAATCAAATAATATTATCTACTCAGCGGAATCCCTAATCAGTCACGTACATTTACGAAATAAAATTTAGGAATAAACATGACGACTACTGTGACTTTTCACTGATTGCAATACAGAGAGTGGAGGCTTCAAACCTTTTTTTATTCTGATATCATTAGTATGGTATTGATTTTCAAAGCGTAAATTGCTATCACATCTAAAAATTAATAGCTTGAGGCTTACAAAAAAGGAAATTACATTTGTATACGTTTTCATACTTGGAACGTTTTTTTATATTACATTAGCTCCATCCCTGGAAACCTATCGATGTCCTTTGAAACTAAATCATCAGAATGGATATATAACTTTACCTACACGCAAATACTTTTTCTTATACATAAAAACATTTTGTTAAAAAACTCGCTGAAGGCTTCGTGAACATCAGTTATGTAATTCAGTTCAATCGGTAAACATAATGAGTTTATATGATCGTAAAGGAGATATGTCCATCGTATAATATTCTCGTGTGAGGCACGTGCTTTCTGTACGTTTACAATCTCTTCTCGAAATTCTCTAGAGTAGGGCGATCTTGGAAAACAAATATGTTTTAAACAAAAATCATAGGAAGTGATTGGCAAGTCAAGTTGGGAATAATGAAATAAATTGCTAAAGCCGCCGAAGAGTACATTAAGACAACTTAAAATTTCTCATGAATGAAGTGTCCTTTAGGACGTGTTCAGAAAGAAATGTTTTAAATAAAGTGATACCTATGTGTTGCCCATTTGGTGGTTGCAGCTTATCTGTCAAAATATATTTTAAATGCGAAATATTCGCATACAGAATGTATGCTCAGCATATTTGCAATTTACTATTTTTTGTAGTAGTAGTAAAAGTAGTAAACATTAACGGTGTATTACAGTTCCTCGCGTGGAAATAAAAAGTATACCAATTTCCCGCACAATAAATGTGGTACACAGTATCAGTTCCCCGCGCTACCTGTCGGGGATCCAGGGACATCCAAATGGTCGCGACTGTAAACATATCAGAAAAGAAATCCCGAGGAAGACATATATTAGTACGACTATAAGTCCAACATATCAAACTTGTGTGAATGATTTTCTCAAAATATATCCAAAATCTTGTTAACAATGTTATCCAGTTAAATTGGCCTGCTTAGGTTTAGGTAGAAAATATATCCCTTAAATGTTATAATCTGAAAGGCAGGTAAGCGATCGCAATGGCACTGGGCGGATCCTCTGCAGGTAGCTCGCGAGTAACTGGCACACGTACTCTTGCGGCCTCTACGGGAAATTGGAACATATTTGTGAAGACATATTTTTATGTCGCAGGGAATTAGGCATCTACCCAAATAAATTACTTTATATAAATTCTCTGCATTTTTATTACATCTATTACTTGATTTGATTGAGGCAATTGTTTGATAATAATCATAGCACTTTGTGATCAAATTAGAAGCAACAAAATACCGATCCCCAACGAAAATCAAGTATCTCATCGTAAGACACATTTTAAGGCATTAGAATGTTTTGCCTAATGCATAAATAAGAAATTTTAAAATTTTAACAAATTATCTTTTTGCCATTTTTCTACATTATTTTGAAAAAAAGCGCCATATGCTTGACAAAAAAAACTATCAACATTACTTGCATTACTATCAAATATGTTTATAAATCTACATTTTGAGTAAAATGTTTAGCAAAATAGTATTTCATGTGATGCGGACTTCAATGGTGACGTTATTAGAGCATCTCTGTTGGGGCGACAGAAATGATATTTAAAATTTGAAATGAAAATACATAAAAACTCTCGCACTGAAAAAAAATCTGATGATTTGTTTCGACTGGTGTATGCACGTAAAAGCTTCTTCAATATGCATACGGTAATACGTATTTAAGTTATGCATTATTTCGATAATAAATAATAATAATAATTTGTTCATGTCTTAAAATTATTTGTAAGAGTCAATTATATATGCCATGATATCACATAAGTGAGAAATACTATCAAATACTGAGGCGTGTTAATCAATGGAAATTTAACTGCTTACTTTTGATATTTTGAAATTGAATAAAAAAAAAGATTTGAAGTCTAAGTAAGAAGTCACACTCTATTTTGTGATTAACCAATTTGTGCAAAATGTTAAGTCATGAATTTACTTTAAGCTTTCATGATTTGTAAGTCAAAAATATCCAATCTGGTTGATTGATGGCATTAGATCCGGCAATAGCGTTTAAGATACATAAATTTTAGAGCTTTACGTTGAATTGGTTCAATGTTGTAAAGACAATGTTTCCCGTTCTGACCATGACGTCTCTGGTTATTCGAGGCGATTCCCACGACAGAAGGCAGCCAATGTGTCTAGAAGGGGGCAGCAGATTAGAAGAGATGTCTCGCTAAATATTCCTTGCAAATATAAATAAACCGACGGGCTAGTGATGGAGAGTCGGACGAAACCTTTTTACCAGTTTTTACAAATAGTGTAAATAAATTAGTATAAGAGAAGTTCGTGTCATTAGTTTGTGACCCCAAGAAATGTTAGAATATGCCGAATATATGTGATGTATAACGGTAGTTGATTATTGAGGCAAAGTCAAGCCCACTTTACAAAAGGGGCATAAATTTTAGTACACTGACATCAGAAAAACTGCATATTCCGCTGTCATATTAACAGATGAAGCCATTTCAAATATATGATTGCCAAAGGTAAGCTAAATGTAAAATATTACTGCCAGATCCATAAAACACATAATGACAACACTATCAATCGCGTAATCATTGAGTATGGGATCAATTTTCCAAAATATAAACTTACTCTTATGTAGATTCGAGTGAAGTGTATTATTTTTATACTAATTGTGAACAGCAGCTAACCACTTTTGTGGCTACGAAGACATCAATTTTTATTTCCAAAATAAAAATAAATAGCAATGGTGAAAATTTCAAAAAAGTGTCGAAAACTGGACTATTGAACGGGTGTCATTTGACCATCACATGTAATGGAGTTACTTAATATGATGAACGTGAGTATGTTCCTAGAACAAGAAAACCTACAAAACGGCCGTAGCCTTAAATTCCAAAAAAAAGTTAAAATCTGAACTACTGCATTAGAGTTACTTAATATGGAGTAAATGTCTAAAAATCTGTTTGACATCTGTCAACGACTTTCAGCCTTATGATCATTACTACTCCCGTTCCTAACGACCGAAGTGACTGTTCCAACGCATTTCAAGTAGCAGAAGACATCCTTTAATGATTTATGTTCGTATTAACTATACAATAAAAGTTTCACTCCGCCTCTGAGGCCTTGACTTTGAAGTAAACCCCCAAAAAGGACGCACGAAACACTAAAATAAATTCGTCCTTTCTTTGCATAAACTCTTCACGTGAACCGCTAGTTCTTTTACATACCTTCTCTTTTTCTCTCTCCCTCTTTCTCTCGTCCCTTCCTACCAATTAATCTTCATAACCCCATCGCGCCCCACCCACCTTTTCAGCACCTGAAGCCTTCCTGTAGTCATGCGACTTTATTGCAGGGCACCAACGGTCGTCCCTCCAGGTCATGTTCGACGACGGAAACGTCCTCTACGACCCGTTAGCATGCGACCGCCGTTACATGTAATTGTTATACCCTCGGACGCTTTTTTTTGTTCAGGTCGACAGTATTCGAGAGGGACACGATCGAAATCTAGATTCGACGTTATGGGGCAGACAGGACCAAAAATTTGTACTAAGCGAATCCCAGGAATCGTTTTACGAAGCGGAAATATCCGAAGAGGGCGTAAAGTGAAAAATATGAACAGGTAGATTTTCAAAATCGAAACGGCGTGGGAGAATAAAGCAATATACTGAAAGAACCAAGGTTAAACGTTTTCAGCTTAACATCTTTCGGTCTTATTTAAAAACGCATTTTCAGGTTAAAATGGATTTTAGCTTAAAATACGCTTAGAATGTGTTTCACAGATTTAACTACAGTTTTGTTCGGTGTATTCTTAACATGGAGATTCTTATTGTCTGTCTAAAAATGAGGCGAAGTAATAAAAACTCATTATAAATGCAAAACCGATACAAGGTGGCACCCACTAAATGTGTCGAGTTCTCTAATGTTTTGCACGATACCTTCCGTAATCTCTTTATATTACGAGTGTTTCTCCCTGACCATTGGCTATTTCGTACGCCTCGGCACATGCGAAGAACCACTCACTGGCGTACGGTCGGGAAAAATGACGAAATGTGCAATAATCGATAACTGAAAAAATTACGTGTGCGTGCGCGTGTGTGTGTGCGTGCGTGCGTGCGTGTGTGTGGGTGTTTGTGTGTGGGCGCGCGCTTGAACGAGATAGAGAGGGAAATAAAGACAACACTTCAGTACATGTATGGTCGTGCATTAATTTATGAAATTTTGCGGCCCTGAGAAGGGCCAGTTTATGAAAAGTTTTTCCCAGCCGTCACCTTCTCCTTGGTAACCTCAGTCGTCGTTGCCATCGTCGAATTCTTCCCAAACATCGGAATCTGAAGAAGAATGATCATTTGGGTTGATAATACTTGGTTCTATCAACGACTCCGAAATGTTATCCAACTGAAACATTTGGTCTTCTATTTTCAGAACGTGATTTATGCATTTTTGCCAATTTTCCTTGGAAACTTTACATATTGCTTCTTTAAGCAAATTTTTGACATCTGCTAATTTGAACGTTGTATTTGTTCTCGCCACGTCCCCTTTTATTTGTGCCCATATTAGCTCAATGGGATTCAGGTCGCAGTGGTACGGAGGAAGCCGAACCACTGTTATTCCTTTCGCCTTGGCCAATCCATCGACGACGTGCCTTTTAAAATCACCTTTACGTGAATTGGCTAAACGCAAGAGTTCTACTTTTAATAGGTTTTCGGCACATTCGATCTTTTTCGAGGATAACCATTCTGCGATACGTTGTTTTCGCCAAGAGCTATTTGGTAATTTCTCTTCTAATCGGGAATGGTAACTAGCGTTGTCCATAACTATTACGGAACCATTCGGAATTAGATCGATCATTTGACCAAACCATTCTTCAAACACGTCCGCAGTCATTTCTTCATGGTAGTCTCCTGTCTTAGTTGAATCAAAAATTAGTTCTCCCCCTTCAACGAAACCATCCTCGCTTCCAATGTGGGTAATAATAAGCCGTCGCCCTTTAGCCAACCTAAGGCTTTAAACCGGTGGACCGGTGGCTTCTAGAAAAGCTTGCCTTCGATTAGTTACACTGGTATCTTGCCAAAATTTTGGCACGGAATGTCCTGCGTTAATCCAAGTTTCGTCCAGATAGAAAATTTTTTTCATTTCTAGCCTACTCCTTCGAATATCGCGCAGGTAACTTCTTCTCCACACAATGATGTCATCTCTTTCCATCAATACAGATTTTCTATTGTGCTTCTTCCATCGAAATCCCAAATGCTTTAAAATCGTCCATAATGTACATCGGCTCATTTTTGGAAAGTCCTCGTCTTCTTGGACAGACAATAGAATTTTATCTAGTGTTGGAAGTTCGTTGCGGAAAAAGAAAGCGTGAACTTTTCGACGTAGTCCCCTTTTTAGAAATTCGTCTAAGGAAATTTTCGGACGTCCTGGAGACTTTTTCTCCGGTTGAACAGGGCCACTCTTTCTTTCTTTTAATAACCTGTACACTGATGTCTTACCAACTCTCAGCATCGCAGCGGTTAATTCCACGGTTTTATCCACACTAGCATCTAAATTTTGTTTCTTGATGGAATCGAAACCATTCAAAATTAGAACTTTCTCATTAACTGAGAACGGCGCTAATTTTGGGCGTTTCGATGGTCCTGGTAAATTCTCCATACTCCAATACGTATCTCCGTACTTTAAAAATACCACTATGAACACACAGGAAAGTCACTGTCAAAGTCTGTCTAATCACACACACGTACACGTCTATAAGCAATGCTGACTGACTACTGTCTTAGGCTTAAATGGAATAAATGGGCCGATCTTATACACATAACCACCTGATATGTTAATGCAAGCATTAAGCGCAATCAGTTCCTTTAACTTACCTAGAATTAACGAGAAAATAATAGCCGTCTAGTCCCTTCTTGGAATAGTTAATCACATAATCCGAACTTTAGTATTTATCTGCACCTCGATTAGACAGCACCCACTTTTGTACATCGGTAGGAAATGTAATACCTACCTTTTAATAAAACAATTATACCGGTTTTAAGGAAACTCAACATTACATGGACAATTTTAATGCATTTATTAATATTCGTTGATTTCTTTAAGAACGCCTCTGGTTAGCGACGAAATAATCGGTTTATTACTTCGCCGGATTCTTTGACAGGGTATAACATGCTTAACATAAGTTACTTTATTGAAACACATTCTAAACGCATTTTAACATTAAAATGAGTTTATGAACAAGAGGATTTGTCTCTAATGGGAGGATATATCCCACTATGTCAGAAACCAACCAGAGAGAATATGTATCCCAAAACACGGAATTTACCAAAACTTAGCACAAAAATAGCTTAGACAAATGTCTCAGTTAAGTTCGTTAACGAGCCAAATCGACTAAAAAGAAGAAAAAAACAAAATGATGGCCTGTCAAATTCTGATCTGACGCAGAGGTGCTAGAAAGCTTTTTTATAGACGTTAAAACATTTTAAACTTTTTAATTTAACATTTTTTTTTTAATAACCCACGCAAAAAATTATTTGCCAAAAATTAAATATTCTGAAATTTCGAAAATAATTCGATAATTTGCACAAGGGTGCGTAGCTGAAGCTAATCAAGAAACTAAACAACTTCGATGATTTTTCGATGCTTTCGTTAGATGCTTTGACACTATCCCATATTCCATTACAAGACAATCTTTTAACACGTGTCACATTAACTTATGAATCAAATTCGTGAAAAACGTGGATGGTATTTTCAGTTCGTTTTTCTGATTGGATGATCTTAAAAATACGTCTTTAAGAAAAACAAAGAAGTCAATAAAAGCCCAATTCGTCCTCGAACTTTGAAAATTATCAAATCTGAAGCGTAGGTTCCCCTGAAAGGCCTTTCAGACCTTCTCGAAACCTAATTACATGAATCGATGCGCCCCCCCAAAGGTTTTTTACGAAAACCCTCCCAGAGTTATTGAATGTATGGAAAACATATCTGCGGAATTATTAGTGATATAACTTAAGTCCGCAATTATGGCATCACTTATCTGATTTCGTTCAGTAGACGATACTGTTGGCATTAAATTGGGACTTAATAGGACACTTCGTCGA
Source organism: Cryptocephalus primarius (assembly GCA_963576515.1). Taxonomy (NCBI): domain Eukaryota; kingdom Metazoa; phylum Arthropoda; class Insecta; order Coleoptera; family Chrysomelidae; genus Cryptocephalus; species Cryptocephalus primarius. The sequence goes on from OY754941.1 coordinate 4,935,450, forward strand.
CTACACTAATATTTCTATTGATTTGCTCACTGAAATATCTAAGGCGTGTTGGGAAACAATTTCCTAATCTTTTCGATAAGATCTACGAATTAGACTGATTGCATCTAACAAATTAGCGGCGAACACGCTTCCCTCATCAATACTTTGCAGTGCTTCACACTTTATTTGAAGACTGGCCTTGTGAGATGCATATTATTAAAACGTTTTAATTAGAATTACACACAAACATACAATAGCCGGCATGTATAATTTTTTTAAATTAAAAGTTGGGAGGATCGTAAATATCTCATAATTACATTTTCTCGGTTATAAAATTGGTCGGCTGGTTGATTTATGAAAAGTAAAACGGAACAAAGACCAAGCACGACAACGTGAAATAACGGTTAATAATTTATTCGGCGAACTCTTCTATATCCAGTAAATAAATAACAAACATCGCTTATTTACTTTTAATTGAATATATATTGCCTTAATTAAATTATTATATGGGTATGCGCCGTAGCTAGCACAATATAATAATTATATAAATACACACATCATGTCGCCATAACTAATTAACGTCAATAGTATATGATTAATGTGTGCTGGCCGAGTTTACTCAGACCGAGAGAGGTTAAAGCCAGTTTCCACTTATAACATACACACACACACCCCGCTTTTGCATTTAGGATCGTGTCGATGTATTTAAATAAGGCCTCGGGAGTTTCAACGTAAACAAGCAACTTTTCACTTATAGGGAAAAAAATGTAATAAAAGCTATTTAGAAGGAAATGGTGAATTTGGAACGTTGGACTTTTTATAAACAAATACAGTACGACATAAATGACAACTGGCAATGACAAAGAATGGAAATGTGACAAATCCTCATAAGGTGTGTTGGAACCGTTGCAATGATTTTGAGATTTTTGAGAAAATTTGATTAATATTCTTACTTGTGACAAACGGTGAAAATAGTTTAATACGAATACAAAAATGTTGCACTACAATTAAAAAATAGAAATATATCTTCGTGTCTGCATTGTAGAATGTTTAAGAAGTTGGAGTGTTTTAACCCTGATTTTTCAAAGAAAAAAAAATTAAGTGACTCGGATAAAAATATTAAAATGTAAATATTGCACGTTTCTACTGAGCGTGCTGGATTCGAGCGAATGTTATAAATAACAGTCCATGTAATTTTTTTTCGGATTTGATCTGCTCTATTTAAATATACTCATTAGTTATACTTTCACGACCTTCAATAGAAAATAGTAATTCTCTCAGGTAGAGATCCATTCGCATCCCTTAATTTATATTAGCTATTAAATTTGCACTATATTTACATTCCAGTAAATCTCTATTTACTTAAAAGCAAATATAGTAAACATATTTCAAGAATTTTACGAAGTAACCACTTATGAAGGTTACCATCTCTAATTGTTTCATTGTTCTTGTAACACAAATTAAATAAAATACTTTTTTGAAGTTGTTTCTCTAAATATTGCAATCGCAAATATTTTAACAGCAGTAACCTATACGTATTTAAGGGGGTAAAAACTAACCCTGGATAACGCATACTCAGTTACATAATCTTTGAGTAGGATCGAGAATGTGGGCAGCAATTTTAAAGACTGTTCATCTATACTATTCAAATCTGTACCGAATGAAGAGGTACCGAAGAATGGAATGTAAGTAGAAAAAATAGAAACCATAATATAAATCTATTTTGCCAAAAAAAATTGTGACTTTTTTCAAAAACTGCCTAAAATTGAATTTTCGATCCTTCGGTGACAAACTCTGATTCCAGAAGTGCGAGAATTTTGTTCGTATGATACTTGCCGAGTTATCGATAATTGGAAAATATCGATACATCAAAAGGTCTAACCACTTGCGATTTTTTTCAAAAACAGGATGATTTTGGATTTTCAAAATTCCAGTGCAGAACGAATGAGACAGTATCATGATGCCAGAAATGGCAAATTATGAAAGTATGTAAAGGGGAATTTTTCTTTTTGGAAAGAATCGACATTTTTAGAACCATATCACTTTATTGAGCCCTGAAGCCGACAGTGCAAGGCTTTCGTAAGGTCCCTACTTTCAAAGATATTAAAGATTTAAAATATACTGTATTCTTTTTGGAAAAATTACGGTATCTCAAAAGCTTTTACGCCCAGTAAGCTGAAATTCTGCTAGACGCATTATAGAAAAAAACAACAGGTTCGTAATTGTAGAAGTGAAATGTAGACAATATTGTGTGTTTTCAAATTAAAATTAACTCGCCACCTACAACGGTTATCAGTAAATATCAGTACTGATTAATCTTATTGCAGATACAACGTCACCAATGAGGTTATTTTGAACACATTTTCAAAATCTTTCATAAATATTTATATCAACCTTTGATACCGCGTAGTAAGATTTTAAAGATTTCAGACTAATTCGACCTTGCTAATATAATTGAAGAAATATGATTCTTAGTCAATGTATTCAAAACTTCATATGTATATATTTTGAAATTTTTCAAATGCTGTTTCGAAGGTATCGTTATCCTCTTTCAAATAAATATAATAAATATAATAAATATTAAGATATTTAACAGATATTTAATAGATAATTAAGATATTATTATTATTTAATATTGATTTCTTTGTGAAATCGAAATAAGAATCGATTGTACTGCATAGGAAGGATTTAGTGTGGTGAACGCTCTTAAGAAAAACGATAGTTTGGTGTAATTGATCCGTTTTTAAATGCAACAAATATAAGTACGAACCGGTCATGTGTGGACGAGTAATTTTGCTATAACCTGAGTAAAAAATTGAAAAACTGGTTCCAATTTGTCACAGCTTGCACTTATTGAATTGCAATGTAACGAACGAATGTAATGTTCCAACATTTCCCGTGAAGACATTTAATTAGAAGACCGTGTATAATGAATAATGACAACGACACCATATCTGAAAATTATTATGTAGAAGTGTCGTTAGCTTGTTTGTGAGGATAATACGGTCGTTTAAAGTCAAATAAACACGTATTAATAGCGCAAAAACAGTTTTGTGAATTGTAGTCGAAATGACGAGCATTGCTCTCGAGTAGATTATCGGAGATGCAGGTTGTATTATAAAAACAATGAGTGAAATTCTCCATAAAATTTACATAGATTTGTAAAGGAAAAACTTATTAAAGGTTTCCATAGGCGCAATGCGATGTTACCCGAATACAAATCTCCCATTAACCGTCCCGTCGAAGACACTTCATTAACAACAAGATGCAATAATGTTTCTCGACGAGATAATATTATTTGATAAAACTGAATGCGGATGAGACGGCATAAATACATTTTAAATTGCCCAAAGAGGGGATCTCAATGGATATCAAATTAATAATTGGATTCCCATCTGAGTGCCAAATAAATAATAAATAAACTATTGAATTTTAAGAGGTTGCACGGTCGCAGATTAGATCAGTCATAAATGTATGAAACGGCAGGTAATAATCGTGATCGCAGATTATATCTCAGGAATTTGTGTACATGGGTAGCGGTGGAATAAAATCAATTTAATGATGGCTATGTTTCCACGAACACCTGTACTTGAATTTTTAATTACGGCTTTTATTACTTATAAGGCTCGGTGAGAGCGTTATTTAACTCCCGCATTTCTAGGAATTTACTTGCTAATTCCGTTGTGGTAATCGCGAAACGAGGACTCGATTCTCGTTATAATTCGATATCCATCTCCAAATAACGGCAACAAAAAATTAATAGGTTTCTGTTTCACGGATTACACGTCGGATGGACATCCATAGCGTGATATTCAAAAAATTAATATTATCCGTCGAAGGAAATTCATAACTGCCGGATGTTAGTTACAAATCATTTTTCTCCGATTCTCAGCGATTAATCGTAAATACGTGAAAACAGGCGGAAAAGTGAAGTGCCCACTTCCAAACGTAAAAAGTAACAGCAATAAGTACATACTGTTGACTTACCACCAAGTGCTCGACATGACGATAGGTAACTTACCTAGAAAGAAAAATAAAACAATATTAGTAAACTCGAAATTAGATATGTGATTTGGATTGAGCTATATTAATTCGTGTGTGTTCTTATTGGGATACCAATGCAAAGCAAATTATTGTATTTGTTGATGCAAGTGTGTTCTATAACATATATGATTATACGGTATCCGAAGTAAAAACCGGTCAATTTTTTCAAAACTTTTATTGGGGGTAGTAAGTCGACGCTTCCAAAGCAACAATTGATATGTCAACATTTTCTGATTTTGAGAGTTAAATGCTGATAAGTCTATGTGATTACAGTGCATTTACAACCAATCTGGTCGCACGTGACCAGGTGACGTCATATATGTGCCAACAGTAGCAGAGTATAAGCAAACAACTGTAACATACAGTTTCAAATTCGCGGGCATATTTCATGTTGGCAACACGGCAATATGGCTTACACTCTATATTCGACCGGACTGCGATTTGACTTACATCTAAATGTTTGCTTACATTACAGTTCGTCGATTTTAACTTTTGCATTGAATGCAACCGAAAATTTATCAACTCTCTTTTTAAGAATATATATGTGAATTGATTATACTCAATACGTATGTATTTAATGTGCTAAAAAAGTAAGGTTATGATCTTGAACCTTGAACACTTTCAATCTCATTACCTTTTGAAAATCTTGACAACACCGTTCCGGTAACTTTTAAACATTACATTTTATTACAAAATCTACTGGTAGAATCGGAACCACTTACGGAATGTAATACTGGCAAAACATTACATATGTTGTTCTTGAATTCTTGAGGTATTCAGCAGCAAAATTACATGGTAAAAACTTTTTTTATAAGAACCGTCAAACCATAGACGTAGATAAGCAACATTGTATGCTAGTTTTTTCCGATAATGTCAAATGAATGCATCCGTATCAGCAATGAGAATAATAACATGAGCAGGTTGAATTCCTACTGCCTGAAATATATGACAAAGCATCCGTGAATCATCTTCTACGTGATTTGATTTTAATTCAAGTATTATACTTAATGCATAGCCTCGTAAGCTTAAAACATTTTGTGTAAATCTTAATCTCATTTGAGAAGAAAGCTTAACAATGAGTAATGACTTTTGTTGAACAACTTGAAATTAGGTTTTATTGTCACATATTGTCACGACGTTATAATATCGACCCATAATTAGGTCACCTAGATTATATGTCGGGAGGCAACGATTACCACACATGATTAAATGATCCGAAAATATCAGCGTGCAATTATCAAAAGATTGCGATACATTAATTGACAGCATCAGTCCGATGTAACATTAATTTGGGTAGGCGCGATTCAGCAACCTTGAGTTCCAGAATCAGCAACTTGTACTATATAAATCTTGCGGACCAACTGAGTATCTCAATGAGGTCTTACTCGCTCTGGTCATATTCATCAGAGTTCACTTTGCTGCCCGAAAAACGATGAAATTAAATGATTTGCAAGAAGCGAGGGATTCCTGGCAACACTTGCTCACGTGTTGCAACAAATTATACTACGAGTTTACAAAAATTCTTAGGAATCTACCAAAATTCAACCAATATGATAAAAATGATAGAATTAATAGAATTTCTAACGATAAGGGAATATTCATGACGCTTAAAGGCCAAGATGCAAAGAGTGCTACTTACCAATTGCTTACAGAAAACGAAGTTGCAACATGTAGATGCTTTAACACAAAAAGGCAACAGCGATACGGGTTATTCAATGATTACTAGTGCAACAGAAAGTCTCTGGAAAATGGGTTTCACTTTCAATAATATTGTTAAAAGATAAGCAAACACTGAAAGGAACATCTCAACACACAACAACACAGATTTAGTGCTTATTTAGATGAAATATGGCAAGGGGCATTTGCAAAAGTCATTTCATTTTTCACTAGATAAGGTAAAAATCAAGATTAAACTTTAAGAGTCATTTCTTTCTAATGGGATCGCACATTCGGCGCTTCTCTCCCTACCGTTCGTAGAATGTATGATAAGAGTTCTTGTACACGATATGGGAAATACCTTCCAAGCAATCTTAGTGCCAAAAAAGTATAAAATGAATATAAACGGAACGGCAAGCTGTCTGGTAAATCCTATTATGACTCTTTTAATTTGTCTTTTGAGAAATTTAAAAAAAAACTACATTTATATTTAAGCAGTCAAAAGTACATGATCTAATTTGAGGACATGTACCAAAAGCCTGACTTATTACTTAATGACAAAAATTTCAAAAATAATTCTGAGTTGTACAAAATACCGAACTAAATAACTGTCGTGAATAATTCCCCTCAAGTGAAAGACTCAGTGTGTCACTTGAAACCACAAAAATATACCAACATCCATAAATTCACATAGCCCAAAACACTTGTAATTTTAAAATGAATAATTATATCACGAACTCTAGGTTCGCTTATCCACCATTGAAGTCATAAAGCTCAGGGTCTGGGTTAAGATGCGAATGTATTTGGACTACATCACGGATTTTTAAAACACTTATGGGTTCTTTAAAATCAGCCAAATGTTTGTTGAAAATGTTCTACACTATGGCCTGCAATGATCACCTCTTATGAATTTTGACCTATGACAGATCAAAACACAATAAAGCACGTCATATTTAAGAAACGCATACGTAGGTAACTCTTGGTAATAAGGATCAATTTCTCTCGTGATATTTCGTCGTAAAGATTGTTGAACGAAACGTGTTTAATGACCGATAAGTCTGTGATGAATGGTTGACGAGAAAACCCACATACACAAAACAATAAAATTTTCACCGAGTTTTCAAATAAACATCCCGGTCTGATCCAATTTTCCATCGTTGTTTATATAAAGACACTTTGTATATTTAAAAGTACAGCGTTTACTCTTGGCCAATTTAATTTAAATCATTTTACAATCCACCGATAAAATTTAATGACATATTATATTTTATTGATAGTAAAATACAAAATATAAACAATATACACATTGTGTATACGAAACGGGCCCTCATAAATTGCAAAATACTAGGAACAGTTTCAGATATATCTTCCTTCCAACCGATACGGAGCTTGTTTATTACATTAAATACCATAAATATTTATAGAATTATTTATAGAGTAAGGAGTTAATGCTTGACGTAAGGCCAATAACAAATAGTTTCCAGTCTGCTTCGGCATATAAAAATTTTGACCGGAGCATGTTTAAATAGAACATCAATATTTTTCTAATTTCAATCGACAACGTAAGCCTTTTGTTTAAAGGGTATTTATTTATACGATCGGTTCAATCAATAATAAAATTATGACTTTTACTTTAAATACGAGATATTATTTTTAGCGAACAAAAAAATTGAGGTTCGCGCTTAGATCAAAAGAAAAGGTTTTATTAAAAAAATAGGATCGACAGAGTTATTTCGGCAAGCTTGTTGAAGCGTTGGGAATCAAATTTTGTGAATTTTAGAATGTTTTACGATGCAGCTGTATACATTAATAACAAAATTTGCGGTTTGGCACGATTATTTACTACTACAAGGTAAATAATTTATGATGTTTTCGAAATAATTATAGCCTGTAGCATCATATATATCTCACACTAAAAAACAATGGTCTAGTGAGTAGAATTGTCAGTTTTGCTTATTTTATAAGACAGAATTCCTTCCGGATTTTATGAGAAATTTTGAGCACACCTCTTTGGGAATTCTCGAAAAACTTTTCTTAATTATCTCGAGGTTTTCTTAATTATTCAGATAAAAGCATTTAATTATTGTTAACAAATGTGATTGTTGTTAAATACGAGATATCGAATAAAAGTTAAGGAAGAAAGAGAAAGAGAAAGAGAAGCAGAGCCAGAACGGTAGCAAGTGATTATATTTATATGCTGTCTCTATCTCGTTCCCACATCTACGGGGCACTTATACGTGATAAATAGCGTTCTTTCGATAGATCCTATCTCAGCATAGCGGTGAGATTAAATTTAATTACTGTCAGTAATGGGATGTCAGAAAATCTGGTTCGTACCACGGCCAGAAACACATAGTATGTAATTAAATAATACTTAGGTATCTAATTTATTATCTTCGGTATAATTTGTATTTGTAATTAAGTTTAATAAATGTAGAATTTGATCACTGGAATTATACGCCTTTTATATTTTATCTTTTAAAGGTAGGCGTTTTCTCGGCAGCTGTATACTGAGAGACGGCGTTTCTCTTTCTGTTTCTTGTTCTTTACTTGCTGCTACTACTAACGCAAACGATTTCTGCATATCGTACTAAGTAATGGGTTAATTAGGGCTCTGCTGCGAACGAACTTGTAATTTATGCAAAAACCATCACGTGAAGTACAATGAAGATTTATTACTCGTCCGTTTGCACTTTCTCAGTACTAAATCATATTCTGCATGTATGCAGGATGTTTCTCGGCGCTAATGATCACTTTCGGAAAGTTGCATGCATTGTTTTCAAGCTTTTACATGTAGAGGATATATTAAATTGTATGGGGCGTTACGCATCCAATAATTAAAAATCAACAGGGGTTGAATTATGACGAAAACGGTGGTTTTGGCAGACCAATGGCTGAAACTAAAAAGCTTCTTTTAACCAATCTGTGGTAAAATTGAGTCTGAACGAATTTAATAATTTCATAAAATGGATAACAAAGAACAATGATAAGAGAATAGCAGACTCTAATACCCAAACAACCAGAGTTACAAGTCTCTGCATTAAGAAAGTAATGAAGTTCTTTTAAAGTAATAAGTAAGGTTACTCGTTTTACTCGTTACTTTTGTTACCTTTGATAAGTTACTACTCAATACTGGATTTTATATATAAGAAATATACAAAAAATGAGATTGACATTACAACGAACATTTTTATTATAACATAATGTATATGAAAATCAATCCCGGTGTTATAAGAAGGATGAATGCCTTTTTAAGGCTTTCCAAGGTTTTCAGTGATAAGTAAAAACACCTTATTATTGGAATATCTCCATCAAATTGTGGTTGTTTCGAAATGTGGTTTTGACTTGTGACTTTCTCTTTATGAAATATGCTTATACTATAATTAAAAAAGAGGCAGGGTAAAGAAATTACCATTTTTTGTGAGTCAGACTGTAAGAATGACGCATCAAAAAATGTGTGTAACAGCAATGCCGAATTCAAGTATTAACGGGTTAATCCAGGAAGTTCTAGCGCAATCCATAGCAGCCCATATTAAACATAAAATATTAGATATGTTGAATCAAACTGTATTAATAATTTGGCTAATTGATGCGGCATGCGGGAGGAGTTCCCTGCCATTTGCTGAATTCGCAGACATGCACTCATAATAATTATAATAAATATAATTCATACCCGTATGCACAATCCTCCCAATATGCCAAACTTGGCCGTTGCATTGTCCCGCCCCCAGGATGGATCTGATATAGTTGGCATTGTGAAACGCAGATAGGTTTCAGCATGTCTCGTCTTCCGAAATAATATGATTATTACACGCCGCTCCCAGGGCCGACACAGGAATCCAGTGCATGTCGATAACAGGACAATGTCAGCGTTTCCGGTGGCAGATCTATGTTTCCGGCTCCGGCCACCCCATACAACGCGCGCCGGGATGTCCGACCATTGTCGAATTCGCACTGCCAGAAATAATTGCGTTCGATATCTTCGGAACAACTACACGACTAGAGCTCGAGGGGATCGGTTACCTTTTCGAGGCTACTAAAAAACCCAATCGGAAGTTCTACATCGAATCCGTGAAGGTCGAAACGAGTTCCAATCTGGTGCGAAGCAAAACACTGATCAGCAGAGTTGATTGAAAATTATTAAGAGAAAGGCAAGAAACCAAGGGAGATTATTGACAGAAAAACGAAACAAAAATAAAATTGCAGAAAAGTAAACAGATGAAGGGGTTAAGAAGCTAGAATAGACAGAAAAGAATGCAAAATAGACGCAGCAATAAAGTGAAAGAAGCGGGATAAAACAGGAAATCAAAAAGTGCTTCACGAAAATTTCCCAATAACCAAGTGTACTAACTCAATAAATGAAGTGGAAACATGGAAACAAAATAAGAAGAAAACATAACGTGGAACGAAGACACAGCGTTAGTGAAGATCAAGCAAAGGTATCCCAGGTAGAACTAAGAAAATTAAAGGATATATCATTGAAATCTAAATTGGCACCTAAAGCTGGGTAGTAACTGTTCTTTTAAAAACATTTTTATGATTTGAATGTGCATTTTAATATGACAAAATAACTCAACAGCACAGCAGATGTGAATAATTGATCTCGTCGCAGATCGAATACATCTATTTCGAGGAAGAACGTGATAACAATAAACCCATTCTTCCGCTAACGGCTGTCAGAGAAGTAAGTTATTCACATTGTTAATGGTATTATCACATTACAACTTATTTTTCAAAGCGAGTAGCGGCAGCTATAGAATTCTGTAACGACCATTGCTCTAATCTCGAAAGTTGCAAAGTAGAATGACGTATTGAAGACATCTTAAATGACGTTCTTACACGAAAAGGGTTATCGATAAAAACGTATTCAATGTGGGTTCACAAATGGATAACAGGTTTATTTTACGAATTTTGCAAAATTCGAACTTCACAGAATGAAAATGTCTACTACTGTAAGTTTCCAACTTTTTGGAGTTTAACTTTTGAAATGAATATAAAATATAGAAATAATTCCATATTTGAAACTTTCCCACCCTATTTATTAGGTTGGTACTTGCAGCCGTGACGGTCATGGCATGAATTGTGACCAAAATGATCACAGAGAGTTGACTGTCAACACTCAACTCTCCAGTATATTCGATCATATAAAAAAAATTCCTTTCTGAAAATGGGATTTTTAAAACAATTGAATATATATCAGATTTATGACGTAGTGGGAGTAAAACGTACCGTATACATAGAAATGCAGCTAAACATCGATTCAAATTGCGAACTGTATTAATCAATGAGAAAGCTACTGGAAAACATGCATGCACTGAAATTTGTATGACGAAGATATGTTTCAAAGTTGCACCTGAATGACGTTACGAAGGAATTTATTAATTTTCAGTTTTGTATTGTTAACAGGCCTCTCAAAGCATGCATGATAAACTTTTTTCTTATCAGCCCTCAGTTTTTGACTTACTATTTTTTACTACATTTTCACTTGTTATGTTGCTTTATACATTTTATTTATACTTTTTATTTCATATGAATGGTATCACACAAGGGTGTTAAAGAGTAAGCAAATTTTATTCAAGTAACGCCATTCTAGTAATACCAAAGCGCGTCACGATAGCATATTCATGTACATGGTCGAACGGCTACTCTCTACTCTCCCTATTTTCTTGCTCTCTCTCTCTCTCTCTCTCTCTCTCTCTCTCTCTCTCTCTCTCTCTCTCTCTCTCTCTCTCTCTTTCTTTCTTTCTTTCTTTCTTTCTCTGTCTGTCTGTCTGTCAGCCATGCTTATGGCTAAAACCACGTGCTCACTTACATCAACACTCTGAATCGTAATATTTGTTATTTTCTATAAAATTTGTAATAGATTATCTTATTATCTTAACAAATGGTAGGGTTTGTTAAAAATGGTCAATGTAAGTAGTGATAGTGATGAACCAAGACAAGTAGTAACTGATATTTTTTGAAAAACCTATGCGTTTTACTGCTCATAACTGCTTCACTTCTGTCGGCCAGTACCAAAAACTTCCACATAGGTGTCTTCATTTACTTATTTACTGAAAATTAGTTAGGTATTTGTTTGCTTTGAAAATGTTTTTCAAACTTGGTGAAATTATCTCATTACGTTAAGGTGTACACATAGCAAATGGTCAATATCAAGATTTCGTGAGATAATGAAATACGACCTGGACTTGAGTACCAGCATGTTTTAGAGTATAAACTGGCAACGTTTTGGGCGTATGGACCGGATTCTACAAGGTGCTGGGCAATAGAGATGCGAGAGTTAACAACACTGATTGATTTCAATGACTGGCTTAAGGGATTTTGGGAAGGGATGATGACATCTTGCAGGGCGAGACTTCGAAAAAGTGAAGATTTCCACGTCTGAACATATTCGTGACTTTTACTCTAATCAGGAATATTAAAATTACATTTTAATAAATAATCTCTGAAGTTAGGATAATTTCATTTCTATTCTGTACCACTAAGTAGAAACGTTTTGTGTGAATTTGTGTTTTCTCTATTACTTCACCACACAATATTTAAGTTAACTTAAAATTGGAAAGCACTTATTGGAACTTTTTGAAATGAAAACGTTCTTTTCAGTGCTCCTCAGTTTTAAGCAAGCTTATATATCGGTTAGTACAAACGGCTCTTGAAAATGCAATAATAGCAAAATTTTGAAATTCTCACCAATTTCAAAACTCCGCATATTTCCAATTTCCACCAATTTCAGTGGCGGCAAATGTCATTGGTGTCACCTTCAATGACACGCTTCTCCAATGGATGCTTTGTGGAGAGAACGACCGGAAAAGAACGAACCATGCCCTCAAGTTAGCACTAAAAATATTTAAAAGTAGTTCCTCGGGCCGCGGAATTACGATCACATATAATATACGTAACATGTAAATATGCCTATTTATCCAATATGACCTTTCAACGTTTACCTTTTAACTTATGTTTATGTACTTTAGCCATAAACAGACCTTATACGTCGTCGTACATAAAACCGAATAATCGCTTAATAATAAACAATCGCGAGTCGTTAATCAGATTTCACCTCGATCGGAGACGTGTTACAACTTAAACTCCCTCTCTTTCTCTCTCTTCCTATTCGCTCTTTTCTCTTTTTCTCTTCGGGGCTTAAAGCGTTCACTTTCCGAGCAAAAATCAAAGCTGACATTTTACAAGAGATTAACTCAACGACCCCGAAGACTGTCAATTCCGGTGGAACATGATATAGACGCAAATTACTCAGAACGGCGCTTCGAAGTCGACGGCGGCGGCGACGGCGGCGTCGGCGTCGCTCGGGACGCTTTTTAAACGGTTTTTGAGGCTTGCGGTCTATCATTTATCTCACTCGCACTTTCCCTTTATTCATTCTTTCCCAATCAAACGGAATTGTGAGCCTATCGTTCCCTCCCTTTTCGATATTTCTGAGCCGTGACTTAAAGTGCACATATTTATTTATTATTGGAACTCGAATATAAACTAAATAGAGTTACCAATATAAATTATACAAGTACTTACCGACGTAATGATGGAAAAATCTGATAGTTTGTTATTTGTTAATTAAACAGTTGTTACAATTTAGGTAAAGTATGTCAATGTAGTTTGTATTTCAGTATGATTTTGAGTATAGCTGAAAGTGGATTTCAAGTACTTTGTAGAATTTTAGACATCATACATGAGGGGAATTTTTGTGATAAATAATGTGTATACCAATCAATAGCTCGAAAACTATTTGATAAAAATTCATTTTTAAACATGAGTCCCTTTATTAAACATTTTAACACAATCGAAACTGCAAATAGATAGCTTATTTATGCTTGGTATACTAAAGACAAAAATATAGACGCCTTTGACCTACAACATTAAAACTATTAACTACGTTCTGTGAAAAACTAATCTATCAAAAAGACCCATTTACCCATTAGAAATAAAATTAGTAAAATACCCATTAGAAGAAGGAATGTTAAAAATAATACAAACCATCGCAATTTTGACATTTCGGATCTATAAATATATAGACACAAATATTAATTTTTTAAAATTAGTTTTCAATATAAAAAACTTCATGGAATAAAGTTGACCCTATGACCTACCCTTTCCTTAATAAATACCCTATGAAATTTCTGTACCTGCCAACGACACGGTTTACAGGAATTGTGAAGTAATGTAGTTTAAAAATCATTTTATGACATTATTTTTGGATTATGGGATAACGGAGGAGTTTTACATTGTAAAAAAGTACGTATTGACGTATGCAAAAAAAACATGTGATTTGTCAACCAATATGCTTACTTACTTGCTTTATCAATCTGACAAATTTTTCGAAAATATCAGTTTCATAGAGAATGTCATATTTCGTTCGAGTGTCAACTTTTTCAAAATCATGATATCTTCTTTAACGTCATGTTTGCTAAAAAAACGTCATAACATTCTTAATTCCTAAAGAACCAGCTATATCAATTTGATAAATACTTTGCAAATATTCGCTAGGTTAGGTTAGTTTAATCAGCTTTTTTGAGAATGTCATATTTCTTTCGAGACTTTTTTAAAACCATAATGAGATACTTGTAGATATCGTATTATCACATAGCACGTCATAACTTTCTTAATTTTTAAAGGTTGTCCTGAGAAATTTTATTAAAACCAGTTGGAACATTCTTCATGTTTACCAATTCTAAAATACTTTTTCGATTTGGCGATTTTTCGAAAACGTTTCCCGCGATTTTGATTAAATGTTACAGTATTGAAGTACACAAGATCTACAAATTAATGTATGTGTCCTAGCTGAGAAATATTTCTAAGGGGGGTTATGGATTCTTTAAATTTCCTATAGGATCTTATCTGTATACAGTGAGATCAAACATTCATTTTTTTTTCGGAAAATTCGGAGACATTTTAACATTCCATGTTTTTGACAAACATTTTGGTTATATTGATTTTTCTGGCCAGTACATTTCTTCCTTTAACGAAAACCTCGATTTCTGTTTTCCGTTTTTGATAGAGGTCGTCTCTTACACAGTGACATAATAAAATCGGTACGTTAGGCAACGATTTTTCCACAAAAAAAAACTTTGAAAAACTTTAACAAGTTAATTACAATTTCATGTGCAATCCTGTATATTAACACTGACAGGTAACTATAGTTGAATCTCTGTCAAAAGGCTGAACATATTATCAATTTTTTATTTTCTTATGGATGCTAGCCATACATTCCTGAGTTGCTCCATGTTCGATTTCTTTGTTGGGTGAAGTTTTTTATTATTACCTTATATTGAACTTACATCATTATTTATTTATTTACGTAAATTTAAGTAATTTATTAGTTTTTATTATTTTATATGTTAATCATTATAAATTTATTTGACATACCTGCATTTCAAGTATAAATTATTAAACAAGTTATACGTTTTTCAATTTTTAAAGAGTATTATATGTCGTTTTAGGCTTCTTACTGGCCGGGAATAATCATTCTAAGAAAACATGAGTGTGTAAGGAAATTCACGGTGCCCTTCATGATTATATTTTATTTTTGAAATCTTAATAGGATATTTTAAAACGTCATATTTTCTAAACAGACCTCAGAACGTTTTTAATTTTTCGTCATATTTTCGAGTAATATTATATATTTTTTTTTTGAAATCGCAATGGGACATTTTGAAACGCCATATCTTCACAAATCACATCACAACTTTCTTAATTTGTGAAAAAGTAGTTTTATCAATCGACTTTTTCGAAAATTTCACAACTTCCGAGGTAACTTCATATTTTACTTATTTTGAGAGCGTCATAATACATTTTTAGATGAAGGTGAGATATTTTGAAACGTTACATATTCTAAAAGGTGTCATAACTTTCTTCATTTTTGTAAAATTAGTTTTATAAGCTAGTCTAGGGTCTAGCTAGGCTAGTCTAGTAGCTCAGCTACGATTTTGAGTGGAAAGTAATGCGGCATATTTCGTAGTGTTTTGATGAAAACATCCCATACAAGGAAACGTTTGTGTCCACATTAATCATAATTGGTGCAACCATTGAAAATCCGTCTTGCATTTCAATGTGACGTAGGTGAAACATTTAATACTTTCAAAATAATATCACAAGTCAAATGTGATCCAATTTCCAGAAGAGCAATGCTGTTTTATTAGGTCAGAAAGCATTTAAGGAAATCCTTAAAATTGAGTTACCTCTTTTAAAAATAATGTTATTTTATTCTGTTAAATATTCTGGTATTTTTTGAAAACATTTCTGCATTTTTCAATACATTGATAATAGCATTCAGAGCGATTGTTTTAAATATATTTGAGGATTTTCTCGGCCTCTTCCTATTTGAAGAAAAAAATTTTTCAAATGATTACGATACGATTTCTTGGAGAATTAAAAAGAATCGAAACTTCAGCAAACTTTGTACGGACGTCGCATTGGAAAATCGATTTGTAAAGAGCTTGGCTGCCAGTACTTCAGGAAATTTAGAAAGCTGGTGACTCATACATCAGCAGAAGGGCTGATGTATAGCTTCCCTGTTCTTTATACTTTGAGGCAATTTTTGGAATTAAAATTCCAGAAGAACTCTCCTCTATATTTTTTAATCTTATTCCGATATGGATTCATGGCTTAATATTTTGAAATAAAATAACCCATTATAGACGTCTAAAGAAAATAAAAATAAACAGAAAGACAATGGCAACTAATTGAGCATGTTCTCACTAAATATGGGAATACAAAAATTTCATGGAAAAACACCAAAACCTTTGTTTAAAGAAGAACTTCAATGGGATCACAGATATGCCTTATATACAGTTGATTTTGAAAGTGCATCCAAAAAAGTTCTTCCAGTACATCAGGAACTACAGGACACTGATGATTTATACAGCAGTAGTATCTGAGTATTTTCCAATTTATTTATATGTCAACAAACACCACAACAAAGAATTAAAAATTGGCACTGGTTATACTTTCTTAAGAAATTAACAAAGGAGGTATGTAATTGTAAATCTATATGCATTTTTGATCAAACACATTTGTGGTGATTTGTCACATAACCCCATTAATTAGAGTGAACGCAAGAAAATTTACAAGCTTGTCGAAATTCACAAAATTATTTAACATTAATCATTAGCGTTGACATTAAACATTACCATTCATTCTCTAATGAAAAGTATAGGAAATATTTCTTTAAATCATTACAATATGGATTATTCGTGGCTAACGAAAATTCAGCCATGATGAAGTCGGTGAGATTTGATTTATTTACAAGTATAAGAGTTTTAATTATTTCTTTTTAATGCTGAATAATAAAATCAACGTCCAGAGAAATAAATAG
The DNA here is from genome assembly GCA_963576515.1 of Cryptocephalus primarius. Classification (NCBI taxonomy): domain Eukaryota; kingdom Metazoa; phylum Arthropoda; class Insecta; order Coleoptera; family Chrysomelidae; genus Cryptocephalus; species Cryptocephalus primarius. The sequence goes on from OY754941.1 coordinate 4,952,455, forward strand.
TGTGTATTTTTCGACGTGGAAACAGAATCGTATAACATTAAAATGCACATTTGTGTGCAGTTGTTTAAAACGTAACGTTAGGAAAAGTAGTAGATGTTTTTTGATGTAGCTCAAAAACTGAATAACGTTAAAACCGCATTATGTACTACTTATTTGAAACGTTGTAAGGATCAAGTGTGGTTAATTCGCGTTTTGCGCAAAAAAATTGTACAAACGGGACGCTTGTAGCCTTCGGAAGGCCTAATAAAAAGAATTAATATGTAATATGTGAACGAAATTTACATATTATTAAAAAAGAGCACAACGTGAAGTAGCCCGAAATTGTAGGCATTTTTATTCAAAAACATACATTTCAACGTCAATTACCATCTTTTCTTTCTTTCTTTCAGTTTCCATTTTGCTGTATACACGTTGAGCTGGCTTGCGTTCTGCTCTTCAATTTAAATAATTGAATACATGAATTTGTGATAAGCCATGCATAGTGCATGAGGCAAATTTGATAATAAATAAAACTAAATAACGTCAATACGGACGAATTCCATAAATATTTATGGCATTTAAAGTAATAAACAAACCCCCATCTCGGACGAACGGAAGGAAGATATCTAGAATCGTTTCTAGTAGTGGCACTTTGCAATTTATGGGAACCAAACTACTTTAACATGCACACATTGTGTAAAAACGTATATAAGATTTATGTTTTTAATACCTCCCAACCGATAAAAAATTACATGCCTTTGAATCATAATCATTTCTCATGCCTCTTAAAAAACTATTAAAAGATATTAACGTAAAAAGTTACGGCCACTTCATTTCTTTTTAATCTAGCATTATACTCAAGAATACTCATTCCATATTTGACATAAAACTTCGTTATTTTGTGCTTATTTTTATATTTTTAATCAACGCTACGTGGTAAACCCGTCGTCACGTTAAACTGCGAAGTATGGTGAATATTATAATCGGATTTAAGGTGTTTTGAAGTAATAATAGTTTAAAATTTGTAAAACATCAGCACATGGTATTTTTATAATTTCGTAATATCTTAATATTAAAATTATCCATTATGATACACACAAACTTTTTTGAAGGTGTTAAAAACGTATGCATCCAACTTGCGTATCAACGTTTAAACGACAAAAAATTAACTTAGCCATGGACGAATACGCCATTTGTTTATCAGTCGATAAATCGGAAACAGTAGCAACATAGCTAAAGCAGGCAATAAACAAACCGTTTAATATCTCACGTGCCGGTAGTGTAAATTTTAATGATGCAGAACTAGTTTATTTGAAAGCGTTTTACTAATTCTAATTAAAGAAAGTCAGCGTTAATGACATGATATGGCAGCATGTGTTATTATCGTTAAATTGTTATGAGAGATACAATCTCGCTAGTTGGTACGCATTGGTACAGAAATAAAGGGTTAAAACTCATATTGGTTATGAACAGAAAGATTAATCAATATTATTTGCATGTTCATTAACACGACTCAAAATTAAGTTTTCCGTAGCCATCAAGCAATGAGTTAACTCCTTTATGTAATTACATCCAGAGGGGGGTTCGCCTACGACCCCACCCCTACCTGCCATTGGCATTTGCACGCAGAGAATATGGTATAATACTGTTCGAGGTTAATTTTATAGCAGTGAACCTAAGTATCAATCATTTGTTTTTTATTGGAAATGTGAGGACAACGTGCCATTCAAAAAGAAAGACAGCTCGATGATTAGTATAAACGTTGTTTTTGTAACAGTCATAATGGCGTTGGAAAGTTTTAGCAAAACTTTTAAAGTTTAAGTGGTATAAGCAAAGGGATAGCTTACAAACTTTGTTTCAAACAGTTAGTCACCGAGATAGATCAGATCTAGAAAAAAGTTCATAAGGTGTAAGAGTACTTTGGAAAAACTTTAAATTTTGAATGACGACATTATTACTCATAGATTATATGACCGGTATTTAACTGTTGTAACGTTATGAAATAAAGTTTGTAATCTACCCTCGATTGTGTCCAGCAATAAAATCGAATATTTAAAAAACACAATTTCTCAAAATTTCGGTTACAACCTCTTGTAGTGCTATGAAATAATGTTTATAATAATCTAGACCTTAATATTAACGGCAACGAGAACATAAAATCTAAAATTAAAAGTTTAAATTGTTGATAACACTTTCCCATTAGGTATTTTTTTAAGATTTTCAACTGGTCATACTCCAGATCTAATCATCGGCAGCTCAAGGAACAAAGGTTTAAACCACCATCTTTCATTTCTACGCCAGGTAATAGAGAATTTTCGTAATATTAAACTTATATCAATCTAATAATAGCAATCCATTTGCGCGACTTTTTTTTCATACAGCCTGTAGATTTTTTTAAGATATCGACAGTTGAAGATTCTGAAAATTTTCTAAACTATCTGGGAAGGTTTTAAAAATCTTTTATATTTCATGTTATACTTTAGTTTTTCCTCATCATGAAAAGCAGATTATAAGTGTTATAATTATTACTTTAAAACGATAAAACAATTAATTACTGCTTACTACTAACATTTGGAAAATACCTTATAGGGTGTTGGATGGTTTTATAAAAATTACTTCATAAATTCGATATTAGTACTCTTATCGATCGAAGCTTTAATTTATAATATTACAACAGTTTATTATTGGGTCGTAAAATGTTTAAACATTCAGATACCTACTATACGAAAAAATGTAATTGTTTAATTAATTATTGCACCTCTAAAATGCACCTACTTTTCACCGTTCAGTGGGCCTGTCATCCCTGGCCAGCTGGCCTGCCTTCCTTGACCAGTTGGCCGGTCGATAATCATTGATACTGTCCAGTTGGCGTGTTTAACTGAATGCAAATTTTACCTAGGAGTAATAAACTGGCAATTGGCCTCCGCCCATTTCATTTACGAACATGTACAGCTGAAGATTCTGGAAAATTTCCAAGAGGTATTGGAATGTTTCAAAAATCTTTTATTTAAAATTGTTGTCTGGTTTTTCATCACCATAGAGAGGACGTTTCTAATTCTTATAAGCATTATTTCAAAGCGGTACGACAGCTGTTATTGAAATATGGCCAGTTAGAGATTTTGAAAGAAAACCCAAAGTAAGTTGGAGGGTTTTGGGTAAATTTGGTTTTTAATTCCCCATTGTAGTGCTCATACTGATCGAGGATGGTTACAAACGTTATTTGACAATCGAATGTTTTGAATCCATTTTCAAATTTGGTAGTTGAACATTCAAGAGAATTGTCGAAGAATGGGAAGGTTTTAATAAATTTTCATTTTTGATCGTAGTTCCTCGTCATCATAGAGAATATATTTACAAGGGTTATAAACCTGATTTCAAATCGATGAAACAGTCATTTATTGAGATATGACCAGTTCAAGATTTTTAAAAATTACTGGTTTTTGGTTTTTGGGATGGTTTGGGATGGTTTTTGGGAAAAACACGTCTATCGAGGATGTTTATAATTTTATTTCACAACGTTATAATCGTTTATAAGCGGGCCGTAGATAACTGAAAATATACTAAATATGTATTTGACTTACAAATTTAAAATATGGGTTATTGAAGATTGTGAATAAATTTCCCATTTACTGAAAACGTCAATTTTCTAACCAAGGACAGATGAAAACTCTGGAAAATTTCCAAATGGTATCGGGAAGATTTTGTACAAACTTTTCACATATCATTTTCGACTACATTTTTCTCTCATCCTAGAGAGCGTTTCTAAATGCAACAAGCATTGCTTTAAAGTGTTAAGGTAGCTAATGATCGAGATGTGGAAAGTTCTAAGAAACTTTAATTTTAAAATTTTCGAATTCAGTGCTCATAAAAATCTAGGATGGTTAAAATTTCATGTCATATTGTTACAACAGTTAAATATTAGAGGATAATTGAAAATTTTGAAATATGTATTTGAAAAGAGGGCACTGAAGGCCATGAAAAAATTTAATTGTAATATAAAATCATTAGTTATTTTAATTGCGACAGTAGAAAATTCTGAAAATTTTCCAAAGGACATGGGAGGGATACGAAAAACTTTTCATCTATCATTTTCCACTTTAGTTTAACCCATCGTGAAAGTTGTCTTTTGTTATTGTTACTGTTTGTAATTATTAAAAACTTAGTTTCAAAGCACTATGACAGCTGAAAATTTCTAAGAGTTTCCAAGCGTTACTGGATGATATTGAAACTATTATTATGTTTCAATTTTTGACTCTTGCTTCTCGCTTACATATAGAATTGGTTATTACACATGGTGCTATGGCTGTTATTCTCCAAGGTATTGCCAAAGGGAGTGGGACGTAGTGGGTGTTTCTAAACAAGTTTCACTGCAAAGACATACTGCGAACCAATATTCCTTTTTTAATTAGAAGAGTTCTAACCGTGCGTAACAACGCAGTCAGTATCTTCTACTCGATAAATTGGAACACGTATTTTGGAAACTTTCCATGATGTACTCCAATGTCTTGGAAAAGACAGCTCACGTAATTGAATGAAAATCATCCCATAAATACGAATTATGCAGTATAATAGTGAGTAAACACAATTCGGATAAAATCGATTATCCAACGTGTTTTGTAAGAGCTAATTGCATTTGGCATAATAATCAGAACGAGGCATTTTGTTTACAATATATTCTTATTTCCGAAGCGTGTGCGGCCGAAATTTTGACAAAAAAAACATCACGAGCAATTACATTATAAGATATCGTTATATAACGGTACCCTCTTGTTGTATAAGTTGTACATATACATTTTGTTTTTGTTTGACATTTAAAAGGCTAACCTACCAACTGCCAAGATATTTATTTGAATTAGAATATTAGAACTGATATTTATTATCTTATTAAACACTTTCATCCAGTTAAATAATTTGTAAGTGCAGCAGGTTCAGAATTATAGCTAGCAGAAACTACTGGTTTATTGATATCGTAGAATGGAAGAGACTACTAGATATTTAATCCTAAATACTTAAGTATATATATATATATATATATATATATATATATATAAAATCTCTGCACATAATTAAAAATTGGTGAGAAAAGCACAGACAACCAGGGACGATATAATCGAAGAGGAATTCGTGAAATTTCACTGAGACCACAGCAGAAAAAGTTTAATGAAGTTCACCGCCGCTTAAACTTGACGATTGTTTTTTATTTGTTGCCTAAATTATTCAATTAATTCGCGAGATATTTCATATCTGGAAAGGTGTTAGGTGGTCCTCCGAACATACCATTAAAATTCCTCGTTGGATTATTGCATTGGCGAAGTGAAAGAATGCTATTGCTTCTAATTACTAAAGGATCTAAGGAGTTTGGTGTAAACTCAATGATAGATCGTTGGGATTCCAAGGGGAAGAAGAGGAAGCGTTAGCGGAGCTCCACCCTACTTAATTACTGCCCGTCTTGGATTACGGAGAAATTAATTTCTCCGGAGAGCTGGAGCATTTCTCTATATAATATATTAAATATTGCATTATATTAAATTTTCCATCTGGATGTTCTCGACGTAATCCCTGCTCCGCCATTGAAAGTTTTAGTTCGCTCGCTGAATATTGTATTCGGGAAATTGTTACTTGAGCATTCGTAATATTATTCCGCAAGATTACGTGTATGTGTATTTTGTTAATTGCGTAATATTCGTATTTCTACCAGAATCGGATTTCTCCACGGTTTTTAAATTCTCCTATGAAACTACCTGTATTGATGATCCATTACAGGTGCTAACAGGAATGTAATGAATGCTTACTGTTTAAATAATCTAATAACAAAAGTCGCAATCACTCGTGAAAACATGAAACAATGGCAATTATTTTCTTATCAAATCACGTAAATAGTTTGAGTCACACAAGTCGATGCATTGGCTTCGATAACGAGAAAACCTTCACATTTTCTTCATTTTTCCACAATTCTCATTCCCAAACCTCTATTTACCCACACCTCGATCAAATCGGACAGATGTATGACCGGAGGCTTCTGTCAACATTTTTCCTTCCTTTTGAAATTTTTAAAATGCCATCCTATAATATCCCATTTGTTATTCCCGTTTTTATAGACGTGTTGATTGTTATTACAAATGAGGCAGCAACAAAAGTAAATAAGGTGCTAATGTCGTATGCAAGCATCGTTACTCTATTACGATATTTTAAGAAAGAACCCAGTGAATATATAAATTTTTCATGCGTATTCAAACAAGACCACACAGGTCGACGTTTTCGGAATCGTTGCCGAGAATGGGAAAAGAGAACTTTAGGAACGGATGTGTGTATATATATATCCATAAAATCCAATCTGATTTTTCACAGTTAAAAAATAATTGTATAAATATTTACATTAACCGCCAATTACTATGTGAATTCGTACCCTGTGAAACCGATCGAGAAATTAAGTGATGGGCAAAGTGTAAACTATTTTTGACTCAATTTAATACATAAGAGCATGTAACCCCTGCGCATATAACACCGTTCCTTAATATAATAGTATCTATGATGAAAAATTGATATATTACAATACGAGCTCGCCATCGGATGGTTCGTTGGTATAAAACTAAAGATTTAGGTAGTATTTATTTGGTTTGTTTGAAAAGTGGTAGTAAAAGGTAGTATTTGAAACACTCGAACAAGGAAAAGATAACAGAGGAAAACTAATCAGAACCGAAAAAAAAATGAAGAAAAATGACAACTGGCACAGGATCCGAAGAGATTGAGAAAATGAACACTAGTAGGATCTTACATTGAAAGATACCAAAGCAATAAGATTAGTAATAACTTATTACTTATTGTTAATAAGTAAAGACATGAATGTATGCAAGTGCATATTTTGTACATCATGGATGAACTCTCAAAGTTAATGGTATATGATACAAACACTACATAAAATACAGAAACAAGTACTTCTCAAATAATCCGCTTCGATTTGTTAAGTGCATATTTTATTTGATCTCAGGCTATCCAGGGTACCAAGTAAATCACTTGAAAAACTCCAATTTTCTTTTGACATTTGATTCTATACCTGAGAGTTCTTCCCAATTTCTTTTGTGGAAATACTTATAAGGAAATCTTATAAGAAGGAAATATTCATAGGGAAATATTCCAAACGGCAGTTATATTTACTAGATATAACCACACCGTTATTCATAATTCAGTCAGAACCACATAATCCGTCACTTTCAGAGAGCATGAATGTAAGAAAACAAGTGAAACAGCAATGTTAAGGGTAGACCTGAGGACGAAAGTTTAAAACAATTAGTAACGTTCTTGAAAAAAAAAAGATTATTGGAGATATTTAGAATCTCAAAATTACCTATAAATACCTATGTTTTTTAAAGAAGCACCGGATACGAGGTTCCGTCTGAAGTGAATTACAATTTAATACGAAATTTTACTGATTCCAATGGTAGGTCCTGGAATCTTCAACAGTATCACCAATGTCTAGTTCAACGTTAATCTTACCTTTCCACGCACACTTGGGATAACTAAAAAACCTTGCCATTTGAGCCATTTGACCTTGCAAATATGTCAGCAATGGGCCACCAAACAGTCGGCTGTAAAATCTTAATGACCTCATGTTTGAAATGTTTTTATCGTAACACTTGATACAGATGTGTAGTACTTATTCCTTCCAGATCCCGATTCTATCCTTGTACGGATCCTATACGAAGGTCCGTTGCACGAAGTGTCGTAAATAAATGAGTTACAGTACAAAGTAGAACAACAAGAACATGTTATACATTTTATAAGCATATGGTTACATAAACAGTTGTATTCCTAAAAGCTATTAAATCGCTTGAATTATTAGGTTAAGAGATGTTATAATCCTTAGAATCGTTAAGGGAGAACAATAGTTGAGAGGTTACTACAGTAGAATAGTGAAAAACTAAAAATCAAATGTACAATTAACTTGAAAAATTAGAAATACGCAAAAAATTTAAATTAATATTGAACTAAATATTCTGAACATTTTCTGAGCGCTAGTAATAAATAAGACAGTATCAAAAGATGGGTTTCTGTCAAAAATACCTGGTAAATGTTCAACTAATATGCACTCTGCGTTTAATGTTAGTATAAGAAAGTTAACGAACTAATCAGCAACGTTTGTCGTAGTTCCACTCTTCACACATCTACAAACGAAACCGGAACGTTCGTGTTTTATCTTCTGTTAAGCATGTTTTACGGGTTTCCAAAACATAAAATATCTATTTATCTCCATACTGAATGAAATTTATCGAAATGTACGTACGGACGTGATAACTTTTCTGAAAATTGTTTCGTCCGGCCGTCGAGTAAAAAAAAGCGATCAACTTGGGCGCAACTATTTCCACTGCTTTTGTGTCTCATCGGGTATTTCATTATTTCCATGTTGTTCAAAATCCGCCTGGGCTCTATATCTGCAAGTTATATATTCGATGAAAACAAAATGTTGGTACATACGAATCGCAACTTTTTTTGAATGGAGCAGACGATGTGAAAAAAATCAATACATTATTTACTTTAAGCCAGTGAACAAGAGATAAAATAAAGCCATATTTCAGCGATGTACGGAGAGCGTTTTTAGCGCGACGCGCGCGATTCTATTTTTGCATTTTGTTTTTTTTTTTATTTTATCTATTGTACGGAACGGCTTTTCAATTTAGAGGAAGCAGCGCGCGGACAACATATCTGCAGGTGTGAAAACAAGCATTTCCATTTACTTGAAAATGAAGCAAACCAACGCTGAAATATTTATTTATCCACTTAGTCGTTCAACGACGTACACGTACAGATAGAGTTGGAAAGTCGCGCAAAAACGACGACGCCTTGCGCTCGACGCCGATTTTCGTTCAGTGTCGCGACGCCTGATATATATGCTCGTAGGATTTATGCTTGGGAACAAAAGACTCTCTTAAAGCGAGAAATGCGTGCCATTAGTTAACCACGTATGTACAAAATTCAAATTCGAAACAAGTTTTAAATCCCGTACCAACATTATGTGCCTATTTTATTTTGATGTTGAGGGTAAAAAGTCCGTAACAAAAGAATTTAAGTTGTCGAAATATTAGGTCACCAAACGGCGCCGAAGTAACATAGATTTTTGTCCAATAAATAATGTACATGTCGATTCGGTTAACTGCAGGGGATATGGTGCAAAATAAAAGGCGAATTCCAATGCCCTACTTCTAAATTTAAGGCTCTTCAGAACTTAAAAACATGTTGTCGAGGTTGCAATGTGAATAATAACCTACAACATATTTATGAACAACACAAAGAACATATCCATCAACAAAGCGCAATTATCACTACCAAAATCTTTTCAATTTAGCAAAGATAATGAAAAAATAAACTAACTACAATTCTTTATTCATCATTGGTGGCGTCAAATATTCCATTATCGAATTTCGAATAAAAATTTACAATTATTACAAGTAGTATTATAATTTATTTTTTTCAGTAGCATATTCTAAGTGGAAATTTTTATGATTTGGAATTAGACCTTAAAATAATTTTTAGTAGTAAAATCGCCCCCATACATCAGGTGACGAGAAAAAGGCACTTTTTCCGATTATAAAAATGTGGAAGGTAAACATTTCTAAATGAAAACTTTGAGCAACATGTGATTGTTTATTGTTTTAACAATTAAATATTTTGTATTTTAATAAACTTCATAAAACCACCATATTCTAATTCTTGTATGTTTGTTAGTTGTTCTGAAAATTATGAGCAACATTTGTTTTTTGTCGTTTCCATAATGAATTAATTTACATTTTAATAAATCCCCTATATGTAGCAAAAAGTGCATATCTATGAATTTTTCCTGCAGTTTTATATGCATATTTGGTCTTTTCTAATTATTATATTGTTTGTTTGATAAATTCAGAATCGCACGTATCTGATCAATAACCTGGGGTGTTCAGAATTTTTCGAAAAAATGGGAAAACATTGGTTGATCTCTCACAACCTACAATATAGTAGGTTTACACTTATTTACAATCAATGTGTATGACTGAAGTAACTATTCAGTTTTTGACCAAATTATATAACGGAAGGTGAATTGAAGACTCAATTTTTTTGTGGAAAAAGCATGAGATTAATACGAACACGGCTTTTAACTCTAGTATACAAATTCGGAGAAGATATTTGGTGTTTACATTTCTAATGAAACCACAAGACCTTAAGCCTTTAATAGGTCTCTCATTTTTAAATAAGTTTTTTAAGCAAACGATATAATAATTAAAGGCTCATTGCGTCTGCAAATGCGTTTATTTGGTAATACCGTCCACGAGGTTCGAGATTTCTGATTGAAAATTGAATTGTAAAAATACTCAGCAGAAATTTTTGTATAAATAACAGCGAGTTTTTCAATGAAGCATAGTTAATAATAATACTTTTGACTGTCCCTACTTACTTCTACTTACTTCTAAGCCACAATTCAAGACGTGAAGCTGCATTTTAAGTAGGAAGTTTACCATAATCTCTAATTATTTGTTACACATATTTATTGCACAATAACTGGAATGACTCTCAAACATTTGTATGTGTTTTGTTGTGTGGATGCCGTTTCAACTACATATATATTTTTGGTGGAAACCTACCATTTTCATCTATATAATTATTAACCAAGAAATCAAAAAATAGAGCAAATTTAACTGAACCACTAAGTTGGACGGCTGAAAAATCAAAGGAAAATCCAAAGAACAATCACAAAAAGATTACAATTTGTGATTTTCTTTTATATATAGTCTCGGAACTAACCGAAGTTCTGCATTTTCTCACCCACGCCTGGGATAAATGAAATAGACATCCCACAATAGTTGCTTCTGCCCAAATTTTGGTAGCAGCCAAACGTATTGATTCTTCAAAATCAGTTCAATTCAATTCAAAATCACTCTTCATGGTTCAAATTAAAATTGTTACATTTTCTTACAATCATCCGAAGCATTTTAAATAAGTTGTATTATGCACATTTAAAAAACTAGTGATAGTATTCTATCCACAGTAAACATTTGATAGAAACGCTTCAGAACAAAACTGAAAGTTCCATCAACAAATAAAACCGCTCAATTTACTCAAATTTTATTTTAGTTGACGATTATAAAATAAAGATGCCCCTAGTACATTTGAAAATAAAAAAAATCCTTTCTATTTGCAAAATCATTTTCGTTCCTGCTTTCTTTATTTATCAAGAAGTTTCCTTTAAACGAATACCTAAAACCAAAAAACCCACTTTCAGCAAGATGTTTGGATGGAGTCTGAACGAGGGTCCTGATTTCCTCAAATTTCAGAATTATAAATTCTATTTCGTAATCAGCGGCCTAAATAATCGATACAAAATCAATTATGGCTAGAAAATATGGTACATAATTTGTTATAAATAGGCTCGAAAAATATCTAGAAGAGTGGTTTGTGCTAAAAACAAATATATCCGTCATTTTGCATTAGTTATTTTGAATTCTGTATTTTTAAAGTTTATATTCACACTCAACGACTCCAAAAATTGGGAGCATGACATTTCGGATAAAAAATTTACTTGGATTCTTTCGTCCAGGAACCCTGCTTCTGAAGGAAAACCATTTATCTATCCGTGAACGATATTTCAAAAAACTCGAGGAGAATCGCAGATCTTGTCTATACTAAATTTCACACTAGTCCACATATTGAGTATTGGAAAGTGATTAGTGGCTGAGAAATTATTTAAATTTCCGAATAAAATTAGAAAGCGCGGATAGAGTGTTCGGTCCGTGTAAACAAAGCCTCCCTTTACCATCCCCTGCCGTCGTCGCGTATATCGTCTGTGTAAACACGATAATATAAAATTGATTTTCGGAAGTGCGAGAGATAAAGAATCATCGAGGAATACGGTGCCATTACTCATTATTAAAAATGAGTTATCCAGATTAAACGGCGGTGAATAATTCAGAGGTAAACAACATTTCTATTAACGAAAGCAAAAAGAATTAAAGCGGGTAGAGAAAAGTTATTCGGCATAAGAGGTAAATTCTGCTTAATATTTATTTCGCATTTATCAAATTGAAGGTTTCCATGGGGAATTGAACTCCGTTCGGCGCGCTCCGTATAAATTTGTATTCTATATTTTAAATTAGAATATATACGCAGACGAGGGCACATATTTCATGTAAAAACGTATCTTGGAAAGTTTCGAAAGATGTACTAGCATTCGCAAAATTTGCATATTATGGTGAAACTTCGGAATATATCATTAAATATTAGCTGAAAGTTTTCAGCGAGCGATATATAAAGTGTATTGCGTTAGTTTTAATATAGTACTGTAAGAAAATTACCTAAACTGAGAGTTTGATAATAAATCTACTTAGTATCTGCGACTGCAAGCGCCATCTGCACAGACTTCGGACAGCTCAACGAAACAATTAAAGCGTTAACGAGCTTCTAACCGAGAGCTTAACGACTCGTTTAAATGTGTCCTCCTTGCTACAGATAATTTTAAGTGCCATTTGTCTGATTTAATCCATACCTCTTTTCAGACTAGAACACCTCCCTCTCTCTCTTTCTCTCTCTTTCTCACTTACACACTCTTTCACCCGTACATTTTGATGACCTTTCCTGGGAATTACGCTTCCTCCAGGATCTCAATTTCACACTCCGTTTCTAACAGGTCTCTAACTATGTAATTTTCAACCGTTTATGTTTCATTCGTGTAAAACTGTAACCTAATTATATTCATGCGGATGAAATCTGTAACTATGACTTTACCAGAAATTTGATTCTTCACCTTATTGATACAGAAACATAAGAATTGAACTCAAAAATTATATCTGGACAAGGCTCTAACAACGACAGCTAATGTTGCGGCCAAAATGATCAAGGAAATTGAAAGAATGCAATTAGTTTTGTACCTTTAAAAAAATGAACATGAAAGTAAGTTAATTAAAATGCATAAACTTTCTCTGGGATGTTTAACTTACTACTTGATTCAAAAGTTTTCCGGAAATCAATAACGTGTCTTTGTGACTGTTCCCCAAAACTAACTGTAAGTTATTTAATTAATAAAAGTCAACTTATCTACTCTATCGAATCTATCGAATTTAGAGCAATTACAAGAAAATAATCCGTTACAAAAATCTTCTCACCAAAATCTTTGAACTAAATAACGACTAGAAATGAAACCAAGGTGAGCTTAGTCTCACAACAGTAGTGTAGGTAAAGAATTTATTAACTACGTTGAACCAGTCTCAGGCAAAAATAACAATACTCAGTTACGTCAGTCAGCCAGTTATCATTTATACTCAGTGTAAATGGTATAACTGAAATATTCACAAGCATACTTTTCTGAAGTTAAAATACATTATAGAAGCCACGGTTAAATTTAACATCCTACAAGGACTCTCTCGTCCAGAGTATCGATACTAACTTTACTGAACACCCTTGGCAGTTTTCAAAGTGAACCTTCCAAACGTCAAATATTCTGGATCACAATTATACTTATATAAGGTCCAAATTTAAATATACCTTCTACAACCTTTTTTTAAATATCAACTTTTTACAAAAATATTACTTATTTTATTATTACTATTTAATTTTACTATTACTATTATTAAATATTACTATCTAATTTTATTATTACTATTTAATTTCTCTCATAATGAATGCCACTAAAAGGAAAACCACTGTACCAGCAAGTTATTTCTGGTTTTAAGAAATTCTATACTAAACACTGCGTGCCTAGTTTGCGTTGTCTTGGGATCACTGAGAGGATCACCCTTACTTGGAGGTTTTGGCCAGAAAACATAGTCTTTGAGTATCTGTGAAGCCTATAGTGTCTTTACAATCAGTATCATGCTGGAGGTGGATAATAATAATATCGATGAGCTTGTGAAACAGCACAATTAAGAACTAACGTCGAACAATCGATCGCACTTCGAAAAACATTCCCTAATAAGTCGGTTGCCAAGGACGCTAAAAATTGAAATGTCAATAGATAACTTTCTAGCTATAAAAAAAAGGATCAGATACGTCATAAATTAGTAAGTGATAATAATATATTTTACATTAAATTCTGTGAGAAAAATTACTTCTCTTAACGAGTATCTCAATATAGCAAACACTCAGGGACGCATTCTGCTGGTTATGAGAGGTTTCACTGTATTCTATTGGTCAGAGTCAGTCTGCGATGTCTGCCGGAACATACGGCATACGGTATATGCAACAGAAAATTCAAATCTTTGATATATTGCTGAAGGAAGAAAAAACTAAACGAAGAAAAATTAAATTGTGTAACGATAACGACGAAATCGGAACGTGCTTCGTCGAAATGGATAACACCTATTATGATAAGATAAGGATAAGATGAAAGCAAATAACATACTTCAACCAATATAAACGTAAGTGTAAAAACACTATTGAAAAAGCATCCTCAAATCTGGTATAGATAAAATTGCGCTATTTCTTACATACAGCTTTTAATTACAGGTATCTTGCTGAAAACGGCGATAGATATTGCTGCCGAAACGTTCAAGGAAAGCAGATAAATACATTATAGATATCATATTTCATATTGTTCGTTCGCTCAGTTCCAGTGTCGCACAGCTGGCTGACAGAAAACAGAGTGCATTAGCGAGCTAGAACTGCAGCCATCCCTTGAACCTGCACTGCCACTAATTTTCCTATCTGTTTCAGGAATTAGAGGAGAAGAAAACCCAAAATGGATGTGTCAAATGTGTGTCTTCAACACGAATTTCGTCATGTATTTGATAATCTTTGTTGCACTGAGAAAGACACTAAAAGAAAATCTCTCTGAAAAGAAACTAGAAATGAATAAAAAAACTGAAATGTATGCAAAAAAAGTACAATAAAATAATGGCTTGAAATTTAAAAACGGTAGGATTTTTCAACAAGATGGACCATTATAACATATCGTAAATAAGAAGTTCTGAATATGGTTTCAAACGTTATTGAAGTTTGACTTTAAAATGCAAAAGTTCCCAATTTGCAACAAATTTCACAAAATAGCGATGCGATCAGTTTAACGTGCGCTCTTGATAACAGTTACGGTGTAAATAACTTTATCGCAAACGTTAGCAGGTAACATTTAGCAAGCTTTAGATAGCAACATTTAGGATACGTAGGTTGAGGATGAACCACTTTTTGTATTATTTCTGAAAATCTGAAAACCTAAATTAACAAATTTTGCTAATGTGTACACTATATGAAAAATATGCTCCACATGCACTTCTGCGCATATGTCGCCATTTACTTTCACTATTGTAGATTCAATATATTGCCACGAAATGCAGGTACAAAATCCGTAAAAAACCGTTTTGGACAAGCACACTCAAAATATGATAGAAGACATGGGGCGCATTGTAGAAGACACTTGCGATCTTCTATTTCCCCTGCATTTCCCAACGAAAACAAGGTCACACAACGAAAAACTAACAGACTCCTCCGGTCTGCATATGGAAACAAAATCGATGAGCTACATAGGCTCACACAACAAGAAAGGACGAAAGAGGAAGACGAAAGAGAGAGAGAGGATTATTTGATGCACAAGCATACGGCTTCATGCCGTCGCTTTGTTACTGACCTGCCTTTTTGTCGCGTTCTGAAAGTGACAAATAAATCGACTCCTTTGATCTCTCGCAGTCTCCTTCTCCGACTACCGGGATCGAAAACCGAGAGACAGAATAGGGGGACGGGAAACATGGGGTGGGGAAGGTCCGGGATACCACGAATGTATGTGTGCGAGACTACTCGCGTTTTCCCTTTCGAGTTTTTCCCGTCACGTATTCGGAAAAGGGTGAAACTGTAATATGGATCAGATATCTATGGAGACGAGCTTGTGTTTTCTGTTTCAGATTTCGGACCATTCATCACACTGTTTCATGTTTTGGTTATACACAAAGTTGTTTGCATTTTGATATGTATCTTAGTAATGTTTAAAGTTAAAAATAGGTTGTCATAAACTTTTACCTTACCCCTTCCCTTGTCTATGTCATTATATCTTGACGGTTACTATATTGAATCCAAAAAGCTAATATGTTAATGACAATAATCTATCAAAAGGAATTTCCATAAAACTCTATTACCTCTAGTGAGCCAGGGTTGTATCTTATTCCCAATTTTATTCAATTTATGTTCAAAGCAATATGGACTCAAAACAAATTGTGAAAATATAAATGTTATTACATACGCCGATGATACTGATACTATCGAAAGTCTACAGACACCTCTCAATAGAATTCAGGAAACAGTAAACAGAGTTCATTCAAACTAATAACCAGAAGTACTAAGGTATAGCGTATATTGCTGACAATAATCAAGCGTAGAAAAGTGTGGCACTTGAGACCTATAGGGAAAGGAGAATGATATCGTATTCGACAGTTTATAACTGCACAAATAAAGGGATGAAGGGGAGTTGGTAGCAAACAGGCTTCCTGGTTAAAAAAAAACAGGGATTGGACAGAAATGCGTAACGTTTGGCAGCAAAATTATGATGCTTTCACCACAGTGATTGTCTACGTGAAGAAGAGCTGATATGGTACAAGAAAAAGAAAAATTTGAATTTCACCCCATATTCTTTAACTACAAAGCACTTCGAAATTGCGGACAATTCCGGTATAACTTGTCCAAATAATATTTTATAAACAAACAATAAATGTACAAGGTTGGGCAATTTCGTCGACTACGGAGTGTCGGGAGTACTATAATTCATTATCACATGTAAACTGACAATCTTTAGTTAGAATTTTTATAAAAATGCAATATGTTACATTTTCTCAAAATCGTACATACTAATGTTTAAGAAGGCTATTAGTACCGTTTAAATTTATAATGTACGCATCATTCCGGTAGCTGGGATGCCTTATTCGAAATATACCGCAATACCGCAAAAGGTTTATGAACTGCTAATCACGACATTCTATTGCCGTCGTTCGGGTCGTAAAATCCAGATAATGTTTGGACAAGCTTGCCATTTTTATTTAGTATCTTTTGTGTGCCTAGTAGTGTTAAACACACGTGGATCAAAGGGTACATTATCGCATCTACCGCATCAATGAAATTACTTTTTTTAAATTTTATTTAAATATAATCCTTATATTATATTAAGTTGATCTGCCGAAATATGGTTAAACTTGATAAAATCGTCAATCAGCTAATTTTTTAAGAATGTCTTGTAACAACTTTACAATTAAAAATACGTATTAAAAATATGTTTATCAGCAATCGTCAAACCATGAGCTTAATTTGCAGTGTAAAACTATATATATTTTCACTTCGATCCGTCTTTGCTTTAATGGATTTCGGGTATTTGCATAAAAATCTCTTACTTTTCCATTTTTTTTTTAACTTGATCTCCTTAAATAAATAGATATTTATTTCAGATTCTTTACTGTAGGTGATAATATATGATTGGTCACAGTTATCATGTTGAAGTTTCCACTGTTGACAAATAGTTCAACAAATTTGTTACGCAATATTTAAAAGAATGCAGTATGCGCCTGTATGCCAGAACCAACCATTAGATACATGGGTAAAATCCGCTGAAGGGTTTGCAGCTTTCCGTCAATATCCAAAGTGCATCGGCAACGCAGACGGGAAGCACATCAATATTAAACGCCCAAATGAGAGTAATTCAACTTATTTTGATATTGAAAGGAGGTTCAATTGCACTTATGGCTATCACTGGACCAGGTTATCCATTTCAAATTATGATATTGGATGGAATAGAAAAAATAATGATAGTGTGATATTTAAAGCATCCAATATGGAAATCAAATTTGAACAAAGCAAAATTGACGCTTCAAAGAAAAAAAATTCCCAATTGCACAGCCAGTTGGAGAGGCTTATTTCGTGTGCTACGCGCTTCTCAAAACAAAAACTTTCTCTGCCATTTCACCCAATGGCACCTGTAGCTTTTTAGTTCTGCTATATACAATATAATGTGAAAGTAATCTGGAATTTTTAATTTTTCGCGTATAGTTTTTTAGCATTACAAGTATAATATAAGCATGATATAAAAAAATGTTAAATATAAAAATTATAGAACCTTTTACGGTCTACAAAAAAGCTTAACAACATTTCTGCACCAGAACAAAGAGAAACGAATTATGAATTTTTATTTAATATGATAGGCCGCCATTTTGTTTTTACTGTCTTTACTGCAAATTTGGCCAGTTACCGAACTTAACACGAAGTTGTATTAATTTGGATATATGATAATTATATAATAATATTAATTGTTAAATAATTAATAATTAATGCAATATAATAAGATTAATAATAAGATACGTATGTTTTTGGTTGTTGTTTTGGCGTCTAAGAACCGCAAAACGGAAAACTGCAAATTTTTTCGATGTACTCGATTGCGATACTCTCCGCAATAGGCGGTGACTAGAGTAGATAGAGTAGCGTAGATACATCTGTAGGCCATATAGAAAGAAGTCTGTACAGAAACTGCAGTCATGATAAAGCAGTAAAAGCAGTAAAAAATATGTCCATTTCTTTGATACATAATAATCTCAACTATAATTTCTAGTACTTGTTACCAAATATTTAAAATAAACATACTCAGAACCCTCATTCCATTTTTCCATATTTCCATATTTTTGTTTTATATCTAAAATCATCCAAATATGATCGATTTTCACCGTTTTCATCAATTGTGTCGGTTACAAGTCAAGTTACAATTTTTACAAATCTGAATATTTTTCGACATACGAGAAAGAGCGGGACACGATAATTACCGCATGCAGCGAAACTGAAATAAGATGTAGCAGGTTCGCGTTCGCTTGGGTGGGATGTCGCTTCCATGTGAATGCTTACATATCCCGTCATGTACTTCAATTCCGCGTTGCGGTCGCTACCGTTCCCGCTTCCGTCGCCTCGCTCTGATCTGTAGAGCCTTCATGGTCTGGTAATATGTAGTAACATAATTTACTTTGAAAATAGATGTCAAAAATACATAATCTTGAAGAAATAGTCAAAGTAAACAACTTTTGTATCTGGTAAATTTCCCGCCCGACGCTTAATTTACGAGATATTTGGACATTAAGGCGAAAAAATGAATTTTCTGCATATAATTTCTCATTGCAAATTAAGCTTAAGGTTTCAAGAGTTATGACGAGCAATTTTTACTAGGAAATGTTTTTAAAAAACATCCATGAAAAGAAAAATCGATGATGGGGGTTTTTCACAGACAAATTTAGATCGCCTGGATAATGATAAAACTATCGGTAAGAGAGAAATTGTAGGCCTCAAACCGTCAGAGGGTAAGTCGCTGATGATCATAAACTTTGTCTCGCAGCGCTATAATAGTCGACAACCTATGACCAACATCATTTGTAAAAACTTCTAAACGTAATACGATGACACTTGAAAAATCTTCAAATCTTGAAACCCAGATTTTGACGCTTAGAACGATATAAGATATATCTGTCACAACCCTTCGACTTTTATTTGCCGCGAACAACTGAATGTATTCGTACATCCGTACCCTTGGATAATGATTAAACAGTAAACAAACTTCGTCAACATGGTCTTTCCTAATATGTCTGGCTTTGCAAGTGGGTGCAGCTCCAAAAAAAGAACGCATAATTAAAATTTTTTATCAGCTCATTCCAACAAATTCCAATTAAACACTACTCTAAATAGCTGCAAAAAATATCAAATCCCTCTCCCTATATCTATCCCTCTACGTTTGACAACCACTTATTTCACCTACTTTGAAGCTCTGTAGCTCATAAATTACTGACTTTTTTTAATAAGTGATATGTCCTGTAAAATACGAATTTACCGTGAAAATGGACGTCGAGAAGGATTCGGTTTTCCCAACTAAGTGCTCGTTGCGATATTAAAAAGTCAATCAGTATGGGAAATTCGAAAGTAATTGAATAAAATTACAAATTGCTGCGAGATGGAGTGCTTTTACGCGAACGATAACATATGCTGTTATTTTGAAATATTACGTAAATGGTAATTTGTGAGTATACTGACGGTTTTCAGGTCAATGAACATATTCAAGTATAATTCAATTTTTGTTATTTATAATGTCGTCGATTGTGTAATTTTTCCTAGAAAACTAAAACAGTATTTAAGTGAATTAATAATAATGGTAGAATCTTCTACCACCGACAACATAAGCAAAGAAAGAGGCACTGTTTCAAATTTCTTTTTAACTATTCGTTTAAAAATCACTCTCAATGGCAGAATTCCAACAAGTGTATTGTACAATATTTTATCTGAATAAACGGGAAAAAATTCCGAAGAAACAATTTTTTTTCCAGCGGCATTTTTTATATCGAGTTTGAAAGAGCGCAGCGCAATTTTTGCATAATCACAATTTCCCTTTGATATTCATTAATAGCCATTCTCAGGGAGAGATTTCATTTACCCACAAGACTTATATTTTGCATGAATAAGGTTATTATTGCGTTGGAAACTTGAGAGGATTATGTTGAATTAACCCTATTGAAAGATTCATTTGAAAATGGTGAATACGCAACGGGAACGCGGTTGCATGCAGTCCGAGATCCAAGAAAACAATAAAAATAAATTCAGTTGTTGCAAAAAGGGCCCTTTTTTAAATTTGACGTTGTGAGGCTGCATTGTTGGGCAACTTTTAAATATTTCAGTTAATTAGTGCGGATTGAAAATAAAGGAGGAAGCTCTTTGTAATAGAAAAGGAGGGAACTATATGAATAATATTCAGAATTACTTCTCTTCTAATTAGCTTCGTTTTCTGCGATATCCAATGGAGAGAAAAATCCATTCAAACGTTGGAAAAAGTGAAAACTCTGCGTTTTCCTAGACTTATAAAAATTACTAACAAAAATTATATAAACTTGCTACATTTCAAAAATTGTATGGTTTTACCCTATATTTACGGGTTTCACGATACGGTTAAGTAAAATTACTCGTGTCATAGAAACAGTTACACTTTATGTCGAATTACGCAATATTTATAGTTCAGTCTGATCGGTCTGTAAATCATACCGAAGGGAATGTATGCGCTAGTTTGGCACTTTAACGTTACGTCTGAGGCGTAATGGACGTGCACGTAGTCGCGATCGAATATGCGTGTTTAAATTGTGGGAATAATCTATGAATTTTTTTTCATGTTACCGTAGGGCTATTAGATTGAAAATTTAAAAATTCAAATCGATTTAGCGACATCCTCCGAAACATGACCAATAATCAAAACGGGGAGCTTAGCACGCAATATATTCTAAAATTTACGTGAGATGTCATAATGAATGAAATATTATGCTTTCAGCATTTTTCAGGATTGCAAAGATGGGACCGGTGCAGTGTTTGAATATGCACACGTCCGTATCGCGTACGTGAACATAAATCGTCGTGCATCTGGAATAAATATACAAAATATACATGTACATACATATGTAAACGTAATACTATAGTCGATGGTGATAAAAACCGAGCATGTGTCGCTGTGAACGCGGAAAAAATGTATAGACAGAGAGCAGGGGAAAAAACGGCGCTTCATTATCAAAGTGTCGAACCGTATTGAACATGTATGATTCATGTTTAGAAACGACAACTTCAATACAAAAATATGCACTTCTCTAGTCATAAACAGGACATATATTGCACCCGAGCAATATTAATACGCCGTGAAAAATGATTCAAAGGAAATCCACACACACACATGCAAAAACACATACGCTCTAAACACAGGTTCTTTCACACACAAAGGAGCTTTTCATCTAATCGAGTTAACAACGAATACATATTCGTAGAGCTTAAAGTATTCAAATAGTAACGATATTAGTTCTTCTCACTACTCTCATAACTCACATACACGCAGGCGAATTTATAATTTAAACTTAAAAAATGTGCATGAAAATAAATTCACATTTTAAAGTTGAAACACAGGAATTTTGGAGAGCCAATTAATTAGAAAATTAAACTGTGTTGAGAAAAAGACGTCATCTGAAGCAAATAACTACAGCTCGCATTCGAAGAACATTAAAACAACGACATTATTATTACCACATTCCCTTAAACGACATGATAGAGAATAAATATTTAGTTAAAACTGTACACAATAATTGATGTCTTTAAGTTGATTCATAAAGTAGAAGAACTTCGAAAATAACTGTTTTTCCAACTGAGCTTATACCTAGAGCTTGGATCATTCGAACAGCTAGAGTATTAATCCTACAGTATTCCCATAACTGACATGATGATAAATAAATTTTCAACAGAATTACTTGTCCAAGTGAGTTAATAACTATTATGTATTCCTAGAGTCCTAGTGCATTGTTACAATCTTAATCCTACACCTACCTATGAGATCTTCAGTTAAAATACTTAAAAAATAGCTTGATTTCATTGAATGTTTCAAACATTCAAATATTAACAAATTCTTTCTTACATGTTACAAACAGATGGACATCTCATTTAAATTGTGAGAATTCATATTTGAAAGTGAATATGAATGTCAAGACGGTCTATTTTAAATAATATTTGCATTGTTTTATGTATTTACTTTGACTTGTATGTATTGTATTAAGAATCTTAGGAGTATTGAAATAAGGAACTTTCTCTTTTCGTTTCGAAGCATTCCGTTATGTGTATCAAAAATAAGTTGTCAAATTTAGCACGGCAGCGCAGGCTTCGACGTAGAAATTGAATGGACAACCGTCATGTATCTATTAATGTTCAATTCATCCTCAAAGACGAATTTAAAGTTCCACAGCTTCAGCTGTCGGTTTCTTAGCAAGATATGGTAAGTAGTAAGGATTATTAGTAAAAGTGAACAATAAAAAATTCTTCCTAGTAAGAAACGTGCACTTTTGTCGAATTGTGTTTTTATATTAAACCAACTAAATAAAAATTCATTTAATCACGTTTCACCGACTTCTCCAAAATTATCCCACTTACTTCAGACATGGTTTCCACACTCTAACCTATCATCTCTCAATTATTTCGACTTGAAATAAAAACAGCGCAATGAAGCTACATATCTTCATTTATTTTTTTTTCAGTATTTTTTGTCAGTAGATATGTAATATATAAGTTTTGTGCATATCTATATGGCAGGAGTAATAAAAAACGAAAGCTTTCAGGAAACATTCTCGATTTTCAGGTTCTCATGCTCAAAGTGAAAAAAATGAACATTTAATATTACTGAAAATTTAAAACATCTTTTTTCCAACTAGCGATTGTCGCACGTTATACGTACGTTCCTCTCGTTCCTTTATGAATACAGGACTTTTGATGTAGAGTGAAAGAAAGAGTTCCACTTGTAAAATGTCTTTTCGCTCATACTGCTTCCCTGTACGCGTATTTTTCGCGACGGGAGCCATAACAAAGAAATCTAATTGAAATAACGGAATCTTCATTCTTTTATTCGAAGAAAACAGCATATGTAATTCTAATTGTGGAGTAGTATATAATTTGCGCTCTGAGTAGACGAGCTTGAGAGCTTGTGTGATGTTTAAAAGCATATTTCAAAGCTTTGAAGACAATTATTATGCTATATTTTATTGTTTCGTTTTTAATAGTGTTTGCATGCAGCAGTTTTTCTTTTGTGAAATGCACGAATGCAGTCAAATTAACTGCATAAGGAGTGCGGTTCTCTCTCCCCTCCTCTCTCTTTGCTCCACTCTTTCTATCTCCTACTTATCGACGACATAGAGCGCTTACAAAATGAATTTTGAAATGAAACGCTGCAATTTTTGAATCGTTGTATTTACAGTTTGGGGACATTAAACGGGTAAATTAATGGACGAGAGAGTATTTATAACTCGTCCTTGTGAATACGTATAAATTGCCCAAAAAAAGGCATTTATTCTTTTCACCATCGAGTCTTGAGTTTACGACAACACAACACGATATTTAATAACGAAAGGAATGTTGTTATAATTAAACAAGTACTAATTATAAGTACATAAAGTGAAAAATGTGTCACAAGGAGATCCTAAAATAATCCTCGTTTAGCATGCAAAGCACCAATTCGGAATGACGTCTAATCTTGTTTTTAATAATGGATTTCCAATAAGTCGGCATGAATTTAATTTCTTGTTTGCAGTGGAAAATTGGTCATAAACGTTGCTAAGTTGCAGTTATGGTAAATTTGTAAATTTTATCTCCAGCCGCACACGTAATTTTATTGCCCGTATTAGGGACTTTAAAGCGTCAACTAAATACGAGCTATATTTCAGCTTTGTAATTTGTATTATAATGTGAATATGTAAATTGTATAATAATTTCAATACATTGTAAATTTATCGCGATATTAAATTAAATATGGCGCATACTGAATGAATCGTACTAAATTGTATGGAACGTATTCCAGATTTTATCGCCGCCACCAATTATAATGCTAATTAGAGACAATTCTCTTGTGGATTTGATTTTTCGTCCGATCAATATATGCATGCGTGTCCAGTAGAAATGGATATTAATTTAATTCCGCATGGCATTCACTTACATCCCCGGAAATAATTAATTACTAAAGAAAATGTACCAACGGGAAATTTAACACTGAAATACATGAAAGCAGAAATTCAACTTAGATATTTCCTCGAAATAAGAATCAACATTAGCAAAAAAAAGTTTCCCCCGCACATTTGATCTGAAAATGTAACCATTTTTGATTTTAACAACAATTTAGGCTTGAAATATTAGAAATATTCCAACAGTATTTGGATCTATCCTAGCTAAAGGATCTTGTGAAAGATTCAACAATCAAAACTGGGAAACCAAATTAAAAACGGACAACATGAAAATATCGATCTTTAGAAATAACTGAAATAAAGTATATTTTTCTTTTATTGTTTGTGGCCATAATTAAAAATTGTTCGTCATCATGGTAAAAGACACTTTTAACAATTCATAAAATTGTGCAATTACACATGTTTCTTTGAAAAAGGGAAATTGAACAGTACAAGATTTGAAAAAAATTGTACCTACGTAACTACCGCAAATAACTGTCTTAGGGACCTTTGATGTTTTCTAATATATCTCATATTTCTCAATAGACTTAAACAACGATAATGAAAATCTTTAGTAATAGAATCTGGACTTTAATTTGGTTAATTTTTCCTCCTGGTTTAATTTGGTTAATGAGTTCCTCCATTATAATTACATAATGTGGTAATACACCTATAACCTCCCGTACTCCGAATGGACCATGTAAATAACACTGTGTACTTTACTACGACTTCCCATCACAAGCACCAAGTAAAAAACCATGTAAGTCTTAACATAGCATAGCAAGTAACTTTTAATTTACCATAGACAAATGCTAAATTAAATAAACACCGAAATAGCTATTCGAGTCCATCATCAACCTGGTTAACTGAACAATAGTAAAGAAACAACTTGATTTTTTCCTCCACAAATCAAAAACGCAATTACCCCCTCCCCCTTTTAGATAAACTTAAACATCCGGATTCACAATAGAAAAACTTTCTCCCAAACATAAAAGTTCCCGTCGACAAGAGAGACTGGGGGCCAATTCTGAAGAGCACGTCTCTGCGTACGGTTTGCATTTCCTGCTACTGCTAAATAATGAACTAACGGGGTAGGAGCCCTACAACATTCATAAAAGTTTTATTAGGACGCAGATAGATTTATATATTATACATGGTCGATGTGAATGGGAAAGGTGTAAGCGCCTAGTGGGTCGCACCACAAACAAGAATAGGAGCATCATTTTGCTCCAACGCACTCTTATTGTCGTCATCATAATCTACAAGACTAACATGAAGAATATGTGACTCCTTATTTCTTTCGCAAGATTTTTGTCCAAGTACTTACTACTTTGTGTAGTACGTGCACGCGAAGAAATTTAAATCGTTCAAAGAAGTAGTGTCTTGGCACTTACCAACGAGAAGACGACAGACACACTTACCTAGAAAAATAGAAAAGAACAATATTAATCATTTAGTATAATAGGAACACCATTACATTGCATCACAATACACTAAGTATATTACTACATTATTACTAATACGTTACTACTAAATATGTATTATTTCAGAGTGTTTAAATAAGTTTGCACCACATAGAAAACTTTTTCGTGATCAACTATTTCAAGAACTTTATTGCTCTATTTCTTAAACAAGTCTCTCATGAGCTGCCTTCATTAATGGAGGTTAGCAATTACAATAGAAACTTCTTCCCTAATTTTTAACTCTGAAGAAGCCTCCATAGCATCTCCATTTGAACGCTAGTAATGTCTTCAGACTTGAATCAATGAAATTCTGAAGGAAGCTTTAGATCACTTAACTTTTGCTCTCCAAGCTCTGATAGTCAACAATCTTCAATCGTTTTAGCTATTTAAGTATCTATAAGTGTACGCTCTAAACTACACAAATTTTGAATCAATACACCTCTCACAGATTTCTAATGAAGAATTTCTATGTACGTTGCGGGAAACCACGAATCAAGCAAGCTTCAAGGATTGATGAGTTTCCAATCAATCACGCTATGAAAGCTTTGAGTTCATCAATCCATGAAAGTTAACACGATAGCATTCTATGAAACTCTGAATGAAATCAATTTCCTCAATTTAACAGTAGAATCACTCAATCTATTTACATATCAGGCTTTATAAGAAACAAAAGCCTCTAACCCGCCTCTCTAATATTTCAAATTAACCAACTTTTATGACAGTTGTGAGTAACCTTGAGTTAATCAAGCTTTAAAAATCAATAAGATTCAAATCAATCACATTACCAAAGTTACTAACATTTGAATCAACAAACCCATGAAATCAAACCAGTAATATTCACGCTATGAACATTTTCAGATTTGGAAGATTTGGAACAAATTTTGAACGAAGCTTTGAATCATTCAGCGTATGAAAATTAGAGATGTCAACTTATGAGCCTCAAAAAGTTGACTTCTCTTTTTTAATTTAATTTAAATCTTTAATTTTAATTTTAGTAATCTTATTTAATTAACCCTTTTCAATTTAAGTTTCAATTTAAAACTTTTCCAACTTGGACAGTTGTGGGAAAACTTGAATTTGAAAATTGAAAGTTGAAGTTGAAATTAATCGCTCTTGTTATATTATAAACTAGTAAATCTATCAAGATTTGAAATCCACGAAGATCTGAATTAATCAAGCTCTGGACATTGGCCAACCTTTAAATAATTCAATCGCAAGTAATAAATCACGCGATACTTACAGGTTAACTACTCGTAATTCGATCAACATTTTAGAGTTAGCAAGTTATGAACCAATCAACCACTTTATGCTCTCAAGTTCAGGTTACACAATAAAATAATCAATGAACAACTTTAAGTTAGCCAGTTGTAAATCACTCAAGCTCAAAAATTGACATTTAAGATCTACCACATACTATGACAGAAAGTAATAAATTACTGAAAACTTGAAAGGTTAACTTGTTCTAAATCGATTAACTTTTTACAGTTAGTAAGTCATCAATCAATCATTATAGCTTACTCAAGTTTAGAATCACTCACGTTTTGAAAGTTAGCAACTTTTAAAGAACCACTGTTAATGCACAAGTTCTGAATCATTTGAACCTCAAAAACTGACAGTTTCAAATCAACCAAACTATGAAAGTTAAGACGATTTGATTAATTAAATCTTTGAATACATTTTTGGAAGTTAGGGAGTTCCGAACAAATTAAACTCTGAGGGTTAGCCAAATAAATAAATCAGTTATTAACAGACAGCAAGTACTGAATTACTGAAGGTTTGAAGATTAACTAGTTTTAAATAAATCACTTTATGTTGTTAAGTTTAGAATAAGTTGCGCTCTGAAGGTTGCTAACTTTTATATCAAGAATCATTTGAATCATTCAATCTGTAAAAACTGATATGTTTAGAATCAATCAAACTATGAAAGCTATACGATTTGTTTGCTCAATTAATCAAGAATAGCCTATCCATTTTTAACAGTTATGATGTTCTGAAAGTTAGAAAGCATGAAATAAATCAACCACAAGAAGCTACGAAATCCCTATCTAGTGTTAAATCGATAAAATTTTTGGAAGTGTTGAATCAGTCTCTATTAATTGTGAAGGTTAGAATCAGCCAGTGTCTGAAAAATAGTTACCTTTAAATCAACGCATGAAGAGTAAATTGTTACCTATGTTACAGGCACAGCAATTGTACATCTTAGATTGACGCTTGAAAGAGTAAACTTGGCACTACTTCTTACTGAAGGTATGCAGTTATCAGTTACTTTGATTTCAGAGGTAGCAGTTTGCTCAATATAGCAGTATAGTAAAGCTTCATAAAAAATTACTAAAAAGCGTAATTACATTTATTTTCATTAAACTGTAAAGTTTAAAGTTAAAAAGTTAATGGAAGTAATTAAAAAAGTATGAAGATCCGTTGCAATTGTCGACGAATTACGTAAGGACGGAAAATATTTAACGACCGAATGTTTGCCGTAATATTTAAGTGCCTGGTTTGCAGCTGACATGAAAAATACCCTTTCTTGTTTTATCTAGGTGATGTTTATCATAAGTGATGATCCGATATTAAAGTACATATATTATTTATATGGGCTACTGCAGATTATCGGTTATACACATGTATGTATTAAAAAATATAAACCTTTCTATGGTGGGCTCGTTATAAATTCGTATATTTTTTCTTGAGAAGAACATACCATAAATTAGAGCGAATTATCGATTCCATATTTAATTCTGAACTAAACAGTAATTTTTGGTTTTAATCTCGGAAATCATTGCGTGTAATTTAACGATCTTATCTGACTCACAGCGAAATATGTGTATTTTTCATACCGAAAATGTACGGTTCCGAAGTCCGTAATAATAGCCCCTCCGTCCAAATAAGAATATGAAAATTCGGCGGTTTCGTTAAATAATCGCAAACACGGAGCAATACTCCGGATCGCTCTTGATATGAAAATACACTAAATCTAATTTGTAATGTCCTCGGTTATTTCTAAAGTTTCTCACCGACCGACAACCGGATTACTCCGACTTGTCAATTAAAAGTTAATTTTGTTCATAATAGAATTTTCCGGAGAGTTGCCGTCGGTAACGCCACTGATTCAACTTCCAATGTAATTTAACATTTTAGATAGCACCACTACCGGAATGTAATATTACATTTACGCAAGTTATAATTAATGCGCGCCATACAACTCCTGCGTCATCGAAGCCGCAACTCCCGAGAAATCCGGCCCCGCTTCCAAACCTCGCTATATGTTCCGATATTATCCTTCAAGGATTGATTGTCTCGAATATACTCGGAAGATATTATGGATATTATAAAGTCGTTAATCCCGGCGTCTTCCCGAATAAATTCAACCGGTTAGTTTTCTGGCGACGGATAGAAATTTTCTTCGAGCGATTCCCGACTCACAAAATAACGATTTAATGAGTGAAATTTAATTGAACGCTCCTTCACAGTGAAGCTCAATAAATAACATCAAATATTAATAATGTCACGGTAAGTTTGATAACCGTGGCCGCGGTTTCGATTCAATCGAATAAATGATTCATGTGGACCGACGACTATTTGGCCCCAAAGTCAAATCGGCCCGTCGGGAATGTGTAGTTGAAGCTTGCTTTAACTGAACCCAGTTTAATCTGAACCGATTGATAACTAAATTGATCTTATTGATTAGTAACTTAATTAACTTTAATTAAATGAGGAAACTACAAGTGAACAATTGGGTTTAGGGTCCAGTAATACAAGTGCTTGGTTTAACTTATTCTAGTAACCAATAGTCAAAATCTAAAATTGACTATTTTGAAGAACTGAGCAGAGTTAGAATAAAGCAAGCATATATATTCTGGTTTAAATTGAACAAAAAGTATTCAGGTAATTTAGTGACTTAGCTGACAGTGAAAACTGTAGTGTTATTGATTATAGGAGTTAGTTTTGTTGATAAATAAAATTTGACAAGGTACGTGCTCCCCTAAAGGTCAAACGATTTACCTGAGGTACGGGGTGTTGAAATATGTAACTGTAATGTACATTCACCGAGAATAAAATTGTGGTAATAATGAAAATCATTAAATAAATACTTGGATGTTAATATTTCAATTTTATAATGATATTAACATAACAAAAATATAATATTAATATAACATTAACATTATAATTTACTATAAGTTGAATTTTTCAATAGCGTGGATCAAACTAAGCCAAGAGGAATTAAAAACAGACGTATTGACAAACGTTCAGGCAAGCCTTTATTTATTTGAAAAATATTGGTACTGAATGTAGTTTAAAATATTTTTTGAAGACAAATAAAATATTAAGTCGAAAACAAATTTAATATATGGTAATGTCGAATTCAGTACAAGCTACGAAACAAACAACACCAATAATCATTGATAATTGAACCAACATTAACAAGATTGTTGAACGATCGGTAGCTATAGCGTTTAAAATTTAAAGCAAGGGTAATTGGTATTGGAGATTTAAAAGTACTAAGTTAATCTATAACTGAAATCCTGGAAAATTGATAATAAACGTATAGATTTTTCAACCTAAACGCATGTCTCGGAATCCACACATTCGTAACAGGAAACAACATTCGCAAAAGGGAAACGATTTTTGAAACAAGAAATATGCAAGGAATATTTACCAAAGAAGAGAAATATTCTAACAATTAAAACAAGATAGTGTGTATATGCGTTCAGAGCGAAACAAAGAAAAAAGGTTTATGAATTGAAGCAAAATGCGAATTTAACCATATATAAACCGGGGTCTCATAGACGAAAAGAGCAAGAGCAGATATGCCATGCCAGTGGCCACAAAGGAGAAATACAGAAAACATTTCAAACATTGGAAATACCTAAACAAAAGAATCATAGGTGCGACTATTAACATATCTGGAAGCATTGTGATAATTGCAGTATATGCACCAATAGAGCCGTCCTCTAAGTAAAAAATATTTGAAACGGTTCAAACAGAGGCGATCTCCGGATCAAAACAAGAAGACAAAGTGATCGGGCAATATGGAGAAGACTGGATTCTACAATCACAAAACTATACATAAACATACATGGCAAAAGACTACCAGACAGTTTATGTCCATTATTGTCTACATCACCACAAAACAGGAAACAACCCTACTGATGTGCGAGTACACTCCAAGGAGTCGAATGTTGCTCTAAATATTTCCTCCCCCAAGTCAAAATTTATTTCAGTAGAATAGAGATCAAAAATCAAAATCACAATGGAAACATTATTCATAACATTAAGCTATTACACGACAGCTCAATACATTTCCTATTTCTCTTAGATTCTCCATTTTTTCCAAAGTGGTCGAAGGAGTTAAAGAAAAAGACTTACAAGATGTCTTTACCACATTGACAGCTTAATAATGTAGTTAACGGTAACTGGTTCGGCAATCCAACCATCATCAGACCTAAGGATTTCATAAACATATAAACACAATAAAAATAAGAGTGAATACAAACCTAACGTATGGATATTCAGTGAATAGGTATTAAAAGGCAAACAATTACAAATAATAACATGACATGATAAATACATGAATCGTGTATCCATATCAAGGAGGTGACCACAAAATATCTAGATCATCACACTTACAGATTTTGAAATAATCAGACGAAAACATCTTCGAGTTGAAAGTAACTCGAGTCAAACTACATGGATAAAGATGTCAATAATCAATACTAATGATTCTCGTATGCCTGGAGGTAACAAACTGATCGTTGGCTAGCGAAAGAGAAACTGAAATAAACTCTTTAGAACACAGATGAGGAAGAATGTCAAATATCAAATTTCTAGATAGAAGATCTAGATATTTTGTGGTCACCTCCTTGATATGGATACACAATTCATGTTTTTTACGTTTGTAACGAAAGAAGCTTAAATGTTCTTATTTGTATATGAATGGATTGATATTTATTCACTGGATATCCTTATGTTACGTTTGTACTTACTCTTCTATTTTTATTGTCTTTCTACTATTATGTAATCCTTAGGTTTGATTTACAAAACCGTTTAACGTTGCTGAAGCCAACTTTATTTCTTATGCTCCCTTTCTATTTAAACTTAATGCTTGCTGGCGAAATGAGGTACAAAATTGAAGCAACTGCAGACAATAAGTACGAGTGTGTGTGGAGTGAAGTGAGCAAAGTGATTTTAGTTCTGGCAGATCATGTACAGATAATGTATTTCGTCTGCGAAACCTCATTGGGAAACGAAATGTACGCATCTAATTTTTATTGATCCCCAGAACGCTTATGATACTACAAAGGGACATGATCAACTTGTTAGTGGAAATCACAAATACTAAATACTATATTGAAATTGTAAAACATCTACACTAAAATAACAGATCAGCAGTTAAATTAAAAAAATTAAATATCCACAGCCTTTTAAACGAGAAAATCATTGACATATGAAATAATCAGAATAGGTCCCGGGACTAATGGGACACCAATGTTGTTAGATTCATTCTTATAATTATAGTTTTCACTTGTATGGTAGACCTTATTTCCTCGATATCCATATGGTATAGTTTGTCAAATAAAATATTATAACTAACACGGTCAAAGGTGCAACTGAAATCGCAAAATATCTCGCAAGGATTTTGTCGATCTCACTAGATTCGGGGAGGTGTGACATTATTACCGACGCAGTTGAACAATCTGATCTAAAGCCATATTAGTGTAGATTTAAGATTTAGAGTTTATGTAGACATGTAGAGTTTATATTCAGAAATTTATTTCAAATATTACGTATGGCAAATTCAAACATTTGAAGATGTGGTAATTAGGCGATAGCTGTTCGATGGGCCACTATTTTTGAAAACCGAAGACACTAATAGTCGCGAAAGGCATATTCCTGCTTGAAATTATGTGTTTATTATGTGCCTTATGAGTGGTGAAATTTTCGCAATTATATATTCAGAGATGTCATTTGATTCAATTAAGTGTTTACGTTTCATAATATCACATGTCAGCTTCTGTAACATAACTAATGAGATTTGGATGATGTTCTGAATTATTACTATTTATTCTTTTTGTGAACTGTTTACGATATTATCAAACGTGTTTGTACAAAAATCATTAATGATATTGGATATGTACATTGAGTTCTTAATTAATTCCCTTTTTTTAGTAGATATATTTTCTTTCTATTTGCCAGTCTCGGTCAATGTATTCTTATTAATATTCGTTGATGAATATATTATATCTCAATACTACTAATTTTTTGGTATGAGATTTTAATGTCTCATTATTCGATAAAGATACTGATATTTGAAGGAAAAGTTTATTACTTGTTTATAATACATAAAGACCATCGTCAATCGATTAATCAATCAATTCAGCTCAATCACGAAAGAAACTTTCGATAGCAAACGAAGATAAAGATATATAACATAACTGACCTTTAGATTTACTGTATATAATGAATGGGAGTATTATTACGAACAGGTCAATGACAAACCTAACGACACCGTTACGAAGCCTTTGGTTTATTAAAAATTTTTCATTTTTCTTCAAAACGCTTCATTTTATTGACATCAACGGTATTGTAACTGAATGTTTTTCCGCAATTTTTTCAATTAATGTCAAAGCATCCCACTATTATTTACATCAATGGTTCAATCAATCAATCGATCAATCAAAATATGGCATCGTCATTCAAACCGGTACCTCGAACATGAAAGTGAAGGTTTGTTACCAAAATCACCCTACCCTACCTTACGTGCTAATAGAATGTATAAATTTCTTTCATTAGGTATATTTTCTTAATTTCTTTCTTTTAGTATATATTCTTTCTACATTGCCTTTCTTCATTGAAATAGGTATAGTTATGTGTAAAAAAACTTGCAGAATTTTACTTCTACATACACGATCATTAGATATTACGGTAACGTCTGGAATTGTAATTTCATTATACACATGATCGCCATTTCGAATCGGACGTATCATTCTAGTTATCCCATGGAGCGATCGGAGCGTTTCTTTACGTTAATGGCCCTTAACAGATTACAGCTCCATGGATTAGACCAATTAGTCCGGGATTTGCCAATATTAAACGGATACTATATCAATAATTATTCATTGCAGCGATACACCAACTAGTAACAATATGCGCCATAATATGATACTTCATTGTATATACACAGAGATGGTTAGTACGTCCATTTAAGCGAAATATACTCTTGGGGAGAGAGAGAGAGAGAGAGAGAGAGAGAGAGAGAGAGAGAGAGAGAACCGGGGCATTCCATTACGATGTAGCTAAATTTATATATTAATACCGTTATAAACAACAAATAAATACGATAATGTTCGGCTCTGCTTTGCTCGGCTAGGGCCCTATGAAATAATTGGACACTTCTGGCGGGACTGATATTAATACATTCGTATGTACGTTGTTTATACCTGAGTTTCGTTGATATGATATACTCGTATGTCAACGTTACAAAAGAGGAATATACATACATACATGCACACGATCACTGTTGTGCGGAGGAAATTGTTGGGATTTGTCGTATACACGGGACGAATACAATGCGTGATTTGTTTTTAATCCGGTATTTCTTCTCTGGCTTGATGGATTTTAATGTGGACCGGATGGAACCATGAAAAACGAGGGGTTTTATATAACATAAATATAAGCGCAGGCAAAAAGAAATATGAATCATTTTTGAACACGACATATAAACGTAATCCACCACAAATGGGTTTGATTGCTTCTTCCACATGTTACTATTATATGCCCAAATTATCCAGTAATTGTATTGTTTAGTTTTGTTGAAATCAACTGAAACATACTCTGAAGATTAATATTAAATGGCGTTGTGTTCACAATATTGAACTGAAGGCTTTCCTGTGCATAACAGGAGCTAGATCAACAGACGGATGTTGTTATTAAGGTTGTTCGATGGAAAATGTCCCTATACTCCATTTTCGTTCAGATCTAAAAGAAAATTGATCAATCAATCTTTAAATTCCTTTCACTAGACAGTTCTCCTGTGTACAACAAAATTTTGTCAAGTTATAGTATATTTTAAGTAATTTTAATATAAAATAACTAAATATAGTTGTGAGTTGCTTGTAAAGATTCAAAAGCGGTTCCGGTCATCATAGAAAAACGAGGAAAGAGGCGATTTCTAGTGTCAGCTGTCAACAAATATGTCTACTGAGTCAACCTAGTCAATCGCTAAATGCGCTCATTTGACAAGAGATACACATTTACCTACCTTATAGAATACCGAGGTTTATAGATTCATTGGATAAGAAAGGTTTAATGTATTAACATTCTTAAATCCAGTTAGTTAAGGTAGAATTTTTGTTTTATGTTCTTCAATTCGTCAACTACACACACTCATCCAATAAAAATATAGAACCAGCAGCCGGTGGGATTATTTACTTCGGTTGGTTTCTACAATGTACGTATTTATCGCAATATTTTTCTGAATCTTAATTTTTTTCCCAGAGCGGAATATTTGGAATTATTTACGTCGATGATACTACGAATTCAGCGTGAGGAAAATTTGATCTGTTTGTTTCATTTGTGTGGAGCATGGATTAAACTAAAAGTGCATGGAAACGGCATATTGAAGTTGATCAATTCCGTGAAGAAATAAACAAAAATCCACCGCATATCTATTGGAAACCGTTGCATTACTCCTGCCGCATTCATCGTATGTATTGTATGTAACCGCAAATCTGTAGTAGTTCCAATAATAAAACCTTATTATAAATGTTTTATGTGACCATCACCGAGAAACCGGTATTGTATTATGCACATTACATCTTGTCAAATGCATTGGAAATGCTGCATACATGAGTTTGACATCGGGTATTTATGGCACGTTTCATAGATGATGCGTTTGATTTATTTATCCCAATCGGATTGATTTTCTTTGGAGAATGCTCTTTCTCTTTCTCCCGCTCTTTCTCTTCGGAGCTCCGGCTGTCTGGTCGAAGGCGGGCATAGGATTTTACGATCATAACGTAAGTGCGCATTTTTTCCTCTACTTTATTACAATACAATTGTTTTGACGTTAAGAAAATCGAGCGTGGTGGAATAATGCTAATTCCTCGGACCTCCTGTGCGGTTATGTATATATACAGTACGTACTGTTGCATGCTGGCGTACGTTTGTATGATTAATCGAAAATGCAAGGGGGATATTTCATAATGTTTACGGTCATAAAAAGGCGTAACGTCGCAGAAAGGTTTACTTAGTTGTCCACCTGCAGGTATCTGTAAATATCTTATTTCTTTTTATCACGACTGACTGGACGTGTTTTTGCATGCCGTTGTAATGGCTAAGGAAATCAACTTTCATCAAAATTAGTAATGTAGAAATGAATGAAGACTAGCTTTTACGATACGCTGCATTTTAATCTTCCAAGAGCGAATTGGTTAGGTTAATGCTGGTAGTAAATGGTATGAAAAATGGCACGAACAAAAAACTTTGCGAACATTGGTGCCTAAAACCAATTCTAAACCATTCCGCTAATTGCCGTCAAATGCAATGATAAACGTATTACTTTAGAGTAATTTATATATCAATTTATTTGTAATTTCAAACAAACCAAGTATAAAATTTAATCATTCACGAATTGAAACCTTACGATAGAATTTTCGTCATTATTTTCGAAGTTTAATGAGAAACGTGGTGGGCGACTCTCTCCTCGCGAAGTTAAAGTTCATGTCATCTCTTTTGTCGCGCCTTTTTTTTTTTACTTAATCATCGCTTTGAGATCAGATTTGACGAGACTGCGGTCATCAACTTAACAAGAAATGCTTGCAGTGAGAAAGTAGTAATTATCTTATTTTAAAAGTAGACGTTTAAAAAAGTGGGATATACGTATTACACACAGCTGTAAGAAATTCAACAAGAAACGATTATGGTGAAGAAGCATTAGTCTTACTGTAGACGAAGTCGTTTAATAAAAGTGGAGGAGTATTTTACGGATATGGAAGTAGAAGTTCAGAAGAAGAGTTCACCTTTTATTTTAAATCAGGTAAATTTTATAGTTTTTCTTCGTTTAGAGTTACTTGAGACTTGACTTAGAAACTGGTGTAACTATGAAGATGTAAAATCAACTTTTAGGAAATTAAACCATTTACATTTGACATTTAATTACGTACTTACGTATCGTTTACCTTACGTTACCAATTTTTTACGCTGATAATAACATTGCAAAAAGTGCTATGTTAACCAATTTCAATTTTGCAAGAAAATATTAGATGAATTCCTTTGAAATTTTTATCGCCTATTATGTACTATATTATATCACGAAATATAATATATATTATGATATATTATTACGTAATATATATTTTAGAAGAAATTAACTAGAAAAGAGTTACTGATCAAAGTTTGGATGGACATCTACAGGCAAAAAAGATGGCATCAAAATTTCCTGCGAAAAACACAATACATCACGAACATACGAACAGCATCTGATCACCCGAACAGGTAAAATAGAAAAATTACACTTTCAGGTAGTGTTGTGAGATAGTGCAGATGAAACCTAGTAAAAAACATGCGAATGAGAGCAGGTGTCTGTACGCAAGTGAATGACATGAAAGGCTGGATTAAGAGAAGCCGAGAAGTTTGAATGCAAGATTCTTCGCAAAATAAAAGAACATGCGGATAGTATCCACTTAGAGGGAGAGGAGTCACATAGAAATAATGAACGGTTGAAGGAGTCAATAAATAGCGACTGAAGTTTTATGGCCATTTGTTCAGAATGAATAAAACTCGAGCAATGAGGTAGACTTTTATTATATTTTACAACACACCTGATGAATGATTCAACGAAGTAAGCGTTGATGTGAAATAGATACTTTAATCGAACAATGTACAGATCACTGATCAGCAACCTAAAGGGCTTCTAAGATGACCAATAACAGAGTGGCTGCTGGACAGAAGACAGAGAAAGCAGGCGGTAAGAGAAAGAATGCAATGCTTTTGGGCTGTAAAAAAAGTGCAAAAATGCCTTGTAATTACTTGACGTAACTTTTACGTTCCCCCTAGAGTATTTGTAAATATACAAACATTTCAAAATTGAATAAAAACAATTTTAACCGGAAGAATTCTTCACGAATAAATGATTTCAAAATTACTGTAGTACGAGTAAGTCTTTAAAAATGTATGAAGTAAATTAATTAGTTTAAATTACTTCTTTGCAGTGATGTAACTTTTGTGTACTTGTGTTCTAGATTATTCATATTTCCCTCATTTAATTCGTTCTACAACAGGACGAAGCAGTACATGTGTTAAACGCATATTCTATATGAAAGCCATGTGGTTACTGCTGGGTATGTGTAAAGTGAAAACGTATAACCTCGAGATAGGAATCATTTCTACAAACTAACTTTTATATGTTTTATAACTATTTATATAGTATGATGTCAAAATGGAACTTTTCAATGAATACATGTTAACTCCTATTTTTTAAGAAATAACGCTATTGCAATAAACAATTAATTAAAAAATACATTAGCTCGAACTAAAGTATCAATTAAAGCAAATAAGTGTAGCACATTGACAAAATATTACATGTATATATA
Organism: Cryptocephalus primarius; assembly: GCA_963576515.1. Classification (NCBI taxonomy): domain Eukaryota; kingdom Metazoa; phylum Arthropoda; class Insecta; order Coleoptera; family Chrysomelidae; genus Cryptocephalus; species Cryptocephalus primarius. The sequence continues at coordinate 4,990,936 of OY754941.1, forward strand.
AACTGGAAATATCTATATATGGAATGTATGTTTGGCGCAATTTTTACTCAACTTGGTACATATATGACCTGCAGTCTGGAAAAATGTATAGGAGTAAAATAATCAGGAACAGAGTGTTAAGGTGTTAAGTAAGAGGGTTTCTTAATTTTAAATTGTGCATACTAGCTGATTATTAAAGAAGTTGTTGTACCAACCAAAGGCATATAAGAAACGGAGAAGGCGCTTATTGCTGACAGCGTGGTAAGACGTTCAAATTATTTCGGAACTGATTAATTCTATTAAATTCGATTAGAGCCTATGGTACTTAGATGAAGTAAAAAATCAATTGAACCATTGTGCATCATAGTCGGTTAAGCCATTAAACGCTTACAGTGGAAGAAGCATACATACATATCTTAATGCTGAAAATACAACATTCCTTTCTACTGGCGGTTGTGCAAGAAATGCAGAAAATATGCAGTTTACATAAATACCTTTTTTCAGTTAGTACCTACTACCTAGGCAAAAAGCAGGATCTAAACGAAAACGCTTTATTAATCTCCTAAAAAGGTAGAAACGTAACCAAAATTTTCATAATCTACCCGCAATTTTATTCATTTCGTCCAAAACCCGCGCCGGTAAATTTCGAAACAACGTTGAAACGAAAATTAACTTTCATCTGACAGTCGTATAATCCACATTTTACATTCGACTAATATACACCGTTCTGAAAATGCAACAACACAAATAACGCAACAGTTTTCATTGTTGGCTTACACAAAGCACAATTAAAAACATATCCGTTATTATTATTAGCATACCGATCAAACAATAAATTTCACCCAATTTCATTAATGACTCGTATATTTCAATCGCTTTCACACTCTCACACGTTTTAAAACAATATTAAATTAAAATTTATGTTTAAAATAAACGCAAATATTTATATATAGGATTAATAAATTGTTTCGCCAACGTTTTGATTATTTTGCATACCAGCACCTTTGATCTTTCGGCATTTATAGGGAAAAACTCGAATAATGCCAACGGATTAGCTTTTGTTGTTGAACCGTTACAGCTTCTAGGCGATGAAAACACGTAGTGTATTTAAGAAAACATGCTCGCTTTAAAATCTCGCAACCTTTACGAGGACGTCAGAGTGAAACGTACTCTAAAAACAATCCTAATATGGGGGTCGAAAGTGTTCCTTGAGAAGCAGCATTTTCCTGTCCAAAAACTTGTCTTGCTCTTGCTATGTAATTTGCGTGTACGGGGCGGGCGGCGTATATCTCGCCTCGAGAACTTTCGTGTGTTTCCTTCCCTCTTCTGCTGTTGTTATGATGTCGTTGGGACATCTGTTATTATTTATAACAAATGTAAATTATTTACTTTCCTAACACCAATAACAGGAGTAGTGCATCTCGCCGAAGGGGAAGCGAATTACTGGAATTTATTAAGTGAAATGGTGAGCGGAACACAACGCCTTCTACACTTCTCCATATCAGATGGCGGAATTATAATATATTTGTACAGGGGAAGAGTGGAGTAACTCAATTTAGTTTGTGGGTAGAATAATTCTTGGATGACTTATGCGAGACGCTAAATGATCTGGAAAGGATTGGAGAGCGTTCGTAGGTTTGTAGGAAGTAAAACGGTTTGTAAGAAGTAAGTAATTTAAGACAAGATAAGACAAGACAAGAAAATTTTAAATGATATTAGATTTAGTGCCATCACCACATCAGTAAGAGGAAACTGCTACAGCCAAAGGCGAAAAATTCGCAGGCTTCTAACCAAGCCTGTGTGCATCTGCGTCTGAATTTTTGAAGAAAATATAATGATTTTCCTCAAATAGATTTAAAGGTTAAGAAGTTTGGTGCTTAATTCAAGACTCTAGGTTTAAATGGATGGATTCGTAGTTCGTGGGAAAGATATCTTGTCTGGCCTAATTTTTAGCAATTATTTGTACACACAGATAAATTCTGAAAAACATTCTTAGGAAAGTATACAGATTATCCACAACCTTGGTTTTCAAGGATAAGTACTTGAATTTTCAATTACAAGACTTGATAACTTCGAATTTTGACGCAGAATTTAAAGCTTTAGTTACACATTTTAAACCTAAACTAAGAATTTATTGGAAATATTTGTAAAACGACAAACAATCGAAGTGAAATATCCAAAGACACATAGTCATGAAATTTTGAATTTTTTCTGTTTTCCTTAAAAATAATTAAGTTTCCATAGCTTTGTTCGTAGTCATCAGAAGCAGTAAGAAATTGATGAATGCATGTGTAGTTCATGTTTCTCGTTAAAGAGTATAACGAACATGCGCACTGAAATTTATTGTTGATTTGTATCTGTTGCAAGGATTTTGAGGGTTGTTACAAATGTTTTGAGATGAGTGTGTTGTTGATGATATTTTATTGTATTTTGTGGCGTTAGATTTATTCACGGATATTTACCGTTCATGAATATAAACGAATTGAAATTTAGTTACCAGGTGGTTTTCAAGGTATGCCAGGACATTATGTTAGGCCGTACACACAACAATCACTGACTACGAAACTGTTAAAAGTGGGGCGTTGATGGAATAACAAAATTATGACCATTAGCAAATCGTTTAACAACAAAACATTCGATTTTCAAATGGTCTGCAATTTTCAGATCAAAAACTGATTAAATTTGGAGAAAAGGAAAATCCTGTTACTCTAGTGCTGTTGAACGATTCCTGATGTCTTCGTTGAACTCTAATTCGTTTTGATGCGAACATACACTCGTTTAGAATAATGCTTTTCCTAAGCCATTACAAGCCCCAAAGTCGATAACCCAGCCAAGCGGGTACATCCTCTAGTAAATCATAAAGTATAAATATTTGGGGCATTTGAGTGAAGAAATAATAATGATTCCAAATCGCAATTACATGTCGCGTAATTCCTTCTAATTTTTAGCACTCATTTTTCGAAATATTTAGAAGAGACAACTGATAGCGACACGCGAAGGCTGTTAGTGGAAGCACTACTCAAATAATATTCGAAATTTTAAGAAATTCTTTTGCGAATCCTTTAGCATCATCGAATACTTTTCAGTATTTATAAAAGAAATTAAATTTCCAGTTTCTGGAAACTATTGTGTATACGACACATTTTGAAACGAAAAAAGACGTAAGTAAGAAAAGTACTGAGACGAAACCCATAGCTGAAGAACCTCTGGCAGGGGTTTGACGACTAAAGGGTAAAAACGCCATGGTGGGCATTTTCTGTCCATTAATCATTGAGTTGTTAAGCAATGACTGTAACGATGACGAAAGTTAAATAAGCAATTCACATATAGTCCTTTTAGGATTAATTATCACAATGAGATCCCCTTTAGTTACTACTTAAGTTCGGATTTCATCATGACTTTTCACTGTAATTATTATCAAATTATTTTCAATCTTGTCTTTAAGTTTTGACATTAAATTTAAGCACGTCACCTATCGTAGAACGACGAAGATTATTAGCGTTACTACGGCAACTAATAGAGGTAAAGGAGGTTCTCTATACAACAGACCCTTCTTTGAACATTTCACCAAAGACCATCAGCAACCGTTGCGTCGGGCAACGATTACCGTTTTGATAATCTCACCATCATCTGCTCAGAAAGTAAACTGTTTCTGGAAATGACGGCCAACAGGTAATACGAAATCAAGGGCGAAAACATGACACAAATACACTTGCACGGTGGTAGCGTGTCGATGATCGGGGTGCAGTGTTGATCATTTTTAAACGTAATCTGACAGCAGTCGGTGTGTGTGGTCGGTGGCTACATTGGCACACAAAACTAGCGAGGGACAAAGAGAGAGAACGAGTGAGGTGCATAGGCGTTAAACAGCACGAATTTAGGGGCATCAATCATCGCTGTTTTACCGGCAGAGATTATGGTCCATCCGGCACTCTCTGTAATGCGATCATCGGGCCCACAATCGCTCGATCAATCGATATAATGCAATCATTCCGTGTTAATTATGAAATAGTATCGCAAAGTGTTGACCGCTGTTTGATTTCCGCCCGCTATTTTAGTTCCAAAATGTCATTTTAATATGGTAGTGTTGTGCGGTTGCCCGTTTTGACGGCTCACGGTTTGTAATATGATTATTTATTATAATTGCCCGTTTTATTGAGCTATTACGTCCCGATTGAAATTAAACAAATTTATAGAGTGCGGATTTTATTCCCGGCGAATTTTGCGCTCTCGACTCGGCATCGATGATAATAACGAAACACTCCCGGCGTGATTGACGGACGCGGAAGTAATAAACTGGAACCAATAATGGTCCACTTAACACGACTGCTCTTAACAATTATTTAAGATGCAAATAAGAAAAGTTAAAGACACCTAAATCGAATTGGAAAGTAAAAATATGTACAACTCTATAAATAATGCAACTGGTGAATAAAGAGAAACGAATCCTACGAAGTAGGATGAGATTACTTAAAAGGTGCAGTGCGATTCATTAATATTATCACAAAATATATGAAAGTACACGTTTGAGGCCGTGTCGAAAATAAAACAGCACAACTTTTGTCCGCTAGCAACTGTGACTCGTAACACTGTAATGAAAAGCCCTGAAAAAGTGAACCATTAAGACAGTTTTTACGAAGAAATTAGCAAAAGCAACGGAACGTAATACCATTTTTTCATGCTTCTTTAACGTTTCATAAACGAACAGTATTATAGATTAGAAAGAGAACAATTATTATTGTTATTGTTAACACAAATATGCTAAGCAAACGCCAAAACAGAAAAGTATCATCGTTCGATTTCTATCCATTTTGAATAGAGACACTTAATAGACTGTATATTTTACAATTATAATCAACAAAAATCTGTAACCATCTCTAAATAGAATATGTGTTGTTTCGAAACAGATAGTTTTTGTTAAGAGTAATCGAATTTATATGCCGTCCACCGCCCCTAATATGAACTAAAGATAGTCTCAAACCGTAACAAGATCAACTCAGAAAGGCATTTAGGTCATTCCGCCCAGTTCGGCCTATGTACGCATTCAAAGAGCTAGCGAAGACTAAATACAGTTTTCAAAAGTAATTTGCCTATTTTGTTACTAATATAAGTAATTCATATACATTATATAGTAAGTTGACGAAGACCAGACAAAACCAACATGATTCCTTTTGCAGTTCCATCATAGGTTTAGTCGATGAAAGTCGAGAGTGTTCATGATTATCAAATTCGTGGACGAGAATGCTGGAAATGGTGACACTATTCCATTAATAAAAGATAAAGCATCTCAACATACCTAAAACCACTGGCATCAAGATTACACAAGAGGGTAGTGAAATTGAAAAAAAAAATGGAGGAAAGTGTCAAACTCCATAAAAACATAAAATAGACTCCCGGGTTACATGAATGAAAGAAGATATTTAGATGTTTTAAATATGGACAAACCTAAAAACTGCTATAAAATTAATCGGGTGCATTTGATTATTGACATTATGATAATTTCCATGAGAATCTGTTGTTCGACGAGCTTCCATAGGAAGATTCTTAACAAACTTGGATTCACGCAAGTTATACGTTTTAGAACATTTCGGATCTATTGCTATTAAAATGTTTATTTATTGTTATTACTTATTTGCTTACACATTATTAATACTTCATGTCTTTGCATATGGAGAAACTCAACAGATACAAGAAAAATACTGACAGAAAAAACTATGAGTACAGCAGCTACAGTATTACATATAAAGGACATCAGGTAATATCGTTAAGAAAATAGACCGACTGTACGTATAGATGAAAGTTACATTAGTGACTACATGAAACCATAAGCGGTAAATGGTACTCAACGACATTATGCACCAATTGTCGACTAAATGTTTTAGGCGAAAATGGTTTTATGCATAACAGTTTATTAATCTGGAACTTACTGGTTTATATTTAAATTTAGAATTTTGAGTGGTGACTATCATAAGATAATGAACGGTGAAAATTATGTAAGGTGTATAGAACAAAAGTTAATAATAAATTCCAACAAGATCTACAGGTGTGTTTGATGACGCGTCGTATCACAATATAACTGTAAACATAATATATCTTCACATAACCAAATCACAAAATGAACTTTTAGCGATGGTTATTCGAGAGAAAAAAGAATTATAACATGAAATTAAAGAAAATAAGTTTAAAATTAAACAATAAATTGTAGACAAAGTGTTAAGCCAATGAGGCTCTGGCGATCACTTACAGGAGGTTTAAAATACATTAAACGGCATAGAGCTACATTGTATTGGTGAAATAGGTTTATCGGCATTAAAGAAAACTATAGTGATATATACGAAAATGAATAAAGCTTAAATTGTTTAAACTATAAAATTTTGATATTTCACGCCGTTGTAAAAATTTGTAAATATCAAGTTTTCCAGAGAACTGAATATTAGCGTCACGTGTACATTAAAATTGTGAGTATAAATTCTTCGATTACGGTTAAAACACTAAAAGTAAGAGGCGGAAAGATTCGTTACTTTAAAAATTTCAGAATTATATAATCGCCTAATAACTGAATGTTATTTGGTAAAATTTGTTTCACACAATTAATGTTCCTTACATTAGTTACAAAAATCTACAGTTTTATATTACGTTACAAGCCAGAGTCGAGTTACTATCTGTTCATTTTTACTGTTTGTTTCTTTTTCGTTTTTTGTTTTTTTTTTATCATGAGACGCACCTACCTAATATTAACATAATATACTTATCGTTTAACAAATTTATATTATGTGATTGTGTATTGTATGTGCGGGTTAGTAGTATTAGCATTTATATATATATTTAAATAAATATTTCATATTTACTTGAAAAGGTGTTCTTAATGTTGTCTAAGTTTGTAACCTTACAATTATGACTGAAAACGTGTCGCGGCTTCTGATGCTGAGATGGCCTATCATAAATTGTTAAGTTGGCAGACCAATGTTTGACGCCGAGTTGACCCATCGTCTTAGATAAGTATTTTTACCTAAGCGTAATAAAGTGTTTGCGCCCGCCCGTCAAATCGGTACTGAATACATTACTAATTTACATTACATTACTAATGTTTTTTACCTGTTTTAGTTGACAGAGGAGAAGAGAACCCAAAATAAAACATGAGTATACAAGACTTTTCAACACGACTGTCTTTATTATCAATAACATTTTTTTATGGAGCGATCGTCCCTCATAATATTTTGTATTAACTTTTCCAAGACAATACAACAGAGAAAAGGAGCCAATTAATATTTCAATTTCAAAATATTTTATTTCTTAGCCTATGGGTAATAGTAATGAAGAAAATCAATTACGTACTTCCGTGTAGTGAGTGTCTTATTGTGCCTCGGGACGTATCCTGGCAAAGCAGATGAGCAAGGCGGTACAAATATTTCGCTCACCTGTACACAATGGGCAAAGGATTTGCATTTATAACGAGAGCATCCAAGTATCAATTCCAAGCAAACACAGTGTGATGTGATAGACCATCAGCATAGTTTTAATTTATTTACCTTAGGATGTATTTTTTACAAGAATTAACACCGAGAGAGAAAGAGAGGGTGAGAGAGTGGTAGGCGCGCAGGAGGAGTCGAATAAAGAGCGTAATATTGCATAAAGAAGACCGGCGGTGGTAAAGCGGAACAAAACCCGAGTCGTAAAGCTCCTAAGTGGTTAATCACTCCCTTTTCATCGGGTCAGAGGCACGACACGGACGAAATGAAAAGGTTACGTCCGAAGGCTTAAAGCGCGTGAAAAGAGCTCGTTAGTAATTAAATCTTGGAGATACACGTCTGGCGTTAATTCGGGGCGGTCAAATTGAGCATATTTGTGGCGGCCGGCGGTCGGCCCGTGCGTGAAATGGACTCCATTCATGCGTCCCGGCGCTCTCCGCCGACGCCCCACCGCCGACGATGTTAACTGTTGCGATCGTTTTATCTAGTTACTTGTCCGTGTTAATGTTCACACTAGTTTGGCTAATTTCGGAATGTTTTACAGCGGGGCAGGTTTATTTTTGATGCGATTTTGTGCAAATGGGTTCGCGCGCCGCCAAATCCCCGACGCGACCGATTCGATCATTTCAATTATTCATTTTTTCGATAATTAAAGAGCGCCGCTAGGAAATTACTTAGCGATTATATTGGACGATGTACGAGGGTGTGATTTTTGTTACTCTTGACCATGCATAACTTAAAATTATCATTGAATAAATGTGAAACTCATAATATAATGCCTATAAATATGAAGTAATGTACTCGTGAATAATATTAGGTACGAATAATACAGAACAATAGTTCAGCATCAGCATTTTAAGAACCATAACCACAACCCGGGAGCTGATTCATTAACTCTTAAAATGTGGTCTAATATGGTCGCACCCCGATTATTGCGCTATAGCTCGTCAACTTCTTTTTCAGACATGTTATATAGTATTCAGAATATTCACAAGATACACCAATTCACCCAAATGAACGTATTATATGCTGAATGTGATGAAACAACGGCGAATTTGACTGGCAGTAAAATTCATTTATAAAAAATTCTACCAGAATAACGCCATTATAAATATAAGCATAGCCCTAAAATCGTAATAATAAACAAAAACTGAACCCAGTTATATTCTCCACACGGTGGAAGGCCTTACCCATATTAAAGATCTCATACGCTACATACCCATTTTATGTTACAATAACATCTCATGGAGGGCAAGGAACTACACATTCTGGACCTACAATGTCCACAATCTATAACTAAACAAACACGAAATGGTTCCTCACCTAACAAACCCTTTTTTGCCGTTATACGGTTGGTAACTTCCGGGTTCTTATCTAGCCTCGATGGATGCCTACACGTCTCATAGTCTGAGTCAATCAAACAGATTAAACAGAATCCTCAAAGTAAATAATTTACAAAATTACCATTTTCAGCGATAGCGCGGTGACTCAAAAGCGTAGGGCCAATTATGATTTCTAGGGTCGAACGAGACTGTTAAGAAGAACGAAGGAAAGCTACTATATTACGTTATGATAACTTTAGCCATATTTAGGTAATTAGCAACCGAAATACATCTTAACCCAAAGGGAGCTCCAAAATGAGTTTGGAACAGCAAATGGAAAAAGGATTTCAGAGAGACTGCCTGTGGCAAAGGACCTAGAGATGCATGGTAGTGGAATGTATGGAATCAAACAGAATATAGTGGTATCATTGTGACTTCTAGTTTTACTAGAAGATACGTAGATTTTCTATAAATTTATTTCAAAGTTTATACAAAGTTTGAATGGGTGCATAGCTAGACAATTATAAGCTAAAATAATATTCCGAACCAAACTGATTCATTCCTTGGGGGAATAATCGGAACAAGATTTTTCACATCAAATGATGCGAGGATTGAGTTCGAAGGAATAAAAATACTTCTAATGCGATCTACAATGTAGTGATGTACGTGAATTTATAAATGAAATCTATGTATTTCCTCAGGATATTAGTTTAATCGGGATATAATCAGGATATTACTTTCATGAATCTTTGGGAAGCCATATGACTTCTATGTAAGGAGAGGGATTCATGCGAATGAGTGAGGTGGGGTTTTTACCAAAACAGAAGATGATATAACGTCCAATATTTAGGATATCCTTAGAATATAAATTCGAGCACCTTTAAGAAAACCACTTCTCTAGGCAAAACCACGATCCACTATTTGCTCTAAAAAGGGATAAATCCGTTTCCAATAATTTCTGTTCTGGGGATTTCCAGTCGTGTAACGAGAATATCGTTGGTCTAAGAGAGGTCGGGAAGTGAGGTTATTGGAAGAACGAAGGAAAACTAGATTAAATAATTCATTGGCAACCCACGGCCAACAACCTCAAATTCCTGGGTTTGAACAGGAAAGTTAATGAGATCAAATTCTAAAGTGAAACGTAAAAACAATTAACTTGGTTTCTTTGTAAATCCGAAAAGCGAATAAGCGTTTTAGAAGAACCATGAATCCCAGATTTGTACTTTTAGTTTGTGGTTTTCTAACGTAATAAGCTCTCCAACATTTTCACGTCTTTCAACATTTTTCAAAGGCATCAATAGATTACATACATACATTACACATTACACATTACATATTACATATTACACATTACACATTACATACATAAATGTATAGATAAAAAAATCACCGCAAATCTAAAACGTAATTATCCCCCCTTTGATAAACTTTTTGAATTCTACTCATAAATGTATACATTAAAAAATTACGAGTATACGTTAATTAGATGTGTATCCTAAAATCCAACTGTTTACAGTGCATGGATTAAAGAGATATAAGTTTATAAAAGATTACAATTTTAATTCGCCAACGAAACAATAGAAAATAGCTTTTGGGCGGAATTCAAACTGTCGTCATTTCAATTTCGAGGAAAACTCAACTAACACAATAAAAATAATTTTCCATGGCGATGTAATTTCGACGGCAATAAAAAGTTTTGAAGATGAAATTCAACTGAAATGTAAAAAGTTTGAAAAAGAATTGAGATGTGTTAGCAATAACTAAGAAATATTACATTTTACCTAAAAATAAAAATGTATACTCTCCGGGAACAGCAGCGGCAGCAAAACACAGTTGAAAAGTATTTTAATTTATGTCTGGAAAAGGAACATTTATTTAACTAAAGTTATGCAACTCGAAAACGTACAGAAGGAAAAAGAAGCTGAGAAAGGGAAAGATGTAAAGAGATATCGCCTTAAATAAAATATAAAATATCATCATCGCCGCAACGAAATGTTTCCCTCTTTCGAACATAAGAACGAAATTATTTAAGTAATTATAAGTTTCTCTTAATATTTGCTTTCTTATGAAATACATACTTTCGCAAGTAGAAGCAATAAAGCAGAATGGGATATACATAAATCGAGCCCGGCTAATGAAAAAGTGAAGAGAAAAAAATTGTATAAGTTGTATCAACAACAACAAAAAAAAATGTATATAATAAATTTAAAAACAGACAGTTTGATATATGATGAAATATAATTGATAGCAATCATTTGTCAATATTCTGTTTTAGATTACTTTTGGCGGCCATTAAATCCATAAGGATTTTACTTTTTACTTAACGAGCATACGAGTGCTTGAAGTAATATTATAATACTTCCCAAGATTTGTTTATGTATCATGAGCTTCAAGGGCTTTTCATATTTCTATCTCATAAGCATTATCGTCATTAGTGTGTGAAGATGCCGATGTTTAAAATAACTCCGATTTGATGGGAAATAACTGCAGGAGAAATCCTTGGAGCATAAGTACGTGTAACTAAAGGTAACTAATTGTATCGAGTACAGAAAATGACAGTTAATGTAAAGGATAATCCTCTTGTCTGATTTTAATCAATAACCCTGTTTCCAATCAACGGCTCATCGAATTTTTCAATGTGAGCATACCGAATACATTTGTTTGAATTGTCTAGAGTATGTGTGTATGTATGTACGGGTGTGCCTATGTGTGACTATTGCACAAACATTGTCTAGTGAGCAAATGAAGACGAATAAGAGGAGAATGGCGTCGTCGCAATTCGGCCGTCGAATTAATCAAAGTTTAAGCTCCGTAATAATGTGCAGTGCCTGTACGTCAGCATTATTCCTATTTTACAGCAAAACTCAATCAGGGACTAATATATTAGAGCTGTAAATTGGCAATCAATGTTTCCATGCATATGTATGTGTGGCGGAGAGAGTGTACAGGTAGGGCTGCCTCGCTCGCCATGTAATAACAACGCTAGATTGCATCGTATATTAAGCAACATCCAATATAGATAGGACAGTTTTAAAATCAAATTTTCTCTATCTATCATGTGTACGGTTTATAATTTCCAGCATTAATACAATGCACAGGATGTTAATCTGCAATAACCGTTCGCGCGCTGGGATTTTATCCCCATTTCCATTTCGAATCGCCCGATTCGGAGCTCATGTCTACCTCCATCTATCTAATTTAAGGTCTATAGTTTATTACCAGATTTCCGAGGCGCAATAAAAACTTCGCTTCGCCCGAAGGAAATTTTTCATTTCGATTAACATCTATACCTTCGGCGGAAATGCACTTTACATCATACTTCGACAAAAATAATCGTACCTAGGTATTATAACCTCATTTATGTAATGTAATAAAAATAAATTAACTTTGTGGTAAAAACTGTGGTAGAGGTATCAATCACCATGTATGTAGTCGTGGTTAAAAATATTGTTCTGGTTTTTACGAATCTACTTAATTTATTTTTACAGATTTACCACCGATTATTTCAACAAACTTTAAACTATGACGAGATAAATCGATTAATAAATGATTTAGTTAATTAGGTCAAATTAATTTCATTAAATGCTTTTAAATAATAGACACGTGTCATTGAGTCAAGGCGTGAGAATCCAGTATACCCAGCCTCTATCGGTTGAAGACATTTCGATTACGAAATATGTACATACCTTACCTCAGTTGTTACTAACAGTATCCTTTAATTAGAGAATGTAAACACGTGGAAACGAACTGACAGAAATTCAAACCAATCAATCTATTATCACAGAAAAATGAAGATTATACATCTCATCCGGGTATTAAAACAGTCTACTCCTCAATAAACCCAAGAAAGTAAATCAGAATCGTTAAGGTACGGTGAAATTAGAAAATGAGATTAGGAAATCAATGGCAAATAACAGTACAACATATTATTCGATCCAAGTTTACAATGGAGATTATAAGATTGGCGCGGAAGCAATTCTTTTTTATAAATCTCCAAATAAATAATTAACTTTAGTTTATCTGGTTGAAATCTTTAAATTAGCTAAAGAGGAACTTTAAATAAACGCTACTATATGTTCAACGTTTTCTTAGTTTGAGGTCTCCGGGAGTTAACTTAAAAACAAGCGCATGCAATATTATTATCGCCGTTATTAGTTTCATTCATTTCCCATTACAACTTTTTGTTTACTATAAAGCTTCATGTTTATCTCGTATTATCATTTTCCGTCGGTATTTCTTAATGATGCTCTTTCATATTTTTCTCCTCGAGGCGTAATGAAACCGAATTCCTTACCGAAGCGAGGAATACCCAATTAAGTAAAATAATATTAAGGCCATTAAGAAAACCGTACTGGACACGGACGAACGCAACAAGGAAAGAAGTGTAAATCGAAGTCGATAAACAAACGGGGGAGTCTTTTGGGGGGGGGGGGCACTCATTGATTATTGATCGATCCGATGGTGACACAATTCACTTCGGTTTTACGGCGTGTTGACCATAAACCACGGCCTAAACTAGTCGCGGTAAAAAGCGGTTGTTTCGCTTCGTTCGAGTTATACCACGGACGTAAAAAAGATTTTCAGATACCTCATAAAAGAGGGCCGCGAACGTCTCTGTCGCATTGATACGCCCGACAATAATGTCGCGCGTAATGGCGGAATAAAGAGAAATGAGATTTCCTACGTTTGTAACTATGTGTGAGCGTGTTGGCAACTTGAAAATATCAGAGGTATAAATTTATCGATGAAATAGAAAACGAATGTTTGATTTTTCGTTTGGTAGGCTGCCAAATTACTTCCGATTCTTAATAAAAGTTTCCAGGATGAAAAGTATCGAAAACAACTGACTGAAAGTGTTCCACGTTTCTTGCCCAGCAAATATTACTTTTACGGAAATATTTACTTTTAAGTCGCATTGTAATTCTTTACTCATACTCGTATATTCAAAAAGTTTAGAAATGTTCTAAATAACAAACAGGTACCTAGGGGAAGTTCGAGCAAAGTACCCTCATGTATAGTTCACCGACAGATAAATGATTTCCCTTTGTAAGTAGCTTCGAGCGACTTCCCTTAAACGACGGAATACCCAAAAATATTACACGGTTGAATTTCATCGATTGCTACACTAGCTGAATATTTCATAAGAACAGGGATAAGTGGAAATTTCAATTAAAATGTCAATAATAAATTATAATGTTCAACAAAATTTCTTTCCTATCCCTTTTTCACAGGCTTAAGACTGTCACAGTAAAAAACTGATATGGTTAAAATTTCGATCAGAGTTCAGAAGCAAAATTTACAGGCTTTAATCGCACTCAAGTGGAACTAAACACTAAAAGTCCTGAGTTGCTTACTTTACTTCAGATTGTCCTAACTCCTTACATATCCGCCTGGTGCTTCATTTCTACAACATGTCAAAAATTATTATTTGTTATTGGGGTTATTTGTCAAAAATTTTCCTTCCAATCTTAAATATCTGGCAAAATTTTAATTGATGTCATCCAGATTTTCATCAAAACTATTCCCAACTGTTAAAATAAAAATTTTACAAGTTACCCGACATACATTTTGATTTACAACTCTATGCTGTCCTTCCAGAGTGAAAATAAGATCCATAAAAAAAGAGGAGTTGCAAGCATATATGAGTATCCTTAAATAAACTCTGAAAAGATTGCACCTTTAGTGGCCCAGAAATTTTTTATACTTGCCCCACGGAACTATGCCAACGCGTCAAATTTAAGCAAGCCTGGTTAAGGTCTAGTAATTGTATGACAAATGAAACAAAAATTATTACTGCACTATGGTAGGTTAATTTAAATCGGCTTGTTTTATTCTAAGGAATATGCGGTGAAATTTTTAGAAAATCAGGTTGATTTCAAATTCTATTTATAAGCTTACGTGTTTCACAGTCAGTGTAAAAACATGTTTTCAAATGCAGGTCCGGAGGATTGACAAAAGCTTTACAACAACAACCAAACACAGAAGAACACGAAACAATGCAGTCAGAAGTGTGAAAATCCTACACAAAAACTGAGTGAGGTGTCAAAATTTTTAGAATACTAAAAGCTCGTACTAACGCATATTGAGTGCTTTACCTTCAACACAAAAAGTAACAAAGACGTCAATCATTAAGATGATCGAAAAGATGAAAATAAAAGTCGGTTAGTACATAAGCAGTAACGAGTTGTGCTAAATCAACTGGCCTTTTAAAGTTCTATGAATTATTTATCAGTGATAACTGCCCAATTCGCAACGAGAGTAAAAATTAAAGTACTAAGTTTGTCTCTTTTATATCGCTTAATCTGTGCTCTGGGAGAATAACTGAAAGAAATGTGATTCGTGTCAGAACTCGTCTACGCTGAAGCAAACAACTGGCGAGTGAAACTTAAATGGAATTAAAATCAATTTTTATTTGCACATAAACTCAAAAATTACTGAACGACGAAGAGATTTAAGTTGGGTTTCATCAACCAACCGCCGACGGCATATCGAGATTTAAATTCAGATATTGAACTTAACAGTAGCTCGATCCCTTTAAATTCATTACCCCAGACACATAAATCAATTAAAAATTACATGAGACAATCCAATCTTCAATATTGAATTTACGAGAACTCCAAGCTACATTTTAAAAATATTAAACACACATACACACCGTTCGATCCAGAAAGAATATAATGTATGCTTCGTGTCGAGTTTGATGATCTCGGGAATGATATGTCACATTAAATGCGGGCGTGAAAATTTTAGTTATTGAGAATTTAATGGTGCAGTAAAAAGTATATTTCGAATACGGGCAACGATGAAATTAAGCATAGCGACGACAACTTAAAAGCATTTTTACTAGGGGCATCTATAGACATGTCCAGGGCCGTATCGCTCAGAAATCTAATATCCAGAAAATTCTGAGTTTACTCCTGCTGAATGTCAAACTCATATGTATGAATTTTTTAACAGTTACGCCTTTCTATATCTTTGAAGGTTCTTTTAGAGTTTCGATACTTTGATGCATTATTCGCTGCGTTCCATTGGTTTATCAACTGTGTTGGGTTCTCCATCGATGTTCAATCTTTCCCTCATTGGTCCGTTTGTGATTCTACCGTGAACAATATTGTCGTCCCCTAAAAGGAATGAGAGAAAAAAACGTTCTATGTTCTATCTTTTGGCTTCAAAGAAGTTTCCGAAAAGCTCCTCTTACATTCTCTTCTACGTGGGAAAAGATTTTTACTCAGCGTGTACATTTTTATTGGAGTGAAAACTACTAATATTTCGATACCATATACGATCTCCGGTATATGTGATCGAAACGTGGATATCAAAACCAAGCGAACGCGAACAAGTGAACAGCGAACATACCCACTGTACACCTTCGCTAAACTAGTGAGAGAGATCGCGGTTAAAGGAGCTGGAACTAGTAGGTGCGAGTGTGTGTACAATATGTGCGCGGTATAGCGGCGCGTCTGGTCACGTATGTTAGAGAGAGAGAGCGAGAGAGAGCTAATGGGTGAACGCGGAGAGCTACGCGCACGTGCCGAGATACTTACATTACCTATTCGCAAGCAGATATAAGACGAATAAAATATGTTTGTGTGCATGCACGTCTGTGTGCACTGACTCACTTTCATAGGCCATTCAATTTATTTAAACTATCCTATTCTCAACACGTGTAAATAGAGCTTCCAGGAGTTTTATAATATAATATCTCTTAAATATCCCAAAAACGTTGTAAATTTACTGCTTTGAGTGTTCAGCTCTTCTGCTGTGTCATTGTGGTTTGTTACGTTTGAAGGCAGTTGAACTCCATTTTTTGTTCAATTGGTAAATTTTCAATTATAAGAACCTCATTGGTATGTTGTTAAATGCAACAGTTTTTGTCTTTTTTTCGAGATGTTCAAACTACGTTTCACCAAGAGTTTTCATCAGGATGAGACCGGATAGAAGCAGATCATCTTCAAGATTTGCTGTAAGTGTCATGTCATGTCAATTATTTTATTATCTGCTTTATATAAAAATATTGTTTGATGTTGAACGTCATAATGAACCAATATTTTTTTATAAACAATAATTAATTCCCATCTCTATAGCGAGTATATTACGGTTATGTAGTTTCTTCTCTACTTCTTTACTGCAACAGCGGTTTTATTAAAGTAAAAGTTATAGAGCGCTGATGGTGTAGAACAATTTCTTTTCGATGGTCGGATTCGACCCTGTGACTGCCGCCGCGTTCCTACAATATGAGCACATTTATAAACAAGCGTAACACTGAGTTTTATTATGTTATATGAAAAGTTTTTATACTCTGCCTATAGGATGTTTTCCATTACACGACGGTGATCAGAATTGCAGACTATATCCCCGGTTTATGATCCCCGTTCGGGTTGTACGAGTATATTGCACCAGCCGACATTATAAAGTGTAAAAACTACCGACATTGTATTTTTTGGTATCTCAACTGATAGCTGAACACAAAAACTTTTATTGGATATGACGAAGGTAGTAAAATATTTCTATAAAAGATTTCGTTACTACACAACACAGATTGGCGGAAAAAGCTCTAATTTTCTGAATTATTCCTTTTTGATACTTCGACGGAATGATTGTGTTTCGCTCCAAAGATATTAAATTTTTATATTTTATTTATGGAACGGCCGCCTCTTCTCCCCGAAGACGTCTGGAAACAATTCGTTGAGGGAAGAGTTTTAAACAATCTCCTCGTTCATTATTTAAAAAATACAGAAATTATTAACTTATTTCACTTTGAGCAGTTCCTCGACTCTCTCCAAAATGGAGAAATGTTTTATTTAGTTGGAACAGCACGCCACCTTGACCAGGCCATCAGTATTAAACAGAATGTAAACCATCGGAAAATTAAATATTTCCTCACAACAAAAAATAACGCTCTGAAACAATCATACATTACGACTGACTGTTCAAACCCCACAGATACAACATATAATGTGTTTTGTCTCTTAGTCATGGACTTCAATCATTCTCTCGGGTAAATTCACATGTGCGGCACATCAGCACTTACAGTGCCTCGGAGATCTGTGTACCTGTCCAATCAACATGTACTCCATGTTCTATTCTTTTTCATTTCAATCAACCTAAATCTTTATGAAATATTAATCTAAATTACTCACTACAATATCAAAAATTCTAGAAAATATCAGAAAGGTTCCTTAAATATGTTCTACAAAATGACATTAATACAGAGGTAAAATACATAGAGAATAAAAATGTATAACGCCTTATTTAACGACAAGATGATCGAATATCAGAAAATATTACACCAAATCTTAGTGATAGTGTTATTATCATTAATAAGAACAGTTGTAAACACTATTCCGATAAATTCTTGGAAAAATTCCGTAGAACATGTAGCAAAACTTGAAAAATCATATTAAACTAATAACGCAGCGAATCTACTTATAACAATATGTTCAACTTCTTTAAATACTTTTGTTTGCGAAAAGTAATTCTAAAGAAAATACATTTTGTTCGTATTTTTTTTATCAATCCAACCCTTTCCTCTACTCATCCTTTCTCTCCAGCGTGCTCATCTTTCTAATATATTTATGGCAGAATGGCAAAAGAATGGCAGTAAAAGCTAATCATATTTACCTGCAAAGTACTTAATCGTTACGATATATTTATGAACAAACCTTATCTGCTAGGAGGTACTTGTTGAACTTGTATCGAAAATTTAACCAATCACTGAATTGAAAAGTATACTGAAATACTGAACTAACAATACTGAAAAGTTAGGTGGCAAAATAAATTAAATAAGTGAGATTTTCTATGCAAAGGACATAGTTCTGAGAGTGAATAATGAAAGAATTTTGAACAAGAACTTCGAGCATTGGAGAGATATGAAGTACGAAAATAAACAAGACCATAACTTTAGAAATCAAGGGAAAGTAAAGAAAAATAACAAAAGCCCAATAGGCATAAAAGTGATAAACAGTAAGGAGGCAAATTACGAATCAGTGGCAATACCAGACGGAAGAATGGACGAGCAAATAGAAAAACCTATCATAAATTAGGCAAGGTTTCGACCGAATCCAGACAACTTTTTTCGGTAAAGGACAATGTAAAACAAAAAAACGGTTAAAATTTTCCAGAAAATTGTTTCACATTTTAATTACGAACATTCACTTAACAATTAATAAACCAAAAAACAACTATGAAAATAAGATCATGAAAAAATTTAAGATAAAACCTTACTTACGTTTGTTGCAAACTAAAATCAAAAACGGCTTAAAGAATATAAATGCTTTTTACATCAAAATAACTATCCAATATGAAATCAAAGTCACATTTTGAAACCTAGATATTAATGACTTCCATTAGTCATTTGGAAACCTATCACAAAAAAAAATCAAAAAGCTAATTAATGGAAGCGTAAGTAGAAATACAATTAATGCTTATGAGGCTTCTTCGCGATAGCGACGAATGAAAAATAATCATCGAGAATTGAATAATAAAAGCGAACCCTTCTTCGTGATGGAATAAAATTTAAAAGAGAAACGACAAAAGAATATTTCCATCCATTTTGGTTATATAAATGTAAAGTCTCGCGCAAGAAATTCAAATGTGTAAATTAGATTATTTCAGTTCTTTTATCGGAAAGCTGTAACAATATAAAAAGTACGAGGCTGCTCGGCAAAAGAGTTGGAAAGGCGGTGGAAAAGGGGGGTCGGGGGCCGCAGGGCGTTGGCCCGTCTGACTCAAAAGAAGAAATATTTACCTTAGAACTTAGCACCGTCTCTTTTCACAACTTACAAATTCAATAAAAATACTTGTAAGAGCATTTCGACTTCTTTATTGAAATCTTGCCAAGTGTTTTAATGCAATTAAGATATCTCCTTTGTTGTTAAATGCATTAATTTTATGATAAATAAATAAAGCTTAATTAAAAGAAAGATAAATAAGATGAGATAATAAGTTTTAATAATTTCGTTACTTCGTCGTCCGACTGAAAAAACGTCTCGGATAAAACGATCTAATTAAAGATAATTAAAAAATTTAAAAAGGTAATCTTCCACGGGTTACTCGTCTTGTCCCACTTTCCTATCGATTACCAGTCAAAAACCAATGAAAAATAAAAAAAAAAGTAGATTAACCTCCCGCGACAGATTTTAAAATAAAGATTAAATAACGGTACATTCAGATAAAACCATTAAAAGGTCAGAATGAAATTTTCATTTTGAAACATTAGTTTTACGAGCACGAAACCTTACCGTTTCACCGACGCCGACGACATTTTAACCTTAGACTATATAACGTTTTAATAACAACAATTATAAATACATTAACGAGAAATGCGAGTATCGACCGGCCTAACTTTTTTGGGGTATATCGTTGAGAACGTTCCCGATTTACTTGATGCATTGCTTGCTGCTTGGAACGTACCCTAAAAATACATTTTGTGGCAGAAACAGCTTGTCTCTATAGGCAAACCCGAGTTGTTTGATTTAAAATTACTCTAACATGTAATACACCGTTTTCTGACTTGTGGGCAGATTACAGTCAGTGGCACCGCTTTTCATAAAGAACAAATTGAATTCTACCAGTCGAATAGGTGGCACAAAGCCGCCTCAAACATACTCATACGGGTGGGAAATAGTTAAATCTAGAAATTTATTGCTTAATTGTGGAATTTTGAACAAATGAAAGCCTGAATAATCTAGTCTCTGAGTTGACTGAAAAGAACCAGTGTCCAATTAAGATTATTGTCCAAATGACAAGAGCGTTCATCTTTCAAATTTTGAATTATGATTATAATCAATGTTTCCTTAATATCGAGAAAAATTTAAGAAGTAAACTGCATCAAAAAATAAGTGAGGTTCCCTATATAAATTAGTTCTTTAAAAACCTGTCCTTTTAGAGCTACAACCCTGAAAGGGATATTTTAAAGACTTGGTTTTTAAAGAATTCTTTTTTAACTTGAATACATGTAAGAGTGAAATTGTGAAAACAATTTTTGTATTTAATAAATTTTCTACATCAATGGTTTCAATGATGTGTAGATGCTTGCTGTTCACGAAATAGGAAGGAAATAAATTTTCTTCCGGTTTTGGGCTAAAAATTCACAACACCAAGTTTATTTTTAGAGAGTTGCTACGATGTTATCACGATGTCACATGTTATCACGATTACAAAACAGTTTATCCCCAAATTTTAGCAATTTCCATCGTTATGGAACCAAGAAACCTTAAAAAATCAAATTTTGAAATCTAGAAAACCATTTGACAAAATCGTAGCACTCGTCACCTATCGGATTCACAACTTAAATAGAATTTTTTTATCACATTTTAAAAAATGATGTTATTAAAGAATATTGTGCAAAGAATATAGGAAGAAAACATAAATGTCATGGATTTGTTCCCGACAAATTTTAATGTAAAATGCAGACCTGTAGGATGAGAATACCAATGAAGGCTACAAATTTCTAAGTTTTTCAAGAATAACAGTGTTAACAAAACATATTGACGTAAGAAAGCGTTTGAATATGTTCAACTACACATATTTCTATATTTTTCCAATTTTTAAAAAATACTTAAAAATTGAATTTAAACCTATTCACTTAAAGGGAACTTCGATAGTACACGTTTTTGGAAATTAGCCTACACGGAACGTCACTTTCATTTTTCAGCAAAATCCATCCTTAAATGTTTTGCAATATTAGGGAAACACCCTGTACTTTTTACTTTCTCAACGAGGCACGCATATATGAGAAGTATTGTAATCGAGTTTACTATTTAAAGAGTTATTAGCAATTCTAGACGTTTTAAGATTCCCTACATCCAAAACCATGCTGTATGGATGCGTGTTCGTGTGTATCACCTTTTTGTAAGTTACCAGGATCTTCAGATAAGTTTTACTAAAATCGGCCGGGACAAAGGGGTGATTTACTACTGTCACAGTCACACTATTGCTGAATGTATATTATAATAAAGTTGAATGATACTTTCGTTTTTTAAAATGTTATCGAAATCTACTTCCTAGAAATATTTCAAAATTTGCATGTCTATTCACCTGCGGAAACTTGTTTTAAACTTAAATTAGTATTGACCTTCATTTGAACTAATTTCTTGAAAACATCATAGCTACACATATTAATTAAGAAATTAATTATTAATATAAATTGTTTCATTAATTCTTAATGGATACATTTTTTACCTCACTTTTTTATTCTTAATTTACTAATTAGTTAATTAATTTTAAGTTAGACATTGTTTATAATAACCAAGGAAACAACAGAGAAAGATATCAAGCTGTATAGTCCCCAGAACGCAAAACGGTACTATATATACGTCATGCACGGGGGCAGTAGTGGCGCCCTCCCGATATTGGCGGCAGAACAATAAGTCATAAGGAGTGTACTCGTGTAGCGTTGCCATATTGAAATCATAAAAAGTAACGTCCATGTTTAAAGTGGTAAACGGTGTTTTATGACATTCACAACATATTTAAATAACACAAGTAGGTAAAAAGAATATCGGGTTAGAGTGCTCGCATTATTCACATGTATTTTGACCCCTTGAGTTCGAATCTAAAGTCACAGTTGGTCGGCCAGCATATATAAAGGTTTCTCGGGTCGATTTGCCTTCTTGAATTGCAAAAATACATCGCGACCCCAGAAACCCCTATGCCTGTAATTTTTAGCGACAATGGCGCATTTTCCTTTTTTTTGTGTTTTAATCCGCAATCTTAGATTTCAGAACCAATACGTTCCAATGGTATATACCTTCTCTAGCGAAAAATGAAATGATTTCTCAGGTCAAACAGAATTAGCGGTCATTGTTATCGACGACGGCCCGTAATGGGTATATATATGTAAGTTTAAAGATGACGAAATTAATTTATGTTGAACGGTTAAGTAGTATTCGCGTGTGTATGGGCGTTTCAGTATTGTAGTGTTTTTATAAGTACATTTATTAGTATGAGTGTTTGTGATTGTATTTGAACTAAATTTAATTTAATTGATTATTAATAATAGAAATTTATTTTTTTAAAGCCAAAAAATTGCTAAATTAATAGTATGTAATAGATCCGTTACAATTGTAATAGACTGATATCATTGACTATGTCTAATTCGCTGGTTCTCTATTTTACTACCATTCTAATTTTACCTCTGTAGTCCTTGTAGTGGTCTTATTGATGTAAAGAGTAGCCTTTGAAAAAAATCAGTTTTGAAAAAATTTTGAAACTCAAATTTTACTAAAAAATAAATCTTGTTTAATTTTATTCTAAAAACCTAAAACACAAAAATATTTCATAAAGAGAATAGTTTTCGAGATATAAATCCTTCAAATTTTGAGTTGCCCAATATTAACCAAAATGCCTATTTGATTTTAAAAACTCTTCAGGAGTGTGAAGAGTTAAAGCCGTAAAAAATTTCCTTAGCTTCCGCGACTTGCATATTTGAAACTGTTCAGCATGAAAATCATTTTCTCTGAATAACCATTAATTTGTAAAAAAATCGTCTTTTCCTCGGGAATTTATTTTTATAAAACTAAACCTTCTTATATACTTGCCCGTCTCAAATGACGTAGAAAACGGTACGTACCTGAAAAAACAAGAAAGGAAAATGTTTAATTATTTTCACTCAGAATTTATTACAGGAGAAAATAAGCATCAGCATTTAAACGACCGGGTCGTATGAGTGTGACTCACGGGCGAATAAATTTGTGAAATGGAATACACCCACTCGTTATGTAGTATAATGCATCACCACGCAATGCGTACAATGAAGGTAAAGGTATTAAAGTTGATAACGTAACTGTAGAAACAATCATCCCGAAACAATGTTAATAACATCATAAGCGTTAGTAATAGACAACCGGAGAAAAAGTCTCATTACCTCGGGCGACTTAAAATGGAAAATAGAATTGTTGGAATATAAATGTTGACTAATTAAATGGAATAGAAATAGATTGGAACGAATCTCAAGCGGCCCGAGGAGACGAATATACATACATAAAGCAACCTTGTAACGTTTGTGATTATTGCGATAAATTTCTATGAGACCGTTTAAAAACGGGCGGAGCGTATTTTTAAATTCAGAAACTCGCCGTAACCTGAGACCGGTTTTCAATAAACCTTTCCCGAATTTAAAGGGCTGTATCATGTATCGGGTGTATGAATTGAGAAATTTTATCGGGAATATTGGGAAAATGTGGCCTTTTAAAGGCGATATCGTCGAACGCGGGGAATTCGCCCGCTCCTACTTTGCAGCCCCGAAAATCTCTCACGTACACGATCATCGGGTTTCGTGAGATGAAGTCGGATGGGCAACGTTGCCATAGTCCATCAGATAAAATCGAACTACCTCAGTTTGTATAAGAAGATTCGACTTGAGGAACACCTTCTGGAACGTCAAATAAAAAACGTGGTTGTTACAAAAATACCAAGTGATGTTCTTTCGCTCAAAGAAAATAAGAAAAATTGATATTTTGTTTACTGAAAGCTTCGAGAAGTGTAAGTTTAATTTTTCTTCGGAGCCTTAACAGCACAAGAAAATCTAGACGTGGGTAAATCACTAAACTCTTCAGACCAGTTCAAAACCGATTTGGGAGAACTGCGTCCTTACTAGAATTATAGCGTAATGCATATGTATCTAAAAGAAAAATTTCGGGGAAACATCCCTGGAGAAAATTCCGAAACGAAAAAATTCTCCCAGGAAAAAACCGTAAAAATAAATAACCTGGGGAGTTCCCCCAGAAAATGTATCATGATGAAATAAATTTTAATAAAATAATTAAACTGTTATTATAAGTGCAATTTCTCCAAACCTTAGTCTGAGTGGTTCTCCCAGTCCTCACCTAATCTTAAATATTTTTGAGGATAGCCCGGAAAGGCCATATTTTATTTGTAGGTCACCAAAGAGTTTGTACCTGCAGGGCTTTTGTTCCTGCTACCGACAAATGTAAATCCTGAGAGATTATTGGGATACCGAAATCTATAGAAGAAAAGAAGATTGTCCAACAGAACTCCGCTGTTCTCCAACTTTTGGATGGTCTTCCTAATGGCTGCCGGCTTGCTGGTATGTAGCGATGTATATCAGTCTGGTTTGGTCAGTTCTATTTACATGGTCACACCAACATCTCCTCCTTTTCCATTCCCATCTGACTACGGCCATCTACCTTGCATGTTCCTCATATATCGCAATTTATTATTCTGCCTGAATTGTCTTTCCTGCGATGATTTTTAAGATGCTTATAGGTCCGTTCGACTCTCGATATCATAAGTTGGCTCCGGTCTGACACAGGATTTATATTTTACTGTCAATGTGCATGTGGTTGTTTTTCCAGATGAAGTCTTTTAAACATATCTCATATTGTTGAAGCTTTGTCGACTCATGATTTACGTCGTTTAGGGAGTTGCTGCTATGTGATACGTCCACTTATACGTAATGGAAGCTCAATAATCTGCTTGAATGGCATATTGTCTACTATGACTTTACATCTTACAGATTCCTTAGAGAAAGTCATATATTTTGTTTGAGCAGTGGAAATTGACCTTTTCTTGGCAGTCTAATAAAACTATGTGATTGCCTTTGTAAACCGTGTTCTGATATGTAACATACCATGCTGGTTGGCTTTCTGTTCAGTCTGTATCTCTTGTTCATTATTGTCACTTCGTGTATAATCTCGTCCATGGCGAGGTCAACAAGGAATGGGTTGAGGCTACCCTTTGTCTTATTCCTGTAAGAGGTGGCATGTCTATTGTTATTTGATAGTCCACTTTTTGTGTGATCTATTGTGTTACTTATAGCGATTATGTTTATAATTGATTCCAGTAATATTACTTTGACAATTTCTAAATACTTACGAAAGTCTTTTCCATACGTTACTTTAGAGATGTCAAGAAATTTCTTTTAAACCGAATCCACAAAAACATTGCTATTGGTTTTAAAAACGCCTTCCATAAAGCTGTTACAAATGTAAGGGTACTTAAATAAGGAGCATACTTCATCGACTTCAAGTCTAGTGGTGAAAAATTTTAAATTTAGGGTTATCCACGAAATACACGGATAAAACTTCAAATGTGCACCATTGGTTACGCTATTAATTCAGTCTCGCATACTTCGATTGTAACGAATTCGGGGACTAAATTTGAATGGATATTTTTGAAGACATGCCCAAAGTAAATAAATGTCTATTTGTAAATTATGCGTTTTATATCATTCGAAATAACTGAATTTAATTAAAAACGGTATTTAAAAAGTACTCTTTGGTACTGTACCCGACGTGCGATAATCAAATAGGGAATATTTTTGAACTATTTTGAGGACAAAAATTATTATTCAATAATGTAGGTAACAGTTAAGACAGCTAAGAGTCACAAAGTGTCTTTTAGATCAGATTAAAATCATTATAACGCAAAACAAGTCCAAGTAATAGTTTAGTTTAGTGTTTATAAACTTGAGACTCAATTACGAGTAGTTGGGCAGTTCAAACTGAGTAAAATTTTTAAACACCTAAATGGACGTTAAACCTAACATTAATTATCTTAGCATATAGTTCAAAAGCTCAACTATCTAGCTAAAAAAGATAGTAAGACAGTTAGAGAGATAATGAAATATGAATTAACTCTAGTCTAGGTGTGTTAATTAAATGGAAGCCTACACTGCATCCTTATTAATCTAATCAATCTTAAAACTAAAATTACACACATCTACATAAACATTATTTATTTTATAATAAAGCATGTTGACTTTGTACCGTTTTTGTGGCACGAAAACAGTGTTTGTAGATACAAATGAGTAAAATATTCGATTTGCGGAACACTTCTTCATTTGTAACCAGATCTTAGTCAAGCCAAACTCCCGAGTTGTTAAAACTAAATAGAAGAAAATTGTTGCTTTATTCGCAATACTTGTATGTATTCGATAAGCTTGCAGGAATGGGCGTTTAAACTGGTGAAAAGTTTATAAAGTTCAATTTGAGATCGCTCAAGGAAGTGTCAGTATTATATTAGAAAAGCCTTGAAATGAAAATGAAAATGGAAAAATGAGTCAACGAAAACAAATCAGAGCCGCAACCCGCTTGAGAACAACGACTAAGGAAATAAGGAGAACCCGCATCTCCTCGCAAGAATTAAGCAATTCGCGGGGGTAATTCCGGCACCGTCGCCTCCCCCCGATCCGAAATCCTCTCCACAAACACCGGCATGCCAGAGCGTCGAGTTTTACTTTCAATAGTCACCGCTTTTCCTGGATTACGAGGCTTAAAGCGGCGGAAGTGCTATTTGCGTCTTCAGGTGTTATTACATTTTCGCGTTCGGCTATGGCATCATTTACAGAATTTGGGTTAGGTTATGTTCACGCGATTTAATTGAGATTTTCAACTAAGTTTGCTCGGCAAAAGATATTAGGCACGGGCTCGGGTTGTGTTGGCGTTACGCGCTGCTAATGAAATAGATTATTTTTGAAATTTGCGAGCTCGAAAATTGTTAACAAAAGAAGGAGAATGAGAGCAAATCAAAACAATTTTTGCAATCTTAATGATTGGAAGTCAATAGTCACTGGTAGCTCAGCCTATCCAGATTACAACTTACAGCTACCGCAGAATAAGGAAAACCCAGTGGCCCTGCAGATTGAGAGGTGTGAGTTTGGTTTCAATTACTTTGAAATGGGCTCAAAAGCGAAAATATCAAGCGGTTCATCATGGACAGGACTAAAGGATCTCCAAATTTACAATTAATACCTATTAAATTCTCTGTACTAAGAAAATCTTAATAGTAAATAGTAATAATATAATCAAACATGTCTTTAATTACCAACATTAGTGTAAAGGAATAACCGAAGACAAAAATACAAAATTATTTGAAAAAAAAAAAAACAAACGCCATTTTTTTAAATTAATTTACCAACAAAATCCTACAATGTCCACTAGATATTAGTCCAGTTTTCGTAAGTTTCACAATCCCATAAAATATTTCTTGATTCCAAGTGTAGTATTACGACCTGTAGCAGAGAGGTAAAGAAAAAATTTTTTGTAACTGGTGCTACTGCACAGTCACTTTAATTTAATTTAATTTTAATCTGCCCTGGCCTTAGCTGATGACGACGAAGCTTTTACACAATCAACTACAGAAGTTCGAGACATTTTCAGTCGATTCGAGAAATCAACACAATACGTCAAAGTCAACGATATATATATATATATATATATATATATATATATATATATATATATATATATATAGTAGTGTTAAAAAATCCCAGAGTACGCCTAAGTCACAAAGTCATTATAGGCAACCCCATTTGGAAGTGGTTAAGGAATTTCGATAAATACTATAGTCGCCAACGATAATCGAGTATAATGAGATATTCACTCAAATAATTGCTGGTAATAATAAATCGAAACACTTAAGTCGAAACAAATAATCAGTAAACATATAAGACCTCAGACGGCCAGTAGTAACATACGAAAGTGAGACCTGGACACCCAACCAGATAGAAACCAACAAACTGCTTGTGTGGGAACAAATTTTTTTACGAATTATACATGGGCCCTGTAGGGACAACAGAACAGGCGAATGGAGGAGACGATACAATCAATAAAAAAATACACGGTCTCGAAAACGTTACTATATATATTAAATCAAATTGAATAAAATGGGTTGGCTATGTAATTAAGCAGTAGCAACCAAAGACTTCTAAGTAAATTATATTGCAAGCGCCCAGACGGCAGAAGATCAGTGGGCCGTCCACGAAAAAGATGATTTAAGAAGAAACTAGAAAAACTAAATGTACAACAATGGGAAATAAAGGCACGAGATAGAGAAAAGTGGAAGACATTGGTATACGCGGCGCAAATTCAACAAGAGTTGTAGAGCCAACTGGCTGGACGGATAAAAATAAATGGAATTCAAACCTTGTATAATTTTCAAACCACGTCCATGGGCTCCATAATAGCCGTTTCGCCAAGCTAATCTGGGACAGGCTCCGACGAGGTAAAGACCCTTCGGGGGACCACGTATGCGGTGGACAGACATCTGGTCAGACCTGAAAACAATGAGAGTACCCACCGACCCAACGCATATGGACGACCGTGTAAGATGGAAGCAAATTGGCAGTCAGCCAAGGTCCAAGCCGGGTGTAGTGCTACAAGAAGAAATAACAAAACCAGTTATTTGGTTCGTGGAAAAGTATTTGATACAAGTGGCGTTTTACTCTTCAATCTTCGAGAAATCTAGAGAGTAGAGGATGAATCAGGTATTACGAAACGTAGACACTAATTTCTTTCCTTCGGTTGGATTAATTCCGCCTAACATAAAAGTGGTCTTTTAACTGAGCACTAAAACGGAAAGAAGAATACTGACCCACTGTGAAATGCCCTTTTCTGTAGTTCGTAAAAGTCTCCGAGTCTCCTCCCCTCATAGTTCTATATAGTTTTCAAGATTACTGTCGACACGTAATAGCTTTCGCCAAGTATATAACGTTTCATTGAATCTAATTTTATTGGCGTTTATACGTTTGGTAGCGGTAAATATATAAATAACAATCCGACGAAATGTTTATTATAAAACGGGTTTAATGAAACGTACCGTAGAAGTTGGAAATAAACAGCGCCGAGTTAATATTCATAGCCTAACTTTTATAGAAAACATTTTAGTTTATTTGATATTAGCAAAATTGGAGCAATAAAAGTTTCCAAAATATAAGGCGAGCCTCTCGCCGAGCAAAGCCATTAGACGTAATATAAAATGGAAAGATTATAAACTTGTATCTTTAATAGCCAAACTTTATGTGCGGATGTTGAGCGATGAATATCGCCTTTCTTATAAAATAAAAATATACGGAGATAAAACGTTCGAGTCTTTAGCTTTAATATCTTATATTTATTATCCTCCATCCAACGAAATAATTTAATATTCCTCGCAATAAATTTTGGATTAGGGTTTACGGTGCAATAAAAATGATAATTTATAACAAAATGTACAAAATTCCATTTCCAGTCTCCTTTTTTACTAAATATAAATACAATCATTTGTTATTTTAATGCTGCCTTTTATCTCGTCATTTATCAAATGTATTTTATATTCGGGTACTTCCAAGCAGGGGCACTTCTCGATATTGATGCGATACCGATCTAGTTGAGAATTATTATGAAACATTTTATCTACATTCATTTTAAAAATCAATTTCTAAAAGAGAAAAAGCGCTTCGATAGGCTTAGTGCCCCGTTGATATAAACAGCACTTTAAATTATTACTTTTATAGAGGAGCACTAGAAAAACTTTTGCATACACTCCGATTAATTTCGGAAATTTCGACAAGAAGATTTTAAAAACTCTTGATTGGTCAAAATCGTAGTGGAAAAGAGACGAGTAATGAATTATAAACATACGAATGTTCTTCATATCTACAGTTAACCCAATGGTAATTCTCCAAAACAAAATTTCCCCCGTACGTCTTCTTTAGCCATACCTACTTGCTTCTCGTGAAGGTTACCTCTACTTATATCAAATTCGAAATGTGACGAACTAACACAGTTTACTGACTGAATAAAATTTGAAGAATGCTATTTCGGACGAAGGCGAAATTTACAAGCCATCTTTTTGGTGGAAACAGGAAAATTCTCCGACAAGGTCGCGTCCTCAATTTGGTACAGAGCGCGATTTTACAAGCTCCACAAGTGTCTACATGTCGGAATCTGCAAGCAATGTTGACAGGCTCATAAAAATTCAGTTCACAGAAGATACGGAGATAAGAATTGGTTGGTTGAAAGCTGGAGAACTGAAACAACGAAGAGAGTGGTAACGATAAAGGTATATCTGAGCTATAAAGTGCCTTGAACTATGCTAATTCTAAAGTCAGCGAAGTAAAAAATGAACAATTGACAATGTGATTCGATCAATCAAAGATATGAGTTGCTAAGCTGTTTCTGATAGACTTAAGATTTCGTTTTTGATTCCTTGAAGTATAAGATATGTGAATTGAATTTAGAAATTTGGTTGAAAATGCGTCCTGTAAAATATTCAATCTAAAAATACATGAATTGTTTTTTAAACGTCGTTTAAAAAGAAAAAAAATATATTGATTTGACTATATGAGAAAGTGTCTTTCAAAGTGGTACGTTAATTACAATTAATGCAAATTTACAATTTGCAATTTATAAATTAGTACAAACTTTAAGGTGAATGATATAACCTAAAACATACAGAAAAATCTTAGTGAAATGTTTTACTCCGTATTCATTGACAAGTAGGGCGTTAAACTTTTTAATATAATGCACTTTAAGGATTGCGCGGGTTAAAACTACAACAACCTATTTATACGTGACTAGCAATTTTGACTAAACTTAAAAAATGAAGCTTTTGACGTAAAACTTGTAGTACTGGTACATTTCGAGCAGAGCCAGAGCCATTTTCCAGAGAATTCAAGTTGAAAAACCTTTAATGTATCA
The DNA here is from genome assembly GCA_963576515.1 of Cryptocephalus primarius. Lineage (NCBI taxonomy): Eukaryota > Metazoa > Arthropoda > Insecta > Coleoptera > Chrysomelidae > Cryptocephalus > Cryptocephalus primarius. Next base: position 5,022,127 of record OY754941.1, read on the forward strand.
TTAAAAATTTTTATAGTGTCGAAGAAAGTCACAACCTGTAAGGGGGCATGACTTCAGCATGGTTTAAAATAAGCACAAAAGTTGTAAACATTTTTCCGAAAATGGACTGTTTCCGAGATATTATACCAGGAGTTTCCAGACTTGCTCGATGAAACATCGGGCGAAAATGCAGGCGCAATCAAGTAATCCAGGGTTGAACTCATTGAATATAAATGCACAATATGCCTGAATTATAACCACACAGAGAAAAATAGAGAGAAAAACACACGAGAATATTTAATACCATAGCACTGGAAAATGTAAATTACATTTATTATGGTACATCTTAGACTAGATTGTTGCTGGAAGTTCAATAATTTAATTTAGTCTCAGTTTATAATTTAGTCTCTACAGTTTACAATAATCAATAAAAATTAGGATATTTTCGCTTTCAACCACAAGAAGTATTCGTGCTTCGGTGGACGAATTCCGGACTATAACATAATCAACCATTAACCCCCTTAATATTTGTGATACTTCGTTAGACTAAGAATAACTCATTAAAATTTTATGCATCTTCACCTTCATGATGAATGGCAAGCTCTAAGTCTTCCATCAATATCGATCATAAGATGATCTTGAGGCTATTAACCGTAACCCTAAGAACAGGGGAAGATCATGGACGTCACTTTAAATGGTTTAATATATGCTAAGGCGTGAATTTATAATTCAGAAATTTTACATTGGAAATCCTTGAAATCCTTACAGCTACAAAAGACATGAATGGTTGCTTTGGTCGATCAATCTCTCCTCGAAAATCATGTGTATTAGTTCATGGTTTATACTGTGATATTTGTTTTTCATGTCATATTTGGTTGTGAATAATAATCTTTGTATTGTAACATTATTATCGATTACACATCGTTCGATCGTTTTTATTTTCTACGTTATTACAATGTTAAAGCGTACGCTTTCTCACAAATTGGCCAGAAACATTATTTTAAAGTATTTCACGTACGTGATTTTCATTAAGATTGTACATACTATTGTAGACAAGCTAAGATGTTTTCTATTTGTTGCTCTAGTCTAATGTTCACGTTTAATAGCCTGAAGATGAACTTATGTTCGAAACTGCAAAACTGGTCGCTTTGTACTTGATAAGAAAACACAGGATATTGGTGGAAGAATTGCAGCTTGCTTTCAATTTAAAACTAATCACATCTTGGCTTTGACTATTCATGGAAAGGTCTTATAGACGAACATTAACATTAATTGAACTGTACCCTGTCATTTTCTCAAGCTTTTGAAGATTTGAAAGTTTTTACTAACACGTTGCTCATTCTCCCATTTTTCACACACTTGACACGTTACTCGAAAATAAAGGTGTTATAGGGGTACAAAAGGAAATTTGAACATACTGCAAAATAATGTATCTACGTTGTATTTCTTTCAGCCTTTGATTGTAAGTTGCATATCTTGTCAAGTGCGAGATTAAAATATTATTATATTTTCAAATCTGATTCGTTACCGGTAAGCCCAAAACTATAAAACTATTCAATTTTAGGAAATTTTCTAAGTAACTACACCCTCAAGGAACACATCTCGCATCTCATTTTCCACAACTACCTATCTAAACTACTTTTTTATAATTAGTCCCGTACTTCCGTATGTACGTCACGTCTTTGTCTCTTTTTTTTTTTGGTGGGATTTCTCCCCTCAGATTAAATCGCGCAATCACATCACGGTAGAGCCGGTTTTCTTCTCTTTTCCCTTTTCGCGTTTTTTTCCATCTACTCCTTCTCTCGATCTCCGTGTAAAGTCGGTACGCTTGTCGGACGTCGAATTAAAATTGCGCGCAATGTCACACCTCGTCGAGATGTTCCGGTCGAACTTTCCGGTGCTTTAATCCGTCCCCTCGATCCTCGCGTTGGGCCAGTCGTACGAAAGCCGCGGCAGCGCAGGTTGGAAATTACGGAAATTTTATCATCGTAGGTTTCGTAAAAGGTTTTCTGGAAGTCAATAGTTTTAGTGAAGATGCAGGCGCATCGAATGCGCTTTCCAAATTCACGTAAACATCGATCCACCATGTGGTTAAAACACGATTTTTTTGAACGTCTACTGCGGCTTAAGCGATATTAAAGATTAAATCGTTATATAGGTAAAAAATTTTTCGTCTATATAATATATGATCATCGACTTTAGTCTCGACTAAACCAATACGGCAACTAGACTGAAGAGCAAAACTTAAACTAATTCGGTACGTAGTGATTAGTAAACACACCTAAAAGTGTTTCGTGCAATTAAAGCAGACAATTGAGGAGAGAACGGGGAGCAACAACGGTTATTATGCAGGAATGCTACGGTTAGAGCAACGGATATTTATCGGATTACTATATAAAAATAACACGGTAAAAGCGGGCGGTGATTGTAACTCGAGAAATGTCTATGCTAAAATGAAACCTACGAGTTGCCAGTGTAATTATATTTAAAGCATACCTTGTAGAGGGTGACAGTATATCGCTAGAATTCGCGTTCGGATCTATACCGATAGTTCAATAAACGATTCACTTTTGAACTATCAGTTTTACGAGAGCGCAGCCGTGCACGTGCTAACATAGAACGACGATTCGCTATTTGATATTTGCTGGCAGGGTAGCGGCGATCGGACTAACGGACGGATGGGGTTCGATGCAATGATCGATAGATCACCAGTTATTGTGAGCTCCAGCCTGAGAAAATTCTCACTAGGTAGAACTGATGATTTTATGGAAGTAGTTTTATTTGTATATTCACGATACACGATGTAGGCTAGATTGCAGGTTAAATATATATCGCCATCTGGCCGGTATTTGTATAACTGTGATGCGATATTAAGATTTATTTGTTGTTGGTGGTGACCCTGAAGAGAATGCAGGATGGGTTGGCTATTCACCGTTCCCAACATTCAGAATATTAGCTTCATTACAATTTGATACAATAAGTAATTTTCTTAGGAATTAATTTTCGGAAAATACAAAGTGTCTCAACTTTGCAGTTTTACAGTTTTACATGTACTTATCAAAATAAAATTAAATATGAGAAAGTAGTAAATCACTTATAAAAGATTTTTCAACGATTTCATGGTTTAATTTTTTAAATCGGACTGCTACAAAATTTCATTTAAGTAACAACTTATTTTTACTTATTGAACAGTTTGGAGTCATTCCTTATCTGTTCGTATTTTTGTCACGAAAAATCATTTAATGATTGGCTTAATATAATAATATATGCCAAGTCTTGATACATGCCATTTGTATAGATATCATCATGACACTGTTGAAATGCCAGTTGACACCAGCACAATGACGGCTCTTAATGATGGTCGGTTACCACCATTTTGGATTATAAATCACTTACAGTCGCTATCAGTATATCAAGAGATAACTGTTTAATACTGCGTTTGTCGCATTGGCGATATTGCACATTTAACCATAAAAATAATAGTATTTTTTGTTTACCTATATTTTCTACAAATTTATTTTGATGTTTCGTTTTTAAGCATTTTGCGTTTTGAGTCATCTACATTTGTTAGTTTTTGTCATAATTTCTAACAATATCAAAATGTCTGTCATTCATTCATCAAATCAATATCAAAAATACTGACCAAACTCCAAAGTGTTCTATTCATCATTGGCTTCTGCAAAAGAGCGACGACATGAAAATTTTACCTCCGACTACTCAATACTTGCGTAGGACATTTCATTAGACACACAATAATTAATAGCCTCAAAAGCTGTACACAATTTAATCCTCGAACGGCCCAAATAAAACATTGCAGACATTCCCTAGGAACTGCACCCCCTTTTCGCTCAAAAGACAAAAGTAAAACAAAAGGTATGGTTATGATGCAAAAGTATGACTCGATACAAGTTCCATCGTAATGATGATGTTAGATGTGTAAATGGCATAAAGTTAGTTAAAGAAGGTTGCCATAACAGCATACTGTATTGATTACGACAAAAATTATTTAAAAGTTACAAAAATATCGAACTATATTTGTTTGTGTTTCAAGTGTAAAATTTTTAAACCCTCTTTTATATATATTTCTCTATATCTCTTTCTCTCTCTCACACACACAAACGCATACGTTGTTACAATATGCCCGAATAATAGATGATTTCGGTCAGTATAAATTCAAATAAGACGAGCAGGAGCAAATTCAATTTTCTCGAGAATTCTGAACTTCCTCCGTAATTGAATTAGAACGGAAATTATATTCGAAATATATAATTCAATTTTATGACCGGTTATGACCGAGTTAATTAATTTTCGGGAAGCTTTACTTATGTACACTTTGTTGGACGTATTAGGTGTCCATCAGACACGAGAGACAGAGAGGAAAGAGACGAAAGCGAGACGGAGAGCATTTACGTTTCGCCGAAGTTTCAGAGAGCGAAGTTGGTAAATAAGTAGAGTTTTGAAGAATTTTTTGAACATCAGACGTTCAAAACTTATTTCGAAAAGAAACAAAAAGAGGCGCAACTACAGATCGAATTGAACCGAATCAAAAAAAAAAAAAAAATATTTAATTGCCGCGTCGAACTATGGCGGGGAAATAAAAACCAAGACACGAACGATGTAATCTTTAAACATGAGAAAGATTTGCGAGCAGACAGGCTGCGTCGGACAAGATTCCCGAGACGTATACGTACGGCTCGAGGAGAACATTTAAAACAGGAAACGTAATTTTAAATAAATTAAGTTTATCGTGAGTAGTTCCCGACTCGTAAATAAATGGGCCGGTCGCGCCATCTACCTACCGAGCGCGATCGCTCGCTCAGAAAAGCTGTCTCGGTGCGGGCAAAACTAATATTTCTTCGGAGATTGAATTAAATCAAAAGCCCTGAGCTCGAGCTTTTTGCCCATCCGCAAATATAATATCTCAAGCTATCCGGCGTAAATACTTTTCCATCATTTCGAACGAATTAAGGTAAATTGAAATACCCTGATATTTATTTATTACATTTTATTTCGTATTCCCCGTCCTCCGCAGTAATTTTACATTTCGCTCCTTAGAACGTTGGGAGAGGTAAATGAAACGGCCTGACAGGGACGGGAAGATTCGAAATTATTTTTGTTTCGTTCGACATTGTCGAGGATTGCTAGCAGGGACTCTGGAATTTATAAATTTTAATTCCATAACGTGGAGACAAAGATTTGAAGACGACGAAATTACATGAATTACCGTAACGATAATTACGGCCGCTTTGTGGAAAGAATATAAATAGTAAGTTAAGACCATATGAAAATCCTTAATTGGTCTGACACAGTCACCAATCATGAGTTAAGCACGCTTAGAAATGTGACGTTATCGCAGTAAAAGCCCACGTTACATTAGGTTAAAGTTGAAGTTTTGGATAACATCAGAGTTACAAACAAATAAAAAGTTTAATGTGAACAATAAGCATTCGTGTCCAGTTCAAGTCCCAATTCAATTTAGAATACAACTTTAGTGATCAACAATGAGAGTGTCCAGTTTTAAGCTAAACCAGGCTAAATAATGAACACTATTTCGAACGCTGCACTACTTGGCATCACTGTATTATACGAGATAAAAAGTGTAATGGAATCTGTATGTTATATGTGCAAAAGTAACTTCCTTAAGTTCGTAAAGGTACAAGTTACTGCAATAAAATAGTCATGAAGTTCCTTCAAAGTAACAAGTGAAGTAACTGAAGATATAATTGTTACTTTTGGTAAGTTACTAGCCGAAACGGACGGTAACCCAATTTAATATTATATTTTTCAATAATGGAAATATAGGTGCATTTAAAAATATATACGGTGCGTCAGTGAAAAAATGAAATAATTTTTATTGGGCGCACTCCTGTACATGAGAAAAGCCACACTTACGACACGTGTCGAATGGTTTCTCTAAAAATTTCTCTCGGGCAAAGAACATTACAAGCTACGCTTCTGCTGGTTACTCCCGAGTTCTACACGCGTTTTTGTTTCTGTATCTGACTTGTTTTTGGATATTGGTTTTTTTTATGGGTGAAAACTTCTAAAGTATCGATACTATATGAGATCGAAAAGTGGATATGAAGACCAAGCGAACAGCGAATACCCTCATTCAACAACTTCGCGAAGAGAGGGGCTGGAACTAGAAGGCGCATGTATGTGTACAATATGTGCGCGGTATAGCGGCGCATTCAGTCACTTATGTTGAGAGGGAGAGAGAAAGGCAATGGGGTGAGCGCGAAAGACCGCGTGCGTGCCGCGGTTCTTATATTACATATTCGCAAACAACTATAAGACGGATAAGATATGTTTGTGTGCGTGTATATACTGACTCGCTTCCATAGGTTATTCTATTTTCTTTAACTCTTCTAGTCTCAACACGTGCTAATAGCTTTGAGGAGTTTCACTCCACTCGTGCATTACCGACAGACACAATTCTTTGTTTTTTGTTTTTTTTTTTAGATTTTTATTATTTATTGGCAGTTATCTGTTTAGAACTTTTCAATTAAAGATTTACTCAATTGTTTTTTTTTGTTACTGATTTTACTGGTTTTTTTGCTATTACCAGATTTACCTTCTCTTCTCACTTTTCTGTTTTCCTTTGTTTTATATTTTTATAATATTACAAATGTTGGCGTAGGGTTGACATCGGGTACTGGCTATTTATTCTTTTCGTTAAATAAATTTGTTACTTTTCGATGAACGCAGGTCTTAACAATATCGTTTTGTTGTGCTTTTTTTTTCCCTTTCGATAATGGACATATTTTTAAACGTAATTCCACTAAACGATGCATGGTTCACTTCCCTAACCCCTGGTATTGCTTCCCCATTAATTAATGAAAAAGGCAACATCACTTGAGTGTTCTTAAATTTTCATATCAGACATCAACATTAAAGCGCCATATTAAAGCAAAAGTTCTCCATTCCGACTAATTAAACTATTGTCGGCCTTCCTGAACGATTTAAATATATGATATAACTTCCAAACCGTACCGTCTAACGTGTAGACGTAATATGTAAAAGCAATTAAATAAGAAAAATAATAACTCCGAAACATCACAACAGAATTTGTTACCGCACCGTAATAATTAATCTAATTCATAATTATTTTGACAGGTTTATACCGTCGACCACATAACAAGAACTAATTTATTTAGTTTAATTAAAGTTAATGATATCGTTAGTTGAAAAATATATACTATACAAATTCCTGCCAGTCAGAAACTATCTGTTTCAGAAATTTTAATTAACTAATTTAAGTCTGAAACGATTCGATCGTAATCTGAATGTAAGAATAAAATTATCTACTTCACGGTAGCTCCCCTATGAAACTACTTTTAAAATTTCCCAGATATAAACGAGCCAGAGAGAGAAAGAGAGAGAAAGAGAGAGAGTCCGAAACTTAAAATAACTGACCTATAACACGGAATGATATAAAATAAAGAAAATGGCTCATAAATATGCAAGCGCTCGAACAAATCGATAATTTAAAGGCGTTATATTTGTACAAAGTTAAAACCAAGTACCGAGTCTAATTCGATAGAAATGAAAGTATTTTAAATATATTGCCTGGATGATTACAGCTCTGGCTGAAAGGTTTTCAGCGGTTGTTTCATGAAAGACCGTTCCTATCACGCAAACCTTTAAGAAAACTAGCAGAGCTGACTACTCGACTTTATAAATTCTCTCTTTCTCTCTCTCTCTCTCACTCTCACACACTCTCCCTCTTTCTCATTCTTATTATGGAATTGAATTTGAAATGCGTCCACGAGTGGAAAAATTATACCGTTCGATGGTAATGAGTTCATGCGTCTTGTCGATAAGTTCCCATGCAAAACCAACATCGTAGATGTAAATATGTAAATAATTACTTTACTTATAATAACACGTAGCATAGGGGGCACTTGCAAATAACTTTATATTTATTCTGGCTGAGACGGGATTACTAAAACATAATCAGAATGTCGAAACGTGTAACCTCTACATATCGCAACCTAATTTTTCACCTGGGAAAATAATTACAGAAGGCACGCTATTTAACTAATAATTTAGTCATTATTGTGCGCCCTATGCCCAGAAAACCACCCACTGCTTTAATTTATTTCGTTCATATACAGATATATGTCGTACGCTTTCGCGCCGTTAAAATATATCAAGTTTAATTGATATGGAAATCTACGGGGACACATCAAAATAGAGAAATGAAATGGTAATTTGTTCTAAATAACCGTTTCACTGCAAATTTGAAACTGTCACATGTAAACAATCGTAGTGATTACTTTCTTTAAATTTTAGTACTAGTCAATTTTAGCTTGTCTCAAAGTAACAATTGATATATTTGAATGAAGGAGAAATTTATCAAAAGATATAACAAACAAATGGTTCTCGCAAAATCTTGCGATTAAATAGAGTTGTCTGTCAAGTCTTATTAGCGAATAAACAATCCGGTTATCAAATTGCTATCCGTCGAGATGCAGTAATTGAAAAGATATACTAAATATACTGATTTCTCCTCGTACTGGTAGCTCTCGCTTTTCATATTATTCAGATTACCTAATGTAGTTGTGCGTTTTCATGCTTTTACATCGTTATTTTTTTGCTCGTCGTACATCTCTTGTGAAAATAATCAAGTAAAGTAAATATTGCTTTCATAAATAAAACATGAATTTATCCAAGATCTATTATTTGCATATTTGATTCATTTTGAAATTATCGTCGAAACGCGCACGAAGTTCGATTGCGCATAATTTTACTGAAATGAAAGCACCACTCTATTACTGTTATACACACGTAGCAATAAGTTTAATGACTGATTATTTTACGTATTTTTTTAACTACGTCGATTCCGATCTGATTGCTTTTGGCGAATACGGAAATCCTCGATATTAACCGATCGAGACGTACAAATTAATCATTCCCATAATTGGTTAAGTAGGCTCGAGTGTCATTCTACGGGAATCTTCTCTATACTTAATGCTAATTCGCATAATGTTGTAATTGCCAAGTTAATTATGAATTAACGGAGAACTCTTATTGGTTGACGGGCACTTCAAACTTTTCTTGTTACTCGACGGCTTAATATACATAAATAGCAGAACACATTAGGCCATAACTGTTAACCTACGACGGCGTACTGGGGAAACAATCAGTTTTCATTTAGCGGTACCGAAAACACTGAAAGTGAACTGAAGTGGAAAAAGAAGTGGGCGTAAGGGAGGGACTCTACTTATTTTCATCAAGTCAAGCAGTTAAATACTGATTAAAGAATTGATGCAAGTTATTTTAGTTTTTAGGCACTGAGGTAACAAATTACATTGATATAGGTGTACAGGGGTATTCGAAAAAGTATAATATAACATTAAACCCGAATAAATCCAATACTTGTATATCATGCAGAAAATCTCTTAGGGACCAAATTTTCCTTAACAGGAAAATACAAACCGATGTACCCGGCTTCGCTCGGAGGTCGACTTAACTTCCTCCCAATCTGCACCCCCTCAAAGAGTAAACTTGGGATTGGGGGATTTAGATGAAACGTCGGGGAGTCCAACCTGTAACCATGCCAAATTTCCAGCTTCCAATCAGCCAATCAGTACCTACTTCTACCCCATTTTCCAATTCCTCGGTAAGTGAAACATGGGAATTTAATATTTTTCCTGTTCAGAGATTAAAGTTTCTAACTTTTTGAGAAGTACCTCAGAATAGTATCCACGAAACTAACTTATAGTCCCAATTTCACTCCCCCGAAATGGGAAATTCGGAAAAATTTCTCAATCATTACGGAGCCCTTGAGTTGTAAGCGTGCAAATATTACAGTTACTAGTTAATCTGGCACGGTTAAATCAATTTCATCCCCATCCCTATCCTCTCGGCAGGGAAACCTGAGTGTCTAAATAGTTCTCAAAACGTTACCATTAAATAAAACATAATGTTAACCAATTTACTATTCGTCACCTACAAATTATACAATTTAATTTTTATTGTTACTAAACGATAAGATGTAAAAGGCTGAAAGCGACTTATTCTGTAAGGGAAATACAAAGCCTATGTCTATTTGAAACCACAGCGTCTCCTTCTCATTCTAATAAATAATTCTTCACATGTGTCTGTCGCCTATATATGTAAATAATTGGATTCAATGTGTCGAATAGGCAAAATATGGACACGTTTGTGTCCAAGTTACTGTATTTTTCTGTTATAAAGGTAATATATTTATATTAACGTGTCCTAAACAACACTGTGTATTTCTCGTCTCACTGCAATCACTGATGGAAGATATAAAAAATTATAATGATATAAAATTGGATGATAAAGACCTCCATAAATTACCTACCCTGGTAAATAAAATTATGGGCTAACACTGCAGTATACAGGGCAATTCTAATGTTCTTATATGTTGATAGGGTGTTCATACGGAGAAAGTAGATCCAAATTTTCAACCCGAAAAATGTTCCGAAATGTTGAAAAAAACCGAAAAACCGCGAATTTTTTGCTTGTTTTTGCCAATCGATCACTGTAATACTTTTCTAGCGAAAAAGTTCATCAATTAATCTTTAAAGCAGATAAAAAAATTATAATTCAAATGTAAATATATTGGAATACATACAAAATACATAAATACATGTTTAATAGATATGAAATGAAGAAATAAGTGCGCCATATTGTCTGCGTTTATACGCAAACAGATTTTATTGGGTGCAAAGCAGCACACAGTTGATGTTTATATATATATATATATATATATATATATGGCGGCAGCCAAATCTACTGCTATTTCAAAATCTTATTGATCGATTTAAGAAGACGTACCTCAGGTACCAAAAGGGACAACGCCCGGACCAAGAAAAAAAAGAAATTTTATCTCGAGTGGCGGAAAATCCAGAATTTAGAAGTAGGCAAATAGTTAGAAGCAATGGTAAAAGTAAATCAAGTTCTAAAATTTACTAATTATATTTAAAAAAAAAACTGAAATAATTAGCAGGAACCCAAGTACGCAGGAAACACCCTGTAACTCTTTAACGACCTATCAACTTTTGAACTATAGTAAGTATGTGTAAATCGCAATATTTTTGCATTAGGAATTTACCCACGAATTTGGGACCACACTGTATATTAATTGGAATGTCAAATTGGAGCATTGTTACATACACGAGTAAAAACCTCTTATCAAATTTCACAAAATTTACATTTGAAAAAGAAGTGTTGCAAATAATTTTGGCGTATTATATGGCAGCTAGTTGATTTGAATATTCTACTTAAAAAATATATATCGAATGGTTAGGTCCTGGTTAATGAAGCAGGTTTTAAAACTATTAGTATTTTACGATTTTCCCAATGTTTTACACATTTCCAACGACGAACTACCCTTGAGTGAATAACTAGCAGGGTGACTATCAAGTTAAATTCCTTTAATTTATTTACAACCCGTATAACTAACAATGACTTGACAAAACAAACTCATCTAAATGATTAGTGAGTATAAAACTATTTTTGATATTTCGTTGGTATCAAAGGGAGACTGTCTTTTGCTCCTTATTTTAATATTAATTAAAAATGTATTCACGTCTGAAATAGAAAGTGTTTCCGCTGATTAATAATAAGTAATTTTTTTCTACTATAAACATGGTGAAATAGTCTATTCGAATGTGCTATTGACTAGAAAATTATAATTATAACATTGGGATTTTTAAAAAAAATATTATAAACGACAGTTAGCGAAAATAAAGAAATTGTTAAAACATTTTGGTTGGAAAAATTTTCTGAAATATTTGACCATTCTGTTTCTGCACGCTCTAATAATCAGTTTAATGCGTTTGAGCTTTTACTCCTTTCAAAAAATGTATTCATTTCATCTCTCGCGCACTAATTTAAATTTAATCAATTCCCTGGGGGTTGCTAAAAATTTTTATCTGCTTAACTTACAGCTGAAATCGTCATAAAGTTCCCCTTTTAACTCTTCACTTCCACATTTAAAAACTGCAATTAATATGGCTTCGCCGAGCCGCTCGCCAGAGAGGACACTAACTAATAGGCGCAAAGAAATAATTGGCTGTATCGAATGGAAATATTCATATATGACGTACATGTACGTATAAAACCGTATATGTATAGAGTACAGCGAATGTTCCATGCGAGTGTTGAAGGAGCGCTTGGCTGTGAACGTGTATATGTGTATACAGTGCACCCGTTATTCTCGAGGATGGGGTTGAGGGGTTATAATGGATGCCCTGCCCGCACCCCCTGCTTAATCAATACCACCAGTGTTGTACACCATAGACGTGCAGAATGAATAGGTCAAACTGCGAAGAGAAAGAGAGAGGGGCCTTCTATTTTACGAATGATCGTCTATAAATAATAAAAGGGTTAATTTTCGTTTCCAGGGGTTACAATTAGATTACGTCTCACTGGCTGAAAAAAAAAATCACCTGCCGCAATTCTACCGTACAATTTTTTTTCGGAAATCGTAACTTTCAATTTGATTCAGCCGAAAAATTCACCTGGCTTCCAGGAAAATTAAATACAATGGTGACCTTAACAATCAAGAGCACATAAGGTAACTATAGTCGTCGCAAAACTTCCTTACGGCTACCTGATGATCATCGTTGCGCTAGACTAGTTGCTAAATTTAAAAACCAAAAACCTTTTCAAAAATTTTCGTTTACTCCATTCTAATGAAATCACTTAAAAAATTAAGTTGGGGAAAAACACGACACCCACATTATGAAATTGTGGGCTAAAGATATCATTTCACAGCAATGGGTGAAATGTTTACAACATGTATTACAAGTATAGGGAAAACGCAAACGCCTTGTTTTATATATGTAACCTAGATATATTTTCTCATGTAACTAAATTTATCATACCTTATATATAAAATATTGTTAACATTATAATGTGGTTTTCCAACAATGTATACATTCAGTAAATGTGTACACATGTGAATTTATGAATTCTCAATTCGCCCCATTTACATACTTTAGGTATCTTGCTGAACCGACATTTTGAAGTCACCTTACAAGAATCGTAAACAGCCTCTGCTATAAAAGTAGTTGTCAAATAATTCTGTAAACACTGTACATAGTGAAGTCCCCGTGTATTTGCAAAATAAGTTATGCCCCAATTTTAGTTTCATTTCTAATAAGCCTTGCAAATTTATGCTATTTATGTTTTACCTCTTATTTTCTCGTTAAAAAGAGAACACCTAATATTTTAATTACTATGTCCTAATGGGAATATTCTAAGTTGCCCAGATTCACAGCTGAGAAATTAGATACAAAGTGGGACAAACTATAGAACAATCATGGGCTAGCTAAATATGACAGGAATACTGGGGAATGTTCACATAACAAACTGTGCACAGAAAATAATATTGCTAAATACTAAATATGCAAAACGCATATTTTACAAAATGTGCCGAATTTGTAGATTATCTAAAACCATAATTGAAAGTGTGTTCTCGAATTATCAAAAATATTTTGTCTGCAAAATGTAGCATATTTATCATGGAGCATTTGAAAACAGCTTCATTTTTGTTGAAAAAATCATAATGACACTTCCTCTGCATATTTATACTTGAACTTGCATACGCGTGCCTATTTTGATATTTTTAAGAACAGGATTATTCTTGGTACGCAACTTTCGAAGAATCATTTAAATCTTGCATATTACAAAATAGATATAATTTCTGTGTTACTCCAAAAAATAAATAACCACTATAAATCCAAGGGAAATAAACTTTAATCTCCAAGCTATTCGATTTTCTGACCTTTTTGGGTTGGAAACTTTTCCCCATTTATATTTCAAGAATTGCATTATCATTAACAGTGTTCTTAAACAGGCATAACGTTTGTACTATCTTTAAATTCTGTGAAAGTTTATTATAAAGTTTTACACCTACGATATCAAAAAACATTTAGGAATGTTCTTAAATATATAGAATATATTAGATATAGAAAAATGCGACTTTTGTAGTACTATAATCGTGAATAATCCTTGTACGTAATTTATTTTTAATTCTTACAAATGAGCACGAATAACCATACCAAACAAAGTAACGATTCTTAAACTTTTAAATTAAGCCACATAGGAATGCGAAACAAACATTTGAATTACATTTCATAATGTTTTTTGGGCTAAACTATTTCGCTGATATGTCTGAATCTTACTTTCCTAGATAGTAACTTCATGAGAAATTCTAGATTGAAGTTGACTAAGTAGAACAATAAGATATAGTTTACTATTAGAATTCTCTTTAAATTACTTATTATTTAAAAGCATTTAGAATTAATGATTTACCTAAACTAAACAAATAACTTGATGACCAAGAAATTTCTGATTACGTTTCAAAAATATTTAAATAATTAACAGAATCTACAAAAACTGTGTGTATTTTGACAGTTATGGAAACGCCTGTACTTTGTTTTCATAGCCTTAAACAATACTGAACAATAAACACATGATATTAAATTCTAATGTTGGAAGTTAACTAACACTACAAACAATACAAATCATTCAGCTACCTACTCACAATCTGAAACATGGGCATGCAGGCATAACATTTCATTACATTAAAGTTTGATTTCGTGTCGGAAAACTTGCAATGTTGCAAAAATTAATAACGTCAAAGTACAAATTATTGCTAAGTGAAGCCTATAATAATACTTTATCGTCTGATATACAACCACCTACGAAATCGATAAAGTCCTACGCAGCGTTTTAATCTAACAGCTCTTAGTTCTCTTCGAATAATTTTTCGTAATTAAGCGGAACTTTTCAAGTTGGCATGTGTGAGTTCGATCCCCGGGTAAGACAGAAAGAGAGGAAAATTTCAGACTTTAAAGTAATTGAAATTAGCGTTGTGAAATAATTAATTAAAAGAGCCATTTTTGTTTCTTTCGAGATATAAATTGAATGAGGTTTCAAGCAGGCCGTTCGATTGTTATGCAATTCTAAATTATACAACCCACTTACATATTAATCGTTTCCAAATTGTCCGATTACATTGTTGGATGAAATTTAAATTTTCGTTACGCGTTTCGCAACGGAAAAGTAAGCTTTCGAAATGCCTTATTCTTTTAATAACATATTAAATACCTAACTAATTTAAATGCGATTCGGGAAAACAAACGAAACGACAATGGCAACAATTTAAATAATAATAAAATTTAACTCGTGTCACCTTTTTCATTTTATTTCAATTTCACTAATTCCATTCTCGCTCGAAACGTTTATTGGAAGATTTTCTGTCAACCACACGAATTTTTTACCAACGAATGACGAGAATGAGTAAGGTGGGATTTTACATTTAAATAACTATTCGTCATTTAGTGTCACTATTACGCCTAACACCTATTTTATAAGGGCTCTCGCAGACATTAATTTATGGTTATGAATGGTCAATGTACACCGCGAAAAAATAAAGTTACGAAAGAAAGAACGTCCACTAACAAGACGAAAAAATATTTTAGTTCGGCACAAACACCGACTGAGGAATAAGCCGTTGGATATACAATGTGATACATGGCAACAAGCTGAGGAATTATGTTTTTATATGGAGGTAAAAACATTGTCACAACCAGAGGGAGAGTTAGGATTATCTACGACGGTTATGGCCAAAGTATGACAGAAATTAGTTGTAGTATTGTCCAATAATACGCCTAATCGTCTAGTGTACCAACAGATCTTGGAACTTCATTGGTAATGCAGAGAACTCCATATTCATATTTGAGTCAGCAGGAACTTTTGTCTGGTGTTATAATGCCTAATGTTCTAATTAAACCCGTTCTTCTCCCAAGCTACCTTATAAATTTGATAAAATTTAAGTTTCTCGAATTCTTCCGCCTGCACGCCTGACGGTAATGTCTAAAAAGTCCCCTTTCAGCGTCTCGCTTTTGTCGACACCGCCCCCGTAGGCCCTCTCCACCGCACTGATTGCTAATTTAATAATATGCACACCGCCAACTCCTGTTTAATATGCGAAATCAGATTTGTATAAGTTCGGTTATCGTGTGGAAGTGCTCTTGTTCTCGTGCTCCTCTCTCCTCGTCTCCTCTTTTCCGATGTGTTATTCCGAACTGCAACTAAAATGCAGAAGGAGGGAGGGAAGGCATCGCTGATTGATTCTTTGTGTAAAGGCTAATGGGAGGATGTATGTGACGAAAATAGGGAAGGCGTCCACGAAATAGGATAGCTATGATTTAGTCTGAATTGATGGTATGGGTATGAATTAGTGTACGATATAACGCAAGTTTTTATATGTTACAACAGTTCCAAGCAAGGGTTTCTATTAACAGTCGGTGCTAATATACTTCATATTCATAATTGAAAATAAATATACCACTTAGCACTCAATTGAAGTCATCCCCACAGGACAAGGCAGTTGTAAATTAATTTTTTCCATAACAATCATAATTATCACGACCAAGGTTGAGACTTTTGCAAATAACAGATATCAAAAAACCATAAATTATAAATTGCTATACCTCAATTGCGGTTGTCTCAAAAATCGTACAAGGCGATAATGGTAGAGTCATCAAATAAACTTTTATTGAAGTAGATGAGTATTGAAGTAGATATAGAGTAGATCATCCCCAAAAACGGACAATTCAATCATGACAAAGTGATCAATGAAACTTATTTCCTTATTGATGTCATCATAATTATGACTAGGGTTCAAGATTTTGTAAATTTAATATTTAATAAAGTATTTCTCTTAAGCGGTTACCTCTGTATTAACAATATTAATAAAATACTATGACAATACATGTAACACAACTTCGCTGCTTTTTAATTGTGATAATCACAGAAAACAGGCAAAGCATTAACGTCATTTACTAAATAGGTCTTATTTATTATGACTGGCATCAGGAATTTTTCCAAATTGTATATTACAAAAACCACCTTTATTAAACAGTCATCTCCCTATTAACAATGAGCTCTTAAATACTTCAAAACTAAAACTGAATTGAACCCTTGCTGCACGTCAGTTGCGGTCATCCCCACAAAAGGACAAGGCAGCAATGACAGAGTGATCAATTAAACGGGCACTCCTACAATAACTGACAGCTCTAAAATACTTCAGATCCACAATTGACAATTTATATAGAATCTTGCTGCATCTCAATTACGTTCATCCCACAAACATGGATAAAGCGGAATGATCAATTAAACATATTTCGTATTATAAGTCATAATTATTATCGCAGGGGTTCGAATTCTTGCAAATTGCATATTTATAATCCATCGCATTCTATTTGAGACTCGAATTGTGATACCCGGACCCCGATTGTAAAAAATTATAAACAAAGAAGTTGTAGAGGCTTAGAATTGTTATCCGCTCGTTGTGACAGGAAATTTACATATATTAAATGGACCGTACTTAGAGTACTTAGACAACAGGGGTTTTAAGAACTTATAAACTTAGAAAGAACCTAATCTCATTGATGAGTCGTGGTGTAAATTTAAATTACATAATAACAAGGTAAATTTGTCTTAACGGCGGGTAAGATATGAACTGAAAATATACATAAAGATATGATGTATTAAAATAAATTCATTCTACTCTGATCGTGACAAGTGTTGATTTCAGAAATTTTAAAATGTGGCGGCCTTGGTTATACTGAAACTGAACTGAAATAAACCAAGAAGCAGGTTCAGATGAAGACATAGCAGTTGATGAAGATACGGACTATAGCGAAGGAGTAGAATTAGGCGAGGAAGAATAGGAAGAAGTCGACGACATAGAACCTGCATCGCAATGGCCTAAACACCATATGCACAAAAGAGAAAAGGAGTTAATTTTAACATTTTCCATGGTATGGAAAAAATAAATTTGTCCGTGTTCATTTAAAAATTCCGGTACGGTCCAAACATCCTAGACGACTATTCGAAACCATCTCCTAATCGGTAATAAAGCACTTCACCTTTCTCCCATTCAACAGATAATTTACGACCTTTTATTAGGGTGTCTTGTACTAAGTTTACTGTAATCTTGCCTTAAATAAAATGCGACGTATAATAATAAAGCACCTTTTTTAAGGGATCACATTTATATCAATAATATTAATAAACTACTACAAATGGTAAATAAAAATGAAGGTAGCTAACCTTGCTGCATCTCAATTGCAGTCATGCTCAATAACGGACAAAGCAATCGTGAGCAATCAATTTAACTTATTTCCTTATGTTCTATTAAACCTATAAAATCTATTAAAATTCGGTTTCATCTCATCAGATAAAATTGGAAAAAAATTACATGAGCAGAGTACTTTACTCTTAATAGAAAAATTTCGATTGAAATTCATGGTTGAAAAATTGTCATGAAATCACAAAAGAATATACAAATTATTTTTTGCAGTATTTACTACATCTCTACGATTTAGGGCGACTGTTTTATTTCTACATGGGTAGTTTCAAGCTCAAACTCAAGATGTAGATCGTTTTGTTCCACACGGTACAAGTATACCTTAAAAATTTTTCGAACGTGGTTTCTTTTGTAAGAAAACTGTTCAGCAAAAATGCATGTTTGGATTATATTAGCCTCTCTACCTTTAATTTTTTTTCATATTGTTTAATGTTTTTGGACTTTCAGATTCTCAAAAATTAATTTAAAAAAACTGGAACTGTGAAAAAGTATATTCCAGATAGAATAGAACTATTTTTCTAAGCGGCAGTTATTAATAGCTTAATTAATAAAGACTAAGTATTATAATGAGTAGTTGATGGTGCAAACTTACCACCAAAAGGCAGCCCATATGGATTAACGACTTACCTAGAAAAAAAAAAGACAATGTTAGCAGTATTCAATCTTGAAAGTTAAAATGTTATTTGAGTCAACTCATGGTTCATTAAGGGTTGCAGACTAACATATTTAAACACAACGTATAAACTTAATGATAATGGTACTTAAACAATCATCACATGAAAAAATGGCGTTTTGGTTCATTATAGCTATTTGAACGATATTGTAATCTTTGATTTGTGAAGTTTCATATACCATTTTTAGGGCTCTCCAGCACAGCCATGTGTAAAATCAAAGAATATTTATGAGAACTAATGTTATGTATAGTTTGTTTATGACACAACCCCAAGGAGTCTGCTCAAAAACTACTCAATGTCATATTGTACAAACTGAAGTGCTATCATTGAAGTTTACTTGTTTCACTTTGAGTCCTGAAGTGTGAATGTTAAACTATGAAACTGTCGCTATTAAATTTAGTCAAAATATTTAATAAACATCTTAAAACTTTCAAAAATATTAAATTCAAGGCTTATAAATTTATACTAATTTTAGAATTACTAACTACAAAATTTTACTAACTTATAAATCAAAGTAAAGTCTTGAAAAATTCGAGATTCCATAATATTTTTATATCTTGATGAAACTTTCAACTGGGGGATTGTGAGTAGTTTTAAAGAATTTTGTTATTAAATTTTTTTGACTTGAATTTTAAATTTCCTAAATTGATTTATAATCTGTGTGTTATTTTAGTAAAATGCATTACCAGTTGAAAATATGCAGTCTTGTAAGTACCGCATGCGTAGAACTTGTGCAACAGTAATTCAATACTCAAACGTAATTTTCTAAATTTAATCTAGTAGGAATGCTAGGTTGGTATTTAAAGACTAGAAATAATTTTGAGGTTTTTGGAAGGCGAGTCTCAATTGTAACAACTTTATACCAATTTGTATACTCTCACTACAGTATTTGGTTCTTATGCCCAACTTAATATGAATGATCGTATTAGAATGAATGGCGTCACATGTTCTAGTACAAATGCAACGGTACTAATTCTGCCTGAACGTAACTTAATCCTAATTTCTCTGTTTACAGCGCAAATATTTATAAGTAAATACATGTTAAATTTCATCCACAAAATTCATTTTTAAATTGTTTGAAAATCAAAATCCAAACTGAATTAAGGTAATTATGTAAATTACCTAATATCTGTAGATAACACATTACAATTGTAATGTTATGTTTTTGTTTTGTTTAGTTTTGTTGATATATTTACTTTTGCACATTTTTTGATAGCACCTTTCATTTCAAAAATGTATTTTGAAAATACATTCTTCAAACAAGTTTAAAAAAAAAAACAATAATTTAATACAATCGTTGCTTTTTTCAGCCATAAACATACGTTATGGCGGTATTGTCAAATTACCATTTCTATACTACGCCGCCATGTAAAGAATAGCCACAATTTATTTAAGAGCGTGGTTTTAATTAAAGTAATAAATTAAAAGCAAATTATTATTAAATTCACCATTCATCGACCTTTTTTTCCGTACGAAGACAATAATTATTTGTACGCGATCGGCACCGAAAGCCGCGTATGTGAGTCGAACAGCATTGCGTATAGAAAATTAGCAAATATTCACGCTAATTGGAGTAATTCATCAGAGAAATGAAAGAACGATAGATTCCTAGGGATACGGATCTATATATAGATGATGAAAAATTACATAGGAATGATATCGAAAAATCATTAATTAAATTATAAAAACCAATCCACTTACCCAATGTCGTGCCAATAAATCAAATTAAATATTTAATAGTTATTTATGTGAAGTAATAATTTAATTACTACCCCACCCGACGCACATGATAAAAATAGATTGGATTAGAGGCGACTGCTCGAATGTAGGGAGTCGACATTCGAACGCCCTCAGTCTTTTTTTTTTTAGGACTGCAGCTCTAACCCTTTTCCCGGCCGTCAGATACTTAATTTTTATACAGGGGATCGTCAGAAACTAACCAACTTCGAATAACCGGGCGAAAGACACGTCCCGGTACGAGCGCGTGAGTGACGACTCATCAGAATTTAAACCTATGTATCTGTGATCGAATCGATAACGCTCAAAAGCGAAGGGAAGAGCTCAAGCAAATATTGCAGAAATGGCTATGAGTATTAACGTCAATTAATATTCAAAGTGTTATGACTCCACAACTCGTCAACTTTCGGGAGCACTATTGCTAAATAAGGACAACTAAAAACTTAGAGAACTATTTACGAAGAATTACATTTAGGACATGTGAAAATGCAGATTTACTGTCTCCTCCAATAATAAAGTGTAGCAAAATAAGTCATGAAGTATGTCAGCTTTTAAGAGCTCCAGAAATGGAATGTCCAACTTTCACCAGCCGACTTCGATTCTGTAGAAAGTGATAGCAGAGATTTCGATGATAATAGCAATTCTAACAGTCTTTAAATTTTGTTAGGTTATTGTGTTTAAATAGCCATGTTTTGTTGGATTTTTCTTATTGTTAGTTTAATATATAGTTTGTCTTGTATATTTTGGGAGCTTCGATTTTTAATTTTGGTCATCGAATCTAAATAATGTACAATTTTGTATGTAAATGTACTTCATATTGGAACGTGCTGTTTTAAGCAATGGCAATGCCTTTCAATACTGCCTACAACATTTTACTGCACATTTTTACATTCTCATACAAGATACTCAGGTAATGGGAAAGTATTGTTTTCAATTTTTGGAATTTGAGATACTGGTTTTATAAAGTCCTTATCCATGGTTTATATTTAAGTGCTTTGAGTCGGAAAAACAATTTTTTGAAAAAGTATGTATACATGTAAGTGGTCGACTTTTCTCAGGAACTCTAAAAAGCGAAAAGCTGAAACTTAGCATTTAGGCTTGGTTCCCTGAAAACTCGAATTCATGCGACTTTGGTAAATATCGGCGAAGGACAAAGGGTATCCTAATCTTGTAATTTTAGTGCTTTGAAAATTAGTTCAAGGTTTTCTTTATACTTCGTATATTTAATTTACTATTTACCCCATATCGACCTCCATACTCGTTATCGTCATTGATATCTAAAGGGTCTTTTGCCTTTGCGAATTTTCAGCTTTTCTCAGTTTTTTTCAAAACGGCTTTACATATTCTTGATACACTAAACGTCCAAATTACTACGTCAACTGCCTATAACTTTTATTTAAAAAAATTTCTCTAAACGCGCGCTCTAAGAGGTACTTTACTTTTAAGCATTTTAAGATTTTCTTAATTTTCTTAAAAACAGCCTAAACGATTTATTTTAGATTTGGTAATTCCACCTGTCTAATACCAACACCTTTTTTAAAATATTTTTTTTTCAAGTCGCTCCAAATGGCAATTTATTTTTGCAAATTCTCAGTTTTTCTCATTTTTACTATTAGTTATTCTTGTATATTATTTCTCATCTTTATATCTGAAATACTATATTTTTTCTCTAAACGTGCTTTGAAAACACTTTACTTTTGAGAAGTTCCTAACACTTTGTTAACTTACATAGAACATGTGCCTCGCACGAAGTCCACACCGCCTAGTTTTTAAATTATACCGTTAAACTTAAATGTTATCTCTACGAACTTGGGGTACTTAAATCCATACGTCCGTGGTAAATCCTAGGTGCTTACTGTGTTGCGCCTTTCTATCGATCGATCCATTTTCAGTATAGCTGTTGAGTATTAAATTCTAATATGTGTAGTATACTCATATTAGAATAGTTAGAATTTAATATGTATAGTATATTCAATATGTATAGTATATTCTAGTTGTTGATTAAATTGATACTGGCTTTTGTTTAAATAAGTTAGTTATATGGTTGGGGTCATGTAGAGCTGGGACATCTATTTAGTGGACCAATCCTCAGTACAGTGGACGATTAAGGTCTTGTGACCATTTTGCTCTGATGAACCAATTTATTGGTTCTTGGAATAAACTAAGTAAATTGAATCTCTTTTTTAGTAAACCTTTCCACAAGCGTACGAGAGGAAATAAATTTGTACAATCTTTTACAAAGATCTTTATATAGAAAGAATCTAAACTAATGGGACTACTATAGCATAGACCAAGGGAAACTTCGTGCTAATGCCCATAAAATTAGAGTAAATACTCCAAAATCTGCCATTTCGTCACTTTGGAATAAACCTTCAAATTTTTAGCCGACTCAAAGTTGCAATAATGCTCGTTATCGATCAATCACGAGATAGGCGATTCGCAACAACCTCCAAATATGGAAATGTGCTTCACATCGTTCGTACGTGTATTATGACTGAGGGGACGCGCAATTAATTATTTTTTATTTAAAAATCGAGCGATTCCCGTAGATTGGATTAGAAGTGTTCACATGACGCAGGGAGTCTGAGCGGCGCGTCCCGTTTAAACGCCCTTGGATTTTTGAAAACGCGCACACACACATACATATACAGAGGGAGCAAAAGCGAGGGAGACGAAAGAGAGCGAGAGGGAGAGAGAGGGAGAGAGAGGGCGAACCCTTTCGAATCATCCGCAGGCTGAATTTATATTCACAATAAATACAACGCAAGAGTTATTTCGTTAACGAGATTTTTAAATTTACGCATGGGCCCGGTTGATTAATGAGAGATGGAATATAATGGATCTTTTCGATCTGGATTTGCGATAACGCCCTTGCACGCCATGGATTGTTGGGTTTTTTTGAGGTGAGCTTCGAACGAGAACCGCCACCGATAGAATGTCCACACACATACCGGAGCGTGTACGTATATACACATATTTCTTATTTAAATATGACGAATCGGTCAGAGACTCCGGGGGTGAAATTCCAATTTCGGAGAGGCGATGTGTGCTTTGAGGAGAAATAAATTTTCGATGTTATGAACGTAAGAGATGAAGTTTGCCAAAATCGTATAGAATGAAATAATGACCTCTTTCGTCGGAACGGAACGCTCTATATAAAGAAGACGATCGCGTCGCGGCGTTCCCCGTCGAGGCGCACAATATTTTATCCAATATATTACAATATACTTAAGCTTTAAGGTCTTCTTTTACATAATTTATAAATAAACATTCATAATGCATGTTATATTCTAGGCGGAGAATAATGCCATGCAAATTATAATGGCGGGGAATGAAAATTTAAATTTTAATGTTTTCCCGTCTCTTACTTTACAATACAGTAGAGCAAAATAACAAAAATACTGGCTGAAGTGTACATTTGGTTATAAATGAGTGGAAAATGCGGACGCCAGAAGTGGAAGGACGAATCTGAGACAATTTCGTGCGCAACTTAAAGCATTAGGTGAGCTTTCTCGACTTTTTGTCGACACCAAGAGAACATTTAAGAGCGACAAATACCGCCTCTTGTAAAAATATGCATTCCTACTCGAATTAACTCACGTAAAAATATAATACAAAAAGTTTGCTTAAATTGGCACAAAAAAAAAACATTGGGTAGCCTTAATAAATCCTTGAATACAGGCGAACTGACTCGCGACAAAAATAGGAAGTATTTTCTTTCCAAGCCCTATTGGAAGAACTAAGAAAAGTCTTAACAGGCGCTTAAAGTTGCTGCCTAACCCGTTCATTGAGTTTCTTTGTTTTACTTGTAAAAGAATATAAATATAATACAAAACCATTTAAAGACATTATAACGCAATGGTGTAATGAAACAATTCCTTTGCTGATATTAGTAGGGCTCGGAAAATATACAAAATTCATATTAACTGAGCATATGAACTGATATTTCGGGTTTGCTACCTTAGTCATACACTGAACTTTTATATGACAGATTTCTATGAAGATGTTCGTTTTCGTCAACTAAACTATTTTTTATTTTACTAAATTATTTTTTAAATTTATTTTATCATATACATAACTTTATAAAAATAAAAATCTATAAAAATAGACGCAACTCTGGTTTATAAGAATTAAAAAATACAGCTGAAATTGCTAGAATTGCTCTGATTTAGTCTTCGATGTGATACGTGAATATGAAAAAAGTCCAGACAGTATTTAGCCTTTGCCACATTTTCTCCTACATTTTAAAGAAATTGCAGTCAACTTAAATCAGATCTCATATTTCAAAGAAAGTTGATAACTTCCTAAAGAATTTATATACTGTAATGCTCAGTAACGTTTTTAAATAGTTTTGTCTCTGATTATAGTTCGAGAGTTTTTGAAAAAAATATAATTACTCTTCTTAGAAGAATTACAACTGTCTGCTTAAAATATGACTTCGTATGTCTAAATAAGTTTCAATGGAATAAAAGAAGTTGAAGAGTTCGTAAGAAACTTATGGCAGCTATAAAAACAAAAATCATTTTAGTATCAGTTACAATTGTGTTGCAAAAATCACGGTCGAAATACAGTCTGGCGCATTAAAAAAAATTGGTATCTAAATAGACCACGTATTGCGAAATCCGTATAATTTTTCTTAATCCACATTGAGTCGATTAAAAGAATTTAGTAGAGCCTCATGCTGTAAGTTAGGAGACAATCCATTGAAAAAATAATATGGAATGTAAAGAATTCTATAGAATTCATTACAGAGGTAGAGTTAATTTAAGGGCACCATGAAGTTTAAAATATAAATTTTTATATTTATACGAAAGGAATAAAAATTTGGCTTTTTCATTAAAGATTTTAACGGCTAACTAATAACGAATCAATGAGTTCATTTCTACCAGGGTAAAATTGTTCAAAAACGTGTGTATAGAACTGAAGAACTACCTCTATGGCCATCTATTATTGCACATTATTTCAGCTCTAAATATGAATGATGCTGAACCAAATTTTAGTGATCACAACAGCGATAATGAGCAAGTTGTTTATAATTCTGACGATGAAACATGGGATGAAACATATATAAAGAGGAAGAAGCTGATGCAAACGAATCTCAAAACTGCTTGTCTTTACCAATACATGACAGCAATAGAAAACTGGTTTACTTCTGTAGAATGGCAACAATTTTGAAAATGAAAAACAAATACGCTGGGACACTCAATAAAAATAAACCGGTGACTAAAACAACTGGTATAATAAAGCACAAGTGGTTAGGTCAAGATTTGGGTTTTAAATAAACTTGGCTGTAGTATTCTAACGAAATTGTGTCGAGCGCTGTCGTGTGTCTAATAGATAAAATGAGAAGCAGAGAGCGTTTTCGATGCGAGTCGAAGCAAATCGTTGTAGCAAATCGCAAGAGTTCTGAAATCTGGAAGCTTCCAGCTATATCTCGTGTCATCTGGCAGATTGTCGAAGGTTTAAAGCCAGAACGCGACAAAGTTGGAACATACTACTGATTACGATGGAGGTGACAGATTAATTAAACTAAGATAAATTAAGTGGTGTAAGTGTGTAAATAAATTAATTATGAGTTTGGTGTAGTTCGAATTTTAGTCAACTTACGTATACAGAACGTTATCCGAAACAATAATCAACCAGAAATAACCATAATTAACTAGAAAATATGCCACATACAGTACCACTGGTAGGACGCCATTTTGCATTTTTTCAGTATTTTGGGTATATGCTCTACAAATCCTTACATTTTATGTTCTGCCCAAAACAATCCTGAAACTTATTACAGCAGACATATTGGGGAGAATTAGAAACAAGATCAATAACATATGCCTTAAACAAGTAATACAACAGCCTACCAAAAACTGTTAGGAAAAGAAGAGGAAAACGTTGAAGAATCAGCTGTTAGAAAATGCTGTTATTTTTGGTTTATATGTAAGTCTACGCACTTTGCAGTGTGATCCTTCAATATTTAAAAAAGTTAATAGCAACTTGTTGCTTGATGCATGCTCACATCAGCTCTTTTAACCCTTAGAATCCAAAAAAAGCCATTGGTTTTAACCAAATTTTTACGTGGTCACAGAGAAAAAAATATTTTTGGTTTTAAATTATAACATGCTTCAAAACTGTAGAGACTTTCTCTTTTGTAGTGTTATGCATGAAAATAAAGATTTTATTTTACGCCACCATACCTTTTAAACTAATTTGTTAAATACACTTAGGCAATTTAAAAAAGTAAAATTTTAAGGAAACTATAAAATTGACTATAAATGTACCGTACAGTGAAATTGGTAGACTCTTTAAAGACAAACAAAAAACATTATCCTCCGTAAATCAAACGGAAGACGAAGTTACTCCACTTTACCTCGATCAAATTCCCTTTTCTAGGTTAATTTACAACCTAATTACCTAAACCCCATCGAAAACGAAAGCGCTAGTAATAATTTAATCAAACGCTTTTTGCCCGCAAAGTAAAGAAACCAATCAAATTTCAAACAACGCAATAGAGAGAAATAAATGTATTATTTCTATCCAATTAGGCGAATTTCGGTTCAAAAATAAACCGATCGAGTTAACAAAACTGTTAATTCAATCAAAATATTTGATGAAAATTGGTTTACAATATCACGCGTATATCGTTGACAAATTAAAATTTATGTTTTGGCGATTTAATGCCAACAAATACTATCCCGCTCGATAACGGAGAAAGTGAAAAGCGAATTTTGATGTGAAACAAAATAAACTAATTCACGTGAGTTACTAGCGGTTATTTTAATTCCTCTTTTTTAGCGTTTTAACAGGGGCATTGGTAAAAGTGTCAATTTTTCAGGGAGAGAGAGAGAGAGAGAGAGAGAGAAAAAAAAGGCTCCTCCGCAGAATAGCAATCTTCAGGGTTCGCTGTTTGGATCTCGGGCGAGATCGATACAAAAAAAAATTAATAATTCAAAATCCCAATTTAATCATAAAGGAGAATATTTATCAGGGCGCCCGGAGACGTTGATTTCAATCAGACGAAAAAGTTGTAATTTTATTATTAAGGCTTTAATTCAATTTTCATTATGAATAGAAGAAGAAGAAGAACCTGCTATATTTTTATTGCTGCCTTTAATTTAATTTAATATTTTTTATCGCCCGATCATAAATCAAGGCTAATTAACTTAATTAAAAATAATTTCAGCGAGGTTCCTTGTAATGCAGATATAAAGGAAAAATGTAATCAATTTACTTTATTAGATATTCTGCATTTTCCGTTTTTCTCTCGCTCTCTTCCAACCATTCTCCGAATTTACTGAAAAATATAATTACGCATTTATAATGATTCATTGCACATCTTAAATTTGTATTTATCCGCTTCACTTATTCCGTCTTAATGATTACCTACTCCATTTAGGGAAGTAAAAGGTTCCAACCTGATTTTAACATAAAATATTAAATTTAATGGTAAGGCAATTAACAGAAGAACATTAGCACGATCGATTTATAATTCCTTCCCACTTCTAATTTTAAGTCCAGGTAGAGGACGAATTCCTTTCCGTAAAGGATTAAGATGATGTTAATGTGTATGTTTAAATGTGTGTGAACGTATAAAGGCACGACGTTGTTGTTCCTTGATGGGTATAAGTTTTATTTTCATAAAGAGCCAACGAGCAATATTAATGGCACCATTATTTAAATATGGAAAATTTTGTAAATCCTAATTTACAAAGTCATGAAGTCTCAAAATTTGGTCATTGGAAGAAATTCGAGCCCACCGTTAACGACTCTGGAAGCAACTCGTATGTTTATTTGCCCACGGAAAGGAACTCAAGCTTGAGACACAATTTAAATAAAGAGATGTGAAAGAAATACATTCAAGCTTGAATGTTTAAATGCCGGTATTTAATTCTAAGCATGTCATTTAGTGTTTCATATATTTATAACGAAGACCTAATATATATGAAATTATGAAGTTAAAACGAAAAGAAATTTTCAAACATTCCGTCAATATTATCTAACCGGAAATTCATGTAAGATAGGAGTGAGTATACTGATATGAAAGATATGGGTATTAAAAAATTTCAATGAGATGTTACAGAGATATGACAGTAAAGACGAGTTACCGCTTAAAATAAGATACTAGAAACTCCTGCAACAGACACTTCTTAATAAATGGTCCTTTTGTCAGTTCCTAAATAAATTTCCCATCAATATCGTAATTATAAAGATTCGAAGAACGGTCACTTGGAATGACGAATACCATTGGTTTTTCCATCCTAACTTCTCAAGATATTTACCTGCAACTATCACTACTTGTGTATGGCCTGCATTCTCATATCTGCATCATCTACTTCAACATTTTGTAACGGACTATTGTGTAAAATCTGATGACAGCCAAGTTCACAAGTGTTGATCATGAAAAAACAAAATCCAGTCACTGGCAACTGGCAGAAAGTTAGGGACAATTTTAACGTATTTTAGAACGTATATAACATACAACTGTATATTGTGACTGTCGATTAACCCTATAAAAATAAATTTTCGCCCTTTGCTTTTTTTGCATACTCTCAGAAGAGGATCTGGGCGAACCGGAATCAAAGGAGCTTATTGTATAATTGCTTACCCTTATGGATCACCATAACACTTCATGGCACTTGGTATACTTGTCTTTGGTAGAAATAGAACAATAATACATTCAAAATATTGTCACATTCGTTCTAGTGAACTGAATTCATATCGTCCAAGGTAAATATTGCCTCTCCCCAATCGGCATCGTGATCCTAGATTGGAACTGTGTTATTCTGTCGGGTCAGTCAGTATGTGTCATCTATTGTCGTTTCTTTGCGTTCCTTGGTACCTTTGATGACGATTTTGAAACCACTACCCATCATAATATTGAGTAATATTGACAAGTTTTATGATTTCCGTATTCTATCCGAAAACGGAAAGCAACGTCGTGAACGTACACATCGAACACCTACTGTAAAGTTAATTATGGTAGAAGTTTTTTTTTAAAATAGGCCCAATTTTTCTGCTGCTGAGCTTAGAAATGTAAAGAATTTTATTTGAACAAAAATATTCAGAAACCTTCGAAAATGCCGATTTTTCGAATTTGTGGTAGATTTTAATTAAATTATTTTGCAAATAATTATTTTCAAATTTACTTTTAAAAAATTAGGTCCTCTAACGGTGGACTTCATTGCTATCAATAATTTTCAGATAATGCTAGTGGCGACTTTTATTGTAGAATTTTTTAATGAAATATAAAAGATGCCAAAGATAAAATAAAATGACTGAATTTATAAATTCTCTAATGTGAATAAATTTTTGCTCTCGTGGTTTTCCGCATTACCGCCAAAATGGACCAAATGCGCTATTAGTTCGATACGGTCTCTCCTGATCTAGTTGTTCTTCTATTTCTAAGTTTTTTTCGTCACATTCACATTACAGTGAAATGAAATGAGAAAAAATTTGGTGCAATAACCGGAGCGGCGCCGTGATAAATCGTTATTACATCGATGCGGCATTTGAAATTTTAATTTCGGGGTTATATGCATATGTATGTCGAGAGGACAAATAAAGGACTTATTATAAAAAAGTCCATACGTCCATATACTACATCCATCCATATACTACAATAACCAATCTTGTTTCCCGAGGGAAGTTATTCGACGACCCCTCGCCGCGCCGCCGCCGCCCCAACTCACACGCCCATGGCCACGAAGCGTAATTAATTTTTCAGATGGATGTAAAAATATCGAGTTGATGGATTTTTCCGATTGCAAATATAAATCTAAAAAATACATTTGATATCGATATCGAACCGCGCGGCTTGTAGCGCAGAGGAGGAGGATGAGGCGGCGGCGGGGAGGATGGGGAGGGGGCGCCCTGGGGGGGTCGGCTGGAACGGCGGGAGGAGGGCGCGTTCGCGAGGAACTGCAGAGGGGTTGCGATCGGAATCGGCGGCCGTGGTGGCGGTCTGGGGGGGTTGCGACACATTAGCCGCTCGCCCCCGGATCGGACGACTATCCCCCTTCTGCTCGTCCTCTACCCCCGATCGCCCCCGAATGAGCATGCAAATCAAACATGTCATCTCTGGACCGGGTTTCACGCCGCGCTTCGGTAAATCTGCAGATTTGAACGTCGTTTACACGGCGGCGGCGGCGGCAGTAACGGTAACAGTGAGGGTTGGAAGTTTCCAATCCTTGTTTGGATTTGGAACTGAAAAGTAAGTAAGGGGTTTAAGTAGCCTTAAAAGGCGCATTAGAAAATGGCACAAATGTAGATAAGGCAGACGATAGATGTTGGGAGATGAATGGTAGATTCATAAATATCACTACAAATCCAGTGGCACCTCTATAAACCGGAAGACGATGACGACTCTGATGTAGACAATAACGATGAATTTCTTCATGAAATCGCTTCGATCTTCTTACACACTGAGCACGTAACGAGCTTGTGTCAAATATTTGATGATTGGGCCGAATTGTTTTCTTTCTTCGAGTAGATGTTTGCACACATACTATATTTTTTATCTGATAGCGGGTGGCTCACCGAAAGCTGACCACCCCGTTACCACGTTTTTTACTTTTTCGGATAATAAAGTGGAAAACGCTCAGACCCGTCGATTTTATTTGTTTAGAGGACTCATTTTTTTGGTATGTCAACTCTTTATTACAACCCCAAACCGGGGGTAACTTTCATCCCTGAAAATTTCCTGGAAAGAGGTGTAGAGTACTACATCATTTTAAAGGACGTTTAGTTCTCTTTTCAACGACACTTACTTTTCCAAATTAGGATCAGTCCTTTAAGGCTACCTACTGACTTCAGCATTCTTTCGCGCACGAATGCGTACGGTTTTCGCGAAAATATTGTTGTTTGCAAAAGCAGAAAATTTTAATTCTTATTTGCACAAAAATAACCGTTACAGTATCTGCGCGTGTGAGCGTGTGTTTGTGGAGATGTCTTCACAAAAAAGAAATACAGTTATCGCAAGTGCAGCGTTCATAGTGATGCACAGTTTAAATATGAAGAAAAAGAAAGGAAATACACGATGGTGGATTACAAGACTATACCACCACCGACTGCTACATAGTGGATCTAATCTATTGATTCATATGAAACTACAAGAAAACAGTGGTCATTTTCATAATTTCATCCGGATGACATGTGAAGATTTTGAATATTTGAACAATTCTATTGGCCCAAAAGTAGGAAAAATGGATATCAAATTCAGAAGTGCATATCTGTGAATGAACGAATAGCAGTATACTTGCCTACAACAATATAGTGTCATACAAACGAAGCCGACAGCCTATCTCTTGTAACGGAACTGAGAAAGATGGAAACATTGTAAAAACCTTATCTTAAAATACTATGAAAGAATAACACAGACGACTGTAACCACTAGATGGAAGGGTAGACATCAACCTTCCGGATGGTATCGTGGTAATGCTGAAAGCTTGGAACAACATAAAATCATTAACAATCGCTTTTTGTGCTGAAAAGCAGGTTTTTTGAAAGAAACCACACTACCAAATATAAGGTCAAAACGAATAAGATGTTAAGATAAAACAAATATAGGTCCTTAGAAGAATGGAAACGGAAAAAGAAGGGGTCAACACCACAAAAATACGGAAACTACAAAAACATAGACGTCAGACATTAAAGTAAGTACCATACATCGCACAGTCCATTCTGCAAGGAAAAGTGAAGAGGAAGAAGACGAGCGTCATGACTGAAAAACAGTAGAAACAAGTTTGACGTGACAACCACACAATTATTCAAAGTGACGATTAAGAAAGTCGAAGTAGCTTATATGATTTCCAACATCCGAAATGGATGGGAGCTATGAGACATTGTCCTTGTACCTTGAAAATACTATACGTATATTCACTAACAGATTATTTTACAAATTTGATGATTTTTCCAATCTGCTAATTGCGACACACATTTTTAAAATTTCTATGTTTTCCTTCGTGATGAAGCTGACACCCCAACAATTCACCCAAGTCGCGTCGACCCAGGCAACGAAAAATAATTATCGTAAGTTATAGTGTTGATCGCAGATTGATCGTTTGTTAAATTAAGCGATATAGGAGGGAATCATCTGACCGAAAATCCTTTTCACTTCGCTCTCCCTCGATCCATTCTCCTCGGGACGGGAAGGAGATCGGTGGTTCCGAAAGGAGAAAGAAAGACAGAGAGAGAGAGAGCGGGAGGTGGCGAGACGAAGGGCGTGTTTGATATATCGTGATGGCAGTAAGACATATTAATAGTTATTAGTCAAGTCTACGAGCATGCTACATTACTATTGATTACGAGTTGTAGAAACAGGCACGCGAGGCCCCACATTGCGCCAAATCTGAGCCGGTGTAACGCCGAGTAATTACACTACAACTGTTAATGTCCGACGACTCCCACGGCTTAGTCGATTTCTGTGTCGGCTTCTATTTCGTTAAATAACAAATTTAATTCGAATAAAGCTGGGCGGCGGCGGAGGCGGTGGTTCGGGAGAATCTCCTCCGACGGTGTGATGAATTTTAGAATTCGTTCGGGAGAGCTAACGCGATTATACGGTAGAGGCTATGTTTAGACTTTTGCACGTGTAGTGACGATTTTGTTCGAGAAAATGAATGCAGTGAATCGTTCAGGTGTTCGTAGATAGAATTGTGTCAAATATTCTCGAAAATGCGACGAGAAATAGCGATTGGCCCCAAAATGCCCGTCTAAAAACCACACAATCGTTTTTCTATGTTCTCCTATATGACATCTACATAATTTCGAGTCAATAAAAAAGATATCTATACTCGTAAACAATAAATGGAAAAAAACACAAAATCTGGAGACATTGAAAGAAAAGATTGATAAGTGTAATCTTGAATATAAAAGTTAAAACATTACGGTTCCAGGAATTGATGTCTCCAATGATAATGCCTCAGTGGAAGAAAAAATAAATTCCAAGAAGAATTAGAAAATCTAACCGATCATATACCTAAGTCACATGAGATAATAATAAAATAATAAATGTGAACAAAATACAGGCACATTTTCCACAGTTTGTATTGCATACAATCCAAGCCATAACGATAACCAACATCACGACCGGATAATAAACCAAAAGAAGACGAAACAGTCTACATTTCATATAACAAAGGGCAAAGAACTAACGGCAAGTGTAGGGATTGTAAGTCAAAGGACGTAATCCTCGACGGGAAAGGGTGAAGAAGGCGCAAGGAGAAATTATGAGAAGCGCCGACCGGCGAACCACACTCGGTCCAGGAATCGATTCGGTATAATTTTCCGAATTCAGCAAGTTCCTCACATCCCCGAAGTTACCATATAGCGAATTCTCTTAATTTCAGCGACCGCTCCATTAGAGAACAGGTCGAGCGATTAAACTCCCAATAACACATCGGTCAGTAATTCAAAGTGCCCGGGAGGGGTGAGTTTCGGACAGAGCGAAAAGTGAACAAAAAGAGGTGTTTAATCGCCCACCGTCCGACGACGACCTGTTAGCGAGGATATCCCTTTCAGGAAACGGCCATTTCGGTTCGGGAGAGCGTACGGACCGTACCGGGAAAAAAGGGAAAAAAGAGGAAGCGAAATATTGAGGGTACACACTAAACAGAGTTAAGCAGTAAAACACACGGGAGAGCGCTCGGGGGCGGCGCGAGGCGGATTTTTTCCCCCGGCTGATCGCCTCGGTAAACGCTCAGACAAAAGGACGGGAGGCATCCGGCTCGGATTACTGACGTATCGATGCCGTTCGGCCGCGGACAAGTGTTTGACGTTAATATTAACAAGTAACCGTTTTTCATATCGGCTAAAGCCCCCGCCAGATATTGGCATGACAAATAAGCCCCGGCAGGATTTGAGTGATTTATGCCAAGAGCCGTCTTACAATTAGACCGGTAGGGCTCGGTCTCGGCTTTTACTTGCACATTTTATTAACTCTACAATTGGGTCGGTTCTATTATTTACCAGACGAAACGAGACCCCAACGCGAAGCAAAATTATCCACTCGAGAAAATACGATTTCCTCTTACTTTGCGAAACTACTACTATTGAACGTCTCAAAGGGCGTTCAATATCCAAAGTACTATAAAGAAATTGTGAAAATGTTCTTGCGCTCCGCCTACGGTTCTCTCGATGGTGCGCGATGAAAGCGAACCGATGAACTGCGATAGAAATTAGTACTTTGTGCTGGGAAGTCTTTGGGTACGAACAAACCGAACATACCTTGATACATGCTATGTCGATGTCGATACATCGATGTCACTGCGTGTGTATCTATCCCCCTTAAAATATTCACCACAAGTGACTCACAAATTTCGACAAAGCGACCTTAAGACGACAAACATTTGACACAATCATAATGTCTAATATTAGAAATATCGACAAATGGAATAGAAGACGAAAAATAACGAATTTTTGAAATTGTGTGAAAATATTAATTAAACACTGTTTTGTTATATTCGGTACACTTGGTTTTGTTAATATTCTGCACATGAAAACCATCTCTACGAAAAGTGAAATTACTTCAAGGCTTAAGAAAGATTAGCGGCCACTAAGGGGGTCCTAAAGGATAACGGCAAATCCACGGATAACGCCACTTGCATATCGCTTTCCACTGGATAAGGTATACCTGGTATTAGGGAATACTCTTTCCTTAAAATTTAAATGTCTATTTCGTTAACGGTCAGAGGGGAAATAATAAAAGAATTATATGCTTTTTGGTACGTTAACTACGTAGGTTTTACACTCTAGAACTAGATGGCTGAGTTTGTATGTATCGACTCATTTAGGCAAGGGACTATAACCGTATTTTTTTATCTGGAGATGTGAGGAAATTCACTAAATATGTAACACCCTTTATTGGTCTATAATTTCTTAAACATTTCCAAAAATCTCATAATCTCCCAAAAATTAATAAAAAACAATTCAGATGAAACCAAAAATAAAAATAAACTTGTCACACTTTGTTAAACATTGTTTTAAATCCATCCGTTAATACCAGAAAAGAATATCTTTCAAAACAAGACGTCTGAAAGATGTACAAAATTTTTTTCCAAAAATTTCTCGGCTCATGCTACTGAATCTCGAAACTGGATGAATGCTATTTATGCGACTACGAAGTACTTAAAATAACTAGCTCCGATACACCAATTACAATTTTAGGAAATGATCCGTTGAAAAAAGAATGGTCTTCTGAAAACGCGACTTTCCATAAGAGACCACAGGCTTGAAAATTCAAAACTAACCAAAGAATCATCATTGGTCAATCTAATAACGTGGAAACGATGAGCACTTTCTTTTTTCGAATTTTCTTCTACTTTAAAAAAAACAAAGGTGTAGATTCGGTTTCGAGTAGGAGCAGAAAAATTCAAAACCCCCGGCTTCCTTACTCGGTGAGAGTACAAAATAAGAAAAGTGAAATATAATTTATAGCAACGAAATTAAATATTAATAGGAAAATCGCTCGGACAGATTGATTTTACTTTTTAAATTTACACGTTTTGTGCTAATCAAGCAATCTATGTTTAACAGAAATGGTCATGTTTCCGTTTAATTTAGATTTATGACTGAACTATCTACATGACCATTAAACATTTCTGGATAATTATTTGTTTATTTTAGTTTTCAACAAAGATGTTTAGTCAACTTCCACCACTTAATCTTCAAAAATTTTCGCATGTACCATTTCGAAATTTTTAATGGCCATCTAATGATACTCATATAAACTAATGAAAAATGGGAATTCTCTTTTACAATGGCATCACTATTCCAAAGATCCATTCCAATTCCAAAAGATTTAAAAAGATTTTAATAACTAAGAACGACCTACCTGTCAGAACGATTTTTTTTATAAACAAATTAATTATAATAAATTATAATCCATGATTATCTAAGGCCAGCGTTGAACAGTTCATATTCGGTCGACTCGAGCCATACGCTACTGACAAAAAATTATATGTCAAATTTTTACTTTTTACATTGTACTGTTAAAAGATTTTTGGTCATTTCAGATTCACCCTGTATTATTCGGTTTGGTTATATTTCCATGTCATCTACTTAAAGTATTGCGATACTAGATACACGTTGCCTACTTTAGAGTTTTAGGTTTTTAAAATATTAAAGAATACAAAAAGTGCTGTGGGTTGTACCATGCGCATGTGACAAACCGCAATGCTCAGCGAATTAAAAAATTATTGTCGTTATGGAAGGTTCAATAGGATCCGAAATATTCCTGAATTCTCTGTAATGTAGTTATATTAGTGGGCCTTTAACAGCAACGTCCCTAAAACGTCTTTCATACATGAACGTCGTTATGAGTTTTCTAATTCGAATGTATAATTTATGTGAAATGGATTTTATGTGAATCAATAAAGTCGATTTTATTATTATTATATAATCACCTAGAAAGTCACTCTCCATCGAAATACATAAAGATAAAAAGTAAATCAACGGATGAACTATCTAACAATTGATTACGTCCTTAAAAGGACTAAAAGGCAGCGAAAGCAATAAAATCGTAAAACCGTAAAGAACAAGGAAGACTACGTCGAGACACCAATCAGATGAAGAGATACAACAAAAATGGTAAAAACACAGGGACCATATCTAAACGTAACCAACGAAGTGATAAAATATAAAGATTCAAGACTGTGAATACTTGTCAGTCATTTTCTCAAAAGAATTGAAGACATTTCGTTTTCCTGGGATGTGGACCACATTTCTGGACAAATCCAGTTGATTCCAGTTGACAAGTCCGTTAATTGAACGGCTGTAGTATTGTCTTCAAGCTGTATACATACTACATTTAAAAACGTGCGAGTTTCCTCTAATAGGTTTCCTCTCGTTATGGTGAGCGAAGTTTAATCACAGGTTTGTTTTTAAATGACGTACAAATTACACACATTAAAAGTAAAAAATAATATGTAATTTTTTCCATAAAAATATTAGCAGCAACTCCCTCTCGCCCTCTTGAACCTAATGATAATTCCGTCGAGTTGAACAGAACCAATCCGGTGGACTCGTCATCATTAAACGGCGAACCGAACTAGTTATCGAAACAATTTGAAAAGAGAAAAGAACAAAACGGTATTATCAGCGATAGAAAATAACAAAATTATGTATTTAATTGCATCGAATGGTACAAAAGAAATATAATTCTACCAGGCATATTAAATAATTGTACATCGGGTCACCGGACAGACTTTTAGATTGCATACTATAGGGGCACTATTAAATGTCCGTATGGTGAGGCTTAATGGATAAAATTCAACTGTATATATAAGATTACTGACGGAGTTCGTAGCAATTATTAAACATCCACGTTGTTATTACGGAACATCGCTCACGGTTTATTTTGTTATATTTGTTCCGTAAATTATTGCGAAATATATGGATGCGAGTTCTCTATCCCAATAATGACGTATTATAATATGCGCTGTATGAACGTAATTAATCACATCCAATCGTAAAGGTATAAGAAGCTGAAACCTACAAAGGAAACGCTAAAAGCACGCGGATATGATATAATAGTTTACTTGTTTTCTTATTACTCTCATGTAACATTGTGCGGTAAATTGATGCTATTCAGGTTCATTCTGCAGGAATTACGTCATTACATATTTGCAGATTTTCATTAGAATTACTTGAAACTTAAAAAAAAAAAGAATTCTATGAGGATATTACCGTTAGGTCATTGACGTCGCTCGCTGTATTTAACATCTTGTAGATTATTTCTCGATAGTAACTACCGAACACTTATAAAATAAATAACACTTCCTGTACTTATAAAAATATTATCGAGAAGCGCAACGAAACAATAACGTGATGAAAATTTTAATATTGAATGCAGAGAAACACGATGCAACTTATTAAACGAATATGTTGATCTTGGCAAATCAGTAGCCGGAGGCAAATGATAATTCGCACTTGATGCGTTATTTTTTCCTACCTCCTGCTGAATGACATCACTGGTTTTAAAGTAAAACTTCTTTAGATTCGTTTTTACACCAGCGGTGTAACGAAGCAATAGTTGTAATACGAGTCAAGAGAAATAGAGAGACAGCGCCAGTGAGGGGCATTTGGTGAAGAAGAGGAAAAGATAGAGAAAGAGAAAACGGTCACTGGGTGCTTCAAGTAGCGACCGCAAGCATTTAGGACTTTAGGTTCTCCAGATATGGATTGTGCCTGCATATTTAACATTATGAAATGCTCGAATTCGAACTGCATCAAGCGGATTATAGCAAAATAAAGATATAAAGGGAACGGAAGAAGCTTGTCAACATGTTGGGTTAAAATCATATAACAAATAAATTCATTCAATGACCCAACATTGCAATATGGTTTCTTATGGAAAATATTTGTTTCTATTATGTAGTGGTTATATTCGTAACATTTTGATATCAAATTCGAAATGTTTCGAAATTGTATAATTTTTCAAAGTTATCAACCTATATCTAAATTTATTTATAAATATGTATTTACGGGCAAGGAAAAGTTCGGCATTATAGGTGGAAGAATAATTGCCAGAAATTGGCAAATCTAACGGTAGATACAGGAGAAACCATTAGTCAATGGTATCAATCTTCAATTATCTCTCATCTAATCTTCATTCATTCAAGTTTCTAATTTTAAAGTTTAAAATTTTTTTAAGCCACTGAAGGACATAAGCAATTATAAGTGCAAAGTTTAAAATTTCGTACTAATCGAGAAATCTCAGAATAATAGAGATAAATTTGGAAAATTCGGAGTTGTAGTAGGTACTCCTCCGAACCACGTTGGAGTCCCTAAATCAATGTTTAAAATTTCTAGCTATTTGAAAAAAGTTGGATAAATCTCTTCCCCCTTTCTACCCTCTCGGCGGGAGAAGTTCTCAGTTATTAATTTTCAAATTGTTTTCAAAACAATACAGTTTTTGCTCCGATTGTAGGTACCCTTAAGCAGTAATAAGTAAGCAAACTTTTGTATAAAACTTCTTCAAGAAAACCAAATTAACACTTATCTCATAAATAGCGCCCTGATAGCCTGATGCCAAATTATTCATTTAAATTTATTTCAATAAATCGGAATAGGGGTGATTTCATCAACTTCGGCGGTCATTGCTTCTGTTCCTCACCTCAGATTTACAATTCTTTAATCCTACCCTTATAAGCTGCTACGCTCAACGATAGATCGAACGCCGATTATATTGCCGGTATCCTGGCTACTTCGGAGTCATAAGTCGGTACGAAGTAAAGTTGAATATCAATTTCACAAACACTCCCATACATTCACTTTACTATTTCCCACCCTACCATGGGATAAATTTATATTAATGTCATATTAAATTGCACTTCTATTCTCCGTCTACAAGTTCGCCATATCGTTTTTTAATTGAAATACGGAAGAAATTCACCGCACCACAATCCCGTAAAGTGAAAACTCTCGAAATAAATAATTTCGCAATTTAAATATTTGTCATCGTAGAGCTTTAATTCGAAAGCTCTCGTTCTGGAAACGTGAAAAGCAAGTGCGAGCATAAACGACCGCGAAAGCGTCGTCTCCCGTTGGAAAAACAACGAACACGGGGTATAAACGCTGTGACCGCATCATGATACAAAATTACACACTAAATAACCTCCAAAAGAAAGAAGTTTAATTCCTAAATTTGAAAGCTGGCGCGAAACAAAAGCTCATAATACAACAATATGCGGTATGTGTTAAAGGGCATTAAACATAAAACACGTTTTTCAGCAATGAAACGCTGTCATAACTCTTTATTGTGTACACGTTGTTACGTGCATTTAATTGTACGGAAAATTTGAATTAAATATTATACCGTAATTAAAATACAAAGCATTCATCAAATATGTAAATTGCATTGAAATTTTCACCGCTTGAAGTTTTTTAATATTCATAATGCCGTGTGTCACACTCGTCCAATGTTTAAATTTAAATATTGCTTCACGCTTGTTTTTACTATTTGCACTCTCCTATATACGTATAAATCGTGGGACTTTCATTATTTTTATTGTAACACGTCGAAATTTATATTAAAGATATGACCGACGCTACATCATTTTGACGGGACTATATTTTATGTTTTGTGCGGTGGCCCCTCTTTGTTCTTCTGCTGCCACCGAAATTTTTTATTTCTCGAATTTTTATGGAGATCGTAATGTTTTTCCAGATTAACATTTTATCTAAATACAACGTTTTGGACTTAATGCCTAATAATATATGGCCGGTAAATTTTTTTTAATCCGACCAACGACTGGAACATCAAAAATGGTGAAAGTTAAACGATGCAGATATGGAGCGAAAAATATTTTGGAAATTAATGTTATATCACGGAATTCGCAATTACAAATTTAGAATATCTTGAAATGTTATTACTGTGAACAACATTTTAGTTCGCAGGGAAATTGTAGAAGTGGGGTCATATTGCCAACAAATGGTAAAGGTACAAAAAATAGGGGTATTTTTTGTACTGGCTGAAAAACATCTTGAACGGATAAAAACCGCCTTAAGGCACTATCCTACAAAATCTAATACAATATCTCACATTCTTGCTCCGATATCTTTAAGAAACGAAATTGAA
The DNA here is from genome assembly GCA_963576515.1 of Cryptocephalus primarius. Taxonomy (NCBI): domain Eukaryota; kingdom Metazoa; phylum Arthropoda; class Insecta; order Coleoptera; family Chrysomelidae; genus Cryptocephalus; species Cryptocephalus primarius. The sequence continues at coordinate 5,063,228 of OY754941.1, forward strand.
ATTTATTGTTTTTGCAAAAGAAATACATTCTTGTTGCTCGAATGTCCGCAAAAAAAAACATCCTCTAAATAAGTGTGAATCGCTATGTAAGAATCTAAGTAAGCTATGATTGCTCAAATTTATATTTTTCAAAAAGTAACGATGAAATAAATTTTAGATTCAGGGTTTTTTTAAGTAAATACTGGGGTGTTTTTATCTCTTAAAAAGATATTTGTGGAGAACTGGCAAGGAAAATCAAGCTAGTTCCGTTAAGTTTTTGGGATTCCTCATTACGAATCTAACCTCAAAAATTCAAAATTCAAGATAACTGATTTAATTGGGACGTCTAAATCAAAAATTACATTATTAGGGGAAACAAATGTTAGCAGCATTCTGCGTCGAATTTAGGAACAAAAGAAGTACCAAAGTACACAATTTCCGAGTAAAAAATTCCTGATATCCAAAAGGTGTAAACCATCCTCAGAGCCCACCGATTTTACTTTTTAACCATGAAAAAATCTCTCTGTGAAACAAAACCGCTGGCAATTGATTATACATTTGGAGTAACATGCCGCTTGGTGTTATTTCCATTAAAGGTATTTCAACCCTTATTTTTAGCGGACATAATATTACGTTTTTATCGTTTTTTTTTTAAATTAATTGTCAGCGGTTTTGCTTCATACATATATTAATTTATACTTGAACTGTAAAATTTTAAGGGTGCCTTTACAGTTTAGAAATTTTTCATTCGGGATATATGTATTTTGGGGAAAATTTCATCGGAACTACATCGGAAAATCCGACGCAGAATGCACCTATAATTTTTTTATATAAATTTATGTTCACTTATTAATTTTTTTAATTCAAATTTTTGGCTAGATGACAGCCACATTAGATTTGCCGACTTGAATTTTGAGAATTTGAAATTAGATTCATAAAACTTTGTGAAATAGGTATTTTATCGTCGCCTTCTGAACAAAAATAGGAATTTAAGCAACAATATTTGCATCGATAATATAAAGAACAAAAATTTGACAAAACAAATTGGCTATGTTCTCAAGAGTTCTCAAGCGTTCTTTACAACGATTTTAGAGAAAAATATTTCAAATAAAAATTATAGCAATTATACAGATAAGTCCAGTTGCCAGACTTGAAATAAATTATAAGAGCTTTTTATGTGCCCTTTAGAGCGCTTTTTCAAAATATATATTAAATAAAAATTGTAATTATTGAATAGCTAAGTAAAATTACGAAGTTTGAAATAAATCGTTAGGGCAGTTTTGAACAAAATTAAGGATACTGAAAATATTCAAAAGTTGGAGTAAAATATTTCAAATAAAATTTATGTAGTAGTAAAGAAGCAAGTGAGATTGTCAAGTTTAAGAAGAAGAAGAAGTTATTTAAAGCCATTTTAGATTTTAGACATTTCAGACTAAGAATCGAAAACCAGAATATAGGAAGAGCTGGAAAGGTTAAACACCCTGGTGCTGCTGACTACACGCAGACCAGAATCCCGAAAAGAAATAATAACACTAATAGAAATGGCACGAACAGCCTTCATTAAATATAAGAAAATTTTATGCAGCAGGGATGCAGGAAATGGAAGCATGGATATTTAATGCTAGGATAAATAACAAAATCGAAGTTTTCGAAATGTGGACAGACGTGCCTTTTGAGAATATCCTGGACTCCCGAGTTGCAAATGAAGTGATATTGGCTAGAATACAGAAAGACCGAGAGCTGCTAATTACAGTAAAAAAAAAAAGAAAACGACCTGCTTTCGGCACATCTTAAGACATGAGAATTATCTTTTGTCTGTTGCTGTTAATAACATAACAGTCTTTTGCAGTTAATGCTGGAAGACAAAATAGACGAAAGGCAAAATATAGGCAGGAAAAAGGGGACTTGGATAAGGAACATTAACATTTCGGCAAGACTGAGATCAAGTGAGGAACTTCTCCATATTGCAAGGGACAAGTAAAGTTTCCAATATATGGTCGCCAATATATAGTAAATGGATAGGCAGTTGGAGAAAAAGAAAGAAAAAAATCTAGCGATTATATACGATTTACCCATACCCTCTCATTTTCAAACAGGTACCGCCCGGTATAAACGACCAATGAGAATAACGTGCAGAAAAAGGATTATACAAATGCGGAAGTACAATAAATAATGATACTAGGAAATAAAATAATCGACGAATGGAGATTACAGATTATCGAAATGGGCACCAGAGTGAATACCTTTCATTGGATATCTCTTTTGAACAAAATTTATAAAGGAAAAAAAATATTTGGGTAGTGGGATTACGAAGAGTAATTGGAAAAGAGTGCCAAAGACCTAGTAGAGGCAAATCGATCTACAACAGGGAAGAACACGAGAATACCATCAAATACAATCGCCAACAGTTTGTACCGAAAAGGAAGGATTATAATATTAACCACGTTGTTATAACACAAATCAGCATCCTTTAGTGGTAATACCACTAACAGATCAAAAAATATTCCGGTTTATCAATTTTATCCCACGACATTCTGGGATAAAATTATTTTAATAACATCACGATTTTAAGTTTCATTTTCCATCCTACATCCTAGAAGTATTAACGACATAAACGCCTTCTGCGGGTCGTTTGTTCAAAAAAGCCATTTCATTACTGATTTTAAAGATCAAAGGATTAAATAAAAAATTCCTATTATTTTGCAATTAAGTTTCACAAGTCTATTAATAATATTTTTTGTTTTAGGTATTAAACGCTTTTTATTCAATGCTAGTTAACTAAATACCGTTAGACGCAATATTTATTACTTATTTTATTGTGACGATTTAGAAAAAAATTTACTACTGCGATTGATTACGGGATACATTCCTGACAGGTCACACTATTAACCCCGCAAATAAACAATTCGCAACCTTCAGGTGATCAAGTCTAAAGCTAATTGGTTCCAAGTTATATTCGAACGCCATGAATTTTAATTAATAAAACCAATTTTCAATGAAATTACTACCGTTCGGCGAATTCGCAACTAAATGTCACTTTACGCACCAAATTGGCCGTAATATGAGGTTAAATAAACAGCTGATAACAAATTATTCTTCAACAATTAAAACAATTATTATCATCATCGGAAAATAAAACAGAGGCCCTGTGAAATAAAGCGTTTTAATTAATAATTACCATATTTTGCGATATTTTCCGATTACGATTAAATGAACGGCTAAATAATGTGGAATGTTAATATTGCTGAATTGCATCTACTGCATCAAAAACTCTGGGTACAAAGAGCGAGTTATAAAGTAATTTTTTAACCTCACTCGAAGATATGGTAAAGTGCAAGGCATTTACTTACGAGTTAAAGCGCAGACAACAATATCTTTTGCACAAACAAGAACAAACTACGAACATAAATATCTAATTTTGCAAAGTGTTTGGGTTCAGGAATAGAAGTTGCCCTTACACATAAGATAAATAACCTGGCTCCGTTATTATTGCATGGTATATAGGTGCACATTGTTTATATAACAAACGTTAAACTTTACAAAGTTGGGCGCCGTATTGATTGGATAAACTTCTAGAAGCGGCAAATCGAGGAAACCTACGAACTTATGAACTAATTAAACTATCCTACTCTTGCTATCCTATGACAATAGAGATATGTAAATGTAGATTAGGTGCAATTTATTAGTAACAGGAACGTCTTCGACTAGCGAATTACATCTCAGATGAGTTCTCGCTTGAGAACTTACTCTGTTCGAAACTTCTCAGACATTTAGGTAATATTAAATGGTTATTGTTACGTAAAATGACAAAAACGTTAATTTAATGCGAGATCACTCCACGTCTCAATGTAATCAATGCGTTTTCCTATATAACAGATAGGTAAGGTAACATCTGCGTTTACAGCTTTTGTGTCAACAATCCCGGCAAACATTTTAAGAACCGAGAGAAGGTATTTAATATTTCCGATATAGATATCGTTTAATATGTCTGCATTAAAGTGAGTACTGACAAATCAAAACAGTTTCGTTCAGATACAAGAAAGAGTTTCCATATCAACGGCAATCTACATATGATAAATCCTCATTTAAGGAGGGGATTTTTGTAACATGTTACAGATGTCGCTTTGTACACGTAAAATTCACAATCGAGGCATTTTTCGAATTTACACAATAATTCCAGCCGGCGAACGTAGGGTGCGCTTTCTTGTAATTTATATACAAAAAAAAACATGTTTTGTTTACGTCCACACTTGATTGAAAATAGTTAAAATACCGTGGAAATTTTATCAGGTTTCCAAATGACCGACCAGCAACTTTTCCTATAAATTTTCAGCAGGCAACAAATGCGGACTGACATATTTTCCATTTTTTCGCGGATGGAAAATGCTGGTACCTACCGAAGCCGTCAATTTATTCAAAAGTTGTGTTTCGCTTTTTTTGCCGTAAAAAGATGAAACACCTAAATGGCTTTTATGAAATGAACGTTTACAATAACAAAATTTGAACAGATGATTGGATTAACAGCAGCGCGAGCGACTTGTATGCCTCCATATTCCATGAAATAACTAAGAGCGGAACAAAAATCCGACAGGACGTGTAGAAAGCACTTCATTATAAAAACCTTTTTACATTTTGCCCGTTCAAACAAATCGGATTTGATTAGTATTCCCACACAGAGAGAGGCAGCGTTTCATCCGACCCTTCATATGCATACAACAATGAAGAAACGCAATTCTCGAATGCTCTCGAGAATGCATCATCATACCGATGCAACTGTATACACGGGTTCGAACCTCGGTCACTCCCTTCGCGTTCGTTCCGTTTCATTTGTTATTCCACGCGAAATATCATTTGTCGGCCCGTCGGAAAAATTCCCAGACCCTGTTCCTCGAATCAACGCAAATGTCAAATTTTCGCCTTTTTTCCGCCAGTTTTCGCACGACAAATTAAATTGCAGCCCGTCCTGCTTGATGTGACGTTAACGGAAGATTCTACATGAAATAATAGAGAGAGAGAGAAAAACACTACAAAGCGAGAAACATCAGCCTATCCAGAATATTCATAATCAATCTTGCACACAACAAAAATAAAAAAACCGGCAACCGACACCACTCAACGGCAGTAGAAGGAATTTCTCGATGATTCGCTCGTTATTAAAACCATCTGCCATAACAATCACATAATCGATACGTGAGGGTTAGATCTAATATATGCGGTGGTTGCGCGCCCTAAGAGTCATTATGATATAAAAACCATAAGCATTAAATTAAACCCATAAACTTTGAAACCTTCGGTTCATAAATTGTGAACATTTAAAACAAAACCGTCGACCGAAGCATGGCAACAAGGACAATCCACTGGGGAATTAGTGCCTAATCTAACATGTGCCTAATCTAACAGATGCCTAAAACAGTTCATAACAAATTTTTCAGTTTATTTTAACAAATAGAGAAAACTGAAAATATAAGTTTCTGGAAACACTTTCATTCCTGAAAATACGGTTTAGGGTTGATTTTGGATAATTTGATGGATGGTGAATGAATTAAAATATAACATCTATATTAGCCTTTATGGAAGTACAGTAGAAATTCCGTAAATTAAATCTTCATGGATTCTCAAGAAAAATTCGGGTTACAGTCAAACTTTGCATGTCAATTTTTTATGGATATCTCGGCAAAATATCAGTTATAAAACATGTGAGCTTAACGATAAAATTCGTCTAGGGTGCATATCACAATTTTTAATCTAAAGCATATGAATATATATGGTGTCGTATATAACGTATGTGTAAAATTAGTGGAGCTGACATTAGCTGGTACCGCATGATTTTCACCAACTCCATAACTGCTGAATGAAACCTGCTTACATGAAAATTCATTCTTTTATTTATTTGCTAATATTAAATACATGTACAGCATTCAATTACAATTAAAAGATTACACTTTTCATGCCGTATATAATATACTCACTTCTTTATCTATTCCGTATCATTAAGTTATTTTATTAGCTGTACATATTATTATCAACACAGCCATTAAGGGTCTTTTTGATGGATTTAATTGAGCATGACGGCTATTTAAATTGATTAGAAACATTAGGAAATTTATTTAAAGTGTTTTATTGCAACCACATAACTGCTCTTGTAACTAACTTTTTCCTGCTTATTGGCAATTGGAGTTTTTTATTTCCTGTTTTCAATTCGTGAAGTTGATGTATTTACTTGTTAAACATGAATTAAAGGATTTTTTATTTACTACAAAACTATTTTTATTAATAATTTTAAGTATCTTATTTTGGAGCCATTATAAATAATACGTACAATAATGTACCTTCAATGGAGATTTTCTTTCCAAAAATTTAGATAGATTATAAAATATATAAATTAGATATTTATTTTTTGTTATAACACATTTAATTCTCTTTCTCTCAACACTCTGCTTTTAAACATTGCTTAAAAGTAACTTCACGATTTTTACGGCTTTAAACTTTACTTATATACTTTTCTCTTACTTCAATATTTAAATCGATCGATACAATCATTAGGAATTCAAAAAAAAACAAACAAACATATCAACAGCCTATATTTAATGTCGGTGTCCTTAATGCATGCCGCGTAATAACCTATTTTCCATTCAACTTCAAGCCATGCTGTTCTTACAGATATAACTGTGACATCTGCATATACAACAGGATGTTTTCTGGGGCATCCCTTAAAAGATCATTAATATAAAGTATTAATAAAAGGGGGCCCAAAACAGTTCCTTGTGGCACACCCACTGTTACGTTACAATAGTTACTGACATCTTTAATTTTAACTCTTTGCAGACTGCCTTGTAAATAACACAGGGGGTGTCATACAGCTAGTGCCTCAACCCTCATTTCGATCGAAATTTGTCTCTATTTTGCACCTTATTTTCCTCAATAGTCCAATTTCTCATTATCACTCTGATTTCTTCTCATGTTGTGACTGCTCTTCCTCTTCCCCTTAGATTTCTAGTCGTGTTATTATCGTGCAATGTTGCGTTATCTTCTCATTTTTCGATCCGTATATGTTTTACTCTTGCTTTTCCATACGCTTTTCTTAACAAATCTATCACTACTACGTTATTTTTATTTCTATTTGTTACTGTTAATTGCCAGCATTCTGATCGGGTTATCAATATAGTATCTATTATCGATTTGTAGATTGTCAATTTGTCTATAATTTTATTTTGTTCGACTAAAGCACCGAGTGCAGGATTCGGAAACATTTCTGCCCCTGATGTGCTCTATGTGCTACATCACTGCTAGATGTTCCTTCTTGAGATGTCGATTTTAAATATTTGTACTACTCGCATTGTTTTATATTTCTAATTTCTAAGTCTACACCTTCTTGCTCATCTTCGTCCATTTTTAAATGTTCAACAACGGGGTTGTAAGGCAACAGCTACCAACTTGCATCCCCATTTTGGTGAATTAAGCAATATAATTATATTACTGTGAACCAACACAATACATGTATGCTTGTCATATCAGATGCATGCTTGTGATATTATTATTATTATTTTTACATTTTTTCCTCTGTGTGACTGTAACGTAACGTAACGTACGATACAAAAATTATCAGATATAGCATTAATTTGGGTAGTCATCGATTTAGCAACTTTTTCGGCACAAATACCGCAGAATAAATCAGTAATGATACCACTCGTTTTCACCAAATTCAACAGAGTCCACCTTGCCGTTCGGCCCTACCGTGTCGCGACAGTCATCCTCAAGCTCAAAACCATGAAAGATAACCCTTTATAATTTGGCATTGAATTTAGTTTCTTTTCAAAAACAAGGAGAAAATGATGTGTTCACCACGTATATCTTCAATTCGGTGGGCGATTGCATGAAAAAGCTGTGGGGAGTCGGCTGCTCAGTTCTGTTAGTATTTTTATGCGAGTGGGTTAGGACCATAAATTATAATAAGATTAATTTAATGAGTGAAATTCTTTGAAATGTCAGTAAAGACAAAAGAAAACATATTAAAAATTAATTACGCTGAGATTATTTCAATAATGTTAAGCTTTTATTACTTCATGTCTCGACTTTGCTCGTAGAACTATCACTACATGCGAGTTGGTTCCATCAAACCTAGGGCAAAATTCCTCGCAGTCATAAACTTCAAAGTTCGTAACACATTCTGAATACACGTTTATTTGAGAATACAACGATGAGGGTTGTCTCGTTTTCAAAATTGAACATGTTACAGAAGGAAAGAGTAAAAACACAACATTGGGAGTCGGAGGTCTTAGCAATTTCTAAGCAAGTATATTTTTCTTTGTTTACTTTCAAGCAGGCCATTGAAATTTAGTTTATTGATCAAATTGAAGTTGATCGGAAATTCAATACATCTAAAAATCGAAGATAAAATTTGAATTGCAATACACAACCGCCATTCATAAGTGACCAAGGAGAAGAGAATGAATGAGAGTCCAAGTACCAGTAATCCAAGAGTGACAAAAACGGTTAATACGCGTTACATAAATTAACTAAATTCAATATTAACTAAATTAAACCATTAACTAAATTAATAATTAATAACTAAAATATTAATTAAAACTAATAAATTAAAATTAAATTAACTAAATTAAAATTAAATAAATTAAAGTAGTGACTAACCAAAGTGACTGCGAAAAACCGAAGTACTATAACCATGATTAACAACTAAATAGAGAATACAACATGGGCATGACAACCAGGGGTTTAACAGGGTGTAGCAAATAGCATAATTAAATTTCTCTTAAATCAGTTTCAAACATCTCGAGGTGCACACCTGAAATTCTTTTCATAGAATTCCAATCAAATCGAAATTGGACGAATTGTTTGCAGATTTAAGGTACGTATGGCATTTAAGTGATCGCCGGGAAAAATATGTCGCGAACCTCGATTTTTCGCGTCCCCTGACAGGAAACATGGGAAATGAGGTTCGCTGGTAAAAACGCATTGTGTTGCAAAAACAATCGATAACTGGCGTTGGCTCTGCATCCGTCTTCCGAATCTTAACAGTTCCGGAGGCGCATTCTGCCATTTGCCGTGAAACAACCGCATTAAGGCAATTTGACAATAAATTAATCGAGTTACGTACATTAAACAGAGGGCGCTCCGGGACGGAGAGAAAAAGTCGCCGTGTTGCCGTTGCCGCTATGCACAACAGGATATGGATGCATTTCCGTTCTCAAAGGGGTTAGCAATTATGGCCGTTAATGTGATTACTTCGTTTCTGAACATAGTCCATTAGGCCCTTGTGCCGAGCAATAATTCCATATCGCTCATGTCAGACCAGAAACTGGCATATCTGAAGTGCCTTTCGCGGCGAGTTTACTGGCGAGCTCCCTTTTTTTACTCCCTCTTCCCCACACTCTCGCTCTCACCCTATCTTTCGTTCATTTCACTTCCTTAATGCGAATTGACATTTTTGTAAAAATTCACGCCTATGAGTTTTTAACCAGGCCATCACACTCTTGAGTAAATACATATTATTGCATGCCCTCAAAATATTTGTTTTGATTAAGACATACTACGTTCAAGTTGAAAGGTAAAATAACCAGAAGTAAGACTCGTCAGACTTGTTACTTTGGATCAATAGATTTTGTTCATATGCACTTATGCTGCTTTATTCGATGGTAATTATTGACCAACCTAACATTGTTTATATTAATAGCTCTATTACCAGGGACTGGACAACATAATTTTTTTAAAATTGATAAGAATACAGTCACGTCTACTAATCTTCAAAATTTTTAACTACAATTGTCAAATAACATCAAATATGCATTTCTGATGGGCAAATGATATTCATTGTAATTTACAACGCAATAACTATGACATAAGTGTACAATGAAATCACTACTATACTCTTACGATAAATTCCAACCAAACTAGGCAGCGAAGAGACGGATTCATATTTTACCGTTTTCTTGTATTCTGTGCTGTTTGTCTTCTTTGTCATCATTACGAATTATTTTAACGTGTTTAACATCTCAGAGGCAATCAATTGTAATAGAGTGAAATTATGGCTGGTATTCAGGAAAGAGGTGAAACGTGTACGCCGCCCGAATCGGCATCACTCACTAAAGTATGAGTTTTATATCAGTTATAGATAAAATATAGTGCTCAACTCACATACAATGAATATTATCCGCTTTTATACGATTGTTGATTAATTTGATATTGATTTTCAAAAAAACTTTATTGTTTATATTTCGACATTTACACTTTTAGCAGTTTTATGAATAACTCTGAGTTATGGTTAGAACACATTAGCCACTATTAACCACTAGCCACATTAGGACCCCACAAGCGTCCAGCAGTAAGTATCTTGTGTTGAGAGTAAATGTAGAATTTCGGTGACTGCCTAAGTCGAAATGACTAGTGACTCTCTAGTCTCCAAAAAATTTTCTTGGATTTGGTACTGTTTTTCATTGTGGTGTAAAACCAAAAAAATGGTACTCATCGATTGGTGAGTAAAATTCTTTATGTATTGCCGAGATTTTCCATGGCATCATAATAATACGAAATTTCGTATTACGTACTGATTGAGAAATAAATCTTAGATTTTTGTTTGAATATGTTGCATTATATATCTTTTGGATAAATGAAATAATAACTCAACAGTTTTCTACGAGTATATTTCAGTTTTTTTGTTTTGTCCAGAGAATGAGGTTAGTATATTTTCCTCGAATTCTTGTAAGGCGAAGGCCAAAACACTACTACATTTTTTTCGAATTTATTGCTTGCATTTTCCAATGTATCCTAAGAATAGAATATTGAGTAATAGGTACTGCTTTTCAATTTGATGCCTTTTCATTTTTACATCAAAAGCCAATTTCAAGCGAACCCTTGTCTTTCACATACCATCTACGCAATCTCCAACTTTTTTTCTTGTTAACATTAATTGATTTCAAAACCGTTTAGCAGACGCCTAACTTTTCCTCTATGAGAGGCGTCCTTATTTTGGTCTATTCCACATTTAATTTCGATTTAAATTTCGAGTAAAAGGAACACAATAACGATGGGTTCATAATTAATTTTCTACGGTAATTACAAAAAGCTCTATGACGCCATCGTAATATTTTATAAATGACATTAACTCGTCTCTAATTAGAACGTAAATTAACAACGAAGGCTAGGAAGATATTTATATAACATATTTTATATGTGGGCGTGTGGGTGTCTAATGTCAGTAAATTGTTTCTGAAAGAAATCGTTAAAACATACAAATCATGGGAAGGGTTTGAGGGTAAAAAGCAAACGTAGGTGTGTAAATTCTAACAGCAGAAAACACATAGAGTATGAGATCATGGACTTTTCAAGAACACTGGGAGTTAACCTATTGTGATTAATCGTGACAAATTATTCTTAAAATGATGTTTTGTTTTTTCATTACGATTAGCCTACGTGTTTCATTCAACATTTCTTGGAATGGAATGCGTATTTAACCTTGTTAGTGCCTTCCTTCGCATTTTGGTAAAAGTATCTTAGGCATCGAAGTAAGTGTACCAATTATTTTCATTTGATATTGCTTCCCATAATGCAGAAATAACTACCAAATTAATAAAATATAAATGGGACTAATTATCTTATATATATATATATATATATATATATATATATATATATATATATATATATCATCAATGGACTTCGCCTCCTTTACATACTATATGAGTCTGATAATTTCATACTTACATGGTATTTTTGTATTTTGTTATAATACTTAAAACAATTATTATTGTTGTCATTCGAAATCTGGGAATTTTAGGACTGAATTTACTTACTTCAGTCTTTGCAACACAAATAAGTCAGGCACGCAAATATTCTGAGACGTCCTATACAGATCTTAGGTACAAATATAATAGATAGGGTCTATAACGAAAGGTCACTTGAAGACTTTCTAATTCTTAATTGCATAGCCCTTCTTATTTCCTTATTTCAACACCCTATAAATTATATGTAAATCTGAACAAACCAGATTTACAAAAATAAGCCAGTCCTGTCCTGAGCGATGCTATTAATAATTATAAGGAACGAATAATTTCTTCGTTTAAATAATTTGACCCAATTAATTTAATTTCTGCTACAAGTTAGGTTTGTACGAAGTCGTTGTACAACAGTCGATAACAATTTTTTCAGATTGTAAATTGAATAATTTTATGAAACAAATCATTGTACTTGTACCACGTTTCAGGTCTTTAATTATGGTAATATAAGGTTTTTAATTATTTACGGCAGCTCAAATTAAATTGGTTTCATCGATTCCGAAGTATCTAAGGTCTTTTCTTAGACTCACTTCCCGGTATTCGTACGCACGTTTCTTGAATCGTAGAAGGATGTACCGACTAGAGTAAATAATCTTTAAAACATTGTGGATATGTTTCAGAAGCAATTCCGCGTTGTTTATTTGAGCAGGCGTCGAGAAGTAATTAGTTCTGCTATTCCAATGAATACATTAATGGATTGTTTACTAATGTCGGCGATTTTATTAAAATCCTATGTGCACGGTCAGAGGATGAGACCGATCGATCGACCGATCATTTTCATACATGTATGTGTGTTCGATAGCCGCTGTTTCAAATAATTTATCAGGTTATAATTAATATCTCGAATTACATGGGAATATTAATTCGGGCGAGACGAGTATTTGCGGTCGAAATGTAAAACGTGAAGAACCACCGAAAAACAAGTCTTCGGTATATATTCGTACAACTTCACCCGAAAAATGTGTTTTAAATTTTTGTAAATAGTAAGTCTAATAGACATATGGATAGAGAATAGAATATGAAAGAGATGAGAATGGATATAGAGAATAGAGAATATGTATGAATGACATGGACATATACATTCCCATGGAGTTATTATTTTACGAATAATGCTTGTTGTGTGAACATGAATCGGATACTAAAAAAATGTTCAATCTCAAACTGAATCTATGAGTTAAATTATATTAAATTTTTGCAATCAACACACGAAAAGTCCTATTTCGACAGATCCAAGTTCATACAAAAATATATTGCCGCTCTGTCAAACACTGTTTGGTTCATAGGATCTCCATGGAGTGCCCAGAAACTTCCAAGCCGCGAAGTGACCTATTATTCAAGAAATCTTTTCTACTACAAAAGCTGATTTTCCAACCAAGAATTCATGTTAGCAATATGAGAATACTAAATTTGTTGGTAGGTGGTAAACTAAAATATCAAAGCCAGGTGCCTAGCAATTCTACTTGATAAATAGTGTAAGAGCTGGTGACATTTTTAATAATGATTTAGTAAAGGTCTTCATTTAACAGAATGTTAAAGGAGGCATTACAACTGTCAGGTGTAAGGATTAACCAGTATCGGAATATGGCGAACACCCCCAATTTTCAGGAGATAGCAAATCGTCATTTAATTAAAGTTGTAATATTTTTCTCTTTTGTCTGTTAGCCTATAAAAGTTGTTATAATATTGGCACATCGATTGGCCGGTTATAAAAGAGTATTAGAGCCCCACAAACGTTATTTCAGTTCCGGCTATTGACTATAAGGAAATAAAAGGGGTAATAAGAAACAACTGTAAGAGCAATTTTATGATGGAAAATGTGAAAAAATTACAAATGGCTGCTAATTTAGTCTTTGTATTTTTGAGAACGGGGCAAATTTGATACAATTTTAGTGTTTTCTAAATAAAAATAAAATAAATATGGAAAATGAATATATACATATTCATTGAGATATTAAATATTTAACATGGTTTATAAAATCAGTGTACCTAGTGTAACAATCCTAATCGATTTTGTTTCAAAATGTGGCGGTACATTATATATACTACATACGTATTACCCCCACGTTCTGCTATGAACAAAGATCATGTATTTTAAAATCTTATATGAGAATGAGAGAAATCACATTTTATTTCCACACTTCACGTTCACATTTCGTAGTTGTACACAGTACATCTCACGTTATCGTTAAGCATCGATAAGAGAATTCAAATGGAAACGTACTTTTTTGTATTAAACATTTGAGGATCAAAAAGTTTAGTGTTAGGAACATGTGTAGAAATTGTAGTAAATGCTAAGCCCCGACATAGATGATGGTAAACATTTAACTTTGAGCAGTGCTCAACATTTAAATAATAATGTTAGAAGTCAAACAAACATTACGGCTGCTAAAAAAGATGGGCAAATTTCGAAGTATCTGCCAGACTAAACCGAAAAGGAAAATCAGATTTCGATTTTAAGAATTTTTGTTTGAAATGTGGCCAGGCAATCAGGAATTCCTTTTAGTAATCTGTATTATTTATTTAGCTATTGAATAAGCTTCATGGAGAGTGCCGATCACTTGGACAATATTATTTATGATTTCAATTTGAATTATTTTTTGTATCTTATGTTTTGAAAGATTTTACGTGATACAAAGTATTTTCCAAATTTTTATTTTTGTATAATCTTTATATATTATTTATTTCACCTTTCTGGAATAATTGTAAATAATTTAAATTCCTCTTAAACAATTTTAAATATTTAATTAACGAAATTAACGCCACATTTAACATCTGATAACACAGATACATTCAAAATTATTAAATAGAATATAATTCTGTTATCAACTGTAAATCTGCAGTCAATCTATGTAGTGATCACTTGAGAAAATATTCAAGATCTTTACTACATATCCGGATAATATCAAAGTAAAGTCTATAGATTGTTTCTAAACTCAAAAGTTTTGATAAGAAGTGAAAGAACCAGAAAAAATTATTAGGTTAGTTGAAACTTTTATGTATAACTTTACTGCATAATCTTTGTGGAAATTGTGGGTGCAGGAACCTGGACATTAAATAACCAAATTTTTGCAGAGTGCACAGGAGTCAACTGCGAAAATGCAAGTGATTCTGATATATCTAAAAGGGACTTAAACGAATATACTCATGAAATTGACATTGCGTTCGATGTTTAATGGTTTTTAGATAATTTCAATAAATTGCTATTAAACATAACACATCTTTCTATGAATATATTACCACAAGTACATTATAATGATTAAGAAATTACAGATTCAACGAAAAACTAAAAAAGTGTACTATTATATTGTTATACTACGATTTATTATCATAACCACGATATTGAGTAACCTTTTTTGGGTTAAAAGTATATTTATACAATTTTTGTGTAATCAAATACCAAAATATAAAACAGATATTGGTAAAAATTAACAAAAAGTAGTGAAATGTAAAAAATTTATCTGCATCAAATTTAATTTTAAAAACTTTTAATAAAGCTCATTTTAACACAATTGTTGCTTGTAAAAAATACTGTCAAGGTATGCCCTCAATATGCCCATAATATGCAACAACTACCTAATATTTTTAGATAACTTTACATTCATTTAATGTCATCTTGCTTAAGAAACTATGACCGAACCAAATTATTTAAAATTAATAGTTATGATATATTTGGTTCGATGGTTTTTAATATCTATGCTAAAATACGACGCTGACGTTCACATATTACTTCAGCGTCCACTTCTACCTTTATTACATTTTTTAACAACAAAAATATACCATTAATTTCTTGGAAAAAATATGTTCGAACACTTTCCTGACCTATTGTAGGTGTCTTTGTGTACTTGAATTAATAACTAGATTTTAAGGGAACGTAACTGTTCTCAGAAAGATATTTATAAGCATGTGGGATAAATTGGAGTGTTGCAATTTATACTCCGACTTAGCAATGGCACAAAGTAACCATACAAAATGTAAATACGAGGCAATTGTTATAATCGCCGTGACTCAATATAAAATGAATAAGCTAAATTGAGTGGAGGACGGTCTTTCAAAATGAGCGGCTCATCGTAATAAATGAAGCAACATTATAACTGCCACAAAAACATATGTGAATTGCAAATAACGCACAAAACGCTTTTTCGCTACTATACTGCACCGCGTTCTACAGAAAATACTCCATGCATTATTCATTCCGGTGTATTTTTCAGCAGTACGCTGCTGGCGACGCCTCTATAAAAATCAAATTAAATTTGTATGCGCTATATGAAAAATATTTTAAATGACCCTCCACGCAAGTGGACTGTCATTTCAGGGGTTTTTTCGACTTTAACAGATGGGTTATTGAAGATGAAGTTTTTTTTTTCATTAAATATTCGAGCCCCCGCGGTTTGTAAAATCTATGAACTTTGCGATATGAATGATGAAAATGAATTCGGTGCGAAGTAAAAACAACGGTAGAATTAAATAAAGTGCCGATGTCACATGAACTTGTCTAGTTTTAAAAAACAACTCTTCAGTCAAAAGCGCTAAATAGCTATTTTATAGTCGAAACGATCTCCCTCCAATAACACCGACGTTGCCAACGAATAATTAAGTAATAAAAATAATAAAAACAAACTTTTCCTAAATCAATAGCATTAATAAATGATGAAAACAAAGGCGAAGCTCCATCAAGTTTTCCGTTTGGAACAAAGGTAATATTTCAAAGTTTTTACCTAGATAATAATTACGAGTACTGTAAATTATTACAAATAATTCACAGCGTGTATTTTGAACGGCTTGCAAGTTTTGAACGCTCTATAATTAAAAACACAATAATTATAATGGCGACGTACGGAACCAGCGGAGTTATATTGAATTGTAAAGACTATTATGATAATTAAAGAAATTGTGCCCCGCTGTTAAACGTTTTATCATTGACGTTGATAAATACACCACCAACGCTTTGTAACAATTTTTTTCCCGGTAGAAAAAGGAAGGAAGTCATCTAGGCTGGGACGATTAAATTGACGACTGATCGGAGAAAATGAAGCAATAGTCTTTTCTTACCCAGTACAGATAAATTATAATTGTGGGGGGTATTAAGAAGGAAAAAAGTAAAACAAATGTAATGAAAAATTTTCAAAGCGAGTAGTTTGAAATCAAAATTTACAAATTTTGTTTGTATCGAAAACCGCCCACCCCTAATTCATTTTATTGTTATTATACTTTTATGGGGTGGTGTAATATCCTGGTGAATGTTATCTTTAGTCCAAATAGGGGCATATTGAAGTGAAACGATGAGTAATAACGAAATTTCGTCGTACAGAATGCCGTGTATTTCATCGGCAATATGTTATTAATTAATTTGGTGATTGTTCTTTGTGTAGAATGTATCAAACGTTCTGCAGTGCTGATTCTGAATTCGACCAATAATCAATCGTTACTGAATTCCTATGGGACATCAATAACGTTCATTGTGCTAATTACAATTAGCTGATTTAGTTGCAGAGCGACCCATCGACCGACCCTCTCCTTTAATTTCCATCATTATGGTTAATGGTGTAAACTTAACGAAGAAAAACTCGAATTGATTTAGTTAAATTATTGTTATGACAAGCAGGCAGCGCGACGCCATATTTCATTGGGAATAGGCATAGTTGCGCCCAATAACTGCAATTAGTATACTGACAAGGCGAGATAGATGTTCGACCAATGCCCATTAGTTATCGGACAAGTCTCCAATTAACATCGTGGGGAAGCTGCTGCGATGTCGCCAGTAAATATCATCTCCACTTGCAAAAGCTAAAACGACTTATGGGTGGGTGATAAACGGCGACGACGAACTTTTTTGGAAGCTCCCTTCGAAACGAAAACAATTGTGATGTCAAAGCTCTTTCGTTTAAACATATAAGTAATGCAAAACCCACTTTACAAGCTTTCTCCTCTTTTAGACTGTGGGATACATATTTTGCAATGTGTGTCCCGTTGTCGTAGCCATTGTTTCGGTTTTGTTGAGATACATCTGTCGAATCTGGCAAATTAAATCGTAGTTTCAACTATCGCATTTTTAACGACAGATTTTATCACCAGCAGCAAGGAATAAATGTACGAAATGTGTAAGTAAAAAGTACATGCTTAAAATCATCATGATAAACCAATCATAAAATCAATCAGAAAGAATAGAACAATACAGATATCGATGGTGACCTCACGCAGATTGGAAATTAGGGTAATTCCCAATACAACGATGAAGATATTACGTTTTGTCTGTACTATTCCTTGCAGCATAGAATTTCTTGAAATTTAGATGTACCACCACATGTTTAGAGGTTTGGTAGTGGAAATATGTTTGGAAGAGACCACCAAACCTATTGTGAGAATGAATAAAGTTGGAGAAATATTTCTGATATTATAAACAGAAATTATAGCAAAAATTTCCTGAAGAAATATAAGGAACATGATAAACAAATGCCAGAAGAAATATTGGCAAACATAGACAAGTAAAGTTTTCTGGTTTACATTGATAAAGGGGTTGCCTACCTAATTAACTAACCTAATTATCCATCACAATAATATAATTCCAGTGATCGTGTTTGATAAACACTGCAGCAGCAACAATGTACCAGAAACATTTTTAAAGTTAACGTTTTTAAAGTTAACTACTGATGGTGGATATAAATATGAGTAAGTATTTAAAAACGAAACTACTCTATTTTGCTGTGGCCCAACACCGTAGCAATGAACATCCTGCCGAGGACTAAATCAAATAGATATTACCCTGCTCCTAGGCCACTACAAAATGGTGAAACGCCAGAATAGTTTTAAAATTGAATCTGAAAGGTTTTTGGAATGCATTAATTTTTCCATTTTAATTCTAAACGTTAAAAATGTTGTGGAATAAACAATGTAGAGGTTCTTCTGGAAACTTAAACCGCAAACATGGCCTCAAAATTAAATCTAAAATGTTTACAGACGTTTCAAACTTTTAAATATTCATTTTAAATACCATACAGTACGGAGAATAAAGATTCCTGGTTACTCTGCAATAAATGAAACGTCAAAACTACCTTCAAGATTCAAAAAAATTTCACTTTTCGTGAAGACCAGAAAACAATAAGCTTACTAAATGGTCTTAATTAGAATCTAAAAAAGTTTAATTTCGATTTTAAATACAAGAAAATTTGAACCATATTGAAATAGATTCTAAGGTTCCGTCAGAAATTTGGAAGGTTAAAAAGGCTTTAAAACTGAAGAGATTGCAGAAGTTTAAAAAAATAATTTTAATTTTAAACGTTTGAAAGACAGTCCTTAAAAAAGAGTGGTAAAATTTAATTAAGCAGGTTTGATGGAGTTCCAATATGTTTCATTCTTCGAAGATTCAGAAGAAATCTGAATTTGCAGAAATGGTCTCATATAGGTACTAGAAGCTCTTTCGTTATAATCAAGGAATCAAAGAATAGTAGATCTGAATAGTGTTAAATAAAAATATTGGAGGTTGCTTTAGATTTTTATAAGACCCGAATGGATTTAAAATGAAATTTTAGTTTATGGAAATTTCAAACGTTTCAATTTTAATTTTAAATGTTGAAAAAATTTAAGTACTTGGAGAGTTCTTCTGGAACCTTTAAGATCCAGAACTGCCTCCATAGAAAGGAAACCTAGCCTTCATAAAATATTTAGTGGAATCACGCTGAAGCTTATAGAGGTTTCTTTAAAATTTCTTTAAAAAAATGGTACTACAATTGAATTTGGAAGGTGTTCAGAAAGAACACCTTCACTGCTCGGTTTTAATGAAATTTTAATTTTACGAGTTATAAAGCCTTAAATATATATGATGAACACCTTAGAGATTATTTTGAAACTTCAATCATTAAAATTGTCTGAAAATCAAATTTAGACGGTTACCAGAACTTTAAAACAATTTAATTTTAATATTAAACACTACAAACAATTGAAAATAAAATACGCTGGATTTTCCAAAACGTTTAACTGCCGAAAGGACTTGAATGTCTAATGAAGAAGGTTTAAAGAAATTTCAATTTTTTTCATTATCCGAGGACTACAGAAAACAGTTTTTCCTAACTGTTCGTTAGTAGAATCTAGAAGTCTTTTCATTTTTATTCCAAATACTACAAAGTCTGAATTGTGCCGAAAAGACTCACAATCCCGGGGAAATGAAGAAGTTTTAAACAAATTATTTTAATTTCAAACGTTAAAAAGGTTCTACAATAAGGATTATAGAAGTCCTTCTAGAATCGTAAAATGTCAAAAAGTAAAAACAAGATTACAAGATTTGTTCAAGTTCCAAATGATTTGCTCTCCAAGGATCACAGAAACAATCTAGATTTCTGATCAACATAGACTCAAGTTTCTGTTTCTTCTCCTATGCTCATTCTTTCATTTCTGGTTACCTTCATGTGATTGATTGATATAATTTATTACCTTGGTTTTCCTGATATTATTTTTATCTGTCTTTATCTCAAATGCCTTTACTACTATTTGCAATGAGGTTAGTCCAGTGCTGTATTAAGAACACTGCTCATTTCTTACTTTGTATGTTTTGTTAACGTTCTATCTTATATTTTCTTTTTCCTAAAATTTCCCACTTCTCGAAATGATTGAAACAGAGTAGTGTTGCAAGCCATGAATGAAGCAACGACTTAACCCCGTTTACCTTTCCCGTTAGGAGTGATTTTTTACACCTCCCGAGAGGATACACGCACATAATAACACATTTTACGTGATAATTGCTAAATTCCTGCATGAGCTCTCTGCAGCTCTCCGACATTGATTGAGACATACGCAACACTTCGTACCGTGTACGTCAATTTTCCTGTTGATAGCCAACAGTTTAATAATGTATTTCTAACACGCATATACGTCTAGATATTGTTGCGGAAAAACTAAAACTGATATTAATAATAATAATTCCAGAAATCGCTGGCGACGCGGAAATTACACACTCATTACGCATAGGTAATACATATGAGGCGTGAGAGTGCACAATATAAAAAAAAATAGATTAACTGTAAAATTGGATTTCTACCTAAGAAATACGTAAATATAATAGTGTCTAATTATGTAGTGCATTCTACATGCAAAAAAAATGTGGTAAGAAACTACAGCAACGAGATAAGTACGTGTGAACAGCTATATCTATCTTCATTAAAGATAATCTGGTTTAACGGGTATTTACCGATGTCCATTACCACTTTTACGAATATAGATTTTTGGTGTTTCCATATCAAAATCAGTAGTTGTTACTACATAGCACTACATTATACCAAAGAGTGTCATTTGTGTACCATACATTTAGTAGTACTATAAAGAGGTAATGGTGAGAAACAAAATTAAAATTAATTCAGTTCATTCCTGCCATACTGTACGTGAGGAAAAATAGAACTACCACTCTCAATCCTCTACAATGATTTCTAATGATCTCCACTGATATATCTTCCCTTTCTCGCTACACACTCACAACTAACTTTACCGACAAAAAACACATTTCCATATACCCATAATTAATAGAATAAATCTTATGGGACGATTACCACCGCGACTATTCATCTGCGATAGTCGTACGGTAAAGATAAAATCATCCGCACAACAGACGGTGTCACTTTAAGCAAAAGTAATCTTACATTTAAAATTATCCTCCGCGTATGCACACCCACCGCGGAAGATTACTGCAATGCAATCTTATGACGACTGAGTGTAATGTGTACATTTAAAGTAAGGATTATAAATAATATATGTTGCAGTGTTCTGGGTGTGAACTAAACGTAGCGAACTATGCATATTTTATGGTAAACGAGAGGAAATATTTAAATAACGTAATAGGTGTACAGATAAATTAGAAACGGCGTAGTGATTGTTTTGCGCTCGAGATGGTTTCGTAAAGTTACTTACAGAAGCACAAATAGTTGCACAAATAAAAGTATTGATGATTTTGGGAATATTTCCTTCCGACCAGTTTCAAACGTACAATATTACTTAGACCTTGCGAACGAATTTTAAATTAGTGTATCTCCAGTACAAGTATGTTCGTGTTTGTTAACTGGGCATGTCCTTACGGTACACTAGTGGAGTTAAAACGGCTTATTAATTACTTTCTGCTTCAAATAGTTTAACGAGCTTATTTAATGGTTATAAATAATAAAAAAGTTAAACCCTTCCCACAGGATAAGAACTGGCCTGCCAGCTAGTACTATTTATTCTTTAAACAAATTCAACGTATCGTCGGGAGTTATTTCCCCTTCCATTCCGTTCGTTTTAGTCGCGTTATCGATTATCTCCCATTGTTGTTTTACATAATGTAATTAGAAATGTATTTATACAAACAGTAACACGTAAGGAATTAATCTTTTATGTAGACTAATATCGCTCTCGTTTTCTTTTGACACGAGTTTCCGTGGTTTCAGTATGAATAATAACAGAGACGAAGAAGGGAGGGATCGATTGAGAATTTCAGAGGGCAACAAAGAACTGAAAAGAGGAACCCATCGTCATACATCCTCGGCGGCGGAGGAAACTCATTTTAATTACAAAGATTAAAAAATCGCTTAGAGTACGATGAAAGACACAAAAGCTCGCTATGATGTACTGCGACTGTATGCAAATCTATGAATAATTCTTACCTATGTGTTGCTAGATAACTGTTATAAATATGGGCGTCTACGCGAGCCTCATGTAAATTAACTACAGTCAGGAACTAATATATTTTAGTGTTTTAACACTTTAAGCGTTGGGCTGCCCGCAGCCGCTGTTTATATAGTGATATATCACGGGTAATTAGTGACTTACGGTGTCAGATTTTGTTAGGTATCGGCGATCTCGGACAGACCTCGGCCTCCTCTTACCTGGCTACGACGTCTTAAGTGCCCGCTATTTATTACTCGACAATTTCATGTTGTTTCCCTCCGCGTTATGATCTATATCATCCAGTCATCCAGTTTTCGCGATGATTTATTTTCACACACGAAACTGCTTTCTATCCCGTATTTTATTGCATACGTGTAGATATGCAGGAGATAATATCGGCCACGATTGCGGTGAACTCTATGAAAATATATTAAAAGTGCCTGGCCTCTTCTCTTCGCCCCGTTCGTAATCTGCACGCTCTTTGCTTTCAATTGGGACACTACCGTGAACACGAACGACGACACGGCCTCTCGGGGTCTCTAAAGTTGAATGGGAGGTATGTGTCAAATATTTACAGTTATGTTAATGTTGCTTCACATGTATTTCCATATGATTTATCATGAAGCGATAGCTGGCTAGTGAAAACACATCTGGAAACATACTGAAGCATACGTTTATATTCAAAATGAAACATTTGATTGGATCTAACGGTTGTGCCAGTCGTGACTCACACATGGACTTAAGGGTTATCATCATAGACATAGCGCAGAAATTATATTGGATAAGATAGATTGTGTCGGAGTTATGATGTTGCAGCTGATAACTTTCCATGCGAGGTTCAATTATAAATTTGTGCTCTCACTGCTGATATAAAAGACGGAGAAATTCAAACCTTTACTTAGATGTTCAAAGCGTACTAGATTTTGCAACAAAACGAAATGTAACAGTAGTCACGGGCGATTTTCTCATCGAAATTGGCCGAGGGTAAGTTGAAGCAACTGTACTATGAATTCTATGAACTTCGACTACGTATTAAGAGAGATGATTGCTAAATAGAATTCTAAACATCAAATTAATAGAAACCAATACCCCCTACAAATTATCGGCCCGGAGACTGTATCTATGAAAATCTTCAGCACACAAAGAATATATTTTGTCAGAAATTAAATAGATTATATATAGATAGTAGGTAAAAAAATGCAATAAAATCAGTAAAAGCATATTATGGTAGTGAGAACTACTCCGTCCATAAACCTCATATATTTCCTGAAATTTCAAAAAAAGGCGACAGGCACCATTCATGTTATACAAGTATCACATAACAACAGTGAAAATTAATTAAAACTGAATAGTGGAGTCAAGTGCAAAACTATTGAAACCAACGAAATATAGATAGGAAAACTGGATAACAGATGAGATCCTCAATTTGATGGATCAACGAAGAATAAATAAGATCAATATAATCACCTACAAATAAGTGCAAAAAGAAATCCGAAATATGATAAAATAAGGGAGTCAAAGAAACATATAACGAAAAGTATTAAGAGATGGTATCTTCAAATGAACTACAATCGTTTCAGCTTCCCTAACCTGCCTATAAGTGTGCTACGAGATAAGGACCCAAAAAATTATGATTGATGGAGAAATGAAATTACGTAGGAGAAAACCATACATATACATAGAAGAACTGTTCGCAAAATGATGAGTTATATAGAAATACTGACTGCACTTCTATATAACTAAATGTGTAGTTGAGTGGTGTCAGTTGTCCCATAACTATCAAATTTCAATATCGCTTCTATGCAGTTCTGATAGAAAGTAAAGCAATATCATAATTGTAAATTTTTTATCACAAATTTATCATAGATAATGATAAAAAATTTAATAATACCTAGAAAAAAAATTTGAAAATCAGGCGAACACTGACACGTTACGTTTTTGTTTGTTCGCTACCGAAAATACATGTGTCATTATGGCGGTCTTACAGCGGCTTTATGGTGGGCTATAGTCGGTTTTGCATAGTCTACCCAAATCTACTCTGCTTCTGTCCGATACATACCTGCTTTACCTGTGATATACAGGATGTTTGGTAAACATTTGCGAAAAATGAAAGAGGTTATTCCTTGAACTATTTTAAGAATATTTTGTTCTTTGAAAATTTTTGAAAAACTTCTTCATTTCGAAGATACAGGGTGAAAAAATTTTGCCACTACAATTTTCGATATTTGTTAAAATAATTAATGTAAATAAAAGTATGGCGTACGGCAATGGGTTTAGCAAGTACAACAAAAATTTTACGATGAGTTGTTATCTTGTAACGGTCGCATTAATTTATGTAGATTGGGTGACGTTTGGCTCTTTGACGTGGAGTTAGTGAAATCATTTCATTTTCAAATTCATTATCATGAATTATACGAACACCGAGATGACTGGCATGCATTTCATGTATGGACTTGCTGATGATAATTCATCAGAAGCTAGGCGGTTGTACATTGAACGGTTTCCTCACCGTAATGTCCCAGACCGAAAAATCTTCTAATCATCAACGTCTTCATGAAATAGGAACATTGAAACAAAGTGGAGGCTCAGGCAGACCAATGACAGCGAGAACGGTGCAACTGGAACATACTCTGCTGGACGTGATAGAGGAAGATCCAGGTAGTTCTATGCGAAAAATTGCAAATATTTTGAATGTAAGTAATTGGATCTTTTGGAAAACTCTTAAAACAAATTTGTTGTATTCATACTACATATTCGTTCAGGCACATAAGTACGTACGTACATAGCGTTCAGGCACTGCTACCTGCTGATTTTAACACGTATTGCTTTATGTAAATGGCCTTTAGATATATGCGTTCTAATCCTTAAATTACTAACCCAGATTCTTTATACCGATGAAGCATTTCTCAGAAATTTCTCAATTTCTCTCATTTCAGAGAATTTCTCAAGAAATGCATTAATGAATTTTCACAATAATCAATGTGTGGGTAGACAAAAATCCGCATTACATAGTTGAAGACCGTTTTTAACATCAGCTCTCGTTGAATGTTTGGGTTGGAATTGTAGGTGACTGCCTAATTGGACCGGTATTTCTACCAGGAAGACTTAGGGCCGAGGTGTATCGCAATTTTTTAGAAGAAACGCTACCTGGCTTACTGAAGGATATACCGTTGGCAACAAGAAATGCAATGTGATTTATGCACGATGGTGCACCACACATTTTAGTTGGGTTGCTCGTGAATTTTTAACAACAACATACGAAGATCGCTGGATTGGTTGAGGAGGAGCACACGCATGGCCTGCTCGATCCTCGGACTTAAACCCCCTAGATTATTTCTTATGGGGCTACCTACAGTCATTAGTTTACGCCACTCCGGTGAAAAATTTGGACGACTTTCGAAATCGGATAATTGCTGGGTGTAACTCAATTAGAAATGAATGTTGTGTTTAAAAGATTTCGGCAGTTAATGATGAGAAGAATGACTGGTTGTATCAAAGCTGGAGGAAATCATTTTGAACATTTACTGTAGATTAAATGAATTAATATGTACTATTTGATAACAAAATGTAGTTACTCTCGCAATTTTTTTCACCTTGTAATGAAGCGGTTTTTAAAAATCATCAATGAACAACCGCCCAGGGATCAACCGCTTAAATGTTTGCCGCATGTTTACCAAACGTATATTTGACAAACGTTAGCAATTCCTGTAGAATTTTTAAGAACGTATGGATTCAAAATGTAGATGTAGCATAAACTATAAAAAATCCTTGTGAAAGGATGGCCGATGGGGTATAAGGAAGTTAAATACATTATTCTAACTCCATAGATACGAATCAGTTTTTACATCAGGCAAGCTTTATAATATCTTCACCTACAAAGTACCTTATTATTTTTTTTTTCAAAATATTTTCTGCCCTGTTTAAATTCTGAACTAGTTCTTATCCACACACGGCCCTCCCGAATATCTTGGTGACCGCGTTTACCGCGTTTTGCATTGTATCGAAATTTGTGAGCAAGTTATTCGAATAATGGTCGACCATTGAATAACGTCCGGCGATATAGGACTGCCAGAATTATTAATGGCAACGCTTGATACGCAAGGTTGACAATTCGACTGCAAAAATACGATTAAATAGTAAATTTCAATTAGAAGTTGGTGCAAACAAAGTTAATTTCGTTCAAAAACGAATTATAAAAAATTTATCCGACGTGGCTTTTTCCGATACACAGGCACGATATACACATGACCGATGGCGATTAAATGTATTATTTAAATCCTTTTTTTAAGTATCTTTGTTAGTCAACTACATAGGTGCAATCGTTCACGGTGACAATTGCCTAGGCCAGACCGAAAATTGCAATTACCTACTTTTTTACATAAGCCTAAATCAAGAAGTATCAGGTTAAACAATTTTAAAAGCTACATAATTTGGTCTAAATTTAAATCAACGTTAAAAATACAAGAGGAATGCATAGTGATAATAATGCGTTTTACAGGAGGTAACAATAACCCTTCTAACATTCAACGGCACTAATTGAAAGTGGACGTTGGTGCGTGATTTATTGAAACCCAAAATGATTACAACTTCTAAAACGACTATAATGACGCTAACACAAGGTTATAAATACTGTAGTAGCATTGTTTCGTTATAAACGCCATAAAAGAGTGTTTTAAGTACTTTGGTCCAAACTTCATGGTGCCTCATGTGGTCTCTTTCGAAGTCAACATAGCTACAGTTTGTGTATCAGAAATATACAGCTTCACCGTCTTGTGAAGGGTATTTATTGAATGTTAAAATATTTTGTAAAAAATACAATGAAGTTTTTTCCTCGTTCTATCCACAAACTATCTACTATTAGAGAAAATGCCTATGCTAAGCCACCTTTTCGACCTCATTAGATGTAAAGCGTTACTGATGATTACCTGATGAATTGCTCTATATTTATTTCGAAGTGCCTTAGTTAGTGACAAAGTCACTACGAGGAAAAACGTCAGATTTTTGACAAAATAAGGGGTGTGCCATATTATATATAGCTTAAAACAAGTGAGGTTAATTCTTACCGAATGCCGAAAAGGCTATACTAAAACATTTGTTAAAATCGCTACCGATTAAAACAATCTAAAACGTATTTTGCTCGTAGTTGTAGCAACAGAATAAACATTATTTCATCAAAGCTAGCTATTAATTTAAAGTATGCAGGTTAAATTAGGGCACAATTTGATATTCGCCCAAATAAAATCGAATCGCAGTTATACCATAAGTCGTGATTAAAAAATACTCGCAGACGGACATATTATCGTATATAATCGACGTTGTAAAATTTAATTGGTTATGTTGCGTACTAAATGATAGATATAAATATCCTTATAGAATATTGAGCAAACCATGTTACAGTAACGTAAACATTAAAACGATCGATAATATCCATAAATCAGGCTACAAAGTTATTGAATAACCCATACGTTATTAAAGACAACAAACATAAGCTAAGCGATTCCTTTGGTTAAACATTGTTGTACTAAAATACTAATTAAATATAAATTATTAGAGAGCGAGATACGGCTCTCACTGCAATGAGTCATTAATATTGTACCGGTACGAGGTATGTACAAGACCGGCTACACAATATTATTACCAC
The DNA here is from genome assembly GCA_963576515.1 of Cryptocephalus primarius. Lineage (NCBI taxonomy): Eukaryota > Metazoa > Arthropoda > Insecta > Coleoptera > Chrysomelidae > Cryptocephalus > Cryptocephalus primarius. Next base: position 5,091,257 of record OY754941.1, read on the forward strand.
CGGACAGATACGTCGTGTTGTGGTCCTTCTACGGATAAAACCGCTCTTGGACTCCCCTGAACATTTCAAAAATAATTCGATAAAAGCGAACTCGAACATATGAAATATCCTCTGAATCAATTGCATGAACAACAAATTAATGTCGATCTTTTGTAACCTGATTGCTCTCTGAGCACGATAAATTTTACAGGTCAGTTAGGTTTGCTTTAGCCATTGAAAACCATTATATTACTTTTGATAGCCACATAAAACGTTTCAAATCCTTTATCCTCTGTGATAACGTTAAAGGATAAGAAGTCACTTCCATCCTTGGCACTGTTGGCATAAACTTTAATGCCCCTCCTATAAAAAAGTAAATAATTTTTAATATTTTAGAACTTTGTAGCATAGGAAATCGCACGGAAAATTTAAACAAAATGTAGTGACGATTAGCAGCAGCGACACAGCAATAATAAAACTCAGCACTAGAATCAGACTTATCGTGACACAGTTTCCAACCCAAGCGGATAAAGTGTACCTTGTCATTTCCTAGTAAGAAATTAATGTATTTGTTTAAAAACGCAATGATTGCACGGTGCCGTTTTCATTGTCAACGTGTTCTTCGGAACAACAAATAGGATAGATTATATTGCTACCTATTAATTTCTGCCGCGACCATGCGAGACATTTTAATAAGAAAACGCACACGAATATACAAGGTGGTCGAAAGGAGTAATTTCGATAAACAATCGCGCCCTTAATTTTTTTTACTCAACTACCGACACTTTCAACCTCAAGTATGGATACGAATGACCCTCAAAAATGTAAATGGTATGTAGAGTTCCATAGGAATGTCGAATCTTTTAGTTTTTAAAATACCGTTTATCGATCTTAAAATCGTTTAAGAATTAATAAATTATAGAACAATACTTGAACTAACTTCCAAGTAGAAAATGTTAAAAAAAAGGAAAATTAAAAAAAATGCGTTTTGCCAACTTCTCTCGCATATAACTTTTTGGTTATTCAATTTGGAAGAAAGTTAAAAAGCGGAAAGTTTTAAAATTATATTTTGCATAAGATGTTATAGATTAGAAATTTATTAATCTCGTTGCAACGTATCAGTAAAAAACAGGCAAAACGGTGCTCTTTTTCTTCCGCCTCTGTGTATGTACTCTGGACTCTCATATCTTGGTAAGGAAAATTCGACGGCACCATAAAACATTGGTAATAATTTCGTTATAATTTCTTCAATAGTTTTACACAACAATTTTACCAACCGCATTCGGCCAAAGTGATTGAGACTTTTAAAATTTTGCAAAGTCTGAACCAATTCAAAGATCTGCATATTAAAAAAAATTGACATGTCAAAGGGCACTCAAGCTTCTATGGTTTTTTATTTCAGAACAAAAAAAATTTTGGCGATCTCAGCAATTGTTTAACAAACGTTAATCCCTTTTTTTGCTTGTATACAAAGGTTAAAATTCGAACATTTCATCGAAATTTTTCTCAAATGAAATTTGCAATATGTGTAATGACAGTACACGGAAAGACGCATCTTTTGAAACAAAATGGAATTTCGTTGATTGGTTCCTTTCTGAGAAACGAGCTGTCAAAATTCACAAGGGTTTTCGGCTAATTTATAAACAATGGAGCACAAATTCATAATTTAGTATATCCGTCCATTCGTGTTCTTTTGAATTACAGATAAACAGATAATCATAGTTCCTTTATTAATATTCCAACGAATGGTCAGGGATGATAAGCCATGAGAATTAAACGATTATTTAAAGTATAAACTTACAGCTTATCGACTCTATTTTCAACGATAGTTTTCTCTGTAAATCCGATAAATCGAAATTGTATGATCAATTAAAAGCTTTGACAGATATTCCTTCTACGCAGAATTGCACTTTTACATAATGTAGTTTGGGGCCTCACCAACAATCTTTTAATAATATTTTTCATGCCTATGTTGATTTCGTTACAACGCATTATCCACAGCTATGTTATTTTCGATGGATATTCTAAAAACTGCCGTAAAGGTACTAAGGTGGATGAAAGTCCTCGTCGTCAAGCGTAAACAATTTTCCCGAACATTGAATTGCAAACCACTATTTGATGCATTTTGCATCAAGTTTTTCTACAATAAAACGATAAAAATTCCTTCATCTTGCGATTGCAAGGAAAACTTACAGCATCAGGATTTATGCTGACACCGATCAAGCCTATGAAGCTGCGATGTTGTTTAAACAGCTACAAATATAACTTCTGATATCAACTTGGCTACTATAATAATGTAATAATTAATATTTACAGTTGCAAGCCTAGCAAAGGTGAAACGCCGAAGCATTTTATGATTGTGATTGTAGTGAAGTCATTCCTCCAAAAAACATCAAAACGCCTTTAAATTGTTTAGTTGACTTTGTACACCTCTTTTTTGGATGTAATGCAACCTCGGCATTCTTTAGGAACCGTAAAAAGAAAATAGCAAAATTTTTATTGAATGACGAAGATATGTTGGAAGAAGCAATGAACAACACATGATAAGAAGAACTCATTTTAAAAGAATATCTTGAATGTACGGTCAAAGAAGACGCAGTGTTTCTATGAATTTAATGAACTGAGATGTTTGCGCTTTAAAAGAGAAAATGCACAACACATTTTTGACGAAGGAATATTTGGAGCTGCGCAGCGTTGTTTTATGGTACACTACCAAATGCAGCAATGGCTTGGTATTGAATTAGACCAAAAAGACTGGGGTTAGGAAGTCAAAAAATCAGGTTTAGCACCTATTCAAATTACTGACATCTTTTGTGGGGTAAATAGTCTGTGAAAAATAAATAGGCACACAGTAACGACGAAAACTCTTATTTCATATGCTACATTTAATGTCGGATGTACTTGTATCTCCTAAGCACGCGCTAAAGTTCAGAAGTACCCGTTACCTTTTCAGTCTTCAGCAAATCACTGAAGAACCTTGGGAAAAATGAATTTCGATTGTGGTATTCATTTTGTGCTCTATCTCACGTTTTTTTCGTTTTTTGCAGAATATGAATGTACCATTAAAAATTAACCATCTATCTCTCTTCAGTCTTCAACAGGTCACTGAGGAACTTTTCAAAAAATGAGGAAGTTCGACAGAAGTACTCATTTTGGGAAGAAAACGTTTTATCGTATTTTTTTTTGCTGGATACGAATATCCCATAAAAATTCAGTAATCATGTTCCGGTCTTCAGTAAGTCATTGAAGAACCTTTTGTTATGTTAATGTTAAAAATCATGTAGAGTGCACATGTGTGAAAATTTCAATAGATATCGAAGAAACAATTTCTGAAAGTGGAATTAACTTTAACGTTATGGATACTGAAGGAGAGAATGAAATTGTCGAAAGTACTTCCCAACTGCAAGATGAAGATTTTGATGAAGTTGAAGAGTCCTGTTGCCCAGGAGAATCAGGAGAGCAAGAGTTGAGTGACGTAATATAATATATCCAACTCGATGATAATTGTTATTTCTAAAATTAAATAATTCCCAAACACGAAATAATCATATTTCACGTAATAATGCAATTATGTAAATTATAATGTTTTAATGTGTTATAATGCCATAACTAATATAATTTAATAATAACTGCGCAAAAATCAACGTAACGATTTTAATCAAATTTTCAACGTTACTTCATAAGAGTTTCGTTTTCCTTACCAAGATTTGGAGAACCCGGGTGGTCAAAAAAGACACCAAGAAAATTAACAAAAAGGCACTTTGTTGTCCTTTTATAATTAATAGTATCATGCAACATGAATAATAATTTTATGCAAAATGTTATTCTTTTTCTTAAAGTTTTTCTTAAAATCGCATAATTCAAAAGTTTTAGGTACACAAAAGACAAAAACTTGTTTTAAGTTCTTTTTACATTTTTACATTTTAAACAATATTTCGCACATTTTCTGCTTGAAAGGTAGTTCAGGTATTTTTCTATTGTAATCCGTAAGATTCCTCAGATCAAATTAGGTTGCCGAAGCTTATATCCCACCAGAAACTGGTGTTCCCTGGTCTATATTCCCTGGTTTTTGGAATAAGTTGCGGATTATTAAGACTGATGCTAGATTTTATTTATGCTGAAATGCCAAAATTAACATTTAGATAGTGTACGAAACAAAGAAGATCGAAGATTGGACACGCCATAGGTCGTCGTATATCAGATCAATAGACTGGATCTATCGCCAGAATAGATCGCAGGAAATGGGCAAAAACTACCGTGGAATGGAAAACGATAAACGAAAGAACATACCAGTGATGCATAGCAATGGACATGAATATATATTTCTATTACAACAAATTAATTTGACAACAGCAGATTAATACTGTTGCTGTAATAATATTTGTTAATTGCCTAAATATAATTTAAAAACCCTGCCACTATTAAATTGTCATTATAAGAAACAGCACTTTTGTCTCAATCTTCTTTCTCTAAACTAATATATGTTCATTGTATGCTCAATAAGGCTAATTTGTTACAAATTAACAACCTCTCATCCCTAAATTGTTTTAAATTAAGCTATACAAAATTATACATAGTTGTAATGTGCGTAAAGTGTAAATCGCGTTTATTCGAATCTTTATCACGTCCCCGGGACGAAATCGTCGAGAATTAACTCGCCCGGAATTCTTTAAATTCAAATAGCGTCGCCAGCGTCGCAAATTGTTCCAAAGTTCCACCGTTGAAACAATTTATTCAACGAACCATCCGAAATCCGCAAACGGCTATGATTAATATAGAATTAACGCTCTTGTTTATGACTTTGACTGAGACCCGTAGTATTTAATTCTAGCATCATGCAGGGATATCTCGACTTTCGCATAAAACTATAAAATATAGGCTATGCAACGTTAAACGAAATTTAATTAAACAACTTTTATATCCTTTTGGTCATAAAAAGCGACGATATTATTACAATGTAACACAGGCTACGACATAAATTCCACACGCTTAAGCGGCATTATGGTGGTCGAAATTGGTTAGTAAATGTTTTAGCTTACAACATATTATTGCAAATTCACATACATACTTCGCGTTGTAAACTTACAAGTTTTGAGGGTAACATTTTTGTGATACATATGCGATAACACGTCCAGGCCGTTAACGATAATGTAACACATTTTCTACCATTAAAAAAATTTAACTGCTTTAATATTGACTAATAAGTTTCAGGGCGACGTTAAAGTGTAAATTAGAGGCAATCCTGATATGAAAACTACCATGGAACTACTAATCATACAAGATGCACAGATTGCACTTTGATGATGATAGTAATGATCTTTTTCGAAAACTGATATATCAAAACAAAATCATTTCACGATTTAAAAATAAGGGCAATAGATTTATTTCCATTCACCTCCCAATGGATGTGCAGAACAGGTCAAAACGTTATTTTTTCTACATATTGCGAAAACTTTGCTATTTGTAATATTTAGAAAAAATATTCGGGCCAAAATATGGCTCGAAATAAAATAAAATCCATAATCGAAAAAAGGAAGTAACTGTCTCTGACTGAAATCAATGCTTTATTCTAGCTCTACTAAACAGGATTTTAAAAATATGTACAAGGTTCAACATCAAGTGTTAATAACTTTTTTAAAAACTAATCACTTCAAAATAATTATTTTTCCATAAAATTAGTATTATTAAACTGTTTAAATTGTAGAGAGGTATACGGTAATGGTTTCCAACGATACACACAATACAACATATATGCAATATATGCATATTATTGGAGAATATTTTACTACAATCCTTGAGGTTGACTCCATCTGAGGTTTGAGAACCCCATCTGAGGTTGACTGAATTGAATTTGAGAGATACTATAACAGTTGCTATTTATCAACTGAAGAGATCAAATCTGTGATTTGTTAGCTGAATGCTGCCACTTGTATTGTATGTTCTTACCTCTTGTTTGAAGAATCGTTAAGATGAATGAAATGAACCTGGATATATTTCAGTCAAATCTTATAAGGACACAATCAGAGGCACTGAAAAATTTTACAACTGGGTCAAATAAGCAGACGTAGAGAACACACGTAGGGAAATCCTAATGTACCGAGCGCATCTAGAAAGTGACTTGTTGGCCTTGTTAGCCAAAATACAGTATTTATTTACAATATTTCGTGCAACGGACCCTCGTATAGTTGACTCAGTCGCCTAAATGGAGCATAAAAAATAGGAATCGCACGTTTGTATCGAATAGAAACACTATGGTCACTAAAGTTTTACGATCGCTTGGTTTGGTCTGCGGTCAAAACAGCCAATGGCCGTTTACGTTCGACTGGACGACAATTTGACTTACATCTGAATGTTGGTTTATATTACAGTTAGTCAATTTTACCTTTATAGTTTGGGCTACATACCATCGTAAAGATTGTTTAGTTTATCGACTGTCATTTTGAGAACATATTTGTGAATATATCATAATGAATACGTGTAAATTTAATGTGCCAAAAAAGTAAGCGAAAGGTCATCGATCTTAAGCAAATATGATATCACTAACTTTGGAAAACGTGTTAGCCTCTCCACCGGTGACGTACAACCAGTTTGTTTTCAATGAAATATAGTCTAATATGTCATAAAAATCTCGCCATAGGTTTCCACTTTACAATACAGTTCCTCTTTATTATGTAATATATAAAATGGATACGAACGTAACGACTTTGGCATGCAATGTCCCAACTAAAATCTGAATCGCATTCAACTGGTAAGCTTACTTATTTGGCAAGAGATATAACCAAAATTTTTAATAGATTTTTTTAGTAAGAAATGCCAGCAAATTATATTCACCTAAACTTACTACTTTCTTATTTTCCTCACACTTAGAGATAGTATAACCCAAAATAAAATGCTGCTATACTAACAAACTCGCGAAAAGACTAAAAAGCATCGGACGAGGCCTTAAAAATGCAATCAACTTATCAGAACGCTTAGATGAAGAGGTAGAATTATTTATTTCCAACATTCCGGATCATTCACCGGAACAATGGAATACATAAGGGAATGGAGATTTCCAGGGAAGTAAGAGACAATCTCATAAAAACGAACGTAAGAAGAGAATTTCTTTAGGCCACAGCTCCAGCACATAAAACTAATTAAGAATGAATCAATTGGTAAATGCCTTAGTGAATTGACAAACCACAAATAAAAGACTATTTTCTGCGATAAATCACTGTGATGCACAAATGCCAATCTTACAACCTCCAATCCGAAATGCAAATGGCAGCTAGGCCAGAAATAATAAGCAGAAAACTAATAGCGCAACGGCGATCCTGTGGGATTCGCAGTGTGCGTTAATTGGGGGGGGGGGTTAATGGTAATGACTCTTACCAAGGCAGAGGAAAGACATGCGTGTATTTTAATTCATCCCTCATGGACGAGTCAAGCGAAAAGAGAATTAAAAATACTATGAATCAAGTTTTTTTAAATTGCAACAAAATTGGGAAGGCAAGAAAATTTTGTGAAAAAGGCCAGTGCGAATTTTAACTTACATCATCCTCTGGGTTGGGAAGTAACTTTTGGGCAGTTCAACAGTAACCGACGGTGGGTATCGTGTGATTGATAATTCACTCAATCCATAGTGGTATGATAACCAGTAGTTCTAAAGTCTTACCAAGATGACAAGCGTAATTCCCTTCCGGCACTTTTGTCACGTTCGTGTTCTCTTAAGCAGATTCCTATAAGAATGTAAACAAGATATGTTGAGTTTCTTTAGACCCTTTAACAGATGTCTGGCTCCAACTTAAAGTATGTCGCATGGGATCGTTGTGACGATATATTCTTAGAATACTTTGAAAACACCTTCCAACCAAACGAAGTTGACGGACTATTGAACTGAGATTTCACGACAGAATAAGTATGAATATTAGACCAACCATTGCTGATGAAATAAAAAAATTTAATAAACCTAAGAAAGCTTCAGGAATTGATTTGAGCTTCAGATTGATTCAGCTTCAGGTATTAATTGGAGCAATTCTCAAACAACTTCCTAAGGTAGGACTAACGAAACTCTCACATCTTATTAATGTGGCATTCAGATAATGGACTAGCGTTGCATTAACGCTACTTACTGATTATGTTATCGAAACTAGAGAGAGAGACTTTAGAAGAATGAGACCAGGTCTATAAAACTTACGATTTATTATTCTGTTCAGGCTGGCTTCTGGCTTCTTGGATATTACATATACTTTTAATAATGTCATGGTGGCTTGAAATATAAACTATAAAATATGCAGTTTCCACTCGCAACTACTAGATTTATATATCTCCGAGAGATTTTTCGGAGTTAAATAAGATGATGCTTATTCTGAATTGAAGTCAATCAAAGCAGGACTTCCCACATGGAAGTGTTCTAGGGCCCATCTTGTATCTAAGCCAGAGTAAGATATTATAGCCACTTTTACACATCATACTGCCATTCTATCGATAAGTTATAATAACTGAAGAGCTGGAAATAAATTACAGTCATCACTTAACCAAATCAAGAACTGGACCAAAAGATGCATTAAATGCAAAAGTGCATTAAATTGAATTACTTCCCTATAAACTCCACCGACAAAAGTTAGAAACAAATTCTAATTAGCATAAATAATGCTTAGATTTCTAATACCAACTCGGCAAAATAACTGAGTATGACATTAGATGCAAGGCTTCACTGGAAAGTCCATGTAAAATGAAAGAGTTGGATATAAGATTCAAGAAAATGTCCTGGTTACTTGGTAGACACTTCAGCCTGCAACAAAATAATTCTAAACAAACAAGTCTTACAAACCAGTATAAACAAATCTCTGGGGTTGCGCCAGCAAAAGTAACCTATCCAGCTCCTAGAATAAGTAAGCTAAAGCCTCTTGAGGTTGCTAAGTTATCATTAGTTATGCAAAAGCAGCGTATTGTGCAGGTAGGATTGAGGTGCTGAAAGCCAAGAAACACTAAGTTACTAAGTCCATAAATAAGTTTTGATAGTAACAATTTAAGTTAGAAGCAGATTACTTATCCTTCGATTTAACAATCCGATTGTAATATATAAAAAAGGAGTATTAACATGAGAATGACCAATAAAGATTGTCAGGTATCAATTAACCAGTCATAGACACCTTAGTTGGAAAATACGTAGACCGGCGACTGTTAATTGAGCTCGCCGGATCGCTTTCTCATACTTTAGCCCCGTCGCAATTAAAAATTTAACTTCAAAGTTACATTAAATTTATAATCCAATAACGTGGCAGATGCGACGTTACGCGATCATTGCAGTAAACGGGGCACAGGCGACGTTTTAGGAAATCAACCCTGAAAATAGGAACACACACACGCACATTTTGTCCTCTCTCGACGAGATGAACGTGTGCGAAAGACAAGAACGGAAAATGGCCGATTAGCGATCGGGTGAAGCGCCCAGGACAAATGATGACAAATGATCGGTGGCTGGTAGAGGCGGTTTATTGATTCGAAAACGGAAGATCGAGAATGGAAGAATTTTTCGGGGAATTTTAATATTTAAATCCGATGCGGTAAATGTTGTAACACAACCGATCGGCGGGTATTACGTCATTAATTAATCAGGCCCCGGGTGGGCGTCGCGGTAATTCGTCGACTTCCCGTTTTAATTACTTCAATATAACTTAAAGGTTTAATATTCACCTCCCACACTCCGGTTTCGATTTGACTAATAACAATTTTATTGTACGGCCGTAATGTATTAATAATTGTCTTCGGTAATAACAACATGCAAGCCTTGTAATAACCCGAGGAAAAATAGTAATATGAAATATGTATAAGTGACGTCACCGTATTATTTGTTATTTAAATGGCGGCATTATTCAGGGCGACGAATCAAATATTGAACAGGAGTGACTAGGTGTTAGCAAATCGCTTGTACGAAACTACCATACTAAAATGCGATATGGATAGGATAGGCGGCGTATGAGGAAATATCCATGCATTTGTAATTTCTACTCGACGCAGCTTTGGGACGATTTCCACTTAGACGAATTATTACTGATCACAATTTATAGCTTTGGAAAAAACTTATATAATATTAAATAATTTAACAAGAAAGCGTGGAATAAATCTCCAATTAATTTCGACATTAATGATTAAAATCCGACAGTCAAAACTGTATACCATATGTTTTACATACGCTAATAAGTCGAGTTTACTCGAAGAGTCGATGTCTTTAGTCGAGGCAAACAACCATTTTTGTCCAGATTAATCAGCAAACGTGAAGGCTATTTAAAATTTTTAGTTAGTTCAGCTTTCAAGTACTTTCACAATAAAATGTGCCAAGAACATATAGCCTGTGTTTTCGTAGCATAATATGCCGTGATAAGGGCCATAAAGCATGAGAGTTAAAAATATTAACAATTTAATTAAGCTGTTTGAAATTGAACTAAAAATAAGAAGAAAAAAAGGGTAGGTGTGTATGCGTTTGACGCAGAAACTGAATACAAACAGAACTAGCGGAAATGTAAAGGATACGATATTACCCGCAATCAAAAAGGTTTGCGCAACTTCTACTGTGCTCAACAAAAACGGAATATTCAAGGTAAATTGAAAAAAAATATTTACCAAGCCAAAAATATACCAAGCCAAACTCAGACTATACAATATGCATAAACAAAATAAACAATACCAAAAAAATTAATATGGAGAAGAAATATGGAAACTGGAGGTACACCAGAACCAGTAGTTATTCTTTGAAACAATGAGTCGGAGGAAGACAAATACTATAATAAATATGCAGTCCTTACCGAGGAGGCTAAAATTGCTGAGTGCTGAAGAGAATACTAGAAACTTCTAGAATGCATATGGAGGGACCCTTGTGAGCGGTTATTAAAAAACATAGAAAGAAAGAAATTTAGAATATAGAAAGAGGAAAAATTAAAGAAAATATATAAAGTAAAGCGAAGAAAACTTCACGTGAAAACACAAGGCAGCTGATATGGTAAAAGATTATGCTTGCAAAACCATAATCTCCTTAGCAAACAATTACTTCTGACAAATGGAGAATGGGCATAGATATGAGAAAGGAAGTATGAAAGAATATTGCAGAAAAATTACGGTAAAAGGCTTTTTGAAAGAAAGGGCAGAATTAATTGGAGGATACACTATAGGACAATCAATTTGTATTTAGACCAAATAAAGGAGTAAATTATGGGTACACTGACACAATCTGCAGAAAGGGATATAAGAGAAGTTACAAACGTGAACCATTGCTAAATGGACTTAAGAGAAATCCTTCGAGAATTTTGAGAGAGGCCAACATATGAAATATATTTATGAAAAAATGAAATATACATTGACACGTCCAAGGCTGTAGAGGAGAGGAGAGAAAATAAAATAAAATACGCACTTATTTAGGCTTAATATCGATTATACAGTTCAACGGTGACACATTCCTAGTGTCCCCGGAAAATTCGTGAAGTTTCCGACCTTTGCGGTTTCCGAGTGTGCGTTTTCCGACAGCACAATATCCGCAGAAGCACGATTAACAGAATCTTAGTGTCCTTGGAAAATCCATGAATTATTCGACTGTGCAGTTTCTGACTGCGCATTTTCCGATGGTACCATATCCGTGTGAGTTCATTTACTCTCGAATTGTTACAGGAAAAACCACGTATTTCCCGACCGTCATCATTACAGATCGAGCATTTTTCGACTGCACTGTGTTCACAGGAGCAGAACCGACCAATTCAACGAAGGCGGTATCAAAATTTTCCAACCTTCGTAAACCATGATCGTGCATTTTCCGACTGTACCGTACTAGTGGAAGCCCTATATACCAAATCGTACTAAATTCGTGTCTGGTTACGATGTTACTGTACTACCGCTCTTCAAGAAGCAACTTTAATGACTCTATCGGACATTTCACTAATATACTTGGATATATTAGAATAGATTATGATCATGCAATTGTAATGGGTGATAAAGAGGAGACAAAATTTGAAACAAAGCCATGTCACATTTAAAAATATAGTATATCAAAGATATAAGAGAAAGGAGTAGTGCAGCGTAAAGAGGATGTTGTATGGTAAGATCATAAGAGAGGCATTCGTAGAAAAACCTAGAAGAAAGAAAACACGGAGAAGGCCCAGAATATCGTAGAATGGATGAGGTGAAAAATGTGTCGATAAAATTAAGTATAATAATAACCCGTAAACCTATCGCAATTTAAATAGGACAAAGGAAGTGGAGAACAATTTGGAAAAGGATACCAGTTCAACTCCGACCTAGTAAGTAGGTGCTTGGATTTAATAGGTAGTATTAGTATTTATATATATAATATATATATATATATATATATGTATATTTATTTATATATATATATAGTATATATATAGTATATATATAGTATATATATAGTATATATAAGTATTTCAAAACGAAAATCCATTGAATATTAAGAAACTTAAAGGCAGCGCCAAAACGTAAATAAGTTTGGGAAATGAAAGTACATACTTTGAAAAACCTTGAAGTGAATAGTTTTAATATTATAACCTGAATGAAGAATTTAAAAAAAAATGAAATTTAAAACCTGGCTAAAAATGTTCAAAATCTCGTAAAAAACCAGGGTTCATCTGTCCCGGATAATAGCACCCTGTAAGGGCCCCTACCTAGGGTACAGGTGAGGTAGCGCGAGTCAATGGTCTTGAAGGTAGGAATTACAAGTTAATAAAACCTAGCAAAGAGAGCAGAGGAACTTGCTACGATGAGGGAGAGAACTGATCCCCTTAGTCTAGAAAGACAGCCAGTGTAAGAGAAGAAAACTTCGAAAGAAAATTACCCGGTCCTCTAGGTTGGGGGTTGGATCAATGGGTTTGCTCCTCATTATCTGTGAAACATACAATTTGGCAAAAAATCCAAATGCTTAATAAGTATAGGCTGCTGGAACGTACAAGGATTGAAGGATGATTAAATACGAAAAAACAAGAAGTTTTTGTTGAACTGAAAGAAATAAGAATGGATTTGGTAGTACTCAGTGAGACCAAGAAAAAGGGTGAAGGAAATGAGATCATAGAAGATTTTCTCCTGTTTTTCAGTGGGGTCGAAAAGTCGCTAAGAGCAAAAGCAGGTGTCGCAATAGCAATCCATAAGAAATGGAAAAACAAGATTGAAACGTGGACAGCCATAAATGATAATTTTTACAGCTGAACTAAATCTCTCCGGACATGACATTGTTATCATTACATGCTTCTAATGACGATGCTGCCCTACGGACAAATGAAGAATTTTTTGATACTTTAACAGACGTTCTGGAGAAGATAGGATATAGAAAAAAAAATTGTGTGATGTGATGTGTGAATGATGTGATTGTGTGAAGCTTAAAAACAGAATTATAGGTCCATATGAAGAAACAATAATAAATGATAATGGATCCCGATTAACTGAATTCTGTGAACAACACCAATTAACAAAACTCAATGGCTATTTTCAACATAAACAAATACAGAAATTTACTTGGTGTCAACCTGCAAAAAATTTAAAATCAGTCATTGACTACGTGGTAATTAAACAAGATTCACAAATAAAACCCGTCGATGTTAAGAGTTATGAGAGGAGTTACTTGTGGATGGGAACATTTCTTAGTTCGTGGTAAATTTTATTTAAATTATGCACACCCTCCAACGACAACAAGTTATGTAGATCAAACTCCAAAAGGCGAGACTCCGAGTTACCCAAAATATAATTTAGAAAGCTTCCAAACTGAGTCAACCGTATTTCTATATAAAATGAGATTAACGAGAAAAATGAACCTAGTACAAAACGAAACACCAGAAAAAATCTACTACAACTTAAAGACACTTCACGAAACCGCAATAGAAGCTATAGGTGAAAAGGTAAGCAATAAACAATCAAGGAATTATTGGTGGAATGAAGAACTGACTGAAATGATTGAACAAAAGAAAAAATTGTATCACAGATGATTAGCTACAGGAGACAATTATCAAAATAACAAAAAAACCACCCTAACTATTTTTTGAAATTGGGAAATACTTGAAATCTACAAAAAGCTTTAAGGATGAACCTTTAAACTTTGATATTAAGTAACATATTTAGAATGAAATGAATCTCCTTCTGAAGTCTCCTAAATTAGGATTAATGTTTCAACACCGGCATCCCTGTTTAATAATAAAAAAATTAATGCCCCGAACGTCTGTTAGAAACATTACTAATAAATCTCCATACATTAAAACGGAAGAACGTCGGTACTATGTGGGAGACTTGAACCCGCGGAAACTTTTAGGAAATTATCATAAAACCGACTATTTACGAATCGGGGGCCAACTTATTATGTGCTTAAATCGGCGAAACGTTTACTACTAACATGTATTTAGACAATTATTAAGATATTTATTAGTATAGACACTACCTTGAAATAACTCAAGTGAAGCAATTTATATACGAACGTACAATTTACGATTATAATCAACAGATACTGTGGTGTTAAGCAAGGTGCTAAATCAGCTCTGAATATAACAGAATATTTTTATATTTATATTTTATTCATTTATATATTCATGAGTGCCTATATCGTAATTAGGAAAACATTTTATATCCCAGGATATTAATATTATTTAATTTTTATTAGTAACGTGTTCATGAATTTCTATACGGGTAAATAAATTTCCATTATGAATAATACAATATATAAATAATTGCAAGGTTGGACAAATTAACTTTCGAATCCAGTCGTGTGATCAGAAATATTTTTTTGTTCGTAAATTACTTAAAATATGATATTTTAATATTAATTAATAAAAATATTACATAATTTATCATATCCATGTAAACATTCATTAACTGACTACCAACATTGAAAAACAGAAATAAATATTTCTAAGTGATTTTTTTGTTCAAAATTGCTTAATTAAAAGGTGAACATTTCAAGGGGGCTTGGTTTCCTGCGACTTCTCAAATCGACAAGAAATTGTGTAAGGCTCACCTACACTTTGAAATGTTATGAAAATTATCCAGTTTTCGAATTACCCGATAGAAATTCTTTTATTCATAAAAAAATACGCACCAAAAATCTGGTAAAGATCACAACTCGCTGTTAATACGTACCTGGAAAAGAAAGAAAAATTAAAAATTTGTAAAAATTAAGAGGTTTGTAAAATTGCATAAAATGTATGAATTTTGATTCAGGTAACTTGGGATATGAAGAAAAATTTCTGAGAATATTAGAAATAATGTATTAGTAAACTGAATCTGAGAACTTAATTTAAATTAATGATTAATATATCTAAATTTTGATCTGAATAATATTCTAATGGTCGCTATAGAATTCCAAACAATTAGCAAAAGAAACAAAAGTTATTAAAAATGAAGTATGCAAAAATGAAAACATACCGTAAAAGGAAAGGAGAAATGCAGAGAAAATTATTGAAAAAGATTAAAGAAACTAGACAGCACTTGGCGGTCCTTAAATAACTATTGCATTAAAACATTGTTATTTTTCGGAATAACAGCGATGTATCTTCTGGTGAAATTTATCAAATCCTCATCCAGTGAAAAATCAATCCAAAAAATCATCCATTTGACACACATAGCAACCGTTTACTCGCAGCTTTGGTGCCTACATTCTGTTTTACTTTCGAATCGACTATTCCTTTTCCTGTAGTATCTTAGTGAACTGTTATCCCCGAATAGGTTACTCGCTTATGTTAGGCGTCACGTGCGAAATTAATTTCGGATAAAGATTAAATTAAAGTTTAGGGTATTTACAGGCTAAACTTCTCCCTATACACTGGAAAAGTAGTTTAATAAATAAACAAATACCATTAATCAATTTAGTTGCTAACTAATTCCATTCTTACGCCGGTTATTTTGATTTTATTGACCGAACAAAGAAAAAGTAAATTAAGATGAAAATAGCACAAAAATGAAATGGAGATAAAGGTATCAGAAAAGATTAGAGAAAAAATAGGATGCAGAAACAACAAGCTGGCGGAAACAGCACAAGAAGTTGACACCAAGAGAACGTAGAAAATATTACAAATATTTAAGAGAGAGACAAAACCAATTGAAGATAGAAAGGCATACGAACATGACAAAAATAAAGTAGATTCCAAGCACGGCCGATCACAACTCTCAAACTTCGTAACATGTAAAAAATTAATAAACAGCTACAAGACCCTACTTAACCGGGTCCTTAATGCCTATCGCAATAAAACATTATTTTTCGAAATAGCGTAAGTGATATAACTTCTAAGAGAATTTATCTTTTCTAGCAGGAATTCCTGCAGAGCAAGTTCCGACTTCGCCGTTTCGAGATTCCGGACGAAAGTGTACTTACTAACTGCAATAACAAATGACGGCCAGGAGGAATATCTTCAGAATTCTAGCTCCTACATTTCCGTTATTGATTGCATTCCGAGTTTATATTAAATTAGATCAATTTGTCAAATCCTTTTGGATGTTTCATAATTTGCTGTCGGGATAAAACAAGAACAAAAGTGAGATCCATTTTGGTAAATTACTTGATACAAGATACTTCCCAAGATAACAAACCGACATTAATTAATATTACGGAATTCTCAGGAGCGATCTGGCGCGAGATTGCGATCCGAAGTGCTGAAGATTGAAAAATTTCGTTTCGACGAAAATACCAATGAGAGAAAAAATACCTCAACTAAACGCGATTATGCTTTAGTTTTAGAAGAGGAGAGAAAGAGATGGCTGAAAGATACGCTCTTATTAGAGCTTTAAGAATTAATTAGAAAAGTTTGTAGAATTCAATTAATTCTGTAACGAATGATAATTGTTAATAATACAACCGTTGGCGGGATTAAACAGAATTCCGTGTTTCATGTATTTTTAATAGGGAAGTTCCAAAACTAGATATTATTTCTCATTACTTAATCATAATTTCCGTTAATTACAGGTCGTGGTAGGAAACAAACCCACCAAGGGTGGCTATTGAGGAAACACGCTTAAGAGAGATTTTACATTTTGACGGGAAACAAGATTTGTTATGGCGTTCTTGAAAACGTTGGAAAGTCGGTCCACGCGTGATGTCTCGGGCAAAACTTAATCAGTGCCAACCTCCCCCTCTCGCGTTAAATGCACAAACCCAATCAGAATTTCGGTTCAACGGCGTAAATTTCTATCCATATTTTAACGTGGAAATCCAAAGTACATAGGGAAAAATGGGTACTCCGAATATAAAGCAAACAAGAGTTACATTTTATATTTAATCACTGCAGGAGTGGGTGAGGGTCCGAGCGCGCCGAACTGCCGGCAATTAACTGATTGGATTCTCATATAATATATCTACATAAACGTGCATGACAGACCCAATAATAAAATTGTCCGGATCAAATCCGATTTCACGCAAGACGGCAGCCGGAAAATGCTAAAAAGGAATGATCGATGGCCGGGGAATATTTTGTACTTTCAATGTTATCACAGAAAATTTGATGTCTGCGATGTTGAACGATTAACGTAATATCAACTTCGGTATCCGCTGTTTATGGAGAAGCTTGCGGTCGACGATCAAGGCGGGCCTCTCTCTTTATGATTCTTCAAAGTAAACACAAACGGCCATCTGAAAAACCGCAAGAACCAGAAACTTCGAATTCTAACAATAGAGAAAGGAAAGTCGGCGGCGGTGGCGGCGGAAACGTCGGCCACACATTAATTTCCATCTCGAAAACCGTAAATTTAAAATTTACATAAATTTTATAAAATATATTTTTTTTGTCGTCACAATATACATATGCTTTTTGAATCAATATACAACTTTTCCTATGATAAATTAAATGGGTATATATTTCTAATTTTATTTCTTAAAAAATAAATTATCAAAATGAGTGTCAAGTTCACCCTCTAACAATGTGACAAATTTTAATAACTATGATAATTCGTAAGGGCCCTAAGTGGTTTACTTTCTTTTAAACTGACCGGAGGAACTCTTCGGCGCCCAGTAGTATCAAGTAAGAAAGCACACAGAATGGGATTATGACTTGTACTTATTGTCATCTCTAGAAAATTTGGCGCCATTGATAAAAAAATTCAATTTTTCAAAGTTATAAAATCTACATTTTTATGGGTGGTGGATATTATATGGATACGTGGATTCATGAATACATGAGATACGTGGATGAAACCTTAGATTTTTATCTACAATTTTCGGATGGAATGTTGATAGATGGACATAAACATGGACCCATTTTGTTTGTTACCAGATAACAATCAAAATAAAAGTGGTAACAAATTTTCAACGAGCCATTCATATTTATCGTAATTGATATTTGGAACTATGTTGTCATTATTGGATAATAATAGATAGATTGCCATTTTCAATATTTTAATATTAATAAATAATTGAAATATTGTATGTAAGGGTTTTTTTGAGTCCCATCGCCTGGAATTCTCATAACGAGTTATGACTCGTAATAACCAAACCAAATAAACCAAACATAACCAAACAGGTAGATAATCAGGGTAAGCCAATAATCCATGCAGTCATGAATGATAAGAACACTCTTTAACAATTTTCCCAAGTAAGGGCACTCTTCATCTCTTAAATAACTAGTTCTCAAATATGATGGTAGGTAATTATTTGTCATTTAGTTTGTGTTTGAGTTTCATAAAAGCAACATCAACCATATGCCAAAAGAACAACAATCCCTTTCTTCTAAAATTCGATTATGGATTATTGATGGAACAAACTGGAGAAAATTTTAATACAGGATGGTAAAACAATTTTCTGTAATGTGTAAATAAAGTAAGTTCATCGAAGGAAAAAATATGTAAATCTTCATTGCGCTACGGGTGCGTGTATAAACCTTTTACAATTCATTTTGAGTCTAAAATTTTTGTAATTTAGTGAATTTTGGAAAATGTTCCAACTTTGTTTTCTTAGGTTTCCACACTGCACATCTGAAGTTAATGGAGAAATATCAAAATAGACAAATAGTGTTGAACTAATCCAAAACCACATTATTTAGACTTGTTTTGCTTTGACAGCTGCCACTATACCGTTACACCAATTGAAAAATATTCATTTTAAAAGGTTTTTGGAGATGCACACAATACCTCCATTCCTGTGAGAAGAAAATTGCGAAAACAATAAATGCCGGAATGTTAAAAAAAATACCAAGAAATGAAGGCAATAATCCTTGCAGAATCAATACATAATTAATTGTCGATGAAACTACGATTTTTAGAGGTAGTTTAATTAGAGTATGTAAGAATATAAATTTCCACTATATCAGTTGAAGTTTCAAACGGCGGAATTTACGTGAAGCTTTTTTAATAGTTTACAAACAATTAGAAGCATTACATTATGCTACAGTTGTCAGATTCGGTAACAAAAATATGAAAGCCACGTTTCAAGGTACGTACTTCATTAATTCTGAGATAAATGTACGCTTCCAAAATATTGTAAATTGAGTAATGATCACAAGCTATTGTACCGTAAATGGCAATCTACTGAATATACCGAAGATCGGGAACAATACGGCGAAATAACTACACATATCAAAAGAAAAGGACCAACTAGAAAAATAAAACTTCGGACAACACCTGCGAATGCATTGAAGATCGAGAGAAGCATGGAAAGTAATAAAAGGTCTAAGAACAAACCTAAAGAACACGACGGGAATACAAATGACTAAAACAAAAGGGGGGGTGGACTACTACAAAAATCTGCTAACTGAGGATTGGACGGAATTTCGTGACGACCAAATACATGAAAACGAAGAGTACAGCTTGCTCGAAGAAATACAGTAGAAAGCTTGCTTAGAATAGAAATAAAATGTGGCAAAGCACCAGGGCCTGAAACTGTAACAGTGGAATGGCTTAATTATGGACAAGAAGTGATATTTGAAACACTGGTCAATATACTCAATAGCGTCCTTAAAGAACAATCGATACCAGATGAGTGGACAGCTGCTCATATTACCCATATTTACAAAAAAGGCGATAAGAATTATTCCAACTATCGGGGATTAATGTTCTGAGTATATCAAGAGTATACAGTAAGATTTTCAAGCAGCGAATACAAAACGAGTTTAGCGATATTGAGGAGCAATGTGGATTTAGAACCGGCAGATTTTGTATGGACAACATCTTTACTCATAAACTAGGACTTTAAAAAACACTAGCCCATAATATGAATACCTATGTTGTATTTATAGATCTTTGTAAGGCCTATGGTAGTGTCTTTCTTAAAAAACTATGGGAAACAAGACATTTGAAATGTATACATGCAAGCCGTAAAAAAGTTATACTGTAATCCGACCTGATAAAATGTTGGAAATTCATGTAACCAAATATTTAAAACAGGGATGTTGTATTGCTCCTATCCTGTTTTAAATTTTATATTAAAAAAATGTTTAGTAGGATGGGTTCGTAAATGTCGAAGCTTGGTTATTAAAATAGGAGAAGAGAAGCTGTTTACATTGCCCTACGCCGACGATCAAGACATAACAGTCGAAGGCGAAATGGATACTGCTGCAAAAAGATATTCAAGAATATAAAAAAATAACCCAGATAAAACAGAATAACTTATAGAGGGAGTAGAACGAAACAACTTACACATTGAAGGAAATAATGTAAAGAATATGGAAGCTCCTAGGATTAAAAATATCAAATACAGGTGATAGCAACGAAGAAATAACTAGCCTAATAGGCAAGAGTAGCTATATGGAAACTGAATAGTGTGTTATGGAATAAACAAATGAAAAAAATCATTAAAATAAGAATATACAAGGTCATTGTGGAAATATGGGGTAGAATTGTGGTGCATTAATAAAAGAAACACATCAAAAATATGCCATAAAAGGTGCCCATTGGAAAGATGTCGCAGAAGGTTAGATTGACAACGAAATATAAACATATAGAAGTGGGTATTCACACACATACAAGCAAAATCGATAGCATAGAAAACGAACGATTAAGATGATTTAGTGACGTTAAAAGTAGTTCCTGAAATTGATCATGCAATTCCAATCAGCAAAGTAAAACTCATAATTCTTTCTAGTTTCAAGTGCTGAACTGACGTTTGTTAAAATCCACCAGGTTTTTTATCAGGTTCAAGAAATTAGAATCTAAAGAACCAACTTTTTGCACTGTAAACTCAATAATATGTATTCTAGAAATAAAGAAAATACTAAGAAATAAAAATAAAATAGAATTTCTAGATATTTGAAGTATAAATATTGGTTTTAATTTAATACAAAAGATGCAGTGGCTTTATGTGGTGACGAAGAAAATTTTAATGCTGACCCAAACATTGACAGTCCGTTTAAAAATGACCGTTTAACAGCGGATATAGAACGATCATTCTCAATATATAAACGTATTGTCAATTACCCTAAACAAAGTTTTAATTCAACAATTGAAAAATGTGCATTGTTAGAAATTTAAATAATAGTTGTATTATTATATATATAATATATATAATATATATAATATATATAATGTCGTAAATAAATAGTTGTAAATATGTAATATTTGATTAAAACTACGATTGGTGTACGTATACCTTTACGAACTTTTTTATTCCCTAATGTTTTGAAGTGCAATTTTTTATCGATTATTACCAGTTTTCGCCACTTTATAAAATTTTGACCGCCATATAATCCGGGCACTAATTAAAATAAATAATAACGTTTACAATTCATCAGTTACATCGATGTTGGTACATATACAGAGTATGTGGGTCATAAACAATGTAAGCATGAGACATGAAATAATTTGTGACCAATGTAACCTACGTTTAAAACTTAACACATTTTACCTATATTATTAAATACAGAGTAATCGAAAAATTTTACGAACTTAAGTTTCACTTATGAAATGAAGTAACGTATATATCTATAATTCTGCCGCGAGTCGGTCTCGGGACGTTGCCTCCTGAGAAGTTTTCGGCGGCGGCGGCGGCGGTCGACCGTCCCCTTCACTCTCCGGGAACGGCTCAATGAACTCCGCTTGGGGTCTCTCTCCCGTCTCCCGTTTTCCTTCTCTCTTAGGTTTCTACGGGGGTGGCGGCGGCGGCGATTTTCTTGCTGGGCAGTCAAGGATGCAACGACGGCGGCGGCGGCGGAGACGGCGATGTGAGTTAATCAAGCGCGTACGGGTCAGCTGAGAGGCGGCGGTGCGAGATTTACACGAAAAGAGAGGAAAATTCGCCAACGATATTTTCAACGGAAAATTTAGGCAGCGTGAGAAGTACATACATATTTGATATTTTTGCGGCTGTTATTGAATAGATATAGAAAGAATTGATCAAAATTCAAAATTAAAAAACTTTGTAACAAGAAAAGTACAAACTTTAGGAGCTAAAATATCTCTGTTTCCATTTAAAATTTTTAGCGGAAGTTTCCCTGCTCAACGATTGAAATTTGTGAATCTGGGTGGGCTTATTTCGGTGGTCCGATCTGTTTACCATACTAGTCATGGCAATTACTGTATCAGAATTATTGCCATATAAATTAAAACAACTAATTAGATGAAGTTGTGCGAAAATAATTATTTAATGCAAATTATAAGGAAAACCACTAATCGAGTGTGGAAATGACTAGTTGAAATTTGCGATTATGTTATCCATTCTAACATTAGACTTATACTGTTCATATTTTATAAAAAGAATCAAACTGTCTATTCAGATATCGAACCTGCACATTTTTGGAAAATACAGTTTCTCTAAATAGGTAGGTAGGTATACGTCTAGAGACGCTGCAAGGCTGGTAGGTTTCTCTAATGGAATTAAGAAGAAACTTAAGTTTCCCACATTTTTTTAAATATCCATTTATACCATAGAGAGAACCCGATAGACGTTGTCAACTGTTTGCTTTTCTTTTGGAGAATAATTGAGCATAAAACAAATACTACGAGATCATTATAATTACAAATTCACAATGACATTCCGAGTACATCGACTAGTATTTCCTCCTTGTCCACTAACATGTGGCATTAATCCATACACGAAATTAAAGATTAAAACGCCAAAACAACGCCCAGCTATTGATGTGTATGTCATTTGCCTTTCAATGACAAATAATTTTATATGTTTTCTTAACAAACCCAGAATACTTAATATTTGTGTGACTCACCAATTGGAGGTCATTTAAAATTTTTAATTGTGATTACCTCACATTTTTTTAATTAAATAAATTAGTTAAGCCATCCAAAGAAAACCCAACCTTTTTCTATATTTTCATTATTCACAATTTCAAAATGAAGAATTATTGAAAATGGGAATTCAAATTCTCAAAAATTTTAATTAAAATAAAAAAAACCAAAAACATTCTAGAAATCTAACGCAGTGCCACCGACCTGATCTAATTTTGAATTAAAATTTAAAAAAACAAATAAACTTTTTTTCTGGACCCTAATCGTAGTGTCACCCACCTGGTTCAATTGTGAATCATAAACCATCCAGGGACCCACTCAAACACAAAAAATGTCATAAAAATGGTTCAGTGGTTTAGGATTGCAGTGATAAAAACGTAAAGTAGAATTATATATATATATATAAATAGACACTTTTATATACTTCATGTTATAAATACTTTCAAAAATACTACATACAGGTGTATAAGTATGTGTGTCTTTAATATATATATATATATATATATATATATATATATATATATATATATATATATATATATATATATATATATATTATATATATATATATATATATATATATATATATATATATATATATTAATTATATATATATATAATGAAGTTGTAGTTATACGTACATAGACATAGGCTTAGATGTATTCATACATGCTCCAAACTTGTCGAGAATACCAAAACATCACATTTTCCTAAAATTTAGACTGGCGTTTTAACGATAATTTTCCCAGTCCAGAAGTCCAGTTTTTCCTGAATTCTTCACTTTGAAAATTTCGGAGTTTCAATGGCTCGGATAATGTGATCGTTGCACTCAAATGCGAAGTTTTAACGGTAATATCATAATTAGTATTTATTCTAGAAGGGTGGAAAAATTGACAAAGTTTTCTGTGAAAGAAGAACATAAACGTCGTATTCCAGCATATTTACGTATTTTTATAGTTTTTGAATCTTCGTGAAAAAATGAAATGAAAATTATTAAGGACTTTCAATTTGTTTCAAATTTGGAGCAAAATTTTTATCCCTTCCTTGTTGTTTTTTGCTGCGAAAAAGCGAAATTACCATTCGATTTCATCATAACCCCATTTTTCCATTATTTACATTGACCTCATAACGAACCGTAACTCGCTTCATATTTTATCTACAGAAGTAAAATCAAAATCCCGTGCATTATTATTTTAAGTTTTAATTTTGTTCGTATTTTGTTCTATAAAGCCTATGATTTCTGAGTTATTCATGAAAAATGGCGCACAAACGTGCTTACCGTGGATAAAAAAAACAGTAATTTGAATCACAAATAACTCAAAAATTATTGATTGTACAAAAAATTACTATAAATCCTTTCTTGTTTGGAATTCACTCCTCTATCCATTACTGCTGTTGTGTTTTATGTAGAAATGATACTCATCGGTTCTAAATTGTTGCCTCGAAAAAAATTGTTGCCCCGAAACGGTTTTAAGTATAACGTAAATTCCATAATTACAGATTTTAGCCAATAAATATTTTCACCGATTTTGAAAATATATGTTTATTAGTTTAGTTTCGAAAATTAAGGAACCATGTTTTTATATCGGTAAAATTCAGCCTAGTGTAGTAATCTCAGGATTACAAGTCAAAATCAGACAGTAATATTTTATATTCAAAAAGCCGAAAAATCCAAAAAACTAACCTCCACTCGTTAGTCCAGGATTTAAGCCGACCCTAAATATTATGTACATTATTCAATTAGCCACAGAGAAATGGTCGGTTACACCAGTTGGTGCCAATTCTGATTAGTTAACAAATATTGAAGTGAAGGTTTCACATTTTGACATCTTGTTGGTTATTTCCTCATACAACAAACAACGTGGATTAAAAACCGAAAAGAAAAGCGTACATGATTCCACATGGAAAATAATGCCGGCACGTGTTGAAACCTCACGGCACGCTGGTGACTGGAATCTATAAGAAATAAATACCATGCGATGAGTGCATGCGTCAAATACAGTTGAAATGGAAAACAAATTAAAATTTTAGCACAGATATGCAGGTTGTCCCTCCTTCTAAATTTAGCGGACACACTTTCCGACAGGAAACTCCTTCCAAATGTCGGACGGAAAAACGTGACAACGCCGCTCTGCAACAGCCTGAATGTACCGATCAGCTGATCCCACGTTTTCTCTCCTCGGGAGAAAATATATATATCGTGGGAGGGCGACCTTGTAGCAAAGCGTCGCACGATCCAACACTGCTGACAACACACACACACGCACGCACACACACACGCCAAAACGCTCACAAATAAAACTTTCAGATACCCCAACCCGGAATCCATTGAGGATTTTTCCCGGGACGTTTCCGGTTCGGCGTTCGGGGAATCTTGGTTCGTCGCGGCCTTGGGGATCGTGGGGGGAATTAAAAACGACGCTGGGGTTGGTGTGAACGGAGCGAGGGGACTCCAAGATGACGGCGTCTCGTCGCTTTGGAGACGGACGCTTAACCGTTTTAGGGACGATCTACCGCAAAAATGGAAAACAGTTTTGGAGAGTAAATCACAAGTAATTAACATCTTGGAGATATCGAGATTCGCTCGTCAGGCACTCCAATGTTTTTCGTGTTTAAAAATTAATAGATCGAAGGAATCTCCTACTCCACGACCAGAATATTAGTCGGTTGAATATAATTGAGTATGAAGGAAGTAACCGAATATGCGTGGAAAGAAAAGAGAAACTCCAAAGAGGAGCTACACTTTCTGTCATTTGGGACTTCCATTCCATAGTTTATTTCCGACACCTCTAATTGTTCTTAAATGCCAGTAATAGTACGTAGTTAATTTAAAATAGTTCTAGTCGTTTCTAGAGATAAGTAACATTAGTTCATATACTTCTAATTTGTCCTGCTACCCTTAAGTAAAAAAAATATTTTGGTAAGTTTATTAGTTAAATAATCATCAGTTACACAAAACCGTTTTTGTCTTCTATAGAAAATGTAGTATTGCCAGAAAAAAAGTTGTACCTTTGTACAACCTATTGTAAAAAAACCTCTTAACAGAAAACAAGACTTCACAGGTTCTGAATAAAAAGGTGTTCTGGTAAAAATTAATTTATACAGCTCATAGGCAACGTACTGCCTTCAGCGGGAGTAAAATTATCATTATTTAATGTTGTTAGGAATTTCAATTAACCCATTATGGTAACTTGCATTATCACAGACCATGGCGCTGTTTGATGAAAGATTTGGAAATAGCGTAGGTTCTAATCATTTTT
Source organism: Cryptocephalus primarius (assembly GCA_963576515.1). NCBI lineage: Eukaryota > Metazoa > Arthropoda > Insecta > Coleoptera > Chrysomelidae > Cryptocephalus > Cryptocephalus primarius. The sequence goes on from OY754941.1 coordinate 5,117,614, forward strand.
CAGAAGTAAATCGAAATCGAAAGAAAAAAGGACATAAGTAAACCCTGCTTGACAATTCATCAACATAAACTAATTTTTTGGCTTTAAATTTAAATATATGCATGTTAAGGGCCATGGTTTCTTTTCTTCACAAATTCTTAAAAGGTAAAAATATAGTAGTCACTTTCATATACCAAGTTGTCAACTCAAATTTGAAACTTTTTACCAAATCGATAAAGATGAAAAAATTTAAATTAAAGAAAAGTGTCATAAGTTATAAAGATATAGAGTTATAAAGATATATATCATTCAATGATATTCTTACGTTCTTATACAAATACAACAAATTAATGCAGTTCTATTAACTGTCATAAAACGAAAATTTCGACTAAAATGGTCAGAGAAATAACCGATAGGTCCTTATGAACTGAATAAATTATATAGAAAATGTTTAAAAAATGATTACTAAAAAATACAAAAATGAATTGAAAAGTAACTTTTTAATGATTTACCTATTAAATATGTACGTTCTTATACAAATACAACAAATTAATGCAGTTCTATTAACTGTCATAAAACGAAAATTTCGACTAAAATGGTCAGAGAAATAACGGATAGGTCCTTATGAACTGAATAAATTATATAGAAAATGTTTAAAAAATGATTACTAAAAAATACAAAAATGAATTGAAAAGTAACTTTTTAATGATTTACCTATTAAATATGTACGTTCTTATACAAATACAACAAATTAATGCAGTTCTATTAACTGTCATAAAACGAAAATTTCGACTAAAATGGTCAGAGAAATAACGGATAGGTCCTTATGAACTGAATAAATTATATAGAAAATGTTTAAAAAATGATTACTAAAAAATACAAAAATGAATTGAAAAGTAACTTTTTAATGATTTACCTATTAAATATGTACCACCATAAATCTATCAAAATATTCTAATACTGATTACAGCAATCAAAACAAATTTGGCAAAGTTTGATGCTTAAAAGGGATCAGTCTTGATGCAGTGAATAATTATTATATATTAAATATTCTAAGTAGTTGTTACCAAAGAACATCAAAAAAGATGCTTTTAACGATTTATCTACTAAATATTTACATAAATGGGAAACGTAATTTATTTCAAATCAGTCAAACCATATTCAATAGTGATAACTGCACAAAAAATAAAGAGTTCAAAAATACAAAAACGACTAAATTTCACTATAAAAAGGTTTTAGTAAGTACTATTATAATTTCAAATTATTTCATTTAATTTCTATACTGTTAATGTAAATTTAGTTAACATAAAATAAAAATATTCCCTTCATAATCTCTTCTTTAAGACAAGGGTTGTTTCAATAAGTATTTATGAATATGGAGTAACCTGGAGTAACCTAATTTAGGAATTTTATACTTGTAACTTGTATATACATCACCTTAAAGATTTTATCCTTGATTTTTATAAACTTTTTATAGCAGAATTACAGTAAGTTACTAAAATATGAAGAATTAACAATCGAGAATTAAAATATTAAATTACCATTTGAATTCTGGATTCTTCATTTGGGTCGTTAAAACAATGAAAAACAAGTCGCTGATTGTCAAAAAATTAAATATACCGAAAAAATAAATTCAACTTTAAAATTGTGATTTGAGTACAGGTCTCTTCACGAAAGAAAAGCTGGTGTCGCTTATGGGCCGGTTTATAGTCGACTACATGCCGGAGTGCGCAGTAAAAATTAAAAGGGTACCAGTGTAAATGGAATAAAATAGTTTATTTAATGATGTCTGTAGAAAAGCATCGAAAAACGTGAAAAGCGCGCCTCTGTAATTTCGCATTAAGTACAGAGATATCAACCCACTTATATCGAGCCATTTAAACAGTTGGTGGATATTACACACAATTCATCACGACTTAACTGGTACGCTTTGACTCGTCCAGAGGACGGCTATTTTGTAACGCGCCTTAAAGTTTATTGGTAAATAAATCATAAACTAATTCGCACCTATAAACGCACATCGTTGCTCAAATTTATAGGAGAAAATTTTCAAAGAACGTTTGCTCTGTGTGAAAATGTATCATCATTCTCATTCATCCACTTATCTTACTGATACGAGTAATAAACTACTAAATACAATACGGGTCTCCATTTTCTGACATTATTAATATCCTTATTGTCACCCTTTACTGAACACCATGGTTTAGTGTGATTTCATTCTCCAAGTTTTAAAATATGCTCGTTCAACCTTTGTATTTTTAAAATGACTCTGGGATGGCTTGCCTAGGAATGTTTCTACAAATCAAATCCTTTAATGGGTATTCAGCATTCAACATAGCCTGATGACGAATACTAAATAGTCGAGACCTGTCGCTTTGGTACACTATTAAACTAGTCGGTTAAGACTTTGTGTCTATCTTCATTTCTTGTGAAGGTATTGTTTTAAATTTACCATTAACTTTATCATTCGTCAAGCACAGGTGTACAGTCATCAATCTATATCTTTACTATTAAATCATCACCATTATCGCCCCTCTCTGTTTTGTGAGCTTGTGGGGAATCAATTTACAGCAAATAGGTCAATGCTAGAGTGTTCCTTTTGTAGTAGAAAAAATTTCCGACGCCCCACATATCTGTAGAGAATTAAAGTTGAGAAACCATAACAAAAATGTGGCCATACCCACCTATAAATTAAATTTAAGTGGCTAGTAAGTATCCCGAAAATCGAACAATACCCCGGTCTCGATTGAATCCATCGAAGGAAACCCCTCCAGGAGCGACGCATTATAAATTGCGAACGTGTTACATCAAGTAGCGTCATGTGGATGGCGATTCATAAATTAATAATCAAGCTACTAGGGGGGTCATGTATTATACACGGTCCTGTAAACAATACATGCTCAAAGGTATTGTATACGGTGCAGTATGCATGTGCAAAGAGACCACCCTAGTGCGAGCTAAATCGATGGATGCAATAGTTGGTAGGATAAATATGAATTATTGAACCGTAATCGTAATACACGCCATACGTACATGGAAATATTCTTGTGTAGTTTTTCAGGAGCGAATCTTACTCGCGTTTTATAAATAGTATTTTAATAACTCATTACTCCGTATCATTCGACGTATATCGTTTCCATCTATTGGTTTTTGCATGGTTAATAATCTAAGATCATCTTAATAACTGTAATGGGTATGTATTCATCAGTCTAAATACATGATGGTTGTGACGCACTAGGTACGTTACTTTATTAATTAGTTCTGTAATTAAATGATTAATCAATCGAGGGCTCTGCCTGCTACAGTCCGTAATTAGTTTTAATTGAAATCCGCACTCATTAATATGCAGTGAAATATTTGGTCATCACGAGATCTCCCGTCTAATATGGTAAAAGGCGATAATTGGACTGTTCCGAGAGGCGAAAGTTGATAAAATTATACAAGCGGAATAATTTCGAATACATTTCACGACTGCGAGACGTCTCCATTGTTTTTTGAGTTGATGCAACGACATACGGGCAACGCAAGTGAAAAATTCTTATTTATTATATGACTCCAATGTAAATATAAGACACGAAGCCGGGTGCACCGTGTTGCACTTATTTTTATGAGTTGGCAAAGGATAACGCATACGTACTCTACTGCAGTATCTAATATATTAAAAATATTCCGTCTTGTTATCATATTCACTGAGGCTTTTAAGGTTGCTTTGGAGCATGTTAGTATATCGTGCATTACACATAATTTCATCGAGATAACCATGTTCTTACCTGTTTAAGTAGGTTTACCTGCGTAAGAAACACGCCTCAACTAAAATCTAATATGAATTTCAGTACTTAATTTAATTTAATAATAATTTAATTTAATATAATAATAAAATTAATAGTAATTTAATAAGCTGAAAGTTTATTAAAGCAATCTAGGTACTTATTGGTTACTTACGTAGGTTACTTTAAATATGCAAATGGTAAAATTTTCAAAAATTTCATAAATTCCTAATGTGAATTATAAATGCTCAAAAATTTCACGGAAATTAATGGACAATCACATGCTCTGTTAAACTTTAATCCAATATTATTGGAATATAACTTTTTTATTTACTGCCCAATTTGATTACAAAAAAAATCACTGTATTCAACAATTAGGTTTATAACTGACGATAAACCCTAGAAACATGTTTAATTAAAACGACTTATCGACCAGAAAACGGTTCCTTTGTGACGAGGAAGCTGGTTTTAAGTGTATCTGGTCTTTGCCACTTTTAACACTCTTAGAACTATTTATGCCATTTCGTAAAATTTTCAACATATAAACCACGAATTCAAATTTGGCAAATAACTTGAAATTTCAACTTCTCAGGAAAGTTTTATTAAGATTCTCGATAAGACTCTTAGAGTTCTTGTGAAAACTGCTATGAGAACTCATTTTTCAATTTTTTAAAATTTCTGCGTACTTGTTAAAGTACTCTAGAACTATGATTAAGGTGAAGCAACATTTATAATATGCACTGCTGTTGTCAAAAGTGGTTGCTGACGTCATTATCGGTGTTCCAGAACTGTTCCATATCTATTCACAGGAACCTCTATGAAGTTTGACATTCATTCACATGACGTCCCTTAGTAAATGTTAAAAATATTTACCACTCGTGTATATAATTTTTTCTACCTATGGGCAGTAGGTTTTGAGTAATAAGCGAAAATCACTTTTCGCACATAAACGTTAAGATATATAAACAATGCCACGAGAGATAGGTGTTACTTTCCAGAAATACCACTTCTATAGGTCAGTACTACATTGTGCTCATAACATAAGCTCCCCATTTCGTAGTTGTATCAAAAAATCTAGGATGCCTACACTATGAATGGTATCAACTATAGCTCGGCATATAAAATTTTAATGCATGTATTTCGATTCTGAATGGAACCTTTTCAAAACAAAAGTGCAAGTAATAATAAATTACGTAATGTCAAATGTATATGCTTAAAATGGCGGCTATATGGTTTAATCGCTGATTGAAATGTACAAATTGTAAAAAATGAATTGATTTATCTGTATTAAAACACGTGCCCTAATGGAATCTTTTAGGTTTTAAAAAAAGAGCTTCATTTTGGACCTGCTTAATTAAAATCCGTTAATACTTTACTTAAATAATGGCAACAAAGTATCCAAATTTGAATTTACAAAAAATGCAAGTAAAAGCATAGATAATTTCGAAACTTGCATGAAAAGCTGGTTTTTGCTACCTATAAGAAAACTTTGTTATGTTTTGTAAACTTAGGTTATGTTTTGTATTTTGAAGGAACGATTTTTATTGCTATGTGCAGGTGTTTATAAGGGATCATTTTATTCATATGGATTTATATTTTTAAGATATGTAATTAAAAATCTTAATTTCAACGACACTCTCCCCAAAATTCAATTTCGCTATTTCGTTCTCATCAATATAACAAAAAAATTATGTAATAAACAACTTCACAATTTTTGCACTTTATCATGGAAAAACGCATTTATAAATTCACAAAACAGATCAGGTTTGCTAAAAGGGATCGGTTCCGCCTTCTTCCCTGACTGGCGAGATTGGAAATTTCGAAAGGTGGATGAGAGTATACGTACTTGGTGTGTTCCATTCGATTCGAAAATAATTGATGAGCGCAGGGTGGGAGGGAACGGGGGTGCCTCCCTGGTTATAAACATAAGTGAGATTAGAGCTAGATTCGTCCTTTAAATAAGTTATCCTCGACGGTACATATCGTCGCCGTGGCACGGGAAATAATCCTATGCGGCTTGTTTGCGGATCCAAGCCGTAATGCATATGTGTGTGTATGTGCGAGTGTGTTTGGTGTACAATTATTGGTGGCAATGCGATGTCGTATATACAGGAAACAGAGATAGAGCGAGAGAGAGAGAGAGAGAGAGAGAGAGAGAGAGAAAGAGAGAGAGACGGCGTGTAGTGTCCGTATGTGCGTTGTGTCGATGGAAACTATCCTGAGCTGGTTTGGGTGTAGTGCCCCAGGCGAAGTAATGCACCTCCCAGACGCGGTGGCGCCACCATGATTCTGCATGGTTGTCCGCCTATGGTCATACCTATTTGCATAGCACATTCAATACCTATTGATCACGAGCATTTACTCTCTCATGATGCCGTGAATTATGGTCGGCCACTATCTATTTGTTTAGCTGATTAGTTAGTAACATTATTAGATCAGTGCGATACCTGCTAATCAATTAATTATTTATGTATGATCCGCCATTGCTGTGCGGCTCCGGTTCGGTTCGTTAATTTCAAGATATTGCTATTGCATTGTGATTAGTTGGATTTACTCCAGTTCGGGTTTGTCAACTTTATGGCACGGACAGGAAGGGAACAAATCACGGTTTATCCGACCGAATATCAGACTCGCGGGAATGCACACTCAGCTTTCGAATATCGTTCATCAATTCCACGACCCGCTTTCCTACACGACCACCATCCCAGCCATCGCCCACCCCTAGGCTGTATTCTGTTTTTTTCATTCCCTCCGAGCCCGCAATTTACATATCGGGAATACTGATTATTACCGTGAAAAGAAATTGTCTAATCGAGTAAGTCCAGAAACTTATAGTCTTGATGCGGCATAACGTAATGCAAAAGAAACTCAAACTAGGGAGTATTGAAAACAACATTGAAAATGGAATTTTTAGCAATTTACTTGCTAAATACTATCGTAATCGCAATGCGAATAACGTATTGCACCACCAAACATTCTTTAGTAATACACAAAGACAATATTTTGTGTCTGAAGACAGAAAAGAAGAGCGCGAATCCCGTCTACTTGGCTTTGTACTGGTGCAACAATTTTGTAGCCATTTGGTATTGTAACGTTTGACGGATAGAATATGAGACAAGAAAAATGTTTTAAAACTTAGCGGACAACCCATGAAGTTAATAAGTACTTCATATTCTAACTTTAAAAATTTAAAAAAATTAAATATTTAAAAAATGTAACTACCTATCTGACGTTTGATAAAATAAACGTGCGAAAACAAGTAGTTCCACCTTGTTTTTAAAGAAGGTATTTTTCTAGAGAAATAACGAATGGATGAATCTTTCTGATTGATGAGGAACTAACATAAACCACAATTTCAAGAAAATAAAACGTTAAAAAATCAGTTTAATCGTTATTGTTTGGTTAAACGGATTCTAAAATTCTAAAACTTTCGCTCTCTACCATCAGGGGTGATAGAAATCGGAGTGAAAGGACATTCTGAAAAATTTTTAGTTTGCACACTTCAAATTTTCTTTTTTTAAATTTCTAAATAATTCATTTAATCACTTCCGTTTGCTAACGTGTTAAAAGTAACGCATTGAAAGTTTTCACCTAAACAGATAAACAAAACCTGAATATTCAATAAAATTTAAATTATGTTACATATTTTAAGGTTGAAGAACACTTTCAGATAATATGATAATACATAAGAAAGGGTGTAAATACTTATGCGTTTAGTTTACTTCAGGAAAACTAGTACATGTATATAAATGTACCAGATTAAGTTAGAATTGATAAATATATACAATCTCAATTTCCTAATTATAATACATTTAGAGCTTTTTCAAGCAACACTAACCCCCATAATTTTAACTGATTTAATATTTTTGCTCCACCCTTTTCTAATTCTCATTAACAGATTAAAAATAGCTTTCAGATCTGCTTTATTCTTCTTTCACTTCTTTAACTTCTTATTATATAACTATAATAACTATAACTTCTTTTAAAAAATTAATTATTCCGCTCTTTGTGAATACCTTACTTATCAATTTTATCTTACTGCAACTTTACCATAAAACGGTCTAAACTGATCATGTATTTAAATTGTAGATTGGGTGACAGAAACACAAGAGATTGGATGGTTCAATCATGCAAGAAAGAAAGTTCAAAAGTTGCCAATATTTGGGTGGTACTACTAAATCTTGTACTGCTAGTATGTCCATACAAATAAGAATTCCATTCCAAAATTAGGAATCCCTTAGGCTAAATGCTATATATGGCCTGTTTCACTCTAAGAAGTGAAAACATAGACCATAAACACCCAGACCACCAATTAGCTAAAAGCATTCGAAATGTGGACTTACCGTAGCATTTTAAAGGGAACTATGGGACACTCTTTCCTAATAAGTGCACAAATTTCAGACGTAATAGGTTGTATGGTATCACTGTAACTTCCACTTTGGAATTAGAAAAGCAGTTCTTTAGGAAGCCGTCGGAAATGTTTATTTTAATGAAAATGTCCATAATAGCACACTGCAAAACGTATGCAAATAAGTATAGAATATCCCGAAGTTGTAAATTCCATGCGGGAGATTCACGGGCGCATGAAGTGATTGTGCTCCGCTCATCGTAGAGAGAAATACTTTATCTTAATGAAGAATTTGTTTATGCCGTTCTCTTAATTTATATAACTTGACTCATTCAAAACTGTTTGCCTTAAACATAAAAGGCTGAATTACGGAAATAACAAATATGACAAATGAATCCTCACTCTTAATATTTTCAATTGTTTCATGTTTTATTCATGCGTCTTGCTCATTTGAATACATTTGCACTTTATATACATTTATGCAACGTTCCTGATATTATTAATATCTTATTACAAATTTCACGTGTTAGGAAATATTTAAAACTATTATCATCGTTCCCATTTTACCTTGCCTTATAAATCTCTATTATGAAGTAGTAATAACCGCCGCTACCATTTACAGTACCGGTGCTGAAAATCGAAACGATAATTCAGGTTTTATTTAAACTACGGCTTCAAATAATTACCTACATAAATACAATATTTTTTAGAGAGCCTGGAAATTAAACCAGCGCAATGTTTTCACTACATCAACTTTATAAAAGAAAGATGGAAGCTTTATGAAACTTCTGAAGGTACTAAAACTATTAGGAATAGATAACTGAATCATGTGAAGTTATATGAAAATTGAACGATATGGAATATTCACGATATTCCATATTTAAATGGTATAAAATTGTCTCGGTGCATTTTTTAAGAAACAATAAATTTATAAAAGAAAGTTAAAAAATACCCGTGTAGCAGATTTTAGAAACTAATTCAGAAACATCATTACGTTCCATAGATTCCGATAAGGACAATATTTGAACTTGGACTTTATTTCCACGGTGCGCCATAACGTTATAAGCGAAGTTAGCGGGTACGAAAAGTCAGATCGGAATGGATCAAATTGACGGAACGCAACAAGGACAAGTAATTAGTGGGCCGGTTAAAAGGTTTAACGAAAAGTAATAAAAGAAAATCGTAGACAGGCGTTTTTGGTGAGGGCGATGCGGCTTTCAACATTCTTTAAATGTCGCCCTGAAACGTTGGATATTTTTCTGAAAGGTTAGGTCAATGAATTGAATAATTTAAGGGCGGCCATCAATATTTAATGTCGAAAGCCGGCATTTTTTGAGAGTGGTGTGTGCGTGAGAGATGGAACCGAAGTTAATTCAATCTGGTGTGCGTTTTGCAGAACGGAGGATACTTTTTTTGACCGTCTGTGACGGGCAGGGCGCCGCTGAAAATTCGCGATAAATCGTGAAAAATTTATGAAAATACGAGAATTATTTACAGCATCGCTTTTTTCGAAATGTATTGCGTTTCCTGATTGATCCGCCTCTCTTTTTCGTCCTTTTTCTGTCTGGGAATGAATCGATGTAAATATTTCAGTTTAATAACAGGCACCGTAATAAGTTTCAGGCAAAGCAATTTCATACAGAAAATATGGAAATAACGCAAAAATAAAATTGGATTTTACAACAAAAACGGGCATATTTTTAAATGTCATTCCTATGCTGCGCCACAAAACTTTTATCTTTTTTGTTGTATAAATTGTTTCGAACCACTGGGGAAATAATATTTTCGACGACGAAATATAAAAATGAAATCTGTTCTCAAATATTCAACAAGAAACAAACTTTTGGAGATCGATGAAGATTTTTTTTGTTTTCGAGCTTCCATCACATCCCTATGAAAACTGTTAAATGATCTCTTATTTACTCTCTCTCTCTCTCTCTCTCTCTCTCCTCCTTCTTTCTTTCGCTTTTAGGGATGTTATTTTTTTATTCACAGAGTTAAATATAAACTGAACAACTATCAGGTACAACCCTTAATAAGCGCATCTGGACAAATGTACACTAAAAATAAATGTTAAAATTGTCACAAAATATATGAATCTTAAAAATTTGCCACAATGATCCATGGAGAATGTATAGGTAGATGAAAATCCAGCACGTAAAACTTTTTGTACTAGAAGGTTTTAGATATTTCATCGCCTCTGAACGTTTGAATTTGTACTTAAAATGATTAACGCTTAGCTGACCTTTGAAATTTGGCGAATATAGAACGCAAAGGTATCGAAATTAAACAGGGCGTGCAAAATTCGTTTGTTTAATTTTTGCAATTTTGTACAAATTATTTCACCATATTTCCCCACGTTAGTTTCTTACCTTTTCGACATTAACAGGGTGTGTCACACAATGAGGTGTTAAATAAACTAGCGTACCACCATCAAATTTAGAACACAACACTTTTTTGATAAGCCTTCACCTCCGAGCTATTTTGAGAAGTTCCCTTCCTCTCGAATTAAGCGAGTCAATAAACTTTCATGTGATCTCACAGTAATGTTCAATAACATTTTAAAAATTGAATTGTTAACAACAATACCTTTGTGGTAAGGAGTAAATGTCTGCAAAATTTTCTGTTCGTGTTGTGTATTGTAGTAAATGGTTTTGTGAAAAATAAAAATTTTCGTCACCGCCATCCAATTACACAAATGGTGATGGTAGCATTTATAATTTTCTGTAACCCCATTCCGCGAGACTTTGTCCCACATTAAAATTCATCACCACCCCTGAACACCGCACATATATTTCCTAATTTCAAACCCTCAAAATATTCCGTTATGGATAGAGAATGGCATTCACGACTAGCGACGAGCCAGCCTGGTAATATGAAATGATTTGCCTTGCTCTATGTAATATTATTATACATACATTCTCTGGCTAATATGCAATGCAGTACATTTATTACATTAGTAGGCTGTGTCTGGATTGCCCCACATACATGCAGGGGTTTCGTGGTTACAGATAACTCGGTAGGGTGGAAATTCTGCCGTACTCTCTCACATACACACTCACACCCCCGTGTGCATTTCTCTCATCACCACCGCCACCCCCTCACGAGCTCCCAACTCTGACGATGTCGGATCTTCATTTCATATCCCTAAGTACATACACACACTCTCAGTCTCCGAGATATGACGCGAGTCCCACTTTAAAATTTTTGTAAATATCGCGAGATTTTAATATTTTATCTCCATATTAACGCGCGCCCTCAATTTTTGGAGAGTAATACTTCAAATTTTCTTGTTCCGGCGAACAATGGGAAGAACCTCAAGTTTATACAGGACTGTACTCACATTAACGTCAGATATTAAGTAAAGTGGTAATGAAAAATACTGTTAATAATGATCAACAATGAAGTCAGAACAAAAAAATGGACGAAATAGTCACAAAATCTCTGGTTTTTCTTAGTTTTGTTAAAAACCGTTCTAGTGATACGTATCACTTGAATTTGAAATATTTTTTTTTTCTAAAATCGCCCGAACAGGCACTTTACTCTTGAGAATGTATAACTTTGTTTAATTTTCTTCAAAACGGCTCTAGTGTTTATTTCAAATTTCGAAACTTGACTTACCAGTCTAATGCCAACAACTTTAATTTGATATATTTTGTTAAGAACTTCATAAATTTCACTTTACAATTCAAAATTTCTGGAAATTTCTCGTAAACTGTGAGAGCGCGCGCGCCTTCTATGAACAAGTTGTACCATGGAAACATCGCCACTTTTTTAGTATGTGCTTGCTGAGGAAAAATATTTTAACGATTATTTTCAGTACAACAATGTATGCAAGAAACGTAATTATCGTGCGGTTTTAAAAGCAGCAAGAAAGTTTTAGAAAATATTTAGGACCAACTTTTAAATGGTGAGTTTAATGGTCATATGTATATTCCTGAAGTAATTGTACAATATCCGTACATTTATACATTAATAATTTACCTAAACTATCTTCTACGTTATTATTAGAATAAAGTAGGTTTGAAGCGACCATTTCATGATGGGGACATACCAAGGGACAGAGTTTTTTTGAGGTTTGGAAGCAAAAGAATACGTCATTATCAAAATAATTATAATAATTGATTCGTAACAGTTTATCAATTATGTAATCAAGAAGAGAAGTGAAAATCAACACCGATTTAGTGTACCTATTATGAAATTGTCGTATAGATTTTCTGGACTTGGATAGAATGATAACGAGCATTTATCCATTACAACAACGCTATTTTTTTATAGACGATAGCACAATTTACCCGAACCACTTTTCAAATAAATGACTGCATATCTTGATGACAGCTAAGGTTGTGACGTTAACGGTTAACGTTTTTAGTTGACAGCAACAATGCATCTGTACAATACAATGCAGAATGGAAATTCGTTTTTTTTCTGTCTCCAGGCACTTTATCACTGCATCTGTCCAATATTTTTTGACAATGTACCATGTAAGAACCACTTTCTTTACTTTTGCTACTTCGCAATTTTGTCTATCTAGTCGCTTAGATATTTCATTAGTCTGCTGCTCTCCATAATCGTTTAACATGTATTAACAGTTCAAAATCTATGCAACTATTATTTGTCAAAAATTTCGAGAGTTTTCGAAAAACAACTAGCACTTTCATCTGATACAAGCCTATTAGTACTAGTTAGCGTGGGGTAATCATTTTTATGCCATATGTTATATAGTAATCTCCAATCCAATGACCTTCCTAATAATCATCAAATCAGCCTGATAAAATTGTGGGCATATGCCTCGACCCACTATTTGAATACAACATATTTCTTGGATCGACATTGCAATCATATAGCAATATTTTTATTGCTATCCTTAGGGTACTCTCTGTGGCCTGATTCCATAAGCCAAGTTTTAAATAATATTCCTGGTATCTAGAAGTATAGCACCCACTACTCAAATCCAATAGGAACATGTAAAAAAATTTTCATGCCACTTATTCTCAAAGTAAAAGTGCCGCCGAAATGGTACAGAGGCGTTCCGTGTTAAAAAAGTATAAACTTTAATCACTTCCTCAACGAAATGTTACAAGGTTCGAAATTAGTTTAAACATTTGTACTACCATGATTTATTTGAGTATTCCCTCCTTTACTAAAACGTATAAAAAAAACTGCTAAATATTATTTTGGTGTGATTTCAAGGGGCTAGTTGCAAATATAGATAGCTATTTTATAAGCCTGCCGCCATCAACACTGAATATCAATGTCAAATCGATAATAACACATCCCCAAATTTGATAAAATTGCGCTAATTTTTACTAATACTTTTTCTAATTCTACGTAATTACACCAAAATTCTTTTTAATTTTTTTATCCGTTTTAGTAAAGGAGGAGATTAACCAAATAATACTTGGAAGTAAAACGTTTGCAAACAAATTAGTAACTAACCGAGCAAAATTCATTGGTTGGCAAAGATCACGAGGAAGTGCAAGTAAATTTAGGAGAAACGTCATTCATCATGCGACACCAATAACAACCGAAAAGAGGAGATGAAAACTAATCAGCTTACACTATTTTCTGCGAATATAAAATTTTTACTCACTCAATATGAACACTCCATACATATGTGTAATTCCGATTACTTATTGTGATCAACTACCGGAGATATAGGAGGATCCACCCATTAATTTTCCACATCGAGGCAACACACTCTGTAAAGAGTTACTGCAGTATAAGGGATATTATACAGCCCGTCTATTATAGAATTCGTAATATACATATGTATATTATGAAGGAATCTGATGGTCTCTCACCTACAGCCGCTCAAACCCATCCGAGATTTTCAATTCGATACCTAGATATTAAAATGACAACCCCCACGACTTTTTCGCCGTCGCTGCACTATTTATTATATCGTAGGGGCGAGGGAAAGAGAGCGAAGTTGGAGAGAAAATGTCCGCCATAACCAGCCAACGAACCAACCCCACCTCGAAAAATAATCGGGCGTATTAAAGTTGTAGGAGAGCTCAGCGTGTGTGTGTATGTTGACAACAATCAAAGAGTTCGCGAGAGAACGTAGAGAGTGTAAGGGGGTGAAACGACAGTTGTTTGTCACTATATATATATATGTATAGTTACGGGGGTGGGCGAGCGCGCGACAGCGAGGAGCAAAGTCCCCTTCGCAGCACACACATACACACACAAGGGTTGTTTTTATATTTTGCATACATTCGTCTATATTGATCGGTCTATATTTTTATTTCTGTTAGGTTATATACCCGAAGTCCTCTTCGAAAATATTACACGAGAGGAGAATGCGCTTAGTTAAAGGTCGAATTCGTTATCGGCACGTAAAGGAAAGCCGTTCTTTTAGAATCGGAAGATATTTCTATGAAACTCCATACAACGAAATACTACAAGATTTCTTTAAGTATCAGATTTTTTCGAATCTCAATCCAAAAAATTAAGTTACTATATCTCTTGGTTGAATTATACCCAAAATATCGGTAGGTATATTCAACGATAAAACAGTCACTTTTCCACATACTCTTTGAGAACATACGTGGAGTTGGGAAAGTCATCAAATATCCATCGAATTTCGTATAAGACAGAACCTAAACAGATGTCGTTTTCTATTCCAAGTGTTTTACTGTGAAGTTACTGATCAGTTAAAAAACAGAAATGGAATAAAAATTTCAATACATTTTAAGTTACACAGAAAATAAATTTAATGTATTTAAAAGCAACTGCAAACATTTCTTGGGCGAACGTAACTCCATTTTTACAACGTCACACAATTTATCGTATTACGAATTAGTAATTTGACTAAATTTGTAATAAGGTTTTAGTTAGTAGAGCTGAGTACCGTTTCTGTGAACGTCAATAAAGTCCATAATTAATTTTCTCTAAAATAAGTAGATATAACTGACAATTACACAAAAGTCGATAAAGCTAACTGTCACTTTTGTAAACACTTTTGTTCTAATTCAGTGCCATTTCTATTTACATTAGTACAGTCGACTGTCATTTATGTAAATGTCAGCAAAATCATTTATAATTACTTTTACTATTTCAAGTTAATGCCACTTCTGAAAACGTCAGTGCATTTATTTTTGTTAAAGTTGGTAGGGTTGATGTTTGTGTAAACGTAAGAAATATAACTTTGAATTAATGTTTATGCAAAGACGAATAAAATGAGCCTTAATTAGTACACCTGTACTAAGGCAATAACAACAGTTCATTATTCATTCACAACAGTTATTTTTCATTTAAAAGAAAACTTTCTAATAAACAAATACTATAACTCCTTAGTATTTTCAACCAAATTTTGAGGATTCCTTAAGAATACCACAGGACAACTCTTTTTGGAAGCTTTGGGATTATTTATGGCTTTTTCTTCTTCTATTTGATGCAAATTCAATGGTTTTTTGCAATTATTTAAATGAAATATTAATGAATTTTTATTTAGTAATTTTTGAGGGCCTAATTAGTAGAATTCGAGCTTTCTCTGACTTCCTTCTTGTGTGTAAAACGTCGAAGTTTAAAGTAGACATATTCTCTAATATTCCCACAAGCTTCCTAGAAATTTCACAGGTACATTAATAAATGTCAGGTTGCCTTGAAATTTCGAAAAAGTGTTTTCAGATTTTCTTAGGTTTTTCTAATATATGAGCTTTGAAATTGAAGAAAACTAAGTAGAACTCTTGCAGGTTTACGAGGAATTGAGAATCCCAGAATTTCATTCAGTCTAGTGGAAATGGAATTTGAAAATTGAAAACTGATGTGAAAAGCTCGGTAAGATTTGTAATATTCCTTGCAGAGTTCAGCACTTTCGCGTATTTAAAAATTTGGTAGCTCTAGTGGTTATGTTTGAGGTATAATAATACATTTATATTCTCTTTTAACTTTTCTCCGAAATGAAGATTGTGTTATTTCCATTAAATCGCGTTTGTACGTGATTTCGTACTTTCACCGGCTGCGACTTGCATTTTCAATATCCGAGGTATTCGTAATAACCATCTAGCGCTCGTTCCAATTTTCGAATTTAATTACAAGTCTTATCTGTTTCCCTGGCGCAATTTTATCGCGTATTAATTATATAGACGAATGCCCGGAAGCCAGTTCGACTGCAATGTAATTCCAGTTGCGTACATGGAATACCATACGAGAGTGCCCGTCTCATGATAGGCAAATACTCTTTTTTTTCCGAATGACGATCAAAAACCTCGGGAAGCCAGAGAGAAAAAAAAGTGGCTCCCGGTCGAGGTTTTATTGAAGTTTCAGGAATTACTTCCGCCGGGATTGGCGCATGAATAATGAGACAATTTTAAATATGCAACGACTTCTAATACTTTTTTAATTGCAAATTATTATTCCGTTTGTCGTGGGAAGAAACAAATTGTTATATTTCATTCTGAGAGTCGGCAGACATTCGGATTATCGTCGGATACGTTCTTATGCGAGTTGAGAGGAGAATCTGCGTCTTTTGACTTAATTTACATCTACTACAAAATGTATCTTTGACGAATATTTTCTTACTCATGCGATAATTACGATGGAAAAGTTTAAAAGAAAACGCGTTATAACGTTCGGTCATGTTGGGAAAATTCTTCTGATGAGTTAAGGTGTCAAATGTCAACTTTTGTCGTAAAAATTACGCAATGCTACCCTCATATACCTATCTTGAACAATACTACATCGGTATGACTGCATTTGACTGAATAAATTCGACTCGTCTACCTTCTGTCAAAAGTTTGACACAAATTAGCGACGAAAGAGTTATTATATAATAACAAAGTGACAAATCATTTAGTTTTTATTACAGATAGCTCTAAAAAGCCATAAGTGTCAGCCAGTAGGGGAACTATTCCCTTAGGAACGAAGACACTTTTCGGTCATTCCGAAACTTTTATGGGGACGCACACGAATCGGCTGTTCATATATAAAATTTCCTTTCGCCGTTTAATTCCTGCCTTGATTGTTTCGCCGGAACGATGCCGATCCTTTCATCCGGCCGACGGCGACGAAATTCCGGTCCCGTGGATCACTTTCCGTCGGTGAAAAATCGTCGCGAATCTCGAAGCAAAAATGAAAAATTATCGCGAGGTGACGCTCACATTTTTGCTTATACTTTTTTCCCGGCAGTTAACAGACCCGTTCGTCTGTCCGTCCGTCCGCGCAACACGAATCGCATTTCCTTTCACAGATAAAATTTCATGCGGTACACACGACGACACATGGATTTCATTTATATTAAATTTCATTTCTATACACAATTTGAGCTAATTTTAAAAAGAGCAAAACCGAAGCGGGGGAATAATACGCCCTGAATTTGTTTCAACGAATGCATCACTTTTATATCGGATGCGCGATTTTTGTCCTGTTTTACTCCTTTTTCGGTTGGGGATTAGTTAGAGAGCCGGAGCACGTTCTCGTGTATCTGCCGTGCAAAATATAACCGCACACACATGGGCAAAGACGTAAAAGCCTTAGTGAGAGTAGAAGTCTAATGGACGCTTGGGATTTAGTATGATTTAATTTTAAGGTAAACTTTGGATCAACTTTGTTTGCGTCATTACAGCGACTTAACTAATTGCACGTAACTATTAACAACGACACGTCCATTTCGATGGTAAACAGAAACTGCCAACGAGCTACATCCTCTTAAAGAACATGTAAACTCTTAGCAAGAAAAATATAATATGAAAATATGGAAAGTCGTAAATAACTGGTAAATAATTGTTACTACTCACAGAAGATATTTATGGCAGGAATTTATTGCGTTATACAGTGTTTCCTCCTTCTGAAAGTCGAGTGAAGACTGCTCGGATTGATTTATCAATCTTTAGACTCCTAATGATTCTTCAGGTACTCCAGAATATTTTTCAGATAATCACTGTTTGCCTCGTCAAATTCAGCATTCGTTGCGAATATTCAAATCCCTCGGATGATTCAACGTGCCAAAATACCATAATATGAGGTGACTTTAAATAAACACTAAAAAAATATTGAAAAAATTCAACCCAACCAACAATTTGATCATAAGTTGTTACATATATTTAACGCAATAGTGAATTACGAAAAGGGCTGTTTGACTGAGTAATAACACTAAACACTTAACAATAAACATAAAGCAGGAAAATTGTGTTCGATACGTGACTAATAGAAAAACATAAAACATCATTGGTAGAAACTCGTCAACTGGGATTACTGAATTGTAGTAGAGCGTGCAGATGAAACCACTGTGATGTTAACGTGTTTACTGGGAAGTGACGTAACGCGTTATGATTGTTATTCGAGATCACCTGACTGATGGCTACGTCTTTATTTTACTGAAAATGATGTATTTTAGTAAGAATATAGAACTGAGCAGTGTATGTAATGTAATGTAAGCATAAAAGTTGAGTTTGCAGATCAATAAAAATAATAATAGTCATTTAAATGTATGTTTATCAATACATTTTGAACTATTATTTGTCAAATCTAGCTTATTCTCAAAACATCAATTTTCCGACCCAATAGTGTTGCATAGAGACAAGGTCTTGGAATAAACATTTAAAGATTGCAAGGTAATAAATCAACATGTAGCATTCTATGAAGTACCTTTCTTTTTGTGACGGGAGTTACTTTATGAAATACTAAATAAACGACACGGAAATACGAAATAAACTATTTTTGCAATAAATGTTGCTAAAACAAAAAATGTTTAGTTTCATGAGTTGAAATAACTAATGAAGGAAATGTAATTAGGGAGACTTTGGATTTTAGATTTCCCCATTGCATACAACTTTCAATTCAAACTCCTACCGCTACAACCTATTCCTACATTCCCTATATAACCTATATAGTTGAAAAACCCTATCTGACTAACTTTGAACTTGATTGATCAAAAACATGGGAGCAGAAATTGTTGCCAACTACCATAGCCAGTCTTGTACATACCTCCTCTATAACGACCATTACCTAATTTTCTTGTACTAAAGATTTTTAGAAAATATCTTCAGAAAATATCAGAGATTGCTCTATTAGGTATTTTCTATTGACATGTGGTCAATACTATGGTGAGACCTTTACAGGAAAATAAATCTACGTCCTTAGACTCAGTCAGATCTGGTTTAAGTTGACTACAACTGATTTAAATGTCAACAAAATGTGGTTGTACTAAGTTACCATGTAACTTGGCCACATCAATTTCACATCAACAGTTTTAACTATCAAAGTTCCTTAAGAAATTTTCGAATATGTTTGATAAATATCAGACCTGGTATCAGATAACTACATACCTTCATTAGAAATGTCGTTAAGAAACTACAATTGTAAGCTGAAAGAAACTTAGAAAACCCTTATCCACACAATAGTTTGATTTTCATCAGAAAAATATTTAAATGTATCATTTCTGAACTCTCCTATAAATTATTGCAAACAAACCCATAGATCCAATAAGAAATTTATCGGGAATTCAAGTATCAAGATGAACTGTGCACTTAAGATGGCAGTGTTACATCACATCTGAATAGAATTTTGTTTATTCATAACGATTTATTATTGCTTGATATTAATTATTTATTAATGATTGAAAATAAGCTAACATGTACTGATATAAATAGATATTTATATATTACATTGTTGAAATTTATTTCTACATAAACAAAATCACTTATTTATAGAAGGCGATTACTTGGTAATGCATCCATTATAAAACCTTCCTCTTTAAGACTTCATCATAGAGTGAGAGAGAGAGAGAGAAATAAAAACAATTTCAACAGATTTGCTTCACGTTTTGTCATAACTGTTAATCAAAAATATATTGTCCAAATATATTTCATATCTCTTAAAATGAAAATTTAATTTAATTTCAATTTCAATTGTTTAATTAATGACTAGTACATTTTTAACAGTTCAATAAACTAAGATAGCAACAAAGAAAGTGATTAGCCATCATACGACATATATTTGGGGATTTACGATCGCTAATAACAATTAATCATCGATAGCTGTTATAAATGATAGCACTTAGTTCTGAAGGCTCATTATAAGAGTTCTGCACCTGAAAGGCAATAATTATGGAACTTTCCTGTGTGAATAATCGGGACGAAAGGTTATTGATATGGACGACTCAGCTGTCATCCTCAGCGGTGTCGAAGGAGCAGGCAGATCTCTTTCGTAGCAATCTAATGCTGTCAAAAAAATTATTTTTACGGACAATCTTTCCTCGAGACTGAATATGGCATACAGAAACGACAATCGCTCAAAGCTTTAACAAGATACGTTACTGTTTCACCATAGTGGGTGGAAGTGTCGAACAAGGAACATGGGTGGGCGCGTCAGGTGCCAGCTCCCCGACTAAACCGAACGCGCGATTTTTAAACGTTTTGCTCCTTTTTTAATAATATAAAATCGATAGAAAAAGTATGCAATATACGGTTTTTGTCCTATCGCGCAACGAAACGTTGGCACAAATAATACAAAAAAATTAAAAGACCTTTTAAAAATGCGTCGTTCCATTTTCGTGATTTATGGACCTGAGTCTGTAATGGAAAAAACTTTTGTGATTTAGTACGTATTTGTCGCTAAAATATCGTAATGCAAATTTCGCCATAGTAAAAAAGTAGGGTTGTGTTAGCTACATTTTGTAGGTCTCGCACGCTCAATTAGAAATTTGAGTTCCGAGCTATACATAAAATTGTTTCAAATTTTAGTCACAGGGAAACTTTCTCAAATATCCTTTTAAAAGTTACCTACATTAAATATTGAATAATATATTCATAAATAAGTAATGACCAACCCTGACATCTCGCGTGTCGCCCTTATATCACAGTCATTTAATGTAATTTTAAAAGTAATAAAGAATATAATAATGTGAAGTGGAGTAATACGAAATGATTAAAGGATGATTACATTATTACTTATTTAAATTTATAGCTCGTTTAAATAAAACGGAAAATGTTTCCCATAATTTCAAATGCGTCGTGCCTATTTACTTATAATGCAATTTGTATAGGTATTCACGGAAAAATACAAAGACGCATACTTAACGCATTGTAACGTCCCACATAATTTCGAAATAATTTACGTTAGTGAATAGACGTGAAATATATTTAATAAACTCTCTGAAAAATGAAAAAAAAATTGGTACATGAAGCATTCAAAAAGATGCAGCCAAATTCTGGAAATTAAACTAAATAAATGATCTGATCAATATCCAACAATCAAAGCACCTCAGAGCGGTCTTTAAGAAAATTCTAAGAAAGTTAAAAACAGTCTACGGTAAAGCCACCACATACAAGTACACCGAATAGGGCGTCAATGAATAAGTTTCCTGGACTAAAGGAGTTTTTCTTTGCTATTTTTCGAATTGACGCTCCGTTTACAAAATTTAATGCATAAAAGTCATTTTTAACGTAATGTCCACCCATATCTAACCAAAAGTTTTTAAAAATGAAAGAAAATTACTTAGTGTGTATTAGTGAGCAATCTTCATTTAAAATCGTCTCTCAAAATCTATAAATTTTTTGACTTTCAAACAAAAACCATGAATTGAAAATGTGCTTGTAAATGTCTGGAAATGGTAAGACATTTCCTGATAGCATGGACATTCGAAACACTGTCCGCTATGTATTGGACAGGTCCTGAAAATCAGATAACCCCGAAATTTTCTTTCTGAGAGGGTGAAAAATAGGGACGCAATCTGTTTTCTCGGTTTTTATCTGGAGATACTTGCCAAATAGTTAGAAACTTGATCGCACGGCTGTAGTTGAGGACCCCAAGTAACCCGAAAAAGTTTAAAAACTCCAAAAATTGATCAGAAAAATTCTATAATTCCGAATTTCCCTTTTCGATGCAGTGCAAAATTTATTCTTGCCGGTTTCGCTTTGTTTCTTCATTCGATTTGTTGCTCTAATCTGATTCTATATTCTGATACTCACATCCTATATAGTACATGTGAGGCTATAAACTGAATTAAAAATTGCTGAAGTTCTTCTCGAGTTGTGGTACTTGTCTTTCTACAGTTGTGGTTTAAGGCCCCAAGTGGCTCGAAATACTTTCCAAATACGAGAAAAATAAGGGGGAAATTTATTCTGTCGGTTAGATTCCGTTTGTCCATTAGTTTTGTGGCTTTAATCCGATTCTATGTTCTACATGTCAGATTACAAGGCAAATGAAAAAAGTATTACCTAGTATATATATATACCCGCTTTTTAGAATGGACAAGTTTCCAGTATTAGTAAAAATAAGTACATACATACCGGAAATCTCATATTCCAAGCTTAAGTCAATACGTACCTGGAAAAGAAAAATACATATTAGTGACAATAGCAGCATTTAAAATCAAAAATTTTAAACCACTAATCAATTAAAAATTAATTCCCCGCGCAGAATATAAATAATAAAAAAAACATAAGGCGTTTGTATTAAAACAATAACAAGGAGGTGTCAGTGAACAATAAATTAATCAAATTTAATATAATGGCTGGTAACAAATAAAACTTGTCTTCCTGGAATGAAGCAATTTTGATCAAGAAATATATTTTCTTAATAACGGTTTCAAATAATTCATTGCGTTGAATTGAGTGTGTATGTACATCCGCCGTTATTCCAAGAAACGTTTAGCGCAATACCATAAACAGTAATAAAAACTATCTTAATTACGACGAAAAGAAAAACGAAATTATCTTCATTTTTATTATTCTATATAAGACACTTATTCAGTATTTAAATACGCCATCTAAACAAAATTCAGTCAAGAGGTCCGTAACATCATGAATGAAATTATTTTTCCGCAATACACACATGTCAAGAATATGCAATGTAATGAATTCTCGGTCTAACCGAGCAATTATTTGCAATAATTATCACGCTAAAATATGTTCGGAATCTAACAAACACGAATACTTCTGCTGGCATTATTAAAATAATTACAAAATGTGATACGGCAGCTTAATTAATAAATTATCATATAAATAATAGAATCGTTGCGGAAACAGAAAAACCACATCCGGTTAATTAATAAAATATAATGCTCGATAATAACAACATTGTACAAATATAATAAAACTATATAATATAATAATTGGGCTCATTATCGTTGTCATGTCATTACCAACAACACAAATATTAATTTGGCGCTATTCTCCGGTTCATACTAATCATAATGTTCTAATTTGGCGTAATATTTTTTATTACTTTCAGTAACAATACTTTCCAAGGTAAAAATATCAGCGTATGTATCTATATCGTTATACCCAGGAAACGATTGTCTGTAAATTGACGATTTGATTAGTGTACTTTAAACATTAGATTTGTGTATTTTTTAATAAGTACATCCAACAAACAGATTACATAATCAGATCAAATTAAATATTACAACACATTGTATTCAATAATAACCCAGAATCGAGAAACGGAGGCCGCATTGGTTTTAGAATCGTGAACGTGTGATTTATACCGATGATTTTATTTAAACTATTTTCTATAATTATTCATTCGTGTTCTCGAGTGATAAATTTTTAATTAAAAGAAAACTACTACTTTCTAATTACTATATCCAGAAAGTGGAGTTTTTAAATTACAGAGAGTTCAAGTAGTTTTCAAATTACGAGATATGTTTTGAGTCAGTTGATTGAAAAAGTAACGTTAACTTCAACAAAGTAAAATAATGACGAGAATAAAAGCTTACGTGCTGGTTTGCCATTAAAAATTATAAGTGTACAGAGGATCATACTATTTTGCAAAATTTAGAAATAATAATGGGTACCACACTTCAATATACTACAATTTATGAAATGGGTTTTACAGCACCCAAATTTCCATCTAAGGATG
This sequence comes from Cryptocephalus primarius, assembly GCA_963576515.1. Lineage (NCBI taxonomy): Eukaryota > Metazoa > Arthropoda > Insecta > Coleoptera > Chrysomelidae > Cryptocephalus > Cryptocephalus primarius. The sequence continues at coordinate 5,141,518 of OY754941.1, forward strand.
TAACTAGTGTTGCAAAACTGAATATAATAGTCTCAGCAAAACCTCCGTTTCTTTTCGATCCTCTTCCTTATTTCATACGACCAAAGGTGCTTTGTGCATATAAACTAGAGTGGACTTCATTTGGAGTATTTTCAAATTTTATGGCTTTCAGAGGTTTATGTAGCTCAAAATAAATAAAACAAAAGTAACCCCAAACTTCAAGTCTCTATTCCAATCTTAAACTTTATCGCACAGTGATATAAGTGTCCTATAAATGAGGTTCATATCAATAAATCATCAATATATTCTGGTCAAAATGATTCAAAAAATTTGAAACTAAGAAGACTTTATCCACGTAATTGGATCCCATAGATTATTGGTGTAGTAAGTACCGTTGGGTTCCGCGGTGACAATTCGATACAAGTAAAAGTTATAATTGGGTCCCAGGTCATTTTAATCTTCAGTTAAATAGTTGTCATCATTATGCTTTGGTCTTATTTTAGTGCTTGTGCGATAAATATCATTGTGCATCATGATACAAAGGGAAAACATTAATAATTACAGATGGTTTCAAATTTTGATCTCACAAAAAATTATCAAATAATGTTTAACGTTGGAAATGTTCTATCTCTGCCTGTAAATAATTGATAAAACTTATGATTAAACAATGAAAACGAAGTCAACAAAAAAGTTATTTATCACGACCATATGAAAATCAGAGAAAGTGTTTAATTGACAAAAAAATTGGTAATAATTTGAAAAGAAACAGGTTAGATGACATTTCTTCCAGACCTTCTGAACTGTTACATACCGAATTAGGAAAAGGTGACTTTAACTAATGATGTTTATCTGTTTCGGAGCGCCATGAATAAGGCAAGAATATATCAAATTTCCAAATTGCCAAAAACCTTACCTGATATCCATGATGCATTAAATGCGTATTTTTGCACTGCGTGCCACCCCATCAGTATGTTCCTGCCTTAATACGATTTTCTCGATATTCCGTAATTTTCCATTCTATATACACTTGTGTAATTTTAATGTCATGTCTTAATGTTTTATTAAATTTGTTGGAAGTATTAATTTTTAAATATTGAAAATTAATAAATATCCACACATTGAAATACCTACACAGTAAAAAGTCATACTGAACGTAGAATCACATGCGTTTGTTATTTAAAAATGATAACGAAGCCCAAATATTTGGTGGAAATAAAAAATTTGCACTTACATAGTTAATATTAGATGATCACAAAAAAGTACTGTTTTGCCGTTCTCACATAAAATTGTTTTAATTTCAACTTTAACCCTCACCATTACAGATTGAAGCAACATTGATTTCATTCTCAAAAACTACTATCTACTTATAGTATCTTATAGTATTACTTACGTATAGTATTATAAGTATATAGTACTTATAGTACGTATAGTAGTACTATCTACTCTATAGTATTTGATTACAAATGAACCATGATTTCAGATGTACATTAGACATTCCAAAATTTTCCAAGAATTATTCCCTGGGCACATCTTTTAACCTACTGAAATACCGTATTGAGTTTAATGGACTTCCCTCCGCTTAAAGTATTCGGTCCAAATGAAATGTAGGATTAAAGAACAATAACATTTTCGGCGCAATTGCAATGCTCGGTATCCATAATATATGAATGTGGAAGAATGTGTTATTTAACAAAAATTGTTTCAGGTAGCTGTAACTCCAAAATTATAACAGCTGACCACCTGCAGAAGTTCTGATCTATGTCTACTAATATAAATGTAAAGTCAATTGAGTTTAGCATTTTAAAGTTTTTTGAATAATCACTTATCGAATCACGGTCGAAATAATAAAATTGGTCGCTCATTTATACGGGAATCTTAAATCACCGTGCACAAAGGTTAAAATTGAGATGACTTTGTTAGCTCAGAAGGAACTTTGGTAATCGAATCGCAGTGATACTGTTGGAACCTGTCAATACTCGGGATATGAGATATTATAAATAACAATAGAACATATGAATGAAGAACATATGAGAAGAACAATAGAACATATGAGAGTGCTAAGAGATATGACACATAATGACAGATTTAGAATTTGTGAGATAGTTTTTTTAATTACTATGGACCCAAATGAGATTGGCGTTAAAAAAATTTGAAAATAACCAAATGAGGACCACCATAATATAATCGTAAAATTTCATTAAAGCATGTACTCTTACTTATACTTATACTTATACTTATTCTGTACTTATAAACTGATTTTTCTGTAACAAGGTAAAAAACATTTTTTGAAAATTAATGTTGAGAAAGCAGATATATTTTTCAAGTAAAATTTTTTTCAACGTTTTAAAGGCAACTCCAAGGAATTTCGAAGAAAAACCTCCTTCGTCGCCAAGTCTGCTTCTAAAATACAAGAAATCAATATTTCATTTGTAAAATTAATTCGAAATAGCATTAAAATTTCAATTTACGATTGCCGAGTGTATATATGTAGGTACATAAGTCGAGAAATCAGAACGGGGAACAGCGGCATTTTATTATTGCGAGCGGGCCAATGCAAACGACTTGTATGGAAACGGTTCGATGGCAAAGCGGCGAAATTCACTACAATATGTTATTTATCGATTACACATTAAAAGCGCACAAAAAAGGTATAAAAATAAGCACATTGTGAAGTCGTTTCGCCAATCAGAAGCATCGAGATTTCGTACACAAAAATAACCAAAAGCGCTCGTCGTCCATTGGGGGTGTACTGCTAACACACAACGAAAAACATAACAGTACACGTTTTCCTACACTCATATTTCAAATGGCCATTTTTATTTGTCTGTCAAACTTTTTCCGCATGCCTGAAAAATGTTTAATTATTTTTGCGTTTCATATCGAGAAATGTGGGCAAGCACATCTATATCGCCGATATTTCATTTAAAAAATGTGTCCAAACGAGAACCGACCATCATATATTTATATTCTCGGCGGACTGCCATTGTTTCAGTTGCAGACAAAAATTCGATGTGATTTTTAAATTTAATGAAACAAAACGAAGCCATCAAATATGCAAAATATCATATCGTACTTTTTCCTTTTGTGATTTTTTCACAAACACTCCACTTTTATTCCACGAAACGGGTTTTTTCGAATTAGCATTCGAGAGTTACGCAGTAATTGCGAGCATAAATTCTGTATAAAATCCACATACATCACCTCTTTTCGTATTTGTCCAAATTTGCATGGATTTTTTAACGTGCGCTCTCATAATTGCAATAAATGCAAATCACACTCAAGTGGTAATGGAACACTTTACCTCCTCACTTAGATCTTAAAACTTTACGATTTTCGCCGAATAATTTCACTTTCCACCCCCACTTTTTCCACTAACCCATTTGAAATACTCTAATTCGAAAACCTCCTAAAAACATTTCCTCGCTCAGAAACGTAACACGTTTCGTTCAAATTCTACTTTCCGTGTCGATCAAATTTTTAAACAGCTTGCCTTCGTATAAATATTACATTCAGTTTATTTTCATTAACATCACTAGCACCAGCTTTATTAGCAGCTCTTTCGTCAACTTTTTAATGTTATGTAAATTTTCTTTAAGTTTTGATCTTTTTAATTGAATTTACTCGCCAATTCTATGTTAAAGGATGCATGTGTTAATTCTCGAACGAGGTTTGATAGTTTTCCGAAATGAGATATAAAGATATGTATATTTTTGTAAGATAATAAATGGGAATGGTACCAAACGGTCCATTAGTTTCGGGAAACTTACAAACTAAAACGTAAAGACACCCAAAAATGCAGTAAATATTTAAAATGGTTCTGATTTTTTTTTCTTCAAAAATATAAATCTGGGGAATTCGATTTAAATATTACTGATTGTGTTTCATGATAGTCGATCGAAGATTTTGAATATTTTCCATGAAGTATTGGATGATTAAAGTACTTATGTGTATAAAGCAATAGATTAGTTACAGCAGACTTAGGGATGGATGAACATTTTAGAAAAACTTTAATTATTGTCAATTCGACAAATGACAAATTAAGTCGGTTGTTGGTTAATGCAAGTTTATTTCGTATGGGTTGGACGTTTTACAGGACTTAAATGTGGAAAACAATTAATATTGCTTATTTTGGCAACGTAAGCAAAACTATGTAAAATTGATAAGCCGCCATTCTATACAGTATCACACTGGACAATTTTAAAGTGAGTTTTTAAATGTTTATGCAACCAAATTGGCAATATGTGTATTATACATTTGAGAGATTTTTGCCAACTACGATAATTTAATAGTGCTTTGACCACTGAGAATATATCAGGACTACTGAAGAAGGATCACAAAAGGAAATGGTAACAATTTTTGTATTCAGGTTCGATTCTTAAGTTTTCGTTGAAAGACATAGCACATAATTAGAAATACTGACGTTTGACCAAAATACGTGAAGGGGAAAATTTTTAAGATCAGGATCATAGAATGAGGTATTAAGATTTCGATCAGTTAAAAAAGTATTGTAATCACTTCTGCTAAGACAGAATGTATATGAGTAATAATACCGCTGCAATATTAACAGCTCGAACAAATAAAAGTGTACGATACGTTAATATAGCCCCTGATCGTATATAAATAGCTGTTAAGATGAAGTCAAGAGGTGAGTCAGTTAAATTTTTTGATAGAGGATTGGAAATTTCCTGTCCTTCAGCTTTTTGTCGAGATATTTCGAAAAGTAACGAAATTCTCAGCCAATATTATATTCTAACAACTCACACCAATTTTTATTTTAGTCTATCATATAATTTGTATTACGAACTTTTGATTTTGACACCTAATTATTTTATCCAGCAACGATAGAAAATATATTTTTTAGACAATCAGAATTTTGTCTATTGTTTGCATACAAAAATTCATAGGACAACTACTGCATATGTTTTATGAAAAATAAATATGAATTCTTATTGTTTTCTGAAAAAGCTCCAAAGTAGATGTTGATATGATGACAAGGCAACAAGTAATGCGTATAAATTGCATATATTGTAACACTTAAGTAGTACAGGCCTTAAAAATCAGACTACAGAACTTTTACACACCAATTACAGACCTGTATATGCCCATATAGACCAGTGTAGATCATTAAAGATATTTACATACTTGTACAGGCCAATACATACCATTACAAAGCTGTACATATCAATACGCTACCACAGTAGCGACCGGTACAGAATAAATTTTGGGTAATGAATTTGCAATGTCTGGATCGCGGCCCTCTTACGATTGTTACGTTTATGTTTACAAGAATCACCATACAAATTATTACGTCCAGTAAACTGGATCCGGTAAGAACAAAACTGAGCACTAAAAAAAGCCCAAGAGTGTTCCCTGTGACCCACACTACCAATTAATTCATAATTCTGTTCTGTGTACGAAATACTTTCATGGCCTTATTCTTATTTCAACAAAAGCTGATTCTTAATAGTATAACAGAGAAATAGCGGTACCCTATAAAAGAAAAAAATAATTATCAATTGCCATAGAATAAATGTTGAATGAAAAAAGTATCGTACCAAATTGTTTGATGTCAGATAAGGAAAATTATCAAAGTAAATGCCCTATGAATTTGTTCTGGTACAATCCGTTATCGTCTTTATAGTTAAAGCCAAATATTTCTTGATAATCGTGGTGCAGTTGGATGTCTTTCGAATCGAGAATAAATATTAAAATAAACGATACAAGTAAAGCTATGAGTATAAATATGGAGTACCTCAAGGAAATGTCCTTGGCCCTTTACGTCCATATCACATCACCGTACTCTTTAAAATTCAGGGTAAAAATCACATCGAAGACTGATGATATCTCGAATCTTTTCAGCAGTCCGCGCCAAGTACTTCCGTGAATATAGAGCGTAGTTTTTTTTTTGAACCGACAGAAAACAAACGTTTAAAGTTTGTAATTTAGAAGAACATTTAGTAACAGGTTACAATACTAAGTACAAATAATTTTTTTTCTAATTATAATAAACAAGATCACCTAAATATATCACCTAAATCACCTAGACATTTCCCTATAGATAAGAACCGTATACTTTATAATATTATAATAATTAGACTACATTTTTATATAGTATTTTATCGATCGACCGATTTCATTATTTAAAGTTCATTGTAGGTTTGGTCTGATTTCGTTGTAAATTCCCCCAGTTACGTAACGCAAAACGTGGTTGTCCACCTTTCAGGGGATACCCCCACTGTAGTGTCGAGTACAAGTATATCTGCTTTACAATACTAAAGCTAACTAAAACGTAGTTTAGGATTATTAGTTAAGAACTACTTAACTGTCTCCTGGCCATTTTACTTGTTTGCTTGTTGATACTAATTTATTTACTTCTAGACAATAGGCCACGTAATTTGGAAAGTGTTGCTTTTTTAGTCCTGGGATTAATTTTACCCAGGTATACAAAATCAGAAATTTCGAAGGAATTACCTTTACACGGTATGAATGAATAAATCAAAGAAACCAACGAGGCTAGAGTCTAGGCAAAGCCCTGGCTTACAACCACAATAAACTGACAATGGAAATAAATCTGTCCTTTAAAGGCTTACAATTTTGGTTTAACACATTTCATTTTCTGATACCTAAATGAGCCTCTAGGATACAACCGTCCACTAGTCTCCCTTCAAAATTTTTGGGGCATAAATAGTTCGGGTGAAATCACCGCCAATAATTGACAATCGTGGGGTATCGATGAGTAGAGAAAACGGACAGGTTAATTATTGTTTTCCGCTGATTAATTTTAAAATGAAGCTATAAACGGCGGCACGGGAGCGAGCGAGAGGGGGTGTACGTGTATGTGTGTATGTATATCAGAACGCAGCAAATGTAAATGTTCTCGTCGAAGCCTACATACATACGTATACGTCCTGCGTTTAAAATGTGTATTTACGGTGCGACGTCATGCGAATTGCGCCCGTAAAACCGATGATTTCGCAGCTCACTGATCAGTTTACTGATAGTTGATGGTTGTTTTATCACTAACACTGATTGTGCTGATATTTCCCGGTCATAAAGCTGGCAAACCACGAAAATATTCAAAACGTTTCGCTAATAAGCGTTATCGCGCGCTTTTGATTGCCCGTTCAGATCGCTTTCCAAATAGCTACCATTTAGGGGGTTCGATTTGTTGTTCGATGTACTTGGAAAGAAATCGAGAAAGATAAAATGGAAATAACTTCAATATAAAATTCGCGACGCGGTTTGTTATCTTTGTATTAAAATTCTCGTTACGATTCATATACCATTTTACTCATACACCGATGATATACACACACACACACACACACACACACACACACACACACACACACACACACACACACACACACACACACGAAGATGATGATCACGAAGGCGGACACCTACGCGTTATATTTTAATAAAATATCAAGTATTTCATTTCTGTAAAAACATCTCATACATGAAAAGAAAATTCGATGGCACTTGAGTTTTATAAATTCAAAGCTGAAGTCTACTTACACGACATAACAAGCAAATGCAATTACTTTCGTAATTGGTGTTTGTATTACGAATCACACGCGTTACTTGCCAATTGATCAAACAAGCACAACACGTTTTTACGAAGCCTACCAAGTTATTTTTAAGTGAAATTGAAAGTATTGATAAACCGTCATACGTTACAAGATACTAAAGAAGTATTCGTCAATGCTGTAAGAAGTATTTATGCATGCAGAAAAAAACCGATTTCAAATCACTAGCTTAGTTGCCAGTAGTTTAAGGCTTCAATGTTAGTACATGATGTTGATTGCAATCTCCTGTTCGCAGGTATGGAACTGGTACGGCTTCTGGTATTTCTTAATTATCTTCATACTATTATTATATTGTTTTCAAAATTGTCTTTGAAAATAGTAATAGCTTCGATCTACAGAGAAACAGTTTTTGAAATTTGAAAAACGGTTTGGCTTTTGAAATTTACAGGAAAAAACCTACCAGTAACACTTCAATTTTATACGTTTCAAATCATCCTTGGCCACATAAATTAGCTAGTTTCCACATTTAGTTTAATACTGCACTTTTGTACCAATTATATTTAAAAAGGAATAAAATGTGCTTAACCAATTAGTATTCAACCATGAAATTAGTAGAATTATTTTTCTACGTACCCTTACTTTAACTTAACTGTTAATGGTGCGTACAATAAATTCGCCAAGGTAATTACAAAACTGGATATTCATATTTAAAATTCGTAACAATTTGGAATTTTAAATAATAAAAACAAAATATACTTTACCGTCAATTTTCGAATCAAATGTTTACAACATTTCTTGCAACAAACGTTATGCGTTCTATCGTGGTCAAACGAGAATACAAATTTTAATCATAAAACAGCACGATAAATGGATTACAAAGATTAAAAAGATTGAAGATGCTAACATAGTCATTACCTCTACGTCTACTTAAAAAACACGATTATGACTTCGATTTATGCTTCAGTCGGTTACATTTTGAAATTACTTTAAAAACCTAACCTTGTTAGAGACTGGAAATTCTGATACAATTTTAAAGAGATAATTAACAATTCCATATTCCCCACTATATTATATCATAGTATTAAATCTTAATTTTCAGTATTTTTTGAATTTTTCTTCAATTTTACTTTTAGCAAAGAACATTAACCAACTCGCCTTAACGATTCACTATATTTTTAGTGTTTGGACTTTGACAGTTATTTTAAATCCGATTTGTCACATTCAGTTGCATCTTTATTTCATCTCAAACGTTTTTCGAAGATAGAACTAGTATTTTCTCTAAGATGTCAAGCTAATGAGAGGAGTTGTTAAGCTCTTAAATTAGCTTTAAGTGTTATACTTAGTCTTTGGACATCCAATGAATGTAAGTAATCTGATTTCACTTGTTAGTTATCTTATTACAGTGTATCTTTGCTATCTAGGTATGAATACCTATCGTCGTAGGACGAAACCAGTTACAGCAATTTTAGATATATATTTATTTATGTGGTAAACACCTATTTTACTTAATCGCCCTTTTTTAATGTATTTGTCATATTTGAATTGCAAAAATCTTGGTGATATTTTTCTTATTAAAACAAATACAAAAATTTCGTAACTTGGATCTGTAACAGTTTTAGTACGTATTTAAATTTGAACTAAAAACACACTTCGAAGTAACAGGCTAAAATCCCTGGGTCGAATCCTATGGTAAAAACATTACACTTAGCTGAACACAATTTAATCCAAAGGTTTATAGTTAAATAGATGCAGAGTGTTCAATGTAGAACTTCATTTTAGTATTTAGTCATTTATTTCTTACGAAATTCTTGTATAATTTCTTCTATAACTTTGATACATTTATCAACGCGTTTATTTAATTAATTAAGATTGTTTTATTTAAAAAATGCGAAATGACTCGCTAGAATTAAAAACGGCCCGTCATTTTTGTTGGATGTCCACAGTTTCTTTGTAGCTAACTGAGTTCACGTAAACTCAAAAATCGAAATCCATGGGGTTAAAATCAAGACTACGAGCAGACCATTTTTTGGAGGAACATTTGGAATATAAATTTTGGCTCATTACATCAGAATCACCCTGTATATTCATCAACTCAATTATTTGACGAAATCAATACAGATTTCACGAACTTCAACTATGTAACATCATCAGGTGTATTTCAGATTATTACATCATATTAAAAAAGTAATTTGTGTAACATTTAACATTAACAATTTTTCAAATTATCTAACGTTTTAGCTCGAAGCTAAATATATTATGGAATACAAATAAAGCGGGTACCGTTCTAACGCAAGCAATAAGGGTTTGTAATTACCACATATTCCTAATTTAAATTCTCCAGTTTCAAACGATTACCGTCGCTTTGACGCAACGAGCCCCAACGAAACGGTATTAAATTTGATTCTATTTTATAGATTTTGTTTTCAATGTGGAACGCGCCGTTTGAAATTAGACCATCAACATTCTTTCTGAACGACCAAATAATGTTAACAAAAATACTTGAATCCTGCCGTCACAAAAGCTTATTTAGAAAAGTACTTTTCAGAAATTTGAGTACTATTACATATTACGTACCACTTCTTGAAAGTATAACTGACTCTGAAGACACTCTTAAAGACGTCGCATTGAGAAATACTTCATGGAACTATTAAGAAATATAGAAAATGGGACGTCCGTTTACTTCTTGCCAATTCCATTATTGATACGCTCATATCAGAGTTTAAAACATCTTAAAATGTGGGCTAATGTTTTCCACTAAATCCTTGACAGTCGTTATTCGATGTCCCATTGGCAGTAAATGTGTCCCATTTAAACTTTATACTCAAGTTTTAATATGTCCAGATCCGATTTATATGCCTTGCCAAAACATGATTTAAACTCGCCTTAAAATAATTACCTGAACGAACGGTAAGATCATCTATAAATGAATCATTCTTTATTAGTTGAAGTGTTGACATACATTATTTGACTGGCAAATGGCCAAAGGAAGTGGCCGCTTTCAATGGTGATTTTGCAATGAAAAAAAAAAGGAAAAAGTACATGAAATACAGTTTTATGAACTTTTAATAACGTTCGATCCTGTCTCCTCTTGTCAAACGATGTGAACTTTACCTAATTTATTGTACGCTCTAATGCGGAATAAATCTTTCTTACTAAATTGATAACACTTCGATGCGTTTTACACGTACAAGCTGAAACTATAACTCACCAGGCTTACTGACGTGAGTGTTTCACCTTAATTCGCTTAATAGCCTTATTAGAATTTCCTAAGTATCACAAAAGTATGTTTTGAGCGTTTCAACGAGATTTATTGCATGTGAAGCAAAATCGGGAACTTCACAGCACGTTTAGGTAATTGATTAAATTTAAAAAACCCGCCGGGTTCACTTTATCGCGGATTTACATCGGGTACTTTACCTACAGGTAATGCTCGCTATTCGTTTCTCGAAATGCCACATTATACTGGTATTATAGGTAATTATCAATAATCGTTACAAAAAGTAAATGGGAAATAATGTGAGTTCGTTTTCTATATCTCGCACCTGATCTACCTAATCAAATGGGAATTAAACTCGTAAGGAAAGATACGGTAAACGGAACTGTTCCAGTTTACGATAAAATAACTTTTAGTGCAGGTACATATATAGGATGCATCTGGGCTAATAGCTTCTAATAGGATAGTAATAAAATGTAAATTTATAAGGGTAATTAATAGAGCACAAACCTATTTCGGTACCAATTTAAGTACAAATAAGAGAAAGTGCAAAAAAAACCATTGAACATGATGCGCGAAATATCATTTTAGTAAAATTAATAGACCAATATTTACAGACCAGACCAATATTTTCATGAATCAAAATCTGCAAGCGTCCCAAAGGAGCTAATGATCACCTAATACAGGTCATACTTTCCCAAACCTTCATTTTTAAATCTATAACAACATTAGGTAGGTACCTTAATTTGTATCATCTTCACAGCTATCTATTTACCTTTCGATGCATCAAGAGGAAGATCCATTAGAACTAAGAGAGCCTCATGTATTTGTACTTTTACTGGTCTATCCTTTGAGTAGACCGGTAAGCGAGTAAGCGACGGTGGCCTCTCCAATAATATCCCACCTTCCTCTGTTCTAAGTGATTTGGTACCAGTGTAATCCTGCAGTTGTCTTAATGTCATCGCTCCAGCTCATTTGTGGGAGGCTTATCGGTTTTTTTCCGTCCAAGATCTCCATCTTTCAAGTTTCCCGCTTCAATTTTCCGTGTGTCGGGCAACATGGCCAGACCAATTTCATTGCCATATGGCAAGATATGTTTTCATTTCAAATCATTCGCGTTCTTTCCCTCATCTACTTGCTTTCCGATCTTCTAGCGAAACTCCTAGTTTTCCCTTTCTTTTGCCCATTGGTTTAATGTTAATTTGTCGATATTGCTGCTTGTAAAGTAACAGGTTTCCGATCCGTAGGTGGTGACTGGTTGAATGCATTGGTTGTATACTTGTGATCTCAATGATAGAGGTATATTCATTTGGAATATTGTGAACAGAGGTAGTTTTGCATATGTTGCCCAAGTGAGTCCGAGTCTTTACATCGCTTTCCTAATGCGTTTTGCCAATCGTCACTTCCTGTATGAGGTACATCTACTTATCTCTTTCTCCTATTGATTCCTAACCTACTTCAAACCGATTCGTGTTGTCACCAACAGTTTGTTTGCCAAAGTTTAGTTGTAGCCGTAGTTAGATGTAGTTAGTTGCAGATGAAGCTGTAATTACATGTTCATATATAGCAAGGAAAACAATACAATTCGGACAGAAGATTTAAAAACTCACAACACCGCTTTCATCTTGTAGGAAGCAGCGAAACCATATACAAGCATACAGTAAAACCTAACAAACTCACTGAAACAACAAGGAGAATGATAGTCAAACGTATAAATGTAATTACTATAAGAAGATAAAGGACATACCACTAAACACACAGAAATTACTAAGACAGCCAATAAGATGCTGAAAGAAGACAAAACAGCACAATATTATTATGGCGCAATACGTCGTACAGGAGAACTGGGTAATGAAAATTTTGAGAAGAGCAACAAGACCAAAGAAAAAAATAACTAAACTCAAGAATTCTAACGAAAATATAGTTTACAGCAGGCACAAAGAACGGAGCAGAAGAACGATAACAAATGGAGGTGATGATAACACCAGGTGGTGATGAGAGGTGAGATGTTAAGTCACGGTGGCCTTATTGGAACTCGTAAAACTCGTCGATAATTTATGAAACGCATTCGCCATTTATTATAAGTAGGAGTAAGTGTGATAGAATGTTCAATAATCAGCCAAATTGAGCTACTTTGTGAAAACGCCTCACAATACTGCTGCTGTTGTAACATCGCTTCCATATGCGTTAATTTCTTAATTTTTATCCATCAAATTTGTAGAAGAAAGTCCTTAGGCATGTATTGTCGTTAAATATTGTGTTACGTCCACTTCCCAATTACTACGTAATTTAAAACTTTGCATGCTGATAGTTTCAGGTCCGAGTGAACCCAGAAAAGACCCTGAATTTGCACTTCCCATGGGGATAAACATAGGGGTGACATTTAGTGATGTCGATTTTATTTAGGGATACGGGTACTGACCCCCTATAAAATCATTGAAGAGTGAATTCACGTGCCTAAGAACATATGTAGCTAGAAACAAACATTATTTTGTAGAAATATTTTGCCAAAAGTGGTATAGAAATTGTGTTTCTACAGAGCTGAAACATTTCAATTTCTTTGGAAACTAACTAATAATTGTCTAATTTACGTACCTTAGCATAATTATTCCGAATAGGTAAAAACATCCCGTATATGTGTTATGTCATTTGGAAAAAAATGAAAAATATTTCTATTAATCAGCTAAAAGAATGCTAGCTATATAATCTATAATCAGCTATATAATGTATAGGTTATAATGTACGAAAGTAAATTTAATGTTAAAATATTGTAGGAAACTACTGTTTTCTTGGAAACAAGAAAACAAGGTAAACCGTATGCGCCATGAAACATGGCAGAACTGTTATGAATTCGAAGTGTATGGCAGCAAGCAGTATGGACAATTCAAAAATTATTGAAAAAGGAAAAACTAAAAAAGTTTATACAACTTTCCTAAGTTGTGCACAACAATCTGAAAAGAGTCCCAAAAATCCAAAAAAATTGTCTCACTGCCTGCTATTATTTTCTATAAATACTGGCTATTTTGGTGTACAAATATTATGATTATTTTCAAATGCAAAATTGTTAGACGGAAGGAAAGAAAGAGAGCGAATGTGTCTTGCGAGAGAAATAGCATGAGATGTTCCCCCACTCTAAATGAGATACCTCCAGATGTCATTTCTTATCGGTCGTTAAATAACTACCGTTATGAATATTAATTAGATTATTAGCTCAGTTCAGTTCTACCTAGAGGGGGTGCTATCTGGTTTGAAGCACTCGCTGGTCAATAGCAAAGAATACTCAACTCCTCAATCCTTTTCTACGTAGCAATTGCGGTTTCCAGCAATCGAATCAATATTTTAAAGCACTGACTGCTACAAAATATTTCTACCCAATCGAATAGAAGAATTTTAATTAAGTAGCTCGAGGACATAAAACAACAATAATATACTAATACCAACTGAGTAGCTTTAACTGGAATGGTTCCCACCAGGCACCAGGCATACACGAAACCTGACATGGTAGTCTGGAAACAGGAATAAGAATTTCCAGGTTAAGGAAGGTCCTGGATTTTCTAGAAGCGAAGTCACCGAAAGTCGGAAATAAAGTATCCATTTCAGAGCAATTTATTCCGTTTCAGTCACTTCATATTTGTACACTTCGTTGATGTACATACTGCACGTTTATAAAATGAAGTGAAACGCACCAGCTGCCGCCAGTGGGTTCATAAGAGGCTCCTCGATTCCTTGAACCGAGCAACGACACATACATATACAAAGAGAGAGAGAGAGAGAGAGAGAGAGAGAGAGAGAGAGAGAGAGAGAGAGAGAGAGACAGAGAGGGAAAGAGATAGAGAGAGAGAGAATGAAAGAAAATTACTAATGCATCAAAATCTCAAATTAAAATTAATGTTTATGTTTCTTGTTTTTACAGCTCACATAATAAAAACAAGTCCACGGCTGTGCTCCGGCTCCGTTCTCTTAACTTTTATACATTAAAATAACGAGTAAATAAAAACAATGTGTAATTGTGTAATTTAGATAGTTACATGTATAAAATGTATATTATTACACAGCAATCAAGAACAAATGGTCTCAGAATAAAAGTTATCATATATTTAATGATAACGACCATGAACCCGTTTTCTTCTCGGGATATTAAAATAATAAAAATAATTACGGAGGCAGAGTCTGCGGTCCGGTCAGTGGCGCGCCTTTTGTATCTCGACTTTGTCGATGATACTTGACCTTTATTACTATGAAAATAATATAAGGCTTCAATTAAATAAATATACGATATCCACATAAGATATCGGAAATAATTAATGCTATTAAAATATAAACAAAACGAACCGAACGAAGTACAAGTCAGACCTCACACCATTCCAAGTCAGAGGCGGAATCTTGCGCGGAGCTGTTATATTATCTATCGATTTTGAAACTTTAATGAATAACATTTCTAACTTCCAGACTATATTATTAATATCATTTTCCTTCATTTTAACTTTACTTGAAATGTTAATTAAAGTCTGTATTGATTATTTAATTAATTAATTATTTATTACGAAACATTATAAAGTGCTAGGCTGCTGCTCTTGCTGCGAAATATAGTTACTTCCTTTTTCGTTCGGAGTTCGTTATAGACGGCGTTATTAATTCAACTTGTAACATTAAATGCATATCGAGGGTGATTTCTGCAACTGCCTTTATCGATCCTTATGAAAGCTCTCCAGACATGCCGTCACCGAATATTACCATCGATCGATAACCGATTTTATGCAAATTAAAATAAATTATGGATGACAAAAAATTCGTAAGGGACATGAAAAGATAATAACATTCTTGTATAATCCCTTCGTTAATCAATAATCCGATAGATTTACAATGTAACGAGTCTGAAGTGAAAATTGGTTAAAGAAGTGACGTTGAACGTGACCACTTTGAGCGTTTTGGGAGTATTTAAGCTAAGGCTCGGGCTAAGGATGCCCGGGTTAATTTTTAAACTATGATATACATAGTTCACCAATCCAATCCAAAATCCAAAATAGTACGCTTTCACGGCCGGGATCACTATCAAGATTAATTATCGGGCTCTGTTAGGCCGTGGTCCATGTAGGTTTATATTCCTAAAGTTTCGTTCTTATCTGCGGCAGGTATCTCCAGAAGTGGTGTGCCAACGATCTTTGTGTTCTTCTGAGATGTGAACCTACCTAGACCACGACCGAACCGCCCGGAAATTAACTTTCATATGTATACAGAAGCTGTCTAAATGATCTGGCTTGGCACCACCACAGTAAATTTTCAAAAAGGCTCAAAACTCATGCAGCAAGAGTGCGGAACTGAAATTTGAGTGATAATCTCTCCGTAGCATTTACTACACTAAATATGCCCTAAAAGTGGCGCAAACCATTCTTTTAATACATTTCCGTTCTTTACGACTTAAAATGTAGCTTGGGCAATTCTAAGCAAAATTGTCCAAATATTATATGATCTTAATGACCCGAGCAGCACCAATAGGGGCTCACATTTATGAGGTCATAAAAGACGCATTGTTTCGAATGAAACAACACAGTTCAGATAAGATTGCTTTAGAAATTTAAAAGATGCTGAAAGAAATTTAGCATTCTTAAACATAAGTATGTTGCAGAACGATTGTAAGATAGAGTTGTATTAATTTTTTTTCCCATTTGTCATTAAACTTGTATCAACATGTTGTTAATATAGTTTATAATAATTGATAGTATACTCTCAATACTACATAATCGATGGATTCGAAGGTGAATACCTTGAGTTTAAATCTTTCGAGGCATCCTGTGATGTTATAATAACGGACTCCGGGTCGAGCGGGATCATAAAAGCAAAATAATGTTTGGACCAGTATACACGTCACATCCGGACTTGCGACTATAAGTTCCGTGTTATCAAGTCTTCAATTAGTTTTTGTGTCTACAAGGCAGAGATATTATTCTTATTCTTATTATTCTCATTATTTCAGTATCACTTCCAGATATAATATTTGAGATTTAATCTGAGATTTAGATGAGATTCTCTGAGATGAGAAATGAGATTTAATCCAGATGTAACATTTGAGACCAAGGCCTGAAGACGCAAGGGCATGAAGCTAATTGAAATGTGCAGATCTTGTTTGTTAACACTGATCGTATCTCATAAACCCTTCTTTAGTTCCATCGACTTATTTGTCTGAATTCGTTTGTTTGACTTCCAATCTGAGACGTGCTTTACTGGTATTAGTTTTTGATGTGGCCATTAAAGTTTTTTCACATATGGCATACTGGTAGATGCGCCACTGGTTTCTTTGCACTTGAAAGATCAAATTGGCTTTAAGATTGAATCTAGAAAGATTTTGGAGTTTTTAACTTTCCTCCACTTTGGTTTTATACTTTAAAAACTTTCAAATGTATAAAATAAACATACTAGAGTTCTTCTAGAACCTTAAACCACAAAATTATATATATATATTTTATTTATTTATTTATTTATTTATTTATTTATTAGTAGAGTATTTCAAAATTGCTATTCTTCAATGAACTCAAAAAAGAGAATCAAAATTGTTAAGATATGTGGAATTAGAAAGCGATTGGGAATTCAAACGAAATTAACAGCACGACCTAATATTCGATCAAAGTTTACAACGGATTTACGTGTTCACAGAATATTATTACGTTAGGACGAGAATTAACTATTCTTTTACGTTATCGCGAACAGAGGGGTGTTACACTCGCTTACGATTCTTGCCGATCAGGCGAAGTCACTGCACTTTTGGGAAAGAGACAAGCATAGCGATTCTGGGAAATTCTTGGAAGCTTGGATCGCCCTGATCATTGGGAAAGTGATCTCTTTCATGAAAGGAGAATACGGAACGGTACATCTCGATACTCGCAAATTATTCTCTTTCCACCATAGAACAAATCTTCCGAATTTCCACATGATATTCAAAACTACAAATTTTTCAAAACGTTAATAAGGGTAAAACATCTTCTCTTGATACCCATTTGGATTTGAGCAACAATATCTAAACTATTTCGATATTTTTACGGAATCACGAATGAAGAATAACTATTTCTTCTCTTTTTTTACATTTCTCCTACTGCTTCTAGAGCTCTACTTCTAGCTCTAGAGCTCTTAGCTCTACTGCTAACTAGAAATATCTAAATTGGTTGGACATGTTCAAAGAAGCAAGGACCAAATATGTATAAACCTCCTGTTTTAAATCTCAAAGCTGGAATGAAAAGAAGAGGCAAAATGTGTCTGCTGTTGCTGCCGATTTTGGCAGTACTATCTAAACTAGTTGGGTATGTTCAAGGAATCACGAGCCAAGAATCCAATTAAATGTTGGAATCATGGAAATGAGAAAGAAGAGAAGTGAAATACGATACCTTATCTTACTGCAAAGAAGAAAAAGTTCGTACAATTAGATTTAGCTCGTATAATGTACAACGCCAGTGAATACTAGTCAATGTCGAGAAGAGAGCACCAAATGTTGAGTATGCAGAATGGATTTAAAATTAAAATCTAGATGGTTTGTGGAAATTCCAAACGTATCCTTTTTAATTATAAACGTTAGTAATGCGCAAGAATTTAAACAGAAGATTCCAGAGGTTCTCTTGGTACCTTCAACATCCGTAACTGCCTCGAAAAGGAATCTAGATGGATTACTGGTGTCCCATACAATATCAAGTAAAATCATAAAAGTTTTGTGAAAGTTCTAATTTTATTTTATGCCTTAAAATGCCAGAGAAAAGACCCAAATTCCCTTAAAGGGTCTCAACTAATACCAAAGACAATTATAAAACGAATGATAATGATATATTATTGTCTTTGCTAATACCAAGAAGCTCTTTCGTTTTGCCTTCAAATATCAGAATATCTGAATCATTCCGAAAAGCCTCTAGACGTTTCTTAGACTTCCATCATCAACATTTTTCTAGATAAGTTATGACGATTAATACGTGGTAAAATTTTGTTAGGAAGGGATAAAAAATGAGAGACAATAATCCGTTATGTGGTACCGTTAAAAATTTCTCTTACAACTAGGAGAAATAGTACCTGCTTTATAGAATTGTTTTAAGTTTAATTCATTCTAAGTACGTAAGTCTAAGTAATAAGTCTAAATATTCATACTAAACCAAGTAGATCGATTATTATTTAGCTCTGGGCCTGATTCTGGTCTACGTCTAGGTAGCACTTGTATTTCATTACATTTTCTCTGACGGCAGAAGCTTTTAAGTCTCTACAGATGTCAATATGTATTAGTAATACGTTTTTCGCATTTCCTCAAAATATTCAAATTGGACTTGCAATCATGCAATGCAATATCATAACCCTACATTGGTTTGATGATAGCTTTGTTAAGAGCTTATTACCTAAACTCGAGTATTGAAACATATATATAAAATTTTAGTCCAAGTATTTACATAAACGTTCTCTGTCACCTATGCGGTCACAATATACCGCGATGTATAGCCATTAAAAGTTACCACAAGATAATGTGAAAATTACACAGAAGGATTTGGAAGCCTTTTCGCAGCATCTAGTTAACGAATACTGAACTATTTACGGGTCTTTAGGCTATTCAAGCTGATATGAGAAGGCTTACGCTTAAACAAAAATGCAGTTGATGTTCTCGGCGAGTGAATTTCGGCAAAATTCATAAACGCGACACAATTTGAAACCGCACATTTTACCGCCACCGACCGAACGAGATGGACCATAAATGTTAGCGCCGACATACCGATGGAAATTCCTCCAACATGTTTCTTACGGCCATAAAGCGTCGGTTGTTGCATTGGCATAACAACAATGCAATAACAGAAACAATGAGAGAAATCCTTACGAAGTCAATGGTTGATAATAACGTGGCCGCTCCCTCTCCCGCCATACAAAGCCCGTTCGATTTTGCGGTATCCAAATAGTTTCATGGGAAGAGGGGACAGATATTGTTACTTAACGTCATCCAGGTCTATTGCTGCACAGTAATGTTGAAAAGAATTGGACCATTGATAATATGCACAACTGTGGTGAATACTTATACTTTCTTCCTAAGTCAGAAAAAATTCTAAACCCTTCCTTCCATGTCTTTGTTGTTACATCTTCACCAAAACTAAAATAGATTTCTCAGCTATTCACAACGTAACAATAAAGTCAAATTGTTCATTTTTAATAAACGTTTTATAACATTTAGTCAGCATTCCGTCAAAATTGTCGAAGGAAAATTTACATTCGTTTTAAGGCGAGGCGTCAAATCAAAAGTTAAACACAATGTAGATAGGTGCGAGGATTTTAGTATAATTTGAACTAATATAATTGACGTTATAATTATCACTTGTCGAGTTTCTTTTTTATCACTTAACATAGTGATATTTCATAAATTAGAAAAACATTGTTATAATTAAAAAAGCATACGCCACGCCAATTCTAGGTATGGTGCCAAAAAGACGTGCCAGAAACCGTAAAAGATGTGAATATAAATTAGTTTCCTCGTAAGTACTTGGAGATATTTTTCCCATTCGCATTCAAATTTCGTAGAATGAGAACGTTTCAATTCTGGTCCAGATACAATAAATCAAAAAAGTGCTGCTTTATTCGTTTCTCCACTGCAATATCAAAAATAAACTTCTTAGCCAATAGTTATTAGTAATTCTAAATTGCTCCTGAATCGATATTTTAAGAGACAATGCTTTAGGAGAATAAGATTTTAATACCATACAATAAATATATAATATCACGAGAGCAGTTACAGAATAAACAAAATATTTTCTTATTGTAGTCCTTGTTTGGCGAACTAGATGGCTTTGACCAAAAATCCCTTTCATGATTTTATTTGTGGAGAAAAATTATAGGCGATAGTGCTAGTTTATTCTCCATTGAAGAAATCACAACCATTGCTATGAAATATAAAGATCATTCAGAGCTTTATGACGAAGTGAAAAGCTGGTTATGATCAAAAACGGTAGAAATTTTATTTGGTAGTCTGCATTATATCGACATTTAATCTTGGCTGACAAAATTATAATTACTTGTCATATTATCAATAATAATGTACGTGTATTTTATTTATTGTATCACCGTATAAACTGATGTAGGTTTTCAATAATGTAAGTTTAATTTTTTATCCATGCTATTACTGAAATAATTACAGCACTTATTGAAGCATTCCTTCAATATACGAATAAAATTCACCAAGCTTGATCTTGACTTGCATACTTCCGTATTGGAAGCAATCGAAAAAGACCAGCAGACACCCATGATGACACCCTGATTGATGAGCATCAATCATTTCACAAATATAGCTTGTATGATATTCAATATTCTTACTCTCCGTCAGTCAGAAATTGTTAAATGTAACATGATATTCAACTTGTAATACTAGCCATATCACAACGGTTGAAGGTTTAGATGCAACTCATCGATAAAGTAATGGTTAATTCGTTTCCTGGCGGAAGCTCTATTACTTTACGAAACAGACCATTTGATGGCCAAGACTAATCCTAAATTGCTCCTGGATCGAACTCATAATAAATGAACAGACGATTCAATTATTCCATAATCTAACATAGATTTCATAAAATATTCAATATTATTCTCTTATACCAGAGTGATTCTCACTGTCTATTCTCATAAATCGTATTCGGCTAATTCAGGCTGTTCAAATGTATTCAACGATCTTCTCTAATATAAATTGATTTTGGAATGACGTGGATCTAATTAGCTTCTTAATTGTCAAAGTGATTAGTTATTAGTTTAACGATAAGGCTTGATTTGGATATAATTAGGATTTTAAAATACCTGCTGATGCTGGAGTAACATATGTCAAGGCGTCTTTAGAACTGCTTCGTATTTCATTAACAAAAATCAGGGTGGAGCTCGAGAAGCGCCGCCAATGCCGAACAAATTCAATAAAACGTAACATATTTCAGAAAGTAAATACGTGCGTTGTTTTTTGTTCAATCTAAAGCACAATTCCTGTTCGTTTTATAAAAACAAAACTTGGACGAATGATAATTTATTTTACTTTTGTGTGTTTATTTTATTTGAAAAGCCTTTGTTTGATGAGAGCTCTCGTAAAAATTGGGTTTTATTATCACAAACAACATTTGCGTTCGGAGTTCAATTATATATATGTATATATACATATTTTTATTTTAAACCATGTGTATGTGTGAGCGCGTATTTTTTTCTCACGAACTAATATTTATACAACATTATATTTATTTAATATTTCGATGAAGCTAAGACGATGGGTGTATTGCGTTTATTCTATTCTATTCCTCCTTTAAAAAGGGTCGTATTCTTACCGGCTTATTGTTCCTGTTCCTTGGTGTCCCCTCTTCCAGCAATTTTTGCCGGAATTCAGCTTACGACGCACGATTTTATATTTTATTCCTGACGTCTCGACACTCCTTCCCCGCTTTTGTTTTAAAGTTGTACAAACTTTAAAGAAAATTTTTCTGCGCCTTAGGTACGGCGTATGACGAAATTTAAAACTTTTGATGAGACGTCGAGAACGAAATGTAAAGAAATTGTATCTACATAAGTTTCGAACAATTTCCTCGAGTTTTTGTATATACAAATAGGCAATAGGTGCAATACAAATATTGCGTAAAGTCGAGAAAATAACACCAGTACAAAGTACTTTTCGAACCAACGACGAGTTTATGAGGGCGTTTAATTCACTTCGATTCGTTTGTGAGTGAACGTCGAGACTTGATGATATCAGTAATATTTTATGGAGCCATGAATCAATGTTTACCAATTTAGAGCTATTTAGAATTTAGGGTCCATGTATGGGTGGGCATTTGAAGAACTCGAACAGTTGGTCGATTAGATTTAACGGACAAGGGTGCGTTCTATGTAACGTTATACAAGAGAAATCAAATAAAATATTCGTTTAAAACATTACGATATCTCTGAACGAAAGGAATGATTTTAGAACACATAACAAATGGTCATGGAAAGTTGTTCGATTTCTTTATATATATAGGAAGCTCTGATCGTTTGTAGAGTACCAGAAATACATTGAAATCTGGGAATTTCGCTAAATATGTGCGACTGTTTTGTAAATCATGATACATTTGATACAGTTGAGGGACTTATTTGACACTGTTGAAGCAAACAATTCTATTTCTTTTTAAATTCAAGACGTGCCCTTTAAAAATTTGAAGAGTTCCGTAAATAACCGTTTATTTAATGTTTATTATCAATTAATATATGTTACTCATGTTAATCGACCAAATTTTTGTTATTGCCTGTTATGTATGGATATATACATGTATTACTCTTTCTGCCTTTGCGAACCGTATTCTATCTGAAAAACATAGATTTAATATACAATTTGGCTTCAACCCTTTAAGTTTTCCAAACCGTTTTAAATATCTTGACCTAGAAACCTTTGAAATGCTAACCTGAATAATTAATATACTGCACCTTTATTTCATTTGTTTCTCGAATTTGCAAACTTAATATATCTTTTGGTCTTCAATTAAGAAAAAGAATTATTCAATATTCTTTAATTACAATTGAAAATGCGAATACTTAACGGAGTTGTGCAATTTTATCGTGACGTCTAATTTTAATTCTATTTTTAAACCTCTTCACTCTCAAGTCGTCAAATTAGTGAATAAAAGAACTTTATTAAACATTAATATACCATTTTTAATCTGTTTAACGTTTCTGCATCTTCATTTTCGGTTTCCAAGTATATTCTATTAATTTATCCTTACATCATTTTGTAGTTAACATGTCTATTAGGAGGATTTGGCTCTCAGTCATATTTCTGTACCGATGTATAATCCCTAAACTCATATATTCTTCAGAACACCTCCTTGATGTCAAATTCACTGATGGAACTCCGGTTTAATATTATTACCATAAATTTCATGTTTGGGCGTCCATATAAAATAGATTTAATAATAATACTGGTATTATTAGTAATAAGAAAATAAGATTTAACGTCGAAACATAACTCTATAACGTATTTGAAAACTTTATATAATATTCTGATAAAGCCAGTTAAAAGCAACTAATCCAAATCTTCTATGTATTCGCCTGCGATTTCAAATTCTTCTTATCGAAGCATTCATTTGTATCGTTTGGTTTGTCCTCTGTCATCTCGTTCACATTTCCAAACCAATTTAAACTAATGTTTACACTGTTTACATTAATTTTGAATCTAAAGACGATGCACACTTTGAGTCCACATTCCAGAGAGCTTCAGAAGAATTAGAAATGGGAATAAAAATGAATGGAAATGAATCAAAAACATATATGCTGACGACACGATGCTTCTTGCTAATGATGAGAAGGAATTACAGCACATGCTGAACAAAGTTAGTAACATCAGACAAAACTATGGTCTTAAATTTGAGGAAAAGAAGAAATTTGGGACATAGTAATGTAACACTAAGAATAAGAAATTTGTACATAAGATATTAAAAGCAGGACTGAAATGCCGCAAATATTTTTTTTTCAAAATGAGATTACTTGGTTTGCAACGGAGACCTAAGCTGGCTGCTCAATGTTGGGCCACCAGGTGATACGTATTCTTTAGATAGCTAACACAATTGAAGGGTGGACATTAAAGGCATGAACCATGTTACGTCTAGATGCCTTTGAAATGTGGTTACATCGACGATTAATGAGAATATCACGGATCGAACAAGTAACAAACATAGAATACCGAAGAGAATGAATAAAGAACAGAACTAAAGTAAAACGAAACAAAGCAGCATATTTTGGACATACTCTTAGAAATGATAAGTTTTCTACAATTAATCGTCGAGGGAAAGATCAAGAGAAGGTTGCATCCGACGTGAAATGCTTTCTTGACCACGAAATCGGCGCCATTAATTTGACATCAGGACAGCCGCTTAGCTCAAGACAGAGAAGAATTGCAGATGATGGTCGCCAACCTCCGCTGAAGTAAGACCACCTAAAGAAGATATTAAATGTGCTTTAAATCTTCATACCTTTCTAAATGTAGTGACATATTTTAGTATGTACCTTATCGCCTAAATCCAAGTACTCGCACTAGTTACGAAGAAATAATTTGTCAATTCATGCAATAATATCCAAAAGCCGTCAATTGTTTTCCGTAATACGTACTTCGGTCGAACGTGATACAAACAACTCTCGCATTAATACATTAGCATTGAATAATGACGAAAACACTGCAAAATAATTATATATTTTACACTAAATAGTTAAAACGGTAATTTATATTATAACGTTTACTTTTCTCATTATCGCAGTTACCGATCAAGGTTGAAACAATTCAATCATCATCTCTCGTATCAGGTATATCGTTATATACTAAAAGCGCATCCTCCTCGAAGAGAGCACATTACAAACGGTTTCGTCTGTCTCGTCTAACCAATTTGCATATTGCAATATCGACGTTCGATCTGTCCTACCATAATCGGAATGCACCGAATTTGATAAAAAAGAAACTACAACCAATGCATACATGATAACAGAGATAGAGAGCCGGGGTCACAATTAGAGAGAACGGCAGTCGCTCTCTCAGAGATAGCGCATCCTAGACGTGGCAGTGTAATATTAAGTATGTGAGGGAATATGAAATTATTATAATAATAATTCGACAAGTTACCTTTTCAAATTTGTATGTCGAAAGCCAGACATCGAATTATAGTCCGTTGTAATATGGACATAATTACATTTAGCCAGGACGTAATGGTGGCGGGTGTTTCAAAATACCAATCATACAGACCCAAACTGCAGGGACGGCTCTGGAAAATCGACAGCCACAATTCACAAGTTTGTTTTCCACAACCGCTTACAGAACCATCTTTTCGATTTAATTTCGTCTAATAATCCAGCAGTGTTAATGGTACAATGGAATATTGGGGAGATGTTGCATAGTAATTTGTAATTTTTCACCAATTAGTTTTAACTCAATTGTATAACGAAATGGGAAATGATTGGTGAAGGATGCGAAATTTCATGACATTTTGAATTACAATCATCCTACTTTAAATCACATACTTAACAGGGAGTGATCAGTAGGCAGATAAAGAGTGACTTTGTGACGAAATATTTTCAAATTCCAGTACCACCAAACCTACTTAATATGCTTCTTAGTAACTACCGCAATACAGAGAATTGACGTGCAAAGTAGTAATTTATAAAAATTAGTTATAATCTTTTCAGAGTAAATCTAACATAAGATGTACGAGAAATAGTTAGACACTGAAAAACAGTTGATTGATATGGTCATCCTCAAAAAAGACAAATTGTTGTTATAAAACAAGAATGGGATCCCTCTCAACACCTGGTCGACACAGGTGACTTTGTCGGCTGAAGATGTTTTATGGTTAAAGTTTCTTAAATTTGCCGTGGAAAGAGTACACTTTCACTATTTATTATTCAACACTCAATTTTAATCGCTAAACCCGAGTTACGAAATACTCCACCTATTTAAATTATTTTTAATATAAAACCAAACTTTTTGAAATATATATTCACGTTATTTGCCTTGTATTCGAACATTTTCACGTATAAGTTGACGAAAAACGGACCTTTTAAAACACTTGGTATATTCAGTGCCAACAGTAGGAAAAGTTGTGCAATACATGTTATTTACTTATAATGCAGCTGTACACAATTTATAGTTATGCAAACAAAGCATAAATTAAATATAAATTTCTGCAACATACGATCGAACGTATAACGCTATGCAAATGAAACTAAAGTGTAATAAAATAGAAGCAATATACTTCGTACTGATTATCACGTCAAAATAACTTCACTCATTTCAGAAATGCGTAATTTGTAAGTATTACCTATACAGTATCTTTACCTTCAATAACATTTGATTATTCAATTTTTCTAATATATATTTATATCAGCAAACCGTACTTATTCTACCGTGCACAGACCTTCATTTTTGCGAAAACATATCATATTTACAAAAAAAAAAGAATTAAATTAATTATAGCTCTGGACAGAAACAAAACAAATTTGTGTATAGTCGTACGACTTGTGCGGTTAGCAACAATTGAGTGGAATATTTAAAACGAATTACATAACTAATTAATTTAATTTAATGGAACGACAAAAAACGGTGTAAATAATTCGCAGTTATTATACGAAAGTAACCAAAACATTGACGAGTAATTAATCTTACGAAGTTAATAGTTAAGCGAAATTTATCACCTTATAATGAAAAATAGTTTTACTGCAACGGCGAAATGTAAGTTCTAAAGTCTCATTTTACATTTGAGATTTATAGAAGGCGCCGGTATAATTTCCTAAGTCAGGTTAATGAAACAGGTTCTATATTTATACTAAATAGCTGCATAAATTTTGATAAATATGAAACTTGTTTCATTAACCTGACTAAGATATTAAAACCTACATAAAGTTTTTTAACATTTAACTGTACTTTCCGACCTCATTCAACATAAATCGGATTACTGAAACGTCTCGTACCTTGTGGCCCTTCCCTGAAACCGGACCTGCAAATATCGATCTCAAAGATTATTATCATTACCTATGCAGAGCTCTTCTTAATCAGTGGCGTGGCGAACCATGCTTACGATTATACCGAAAGGTATACCGCGTGTGCAAATATCGGAAAACCCCTACGGCCTCGAAATAGGAATATTATATGCGCCGAAACTGTACAACATATAATGTGTATACTTTGGATAATAACGGAATTACAGCAATTTAAAAAGATACAAACATTGAAGGTTTAGGACAATGTAAATAGGAATATGAGTGGTGATGAGTTGGAGAAGAAATATTAGTATTTGTGGTATTTTTTTGAGGGCATTCGTGGATGCAAATCGCGACTTGATCCTGGAAGTAAATATTGACAACTGGATGAACAGCCAAAAAGTTATATGGGATTAGATTAAGTCAGGTTGGGTTGCTAAATTCGTAAAAACATTAAACTTCCTTAACAAGCACGACAAGCACGATTGTACAAGCTTTCTTTACAAAGCAACACGACGAAATATTTAAACAAAAATGTTTGAATTGAAGAAATATGTATTTTATTGATACTGCAAATTCTGTGTCTGAGGGGTTTGGTCGTAAGACCAGAAATGTAGGTCTCGGACACGCGGTATAAATTAGTGCTCAAGACGAAATAAATCAGTACTCAAGGTTAGGCAGTGCTGATTTTAAATAAATTACCGGCCAACGAATATAGATATTACTATCGATAAAGTCATTTTTTATTTCAATCAAATTTCTTTGAAAAACCATCTAATTTTTTCAAAGAATAATACTTCAAAATATATGCATGAATTCAATGCATACATTTAAAAATATCGCGAAAACAGGAAAAAGCGTATAAAATGTTAGAAACAATACACTCATGGTAATTTATTTAATTGGCAATGTGGTACAATAATTAAATAAAATACGGGAGTCATTCGTTATTTCAATAACAAACGGTTTGACATTTGTCGTAATTAAATAGTACTGCTAAGGAAACGGTCTCTCCGTTACTCGATGATTTTCATTAAAGTTTGATAACTACCAGTCAGTTGGTGTGAATATATTATAATTCATACATGTGTTATATTGTTATGTCGTTGTGATATATGTATTTCCTCTGACCTCAAACCCAATGATTCATCGGTTTTATCTATATAAGTAATAAAATATTGATATAAACCGTAAATATTGATTAATGGTATATCGTGTTTTTTATTAAAATTGGCGTTATACATATTTTATATAAAAACGTTGATCACGAAGGATAAAACATTATTTTATTGACGTATAACAATCTAAAGCATTTTTTATTAGATACTTACTGTGGTATTTTTGTCGTTCTAGCCGTAATTTACTATCAATTATATTATAAATCTATTGACATTTATTATCTATGAACCATATAAGCAGCGATTATTACTTATAATAGCGATTGCAATTGCCGTTTTAACTAAGTTTTGTAATTTAAATGAATATTTATGTTTAGTAGTCACCACAAACAGAAGGCTTTTACAATTAAAAACGGAACCGGCTCGAAATTTTTAAAACAGACAGAACCATTGTTTAAACACAAAACCACAAGGAATATAAATTACATTCATCTTAATTTTAGTGTATTCGTTACGGTGAATTGAAGAGCCTCTGAAACTTTTTATAATAATAAATTTTGAATAACGAATGACACATTATGATTCGGTGTAGCTTAATGGTCGAAAAAAAACGTATATAATGCATCCCGGCTCGCATATATTCTTGTCAAACATCGCTTTGTATTTAAAGTAGAATGGACAGCTGCATTTTTTACGAGACGTCGTTGTTTATTTCCAACATTATTTCACCATATACGTGGCAATCGATTATTTCACGTTATCAACTCAGGTGTAATGAGTATTTTTCTCCCTTACGGTCAAACAGGGGGCATCACAGAAGAAATGAGCTCCATTCTTTGAAAATTAAATACAATAAAGAACGTACCAGGTTTAACGCCCATATGTTCATTAAGTAACTTATCACTACAAAGTCAACGGTGTCTTGAAACACATTAAATTATTAATCGGGGATGGAGCGTTTCGCCGTGGCAGCGCCGTAATGGTGCAACAATTATCTTCTTACACTTACATTCTTATTTTAACATATTTGCTGCAATTTGTTAGAAACGGATAACTGTCCAGACTATTTCATGTAAATTTAAATCACAAAGTATCATTTACAAGATACGTTTACAAGACGAAACAACATCAAAACTTGATGACACGTTGATTTTCCAGTTACCGACTGTAAAACTTTCATATAAACGATCGATCTATCCTGACTGATCTTAAGACACTTTAAAATCGATAAAGCTTACAAGTTTGACACAACCTTTGTATTAATGACACTTCATAGGATTATTTATTGAAGCTTCGTTTAACAAGTTACAAAGTGATCAGATCACTAGGAAGTGATTCCAAAATTCACGTTATATTTTGCTGAAACTTTTAAAGCTTATGTTTTGTATTTTTATATGAGCAGTTGTAGGTGTAGTGCGGTGGTATTCTATAAAGTTAATTCCGTATATGTTAAGCGCAGCGTTCACACTGGCTTATTTGTAGTCATGAGGGATATTTCACTACCAGTGATTTAATCACGGTCACCAAAAAATCATGGGTCGCTATAGTGATCTAATATTTGTATTCATGGTGGCCGTGGTTTCACTACATACCACCGAACTGTTATTAAGAGGTATGACAGCATTCACTAACAGATTCCATTTATCTCATCGATAAATATTTTGGTTTCATAAAATAGTGATTGTGCCGGCGGCTGTCACCTCGTGGTAAGTATACTAATCATAAGATATTGGTAAATCGAAAACCTTAAATACACCAAGAACTGAAACAGTATGGGGTATATTTTTTGGTTCGTCTTAGGGACTTTACTCAACAATTATTAAGTATATAAGCTACGAATAAAAAAATGGTGCACCTTTTAAAAACCTAGTTTTCAAAAAAGGTAGGATTGAAAACTCTCCAATTGTTGATAAAGAAACGAAAAACTAGTGAAATGTGGCAGTTATTTGAACAAATTCATGAAATATACGCTGAATGCAATATTTGTAAATCTAAAACATCCTAGAAAATATCCTTATCCAATCGGAGAACGCCTATGACCAATAAATGCCCAACCAATAAATGACCAACCAATGCTACAGTTGCATTTCCAACAAAAGCAAAACAGATAAGATTTTATCCAATACTGTAATTCAATTATGAGTGATCATTATACAATACATTATATATTTTGATTATTATTTCAATGACTTGTAAGTGCACATGTTATGGAAGCAATGTTTCCTACGCTGAATTGATTTCGTTTGCACTGCCTTCATCTAAACTCGCGTTTTAACAATCATCCACTTCAAGATGTGAGCAACCATCCACCTTAACAGTTGCGCCCATCTCCATCAAGACTTCAGAAATCATCTACAGCAATAGCTTATCTACTTTTGGCGGTAACGTATGGTGACGTATCCTTTCCCATTTTGACGTTCATAAGTGTCGTTTGTGATGTACCATTTACCAAATACGCTGCCCTTGCACAACAACTCTACTACTGCTTATGTGAATAATATTTTAACAAGTCGGGGGATTGTTAACTTACTAGCCCTAATACTTCGCTAGAGACCACGATCTCCCTTTCAAAGAAGTACATAGCGCCAGTTATTCACAAAGATTCAGTACTTATACAAAATTCATCACGATTTCACTTTTAATGAAACTTCGACGGTTGTTTCTTATTAGCATCCTAAACAAATTAGGAGAGTTTTAACTTACTAGTCACAATAATTTGTTAGAGAATGAAACTCACTATCCTAATTTTAATGAATATTCGTCCATTGCTCCAAAATTTATAAAAGCCGTCACAACGTCGATATTGCTGAAACCTACTGCAACTTATTTATTGATGTTACTGACCTCAAAAAAAAATAAAAGCATTGTTCACCAACATTACATATTTATACAAAATTCGCTTTTAATGAACCGTTGTCGTTAACCAGTTAGCTGATCCCAAACTTACTAGCAGTAACTATTCACTAGGGGCCAAAATTCCAAGAAAATTCACAACACGAATCATCCACAAAGTTTACAAGGTTATAAAAAGTCCTCACTACATGAATTTTGATTAGATTTCCAATCCGCATACTCGGATATCCGATTATCCCTGTACTCGTAGCAGCTGTAGTTATTCGATGGTAGTGTTTTAAAAGGTAAAAATGTATTTACTGTAGCACAGACCTGTGTAGCCGTACCCGGTTGGATAAGAGCAAACTGCAACGAAAATCATTACAGGCTTATCGGATTATGGTAATCGCAAGACGATGCAGTTTCCTTTATAGTTAACAGGAAATTCAAGGAAGAAATGCAGTTATTACAACTTTAAATAAATGTAGTAATGACTTGAACAATCTGTAATTTTAATTGAGACGCAACTTGCCGATTATATGGCATCATTGCATTGTTCGATCAAAGCATGATATACTGGACAAATGGGTTTTGTTGCCATATTTCTGATTACGGCAAATAATCTCTAGAAGATAGTCACTTTGACCATGGTTATTTTAAGAGTCTGAGTCTCACAGCTACTCATTGTTTATTAAATGTTTATTATTTTCATGAATTTGGCCGAATTCTTCCTGTAAATTTTAATAAATATACTAAAAATTAAAAAAATAAGTGTCATCCAATATATGAAATATCGTTAATTTCTCGATCCGTAAGTACCCCTAGTCCGCGATAATACAACCAGAAATTAAGTCAATGTTTAGTTATCTGAGAAATTTCATTAAAATCGACCTGACTATGTGAGTTTATGTGAAAATCTCCATAACAAGTTTGACGATCGTGAATTCACTAGCTCTAATAATTTGCTACAGACGACACAAATTATTTTGAATTACTACTAACAAATTCATCATCACAACTTTAAGTTTAACGAAATTTCGTCAGTTTGCTTCATGAAGTTTCATTAATACTCGTAAATTTAGAATGTTTTCAAGTCACTCGCTGTACTGCTTTAGTGAAAACAACTTTGAATAACGAGTTATCGACAAATCAACAAAAAATTCGATAACACTTCAATTTTAAGAAGTCCTTGTCCAATTGTTTCTCAAATCTTTTTCTAAGAACTTTCTTAAGAAACGATCGACTCATCTGACGAATCTCAAAATTGAAGCATGAGCTATTGACAAAATTTCAAAATCCACAACACAACTTCGGTTTAAGTGAACATTTGCCCGTCTGTTAATTGAAATTTCATAAAACATGTAGAAGAGGTTTAATTTACTTTTCCTTGCCAAGCCTCCATCGTGTGGTGGTATACGAAATACGATGCTTTAACATTATTGAAATTTTTTTAAGTAATGGTTACTGTTTGTAGGTCCTCATTGGTCGTCGGTTAATTCTCCCCCAGTAGTGAAACTGTTAATTTAAGCCTGCCGTGAATTCTTGATTAATGTGCGTGATTACCAATGAAACATTTCATGATTCTTTTATCCAAAATGGCGCACGTAGTTGATTACCATACGGAAAGCAGAAAACAAACACGGCCGCTTACAAAATGCATACCACTTTGCATTCTGTATGTTTTATTAAAAATCTGAAATTTTATTGGTTGATTTCTCGAATGTGCGTTTCGCTGCCGTATTCTTTTATGGCAGTTGTTAAGATCTCCGGCAAATTACGGTTAATTTATAAAATTATAAATGTGAGCACGGTGGTTATTTCAGTTCGCCAATCTAGCCATGAAATTTTTATATCTGTGGATTTCTCACATTAACCCGATATACGGCGATGTTGGTCTTTTAACATGCAACAATAATGGAGTTTAATGCGTTTTACGGCGCCATATTTTTCAGCGCCTTCGATTACCACATGCTATAAATAACAAAGAATAGAGAAGAAATTACAAAGATTACGTTTAAATATTAGAAGGGAAATTACGTCAATTAAAATTTTGTAGAAATATATATGTACCATTTAATTATGGCATTCAGAGTGTATCTTTATGAATTTTCGAAAATTCATTCATTTCAAAGTATAACTGGCAAATATGCCCACCTTTTCTTTTACCATTTCCACTTTTTAGGTCTGAAGATCTCAGGTCGAGATCCAATCGGTCTCACATTTATTTGCAGTTCTTTACTAAAATGGGGCAGTACGTGTAATTCCACTTCAAATATTAATTGCAAATATTCTCGGCGCAAATGTTTGACACCGCCTGAAACAATCCCGGCGCTAATTCGAAGGGTCGAACATATTTTTTTTATGACCCGAGCATGTGCTGCTGACCGGATGCGAAAGGCCACTCTAGTCCACCCCCACCCTACTTGAAGTGCACTGAAATGTTTTTAAACGGATCCTCTTCTTAATGTTCCTAAATAGCTGATATATTTCGATTTCGAAACGAGATCGTCGATTAAGGCGGTGAAAATCTCTCGGGCTTTGTTTGAGTTTTGACTCTCCTCGAATTGGGCGTGGAATTTGTATCGACAATTAATTTCCATTTAAAAAAAAAGGAACGGATATTAACTCTAAAACTGTTCACCTGGCTAAAAGTTATGGATCTATTAATCACTGATTTAACGTCGCCGAGGGCAGGCCAACTTTTCGATCTTTTTATGCATTGGTTATTATATGTATTTGTCTGTTCCTGACAAAATAATACGCACATACGCGATTTATTTGAAACAGACTTCGGATGTATTCCTATAATCATATTATTATATAATAATTTATCAAAGCTAAGGTGTATAATATAAAAATGCTCGTATTTACAACAGTCGGAATGTTCATTTTAATACGGCTCCATGGAAAATTATAATGTTAAAAGACGCTTTTAATTCGTGTAATATTTCACAATTAACTTTACGATTTTAATAATATAATAGCCGCGGTAATCGACGGGGGTTTTAAATTCGAAAAATCCACCACCATTACTGGCAACGGTCCGTAATTATACACATAAAAATATTTGTATATCGTTCCGGGGAGAAATATATGCGCACTACTGCTTTTAAGGGTTGTAAGATGTTATCGGTGGGTTCTTTAGCTCTGTTCTTTAACATAATGTCCGGAAATTGTATCAATTTACCTGAATCGCCAACGAAAGATTTGATTTATACGCGAAAAAACAATAATACTCTTCATATAGGAGATACATAAAATTGAGTGTTTGATCCACTTGATATCGTAAATTGAAATTTTCCCAACTCAATACAGATGTTTCAGTCAATAATAGAATGAAGTTTCATCGTAACTGAAGATTTTTAAAGATAGATTTTAAAGTTTATCGATGACTTGCAATTTGAAACTACCGGAAGTCAGCCAAAGCAAAGGGTTTCTCCCTAGAACACTTACTGTAGCCAGTAAATTGGAAGTCCCGATTCGTTAAAAAAGCTCTAATAAAGAAAACGACAGAGTTTCATGGAATTTTAAAGAATTTTATCAATGGCTCGTGATTCAAGCCTCTTAAAGATCGATTTAGACATAAGTAATACAGCTGCCAATGGCAAAGTTTTACGATATATGTAAGAAACGGGCTGTTTTCGGTTTGACACGATTTTTGAATTGGGATCTAAAGACCAAATTCAATACCTTGAAGAACTGGAATTTAATTTGTAATAAAAACTAATAATAACTAATTGAGGCATCGCTGAGATAAGAATTTGTATAGATAATGTAGACACAGACTATCTATTTCTGATAAAACACTATGACAGCTCAGGTACATAAAGAAATATTTCCAAAAATTAAAAAAAATCTATCGAAAGTCCATTTTTCGTGAAACGTTGCACAATAACTGACTGAAGTGAAGTTAAACGCCTGACCAAATTTTAAGTTATGAATCGTACTACAGCTCGTACTTCAATCGTACTCAGATCAATTTTCAATATTTGTAGAAAATAGATTAAAACTCCAATCTCGGAGAAACACTACTTAAATCGTTGAGAAATTAATAATGTATCAAAGACTCAAAAATAGTACTACCTGTTTCCGGTATATATAAACACATATCTAGGAATCAATTTTAAACATTTATAAAAGAAACTTAAGAGAAACTCCAATTTTGGTGAAACAGATTAGTAAAGTTTCAAATTAAGAATTTGATTAAATTATTTTGAATTAAGAATATATATGCGCACTTATTACTAGTGTAGCGCGATGCACAAAGAATAGTTATAAAAACAATGTACAAAATCTACCAATAGTCACAAAATAACTAATTGATTAAGT
Source organism: Cryptocephalus primarius (assembly GCA_963576515.1). Classification (NCBI taxonomy): domain Eukaryota; kingdom Metazoa; phylum Arthropoda; class Insecta; order Coleoptera; family Chrysomelidae; genus Cryptocephalus; species Cryptocephalus primarius. The sequence continues at coordinate 5,176,977 of OY754941.1, forward strand.
TCTGACCAATTTTTGAGTTATGAATTCATATAGGTCTTTCAATAATACTTCTACATCTTTCGAAATATTGCCGACTTAAATATAACACACAGACCAAAATTTCCAAGATTAGCATAAATCTATTGAAACTCCATTTGATTAAATACTGCAAGAACTGTAGTATTGTGAAGATATTTACACAGTGTCAAAAATCCAAAAACATGACTACCTACTTCCGATGTAATGTAATGATTAACGCATAGTTATGAACCAATTCTGTACATTTATAAAGAGCGGATTGAAACTCCCATTTTAGTAATATTATGAATAATAAATAATCGGAGGATACTAATAGATTAACAAATAGAGTTTCAAATTATGAAATCAAACAGACTTCATTCATTACTTGTTTCTATATAATACTATGAATGAGCCGGCCCCCAAAGAAAACATTCAAAAAATTGTAAAAAATTTATCAAAAGTTCGATGTTAGGAAACTCTGCACGATAACTAATTGAAGTAACCTTAAAGGTCTAACAAGGTTTTGGGTTATGAATAATAAAAAGCCTAGTAAAACTACAGTTTAGTTGAAGTACTGTGTGAAATATAAACAAAGTATTGCTAACATATTAACAGAGTTTTAAATTAAGAATACATAAATAACAATTTCAAGAAATTGTAGAAAATCTATCCAAAGTTCACTTTTGATGAAACTTTGCACAACTAATTGAATTAAGTTGATTTGGGGGACTGATCAATTTTGAGTAGTGAATTCGGTCAGATTATTAAATATCACTTTATTTTCTAAACTTAAAGACCGATTCCCAAAATTTGAAAAGAATCGATTGAAACTCAAATTTTAGCGAAACACTATTAATTTGAGTATAGTTAAAACATGTTCTCGCTACAATGTAATGACTGACCACATATCTGGGAACCAACTTCAACATTTATAGGGGCCGATTGAGAGACTGAAATTTTGATGAAATTAGGCGTAAAAAATAATCGAAGTATTCCTAACACATTAACAAAGTTTCAAATTAAGAGTTCAAACAGACTCATAAACATAGCTATTTGATTCTGGTATAAGGCGATGATAGGACAGTATCAAAAAATTGTACAAAATCTATCGAAGTCCGTTTTTGTTGAAATTTTGCAAACTAATTGAATGAAGCAAAGTTAAAGGAACGAACAAGCTTTGAATTATGAATTTATACGAATATTTAAATAACACTAACACGACAATTCAGTTCGGCCTTAAAGAGATCCATTTACAGAAGCTGCAGAAAATCTATTATAACTCCAACTTAGGTGAAACACTGTATCAACTGAAGTAACCTTTAGGAGAATCACAAAGTTTCAAATTTCGAATTCATATAAACTCAAAAATGTGAATACTTGTTTAGTTTTAACACATGTTTGAAAAAGTTTTAGTCACTTTTAACGAGCCTATTAAAACTTCACTTTTGGTTAAACTTCCCACAAGTAATTGAATAAACCGACTATTTTCAGTACAACACAATGAAGGAACTTATACTTACAAACAAATTTCAAAAAATAGTATGGGCAAACCCATGAAAATCAAGTTTTGGGAAAAATTGTGCAATAACTGGTTAAAATTTCAATGCTAAAATTTTAATTAACAGCTCTTACGTCATAAATATAGCACAATTAAATAAATTATTAATAATAAATATATATAAGTACATATATCATTTAAAATAAATGATACGTTTGAGTATAGTTAACTTCGAAAAATTCTTCAATTCACTGAAAATCTACACCACAAACTTCAACAGTTATATAATTTATGACAAGAGAGATTTAAAAAAAATTTAAATTTTGATCTTCTATGGTCCCAATCGAGAATCGGGTCTCCAGTACGCGGAGAGAATTTTCTGGCCTTGAATTAAAAAACAAAACACTTAAATCACAAGTGTAACTCGTTTGCTATTCAAAATGGTACCTTAGATTCTTGTAATAAGTTTTCTCAAAAGTTTCAACGAAGACTTACCTTCGGTTGTGGGAACTGAAAAAGAAAAAAGCAGAAATAGAAAAATTGAATATCTTAACCGTTCAATTAAAAACATCCTGATCATCACTCAAAAATATTCCAGAAAAGGTAAATTACAAGTTCTCACATCCGCCGAAGACCATCTTATATCTGCAAGAGGTATGAAACATCGATTATAACATCCGTAAACTGATATGACGGTAAATCATTCGTCGACGATTGCGAATATTCTATTTCGCAGTTTGCATCACTTGCTTTCGAATACACACAAAAAAATCGCTCAGATATGAGTTAGGAGTTATAGCCGCATGAGCTAATAATTTCCAATTTATTTTCAGGCCAAGCTGAAATATAGATTTCATTTATATTTATGCCATTTATAATTCACTCCGTACACTCGGCTCTGGTACTACAAACGAACGCATAAATTTCATTTATACACCTCGTACTGCAACACATGCACATAAATAGATTTCGGTAAATTAATAAATATATCTAGCAAGGCACCTCTCAAACACAACGACTGGAGCTCCCTCTCTGTTGAATTAATTCTATTGGTTCCCTTAGCTCAACAATGAAAATATAATTTATTTAATCCCAATAAACAACACTATCTGGGAGTGAGTCATGGGGTTATTGTTAGTTTAATTTACTTAGAGGACCGACGAAGAAAAGCATCGGAATGTCGTTTGTGACGTTTGTGAAGGTGGGGGGGATCTTTTCCCTACTCATAACTTGGCACATATTACTTTACCCAAATCACCGAAACGAAATCTTAGAGAAACAATAAAGATAACAACGAGATAAGAGAATAAAGTAAACAAACAGGAAACATATAAGATGGTTGACATTTGGGCGTCGTACTAGCACAGGACATGGTTAAGAAGTACAGTTAAATTATTTAGTGGAAGCCAATTGCCACTAAAGCAATAACTAAACAACAAAGACCTGTGCTTATGCATGTAGATAGGTAGGCCCATCGTGCGTGTATTCTCTTCGAAAACTAGTATCGTAAGTATAGTAACAAATCGTGCTTTAAATCTTCTCGTACCTAATACGTCCGCATTAAAATTTATTTTTAATTTAAACCAACAACAGGGACTACACCCATAAAAACTATATAAATAAAAACTAAGAGATTATAAGCACATTCAGCCGGATAAAATACATATCATAACGCTAAACTACGATGCGAAGTAACACTGACGCGCCACTTTAATTCTAAATAACTAAATGCAGGATTATTTTAATACGCATTAAATATAAAATTATGCGTCGTAAATTCGAGTGGCAACAATGCAATGGCAGCAGGGATAATATTTTGTCTAAGAAACCGGGGTTGTGTATTTTCCAAAGAACAGGTTCTTCCTTCTGCCTACCAGATTCTTTGTACATATGTAGGTACAAACAACTGAATGTGTTTAGATAGGATAACATATTTACAAGTTGCAAAAGAAATTATCTGACACCCTGGAGAGGAATTCCAGATTAAAACAATGTGGGATCTTATCATGTTTCAATGCATCCAACGTGATAATTAATGCAGCATCGAAATGTACGGACACACACATCAGACCGAATGCAGATGTCGCTTTCAGAATGAAAAATTATCGCACAATTACATATTTATTCAAGATATTGACCATATCACGAGCCATTAAATATTAATACTCGTGAAATTAAAACTACTGTAAACAGCTGCAACTCAGGAATTCCATTATTCTCGAGAACATTATTTCGATCGCCTTGAACAATTATTCTTGGGAAAAAATGTTAATCACATTAAAAAGTCTACCCGGGTGGGGTCGCAATTTAAAACAAAAATAGGAAGGGGGCGATCAAAAGGGTGATCGATAGGTACAGGTAATTGATTTTTGTTAGAATCTCGTCTCATTCAGACCACAAAGCAGAATGGGTACTTGTATTGCATCAAACACAAACAGAAATAAAAAAAAAAAATTAACGTGAAAGAAAACGTGCAAATACAATATATAAATATAATATGAGTTCTATCATTTAGTGGTCCACAATACCAAAAAAAGAAAAACTGCAGCAAACGATGAACTAATAAACGTTATTAAACAAAAATACATTAAGTTGTCACGGTTTTTTTTTGTTTTGAACATTATTCATCACGTTATTCGTTAATATTTATTACTACTGATGTAATATGATAAATGGCAATTAATGTAGGCGTTTTGCATTGTGCTATGCAGATGTAACTGAATTTTTGCTAAATTTAGTCTTCCAGCTACGTGTTGTGTTTCTTTATTCAAGTTTGGGCGCCCGGTTTCACACCGGAATTATGTTATTTAGACGATTTTCTATCTCTTCATCCGTCTTAATTAATATTTTCACCAGCAACACTAGAAACTCTAGGATTCGTGTTTCTTTGTCCTATTGGTAGAATACATTAGTAGACTGCATTGGCTGATTATGGTAGTTCTAGCTAATTCCTGTAATGGTACGGTTTTACATGATACTTGTTTTGGATGTTTGATGTGGAAATAAACGTTTAGCATATAAAATTTTTCATTTATTTTACTACTAATAAGACCTAATAATAATAGTTTCAATACTAGTTAGCGCTAAAGATAAATTAGATAAGTTTAAAAATTCGGTGACGTCACTGGGACCAAGCAATTTATATTGGTCAGTGTGGTAGGTGCTAGAATCTGATTTCTAGAATCCTTAACACTCATAGTTACAGCACAACTTCTTTCTTCTCTAGCCATATTAAAAAAAATACTTTTGTCTATACTTCTAATTTAAAAATTCTTCATATATGTGGCAAACGGAACAAACTGAATTTACTAGAAATTTTAGAAATATTAAACGCTACAAAAGACCCTAAGGTTTCATAACTAACAAACCGTTCTAAACATTAATACAGTTTTGAATTCCCTCTTTAGTTGTTCTATGAAGGAACTCGTTGATATTGTATTATTTTCTTGTCTTATATCTGTCATGATTATCTTCGTTCCGATTAAGATCGATTATCATAAATTTACTGTATGAATACTAATATTATTTGAACAGAAATCTAACCCTTACTGTAAGGTTATTGGTTAAGATAATGAATTGAGGCGTTTTCTTCATTATTCCAATCATTTACTGAATTAGCCTGAAGATGATCTGATGATCGAAATCGGCCCTTTAAAGGAAAATATACAAGTGGAAGACTATAGGCTTTTTTCTGATTTCAGATAGCCTACGTGGGTTTTATGGATGAATTGGCACTGTGTACGTGATATATACGAAGTTATGTCATATATGTATGTGATATGAATGACACTGGTATTGGTGAAAGTAACTACATGGTATCTAAATTAAGTGAGAAAAGGGATTTATTAAGCATGGATAGCCCTTTATTATGTATTTGAAATTATATTTTCCTTGATATTTCCATAGGTTTATTAAGAGATTAAGAGACTGCTTGTCCGCAACCTCCTTCGTCTCAACTGGAAGTGTGTAGAAGCATATAATGCGCACAAATGAGATATCGTTCGGACTGGTTTTCGATTCTAAAAATTAACAGACATATTTTATAGTACGTATCATGACTTATACAGGACCATTAAACATAAAATTGTATTTTTTCTGTTTATTCCAAATTTAGCACAAAAACGATCATATGAACTTCAATAAATCGTAGTTAAAGGGATTTGGTTACGATGGTTATTATTTATTTGTTTTATCTTCATATTTTGGCAACATGTACCTTGTAAAAACATGACAAGAATAAACCGATAAAAAAGGAAATTATGACACTTTACACGATATAAATCACCTATTGTAATACCGATATAGCACAGCCATCGTATTCAAGTGAACATCAATCACAACTATCGTTCATAACCATAACCATAAACTAATATTATATATATACAAAACTGATATCAAAATCTTCAAATGTTCAAGTGGATACGAAAAATATGCGACAGAAAAGGTAAAATTAAATTTTGACAATTTATAATGTATAAGTATAATAACGTAGGCAGTGTTAGACCTGTCTTTCTAATATGCGAGACTTAGCTATCTTCTATTTAGTTATTATATTGTAGCGTTTCTACGTACAAACAGATTTAGTTCTTCCGAAATTACAACAATCTTTACACACAGAGATTTTGTACTACACTGACGTCAGTATTCACAATTCGCAATTACATAAACAACTACTTGTTTTTCCCTAACAACGACCTATACGGGGCATTCGCTACACTATCCCTCCCCGTCTTCAGGGTCGCCCTCGACCCTCGGACGATCTACTTCCACAGCAGTCCATATCAGCGAACTGCTACTGCTACGGGTACTGCTACAGCTACTGCTACTGCAACTGCTACTGTTCCTGCTTCGGCTACGGCTACCGCTACGGTTACGGCTACTGCTGCTACTACTGCTACTGCTACGGCTACTGCTACAGCTACTGCTACTGCAACTGCTACTGCTACTGCTACGGCTACTGCTACAGCTACTGCAACTGCTACTGCTCCTGCTACGGCTACGGCTACCGCTACTGTTACGGCTACTGCTACCGCTGCTACTGCTATGGTTACGGCTACTACTACTGCTACTGCTGCTACTGCTACAGCTATGGCTTTTGCCACTGCTACGGCTACTGCTACTGCTAATGCTACGGTTACGGTTACTGCTACTGCTACAGCTACGGCTACTGCTACTGCTGCTACTGCTACGGCTTCTCCCCTTCTTCAGAGATTCCGCCTGATCCTTGCCAAATCCATTTGATTAACTCCATTGAGCGGGTTAGACTGCAAATCTTGTACAAAAATTAATCAGCAGCAAATCGAAATCAAGCAGGCCAATCCTCTTTCTGACCATGAAAGACACCAGGGATGACCAATCCCATCCAATGCTCCAGGTAGAAGAGGGACCTGTCTCTTGAAATCCTCCAAGCAGGCCAATCCTACTTCTGACCATCAGAGACACCAGGGATGACCAATCCCATCCAATGCTCCAGGTAGAAGAGGGACCTGTCTCTTGAAATCCTTCGCTGCTCCTGCAGTTACTGAAATCCCCAGCAACTGCTTCATGGTTCCAGACGCACAACCCAGTGGTCAACCATCACCAATTCTTGTACTAAAGATGAACAGCGCCCGTCTCCCAATATGAGTTACAAATGTGGGTGTAGCACTCAAACGGGCCACGCGCGCCAGCCGCACGCAGTCAATCCATTCGAGTGTTATCCTAAATCTAACTTAGCTGTAAGTCCTGTGGAATCTCGAGTCGCGCCAGCCGCTCAACAACTCCATAACGCCGCACAGACTGCACTCCTCGCCTCTCCGCCGCGTGCCATCGCCATCACTTCTGTACGCCATCTCAGGTCCACCAAAATTTTTCCGCTACTTCGGTCCACCAAATCCCGGACGAGCCCCCAAATTTGTAGCGTTTCTACGTACAAACAGATTTAGTTCTTCCGAAATTACAACAATCTTTACACACAGAGATTTTGTACTACACTGACGTCAGTATTCACAATTCGCAATTACATAAACAACTACTTGTTTTTCCCTAACAACGACCTATACGGGGCATTCGCTACACTATGTTCCGCCCATTAGAAAGAGTGGCGAAAACTGCTTACATCATTTCTCTTTATATTTCTCTCACACGGGCGGAACGGAGAAGGTTCCGGACAAGCAGTCTCCTAATAAGTCTATGAGTATTTCGGACAGTCAACCAGCCAGATAGCACACCTAGTCAAATTACCATAGATTCAAGAAAATCTGAAATGTATCTTCTGGAAATAACGATCTCAGCACCTCTTGTAGAGACTTATTGGCTGATCCAATAAAGTGTGTGCTATCTAACAATCGATTTTAACGTTCGGGTTAGGGTGCAAAAAAAAATGCACGGATACTTTAAAACATCACCTATCAAAGAAAATTTGTTCCTATATAAGCAAAATCAATACATACATACAGCAAAACTTCTTTTTTACCTAAAAGTCGTGCGCGAGTGTGTACGTGAACCAATTCAACCATCATATTTTTGTTTTAATTAATTCCCTAAAATGTTTTTTCGCATTTGGTTTACCCTTCCATCATAATTAAATTTTTTTATGGCGTCGATGTTTCGAATTTTTATGCAGGCGTGCTTATTTGATCAAAGCCAAAAAATCGGATACGAATTGGACTTGTTTCCAAGTCTTTTTTCGATATGACTCGTATACACATGTGCGTGAGTAATGAAATGTATGCACGTATGTACCTGTGTTCCTCGTATTAAACCCAAACGTCGAAACGCTAACATTATTTGTAAACAATGTGCGACGTCGAGTGGTTGTTTTTATTGGACATGACTTTTTCTTTCTTCGGATTTTTTAGAACAGCACATTTTCTTTGGGTATTACAATTAATGGGCGTTTGGTAATTGTTGAAAATTTAAAGTATTCCAAGTGCTAACTCCAACGAACCAGAACAGTATGACAGTCATATATTTGAAACGTCAATCACAATTTCAAATACGAATACATGTATGTATTAAGACAGATTACAAATACCTGCTGTTCATATGAGATACGTGTAAATCTTTCGGTCTGCGGAAGATTATTTGTTGAATAATTTAAACCGAACCATCTCATTGCATTTATATTCATGTTGGTTTGAAAATTTGGTTCGTTCTTATATTAAGGTAAGTCGATCGCGGCTTCGAGAAGTTCTTCCATAAATAACTGACAGTATATTACTAAAACACATCTATAGATACATTAATACCAGCGCTTTCTTAACTTGTCAAATAAATCTAAATTTTTGAGGGGCGGTAAGGTATAATAACACTTTACGATATAAATTCCGTTGTAGGAATGAGTTATTTCAGGACATCCATATATCTGCGTGACTCATTTAAAATTCGACGCCAAGAAAAACTAATTTAATATGAATAAGTAATTCCGAATAAATATAAAAGGCCCGTGATGTTCAGGCCCGAGGCGAAGGGATATTAACTAATATAATATTCTATTATTTTTTATTCGGGCCTTATAAAATATAGAAAGGGAAAGTATATTTTTTCGAGAGTGCCATGTAAATTATTTATTTTCAAATTCATTGTTCGTGGACAGACTGGGAAAATACCTTTATTATTAATGAGCTTCAGTCCAAAAACGTTAAATGCCTCGGCATTCCTCGAGCGTTAAACTTTTTTTATCCATATTTAACATACGGATGAAAATGTTTACCGAGTAAAAACACTTATGAATACTTTATGATGTAGGCTGAAATGTACATTCCGAAACTTATAGGTATTATTTTTTTATTAATTTTCAGGGTGAAATTATTCATTCATCGTTCAGATTTCTCTGTCGAAACATTATATAGGTAATAACATAGGTATAACGCTCTGGAAATATGCACAATGCATATAAAGTGCATTTATCAAAACTACATATTTTCCGTGAAATAAAATATTGTTTGTCCAAATCTCTGTATTTCAAAGTTTGCTGTACTCCTGAAAATTAAAGAACGGGTTTTTTTAGATGGAATTTTCAGTAAAATATTACTTTGCTGGTTCACTCAATTGGAGCAAGGTAGCAATTTGTCTAAGATAACTCGAAACAGTGTGTCTCGAGGTAATGTGAAGCTTACTGCACATACTTCTATTACTATTCATCTATTACTATATTCAATTACTACTTCTTTAAACTTACTTAGCAAGGGGTTGTTCATAAATCACGTCGCTGTATTATCACTGCAATATTAAAATTTAAAAGCAAATAGTCTATGCACCAGAAAAAGGAAAAGTTTTTCAGAGCCTTTTGAGAACCAGAACTCAAATTTCGAAAATCGACCCGATTACAAATAGTACACATTTTCATTACATGTGTTCCTACATTTAAGAAGGTAAAGGGAATTAATGTTTATCCAAACCTGACACAATACAAAGTTTAGAAATTCGCGGTCCGGGTACATTACGGGTACGTTTTTAATGATGACAGAAAATTAATAAACGTTCTTGGCCTAAAAGCTACCGATAAATTTACCTCAAAAATTAATAAAAATATTGACTTAGAATGGACTTTACAATCTAAAAAACTTCACGATAGGCTTCAAACGAAATTACCATTTTATACAAAAAAGATTTCACCTTTAAAATATGCACAGTTACAAGTTGTGAAGTAGAAAAATTATTGTCCAGGTAACATTATTCTCGAAATAACTTATTGTATAGTTATATTATACTGTAAATATACACTGCATATTTTGCACAGTTTTCATTGCATGTAATCCGAGCATGGGTTAAGACACAAAATTTTACAATGTGCCTTTGCCTCTTGATAATATTTTCAAGAAATTTTCCTGAGAAGCGATTAAGTTTCTAAATTTCTCTCCGACATCGTTAAAACAGAAAAGTGCACAAACTCCTTTGGCGCATTTCATGAACACTTTAGACGTGATCTAGTTTTACGTGGGTATAAAATTAATTGTTATTTAATAAAATATCCCAAACGTTTCCAACGTTATAACTTTTCGAATGCGGTAAATATTTTCCGGAGTTACATTCCTAGGAAATGAAATTGTATTTTTCGTGCAAGCAATGTATTTAAATAATCTAAATCGATAATATCAAAGTGTTTATAAACAACTTTTAATACAACTTTACATTTATTAAAATATCAACATTCTGATCTCGGCTGCCTAATTGGTATGAAATTAAACCAGAAAACTGTTATTCTATAACGAATGCAAATAACTGCGGTATTTATATAAACGTACTTTAGAGTGGGAACTTTACGTTAAAATGAAAAAATTTACGGACTTTACTGAAAGCCCGTTTCTAACAGAAAATGCAATTTGTGTTTATTGGCACTTCCCATCAGCTCTTCTACTAAATACTCTTAATAGACATAATCGTGTCACAGTTCAAGGTCAAGTGGCTTCTCAAGTCAATTCAAATATAATCGTTTCATGCTTAGTGTGGGCATTAAATTCTCCAGAACGGTCCAGTACTTATTTTAATAAGACAAATAAATAATAACGGTGCATTTGCATTAAACGAGGGTATTTGGGGATTTCCCCGGGCACCTTTAAAATCCTATAATTTTCTATAATGCTTCTGCCGCGTAGTTTTAAATCATTAAAATATTTCCTCGAAATTTATGAACACCTTAAGTCTAATAATGTGCACTCCCGCAAAACTTCTTTGCTGTACTAATTATGTAACTTATGTATATTTAACCTGGTAAGTAATATTTTCCTCTATATTGCAACATGTATATTCTACTCTTATCTTATCGTTTGTTTGAATATTATTGTTCGTAATTTATTTATTTACCGGTAAAATCCCAGATGTATTTATTTCAAAGTATATCGCAGCATATGTACTATATAACTTGGGGCAAATCTGCGTTTACTTTAAAAAACTTCAATTATCATTTTGATTAGTTAGTACATGTTTTGTTTGACGGTACGAGAGAAGATTTTCGGCTGGCATGTGTTATGTTATTTAGATAACTCCCATGAAATGATAAAAATAACCCAAATATTTAGTTATTCATTTGACAAAAGCATCCGAAGCATCCACTCGAATCCCTTTGTTCAAATACTCATTAAGCGCATATTATTATTCCTCAATATGGGCAAGGTGTTCCATGTTTGCCTCACATAAATACATAAACATACCATTTTTCCTCCAGTTCTGTGAACCCTTTATTTTATAAAGAATGCGTACAAATTAAACATTAAAGACTGACTGGCTGTGTGGGCCGCCAACAAATGAGATATGTCAACACTGTCCATAAATAAGAAACTGGCATCGTCTGTAATAACATATATTTATATATGCGGACAAGACAAACAGAAAACGCTGACACTTGCATCGAAAAAAATAAATAATAAACCTAAATATATTTATATTTACCGGAGAGAGAACGCCCGAAAATAACTTTGGAAATTAAACACCGCAATTCTCTCTCGGTTTCTTTTCCTTCTCTCTTCACGAAGAATCCAGCCATGTGGATGGATTTAACACGTTTGGTAATCCGTCGGAGGAGAGATTTTTTTTCTAAATTTCAAACAAAGGCGTTTAATTTAAGCCCTAATGCATAAAAAATAATAAACATAATATCATTTAAAATACAAATCGAGCCACAATCCAAGCAATAAGTCCGGGCTTTCAGTCTATCGAAGATGAGCAAGTGTAAACCAAATTAGCTCAACCAACTAAACTACTTTTTACTCTAATATTTTTACTCCTTATTCCGTTGATGTATTTAAATTGAACGAGAAAATGTGGTTTCATGGGATCTGTTACATATTTTTTTTTTTTTTAGAGAGGAAATCAATGCTGGCAAAAAATAAGACAGTAAAAAAATATTGCACTAACTGGATTTGCTAAATAAATGCATGCAACTTTGTTGTACCGTAAGTAGTAATAGGTATCCCAATGAAGGCACTGAAGAATCCAAAAGGAGGTTAATGGAAATAGACCTTAACTGCCCATGAGTTATATTTGCGAATTCATAGATATCTCTAGAGATATCTTGATAGTTTTTAATGAAATAAATGTGAAAAATACAGAGTCGATGGTGGATTAATGAGTCAATGTTATATTAAACGTGTTGTGAAATGTTAAAAGGGTCATGCGCTCACTAAGTAATTTTTCTGCCCACCAAGCAACGTAACTGACCATTACCATAACACAAGAACTTTATCGTATCGAAAAACAGTGATGGTGATAAAATCCACACCGCCGCCCACACAAAGGCTGTTACTTTTCCATTTTAATTTATAGAAATACTCAATCGATATAATATATCTCTGGAAAGATTATTGTAATTCATTGTGGTCATATGCTACATTATTTAAAACTTAAACCGACTATACTGCATCTAAACCCTGGACTGGTCTACTACGTTTTGAGATCATAAGTAAATGTAAAAATTAACACAACTATTCCTTAATAACTTTCCTTTATAAACCCTTTTGGTTGAACAAATAAAGAAAACACTAATGGTGGATTTATGTACAATGAACATCTAACGGCTAGTAATTAAATATTAAGATATTTACCAACTAAGAATAACATGAATTACCAACGTTCATACTCCGAAAGGATTGTTATGAGTAAAATGACAGCATTCGAAGTAACAGTTGATGATTATATCCGGTATACGGAGTTATTTAAGGTTAGTATGGTTAAAACCCCAAAAAATGGAACTTACACATCCATATGCTTCGAAAAAAAACGAGGATGTTGAAAGTCTAGAAACGAAAATCATCTATGTTGGCGCTTGCGTATTTGCAACTTGACTAAACTTTAAAGGATAGATAAAAAAACCAACAATTAAAAAATACGTAAGAATTATGGCTAAGTATCCTATCTGAATCCACATTGAGCTACGAGTATGATTTCTAGAAACATTATCAGACAGGCCGTGGTTAAATCAGTTTTAAAATACGTATGTTGAACGAGCATAATTAAAAATTAAACAAAAATTAGGCCACGATTTTATTTAGTCGACGAAGTGTATACTTCAAATTATATAAAGTGGCAATTTACGAACGCAAATTGTGTACTTATACTAGAATCCATATATAACCTGAAATAAATAATTTATAAATAATTTATTGATTTTATCCACTTCATACGAGACAATTCAGTTGAAAATACAAACGTGGAGCGCTCATTATAACTAGATAACAAGTTGCTAGTCGAAATGTCATGTAAATGTGTGTAATGTAATGTTATAAGTCGTGTTGTATCTTCATAATGTATCAATGTAAGAGGGAAGCAGAGTTTTATTAACCTACCCTAACCAACTAACTAATTAAGCCTCGTTAGTTTACCTTTTTCGGTTGAGTATGTTGAGATTTAGTTTATAAGGGAATGAGTTACATAGCTCGGAACCTATGAGTATGACCGGTGGTAGTCTCTGTTCTTTTCCCTTAGGATTAGGGTCTGTACATAAAAAAATAGCCCTAAAATTATTATTAGCGATGCAACTCTTACGATTGATGATAAGCAACAATATATTTTATTGCTGCTCCGCGCCAAATTTAATCACTGTAATCGATCTAAGTCAAAAAGGGGAGAGCGGAGCTAGAGCGCAGCTGATTCCTAATTGGACAGATTTGGTTTCCTGCGGACTTTTGAAGTTGTTGATGGAGTCCTCGAAACTCTCGCAGCTCGTTCTCTTGTTCTTACCTCGACTATAACCAATAATCATGAGCGTTGCACATTATACAGGTTGAATTTGATTGAAGGACTTTTTCTTTTGCGACTACGCGACTCGTGAAGTGAATCTAGAAGAGAAACGGTGCGCAACAACCCACTCCCTGTTATGACTACCCAGTAATAGCAGGACCATCCTCTACGAGGATTCACGCAACCAAATGACCAGGGATTTCTGAGAGTCGTGAGACCCGAAAACGTCATCAACCTTCAGAGACTGCAGAGAGTCGGTCATAGATCCTCGTCAATCTCCAAAGATTTTGTAGACTCGTCAAGCTCGTCTACCCCGAGAAGTATATGGAGTTCCCAGGCGTTCAGGGAGTGCAGAGAGTCGCCATGCCAGAGATCCCCGTCAACTTTCAGGGAATTCAGAAAATAGCTAAGAAAGGAACTATCGTCAACCATCAGTTGATGGTTGATTGTATTCGAATCTATAACCGTTCTAGAGTTTAGGGATTTTGAAACACGTGATTATTAGACTTAGATGTTGTTTTCAGTTGTGAATTTGTTATTCTATGATAATAAAATATTTAATTGGCTAGAATCTGTGCCTGTTCCTTCCACACTTCTACATTCGTTAGTGTTAAACGATACTGGTAACGATAATAGAGGTAAGTGGGTTGACAACTACATTTTACTTTATTTTTGTATAATTTTAACAGTATGGAACCGTAATACCTCCACCCGAAGTGGGCTAGATGTACAGATTACTGGTGCTCTGGCTCAATGATGTGTGTCTATTACGTAAGAGCACATATTTACATTAATTATTTAACAGCATTTGTCATCGTAATAGTTAAACGTTGGTTAAAGAAAGCGGTGGCACTGTGAACGAGTAACAATAATACTTTCATCTTTGTAATTATTATGTCTATTGTGTTCCTTAATTCTCATTAGAAAGGATTTTTTAATTCCACCTATAAACACTCCGTGCAATTCCCATAGTTTAACTATTAAAGTCTCAATTCGGATCGCTGTCCTTCCATCCCCAGAATTGGCTAGATATTATCATAAATTATTTGTAGTATGAAACGGAAAAATCCCGAAAAACTTCGGAAAATTATATAGAGCGTTTTAAAACAACTGTCACACATTTTAAGAGCGGGAGGCAATTGCATTGCTCTCCTATAGCATTGGTTATTACTATTACTAAGAATCATTAAAACTATGGTATCCAAAATAGATGTTTCAAATGAAATGTGATTTTAATGTGTAATAAATGTGTAATAAATGTGTTTTGTAAGTTATTTAGAGAATTTGACTAAAAATGATGGAAAAAACGAAATTTAAACGTAAAACTTGTGTACATTTGTTTCAATTTGAAGCGAACCGCCGTTTTCCAGAAAATTGAGGCTGAAAATCAATCATATTTTATGGTGTCCAAAAAAGTATTATACAATTTATGGTTTTGTGGTGGGTATGGTATGATCCAAAACAAGCAGGAAAACCTTAGTGAACCTGCGTACGCAAATAGACGATAGTTTCAGAAATCCGAAACGATAGAGATAGACGATTTTGCACCCATGGCAATTTTTTCTGGTGTTCAATTACAAAATCTACTATAACGAATTAAAATTTTTAACTTTAATTTACTAGAACACGCTAGCTCTAATTAAAATGAAACAAGAGTATATGGCTTATATTGAAAGATTTACAACGGTGATTCAATCTACAATAGTGAACCTAGATCTTTCAAGATACGTACACTTACTTTGTTAAAGGCCAAATATAAAGAATTACTATTTTATTCACAATAGGTACATATATTGCATACTGTTAAAACACTTGTCTTACCTACTTCATTTAGTTTGTTAACACTAGAATCCTATGTTCAAATTTGTAATATAAATTTACATTATAATACAAACCATTTGTATCGAACTTTTTATGTCATACAAGATAACAAGAGGTTAAGTTGAGTAGCCAGTATGCTAGACTTCGCCTCTAATCCACGACCACGACCATGGTCGTGATAATATCACAAAGCAAAAATTATATAGGCATTTATTAGTATTATCATAATTACTATTTCGTAACTTTTAAGCAAAATCTATAAACAGCTACGTACAAAAAAGTTGGGGTAGCTTTTACCCTCGCAGACTGTAAAAACACATCTAGTTTGAAACCAGTCTACTTTCCATCCATAACTCTAATCAACACACCAACATTAGTATTAGATCGGAATTTTCCTTGTGCGTCAAAAACGCACTTCTGCATATTTTGAACCCTATCATCCGCTCTTAAAGCTTGTGTGCTTTAAGTGTGTGTGACATGTTTCTGAACATCTTATATGTATGCAATACAATTATATAACAGTGAGCAAATGTTTTGTCCAGGAGGTATTACTTCTGTCAAGAGACACGGGATTTTTCCTGGAGAACTCCTTTCTCTGGTTCTAAACCAGTCGTATCTCCCAGACTACAATTTTCAGGAATATGCAACTATTAGTAAGGAAGTTTTATTACCACTGACCTTTTTTAAATACAGCATTTAAAATTGAACCACCGCCACATATTCCTTTTTAAAATTTGCAGTATAGATGAAGGCATTGTTACAGCCTGTATAATGAAAGTTCAACTAAACAATACGAATAAAATAAATTGTATTCTTGTACATGTAGAATATTTCATTTCATCAAAAAACATCACAATGGCATCCGGTGAAATGAATTTTACGAATTCGTTTCTGTATCTGCGCCCAAACAGACGTAAGGCTACAAATCAGTTACCTGGCAATACAACTGGTAGGGCAGGTATAAATAAAAGACGAGGGCTCGATTATAATGACTATAATTTTTCTTTCGGATGTTATTGAAAAGAGTAGGAATGCGTATTATTTTTGGAGGGAAAAAGTACTGCTTTCGATTGTCGAGGAAACGGCGCCGTACATTTAACAAGTGATAAGTCCGAAATGAAACCTATTATTATTTATTTTTAATATCCTGAAATGATCGCCAATTTACTGTAAAATATAAATTATTGAATATAAGAGATGAATAATGCTGTCCCATGGATATGATTGTTGTTACTATGACTCCAGAACGAAAAAGGTATTATACATTAGGTATGCATGCAGTTATATATTTCGCTTGCTCTCAAAATATGTACATCATTTTGAAATATATCTCTCTATACATACGTGTTGCAGGAATAGTTACATTATTTTGGAACCGTTAGGACTTGCAAAGCCAGACCTCGACAACTTTATGCAGTTGTGCAGGTGTTCCAAGGTGCATATGGTCGATGGTGTATTAGCTTTAATAACCAACAGATATAGATATGAAATGAAATATGCACAGAATGTAAACTGCAAGAATAAACATCTGATAACGGCGTATCTATTTATGCACAGTATATTGCGATATCATACCATAGACACCAAACAGGAGTATCTGGTATTGCGTCCTCCTGAACGAAACGTTTACGCGAGATTTATACACTTTTCCTCCGGCAAAGCAGTATGTAGAATTGCCAATTTATATTTAAATCTTTGTGATTTAAATCATCTTTTATATTACAAGATAATAAAAGCGGAGTCATTATGAAAGGAATTTTATACCTGCATTTGTTATGGCGACTAATGAAGTATCGTCCGATTGTATCGGACCCACTGTAAATGAATAATCTACCCACCTTACTATCTCACTCCTCCTCTCTTAAATATCTTATTATAAAAAAGAGGGAGATTAAAACATACGGAAAGGAGAAGCCGTTGGGATTCAACAACTTTTTGACTCGATACTTTCGTTTTGGTTCCTTGATGATGATGACAAAAGTGCGTGGCTTTCGTTAGCGGCTCTCTCTAACCTTTTGGTTTCACCACAAAATTAAAGAAAGAAAAATCTATTACTTTTCATTATATGCATTTATATAGCAATGAATAAATACTACTGTTAATTGCATGCAATATACCGGCAGTGAGTAAAATGGATCTAAATATTGGATGTAAAGACTTTGTTTGGTTCAAGTATAGTATCCAATGAATTGCAACCACTTGTCTTAACTTAAAGAGTGTATAGTATGCAGGCATAGGTGAGCTGAAGGCGAAAGAGCGGAATATACGCAACCCAAATACAACAAAATATGCGCATATACAAACAATTATATATATTAAAAAAAGTAAAACATATGTCGAGCAATATGGCATGCAGATGACAAACCTATTAAAACAAAAAAATAAAGTAATATCAACGAAATGCAAGACTAAATGTTATTCAACAATTTATATGAAGATGTGATTTTTCTGGATACGCATTTACAATGAAAAAGAGCTATTCTAGATACCCGGGCATATTTCAATGATGCTAGGATTCTACAATCTAAAATCATGTTTCATATGATCAGATCAGATCAAACTCATATTTTTAATATCCATCTTAAACAAAGGTATATTAACATATAGCAAATATAGCTCATTCCTTGTAGCAAAAAGTCAATTTTGGAGTTCTATTTGAACATTCCATTTGAAACATTATTGACTTTTGGTATAGTCACCCAACTTACTGAACTTTTTATTTCACTTAATTTCAGAAGTGAAAGAATAATTTTAAATAATTTTGTAACAAGTCACAATTGTTGAACATGCTGAACAAAACATCGTCATGTTCATGTGTTCACTTGTAACACTCTTTTTTTAAAAATTTATTTAAAAAAAAAATGTGTCAAGTTATAATAGAAAGAAATGTAAAACTTTACTTAATCTAAACAACAGATGGACTGAGACATTGCTTATTAAAATATACCCCCTAATAAACAGCTAACTAACGTATAATAATAGATAGTATTTCCAAACATGTTTCCTAAGCGACCTAAGCTAAGGTAAGAAGATTACGACCACGTTAATTTTTATAACAAGAGCTGATAGAAGAACACGTGTATTTGCATGGGTGCAGGTGGATCTTTATGTATATATATATACATATATATATATATATATATATATATATATATATATATATATATATATATATATATATATATATATATATATATATATATATATATATATATATATATATATATATATATATATATACAAGAATACATACATGTTCTACTGCAGTTTCTTGTTATGACGATGTACGTGGTCGCAATTTTTTTTGTGTTTTCTCACATTAGAAATGACACTACTATATATACTTAAAGAACTTTGTAAAATGCAGAATAAAGAAATGTGCTCGAATAGACTGATTACAAAAATGCAACTTCTTCCAGCAATCATAAGAAAATATGTAATACAGTGCAATCTGCATAAAAAATATATATTTCTCAAATATATAAAAATAATGGTTACCATGAGAGATATTGAGCCTACTGTTGCTTTTAAGAAAAGCACTACAAATTGAAAAAAATTGAACCTAAAGACTTTTTCCATTCTCATATTGGTGCCACTTTCTTAGTAAAGGAGTCACTTGACACTTCCAAACTGACAAAAGCCCAAAAATATTTTTACACTAAAACAGAAGTTTCATCATACGCATTTATATCATATGTATCCAGCTTTACTTGACCTAACTTCACCCCTATTTTTCAACTTCCTTAGTTGAATCGGAATATCACATACTCGAAAGTCTATTTGAACCATAGCGTCTTCCTACTTTTCCAGCAAATGTTGCATAATATATATATATATATATATATATATATATATATATATATATATATATATATATATATATATATATATATTCCCTCTCTACTTATATTTTGGTACCAAGGTGTAATTTCGGGTTTTTTTCGAATCTCCATTGATATGTGCATGCTTACACTATAATTTTGCTGAATTTCAGTTTCGTAGCTATTCTAGAAGTTTGTCACATGTACGCACTCCTGGTTTAGGTTAAAAATTGTAACGAACGCATTAAAATTGCTTGTATTAAAGTAAATAGTGCTTTAAAGGAGAAGTCAGATAGGCGTTGGTTGTCATGTTTTAATGCAGAAATATAAATCTAATCGATACCATCACAGATTTTGTGCGTACTATTACTCTAAAAGGACTACTGCTAGAAGAATAAAGGAATTTTTTTGATAATTCTTAATTTACCAAGCATTACCCCCCAATATATCATATATCGTCAATGATGTTCATTAAAAAAATACATTTCAATATGACGACTTATTATGAATTTTTCCCAACCTCTTAGTAGTCGATTTTTTTTTGTAAAGCAGTCATACGATGTTTCCACAGTGAGAAACGCGCAAGGAACATTTTCCGCACTAAACAAGGAGTTTCATTCCCAAATCCTAAGTCGATTGAAAGACCGTATGGGAGAACTAAAAACTCCTGGATTGTAATTAAGTAAGCTGAAACAAGCAGAAAGCGTTGGTTGTTATAATATAGAAGTATTCAAAAATAAACGTGCTTATTGGAAGGCATCAAGATAAGCAGCTTTTGACTAACGGGTACTTAATTGTGATCTGCGTTTCAAATAATACACATTTTTTTCAAATAGACCCGAATATGAAAAATTTTGAATTTCTAAGGATTTCAGTTTTTTTTAAGTTGCACTTTAGTTTGCTCCCAACTACTTAACAGTGACAAATTAATTTTTTTCAAAACGGTCACCTGATCTTCCCAATCCAACCAAGTCCCAAAAAAATATTCCATTCCAATAAAAAAAAAATCCTGACAACCACACAATTTCTCGCATATACTTTTTTTAAAATACTCGCATAACCATAATGATACATCTAGTTAACGTCCGGAACGGATAATATAGCTAAATATGAAAGTTAAAAAAGTAAACACGAAGACATATTTCCATTGACGAGGTATTAAACTCATTTTCTTTTTTCGAGGACGCAAATTCTTTTGATTTATTTACCGTGGATTTTCTTCGGCCTGACCAGTCGAAGGAAGTCTTGGACTTTGCCACATTCGACTTTTCTAACGTGAAATTACGTATAAATACATATAGATATAGTGTAATTGTGAGAATCCAAGCTTTTACGTCAGATATACGTTAATAATATAAATTAAGCGAGATAACATTCGTATTATAAAAGTAAAAATAACACAATAAGATAAAATTGCTAGAAATTTAAATGTGTATACTTTAACTAATGAAAGTATAAAATTATAAGCGAGGGACTCGACCTACGTACACGTTAAAATAAATAAAAACAATGTAATTACAGAACAAAAATTATTCCCATAATTATATATTATTTATATCTAACTTGACATAATAAAAGTAGGAAAAGAGAGAGACGAAGAGAGAAAGAGATAACAAGCTCCGCACACACAACACACACGCATTACGACCAGGAATGTAATTTTTATATTTGTATTATAAAATATTTGTTTCCTTCGTGATTAAATCTTGCTGTTGGCGTACCAGATGTAGAAGTTATTGATCGAGTATAAAACGTCACAAAGAGAAACGAAAGAACGACAGAGACAGGCAGAACGAGTTAATTTATATATAAATAAATATATTACCATCTGTCAATATGGAATGTAATTATCTATATGTTTTATTTATAACTTTCAACGAAATATTTAAATTGCGTTACTAAGCCACTTGATTTTTTCATAAAAGTATACCTGAGTAAATTAGTTTCACTATTGTTACATTCTTAGCAATCGATATTTTTACTTACCGCCTACCTTTTAAATTATTCGTTATATAAAAAAGCGTTTATTTTAATTCGTTTTTGTCATTAAACAATTAACTACGCTCGAGCACTTTGTATACTAAATTGAAATTAATTATTCTTCCAAGTTTTTATTAAAATAAATAACGGTCGATTAGTTTGTTTATCTAAATTTTAGCAATTTCGCATAAGATAAACAATTTATTTTTACCAAATAAAATTTAGTTCAAATGATTAAACAATATAAATATTTCAACACCAAAACCTACATTTAGAAACAGTTTCCACAAATCTCGGATATTATGCTTTTTACGTTTCTTCAGTATCATCTTACAACGCAGAAAATGGTAGTAATAATTTTAAAAGCTACGCAAAATTAATGGCATTTATGTAGTTATTGTGCCAAGTTCAACACTTCCAACTTGACAATAAAGAAATTTTCTATTGTACCTTCACTATAAATAGCGACGTATCGCGCCAAGTCGTTTTCATCACTTTCTGACCTTCCATGTACTCGTCTTCTTTCGCGGCTCTTCACCGATCCCAGTTAAACAAACACGGCACACGCATAACTTATAGCCGAATTATTGCAATCATTAACTCGATAAACTGTTAAAATCCGGATGACTGACAATATTACACGGAATGAAATAAACTACGAAAATAATCCATATTTAATAGGGAAATATGAGGGCATTAATGAAACAATTTAGCCGAACAGCATCCGATGCGTAAAATCCAACACTTAACGCGCTTAAAATTCATATAATATGAAATCACACTACGATAATGGTCGGAGAGAGGACGAATATTCGTTCGATTTTCGAATTAAAATTATACCAACGACAGAACGACAACAGATATGTACATATCACGTATGTACACGATCGGTCGTTTGACTTGAAAGTTCATTAAGGAGAAATAAAGGCATAAAAGGTTGTACTAATTGGTCGAAAGAAATTGTACCTATACTTATTAAATTACTACATTTCAGAATTAAATATCGGATCAGAGAATTTCAGGTATTAAATTTCAGAATAATCCAGATGATAATGATTTATTTATTAACTATGGGTTGATATAGCATATCCAACACTTCCCGCTCAGATATCGATGAAGCCGCAAAAGAAATGTAAAATGAGGGTAAAACTATATAACTGCTGGAATAAAAAAGAAGTAAATATAAAACATAAATCATAAATACAACCGTTGAAATGGTAAGGGTATAGACTAATAGTGACCACCTTCTAGTAGAAACAAAAATAAGAGAAAGCAAGATACAAAAACATTTCCGTATATATTTTTATAGTTTCATTCTAAATAAGTTTTAAAATAATGTAAGAGACGGCCACGAACTTTATAAATAAACGGCGAGAGAAGTTTAAACAAATAAATTGGATGACAGCAAGAAAAGTATATATGTACTGTATAGTAGAAACAAAAGAATAGAAAACAGTATGGTGTAATGGTGGCATCAAGGTTTAAATTAAAAAGAAACTATGCAGTACCAGAGAAACAGACACGAACTGTTAAAGTACAATCCAAAATTCGTCATGGGGCAAGCGCCAAAAATGAAACTTCAAAAACCAGATATGTTCATTATTAGATTCCGAGCCCAAATAGTAGGTGTTGACAATATTAATGTCGCATTTTCACACGTATAGAATCGAGCGCTAAACTCTAGTTCGATCTGTATCGACAAAATATCAACCTTCGAGGTGTGTCTTCGACTTTTTATATGTAGTAAATCTCTATTAGATATTATTTAAGCTTTACTTTAAACAAAATATCTCAAAAAGTCAATGACAGACTCTGTTCTCGCTTTTGCTCAGAACGAAGAATGGATTTGGTTGGAACAACAAAATGGTACTTGTTCACACATACAGGTACTTGTTGGAACACGTGTCCTATATGATCATCGTACAAACCAACCGAACAATTAGACTACCCCCGACTTTACCCCTCATCTCCCCGCACTTAAAGAAGTTTAACTTTAAAAAACTCAAAGAAAGACTGTATAGGAAAAATTCAAAAAATTAAACGTAAATGACGAATTAAAAACACTAATGGAAGTAAAAAGCCATGAAACTTAGAAACTGTTGAAGGCAAATATCAGGAATGAAGAGATTGAGAAGAAAATTGGAACTCAGTCATAGAAATGGCAAAGAATGAAAGCAAAATTGCAAACAAAAACAGAGTAATAGGAATGGCTCGGCACCATAATGGTGAAACAAGATTGATATGTGGTCCGGTCCAGATCTTGAAATTTCCAAAAGGTACTTTTGTAAATCTGGAGGTTGGGCCGCTGATAGCCGCAAGTATCTAAACGAAGTATAACATCCGTTATTCGTGAACGACAACAAGTAAAAAGTCCATAAGTTACATAAAGGTTAAAAAACCACCTGTTGACATTCTTGCTTTAGCATGTCTACTTTTACTTGCCCTCTTAAGGAAAAATAAGTTTGAGCAATAATTGCCGTCAATAGATTCGTAGGTAATTAATAAATAACACATATAACAATATAACATATGTAACAATAAATATAAAACAACGACCCAATAAAAAGTTACATATTGAGAGACAATTATTTCTCCATATATTTCTACATAACTCTAAGAACTTTACACTACAAAAATAGAAATAATTATGTGTGAGGGAGGGGGGTTGGTAAAATTAAAAAATATCAAGATTGTGTTTTGCTGAAGTTACTGACTGGGCCTTGAACGTCTAGATAAGGGTAAAACTAGAATGTTAGTCGTCTTTTGTCCATGCAATATCGAAAAAGATGGTGTAAATAAAGAAGTGGTAAGATGGTGTATTGTTAAAGTAATTCTACATACTCAATCACATAATACTTTGTCTTTTCGGGGGCAATTGAAAGAGCTAAAGAACCTTAATAGTCACTTAAGCACAAAAAGATACTTCTGCGGCCGGTTCAAAGCGAAACAGTCGCAGAATTTTAATGATCACACTGTCACCATGATAACACTCGACACAGATTTGAACTGGCATGGTTTTATACGAATATCTGTCGTACGAAATATTGGAAATAAATAGTATTTTTGTATATGACAACAAGTCACTTTTCAAATGCGCATACATTCAAATGTGAAACACATTTTTAGGATGAAGATGTAAGAATTATTATTTGACCTACTGTACATGTACCTAGAATGAAACTACGAAAAACCCGAAGTGGGCAAAAGCAGAAAAACCAACAATACCATTATATTCATTCAATTAGAAGCACCCAAAATAATCGAACTTTACAAAACAAGTCAATAGTAGACAATATGGCAGACCTTCAATTGAAAAGCACATGTACGTGTTATAACTCTCGCACCGCTCGATCTTTACACATTAAATGAGAATTAATCTAAAATTTCACGTTACTGAAACAAGGTGACCTAATTAATTCCACTCCGCTAAAATGCAATATTTCCTACTTAAAAACGTGAAGGTAATTTCAACAACTCATATGCATCGAGACTTTAATTAAGTCTGTACATGTGTAGTCGACAATCAAGCGGTAAGAAAAGAGCCTAGACGAAAATAGAAAATGGGGCGGCGGACCGTCAGGAAGTCGACCTGAAATCGACGTAAAACAAAAGTGCTAAAACCGGAAAGGATAGAAACAAATGAATGTGTGAAACGAGGAAATTCCATAGGGCCGACCACATCAAAATACCTGGGTTTAATTATAGATAAAAGAAGGGACATACAGGAAACCGTCACCAGAAGAAAATATCACACCATCGAATACAACATGCAGTAAACTATTCTGGGAGGTTTGAAACAAATTCGGAGGGTTTCGTAGGATGTATGGGGACCGGTGATATGACATGTCCCTTCGGTTCATACTGCTTTAGTTGGCATTGCAATTCTATCGATATAAAAGGACGCACATAATTTTTATTTCGATTATTACATTGATTCCACCACAAAGTTTACAGCGTATGCTTTCGTATCAAATCTTGTTACTTATATAATTAGTTTGTTGCATCGCTTTTCGCTACTTAGTTATCTATATGTTGGCAGTTATTCGTTAAGCGTGTAGATGAAATACGTTTGTACTTATTTCGAACGCAAAAAGGCTGTTCGTTAATGAGATGTTAATGTCGCGAAAATGTTATGGTACAAATAAAAGAAGCGGTTGTAATAAGCTCGAGAATAAACTATGCCACGACTCTACTAATTATTCTATTTACGACTTAGCCTTAGTGTATCGCAAAGGCTTTTTACATATATAAATTTCTCTTAACGATCAGTTGTAAACATATTTTTTGAGCTCTGCTCATAAATAACGAGTAATTAAAAACGAAAAGAACTGATCCGATACGAACCTATTGATTACTTACTAGTTGTCGCGTTTTAAAATTATTTAAGTTGTACCCGAAAGACAGAAGTTTCTGCAAATAGACCTCGCAGGAATACAAACTTCTCCTCTTTTTACTTGTGATGGAGCTATATAGTTAAAATGTCACTCGTCGTCAGAATTGTCAGCATCACCATTAGAGCGCCACACACTGCAGGCGAGCGCTGCACACAATTTACTTTATGCGTATATTAAACAGTTTTAATGTATTTTGTAACGAAGTTTATATTGTAACGTTGTGGGTACCGGGGAATATTAATGCGCCCTTTTTTACGGAACGGCATAGATGTATTATTGTTGTATTTGAAACAATGTATAGGCGTTATTGGACGACGACAATGCCATACAATGTGTGAGAGGCTATCTTTCGTTGATTTTATACGTGATCATTACGTCCTGCAATATCATCGATGAATGGTGGTGTAATGTTGTTGCGTGAATGGGGGTCGCTTTTGTACTATTGGTGGATGCGCTTTAACGTTTTAATATACGCGTGTGTGTGGGGATTTACTTTTACTTTTACTACCAAAATGAGGATAGGCCAAATCATATACGCGAATGCGACACATGGTCTGCAATAAAATGAAACAAAACGTTTCGGTTTTAATTTTGCAACTCCTTCGCCACAATGATGAGCCATTCCTCTCTACTTTTAATTTCTTAAAAGGATGCAACAAACAGAAAACAGTGCACAACTGTAACTTTCAGAACTCTGGTACAGTCGACAATATCTGATTGTCGAGACTGATTGTCTGTATAGTCGAATATCTGAATATCTGATTGTCTGAATTCAACAAAACCTGCTTGTTTCTGTAGATGGAGAGACGTTTTAAACTACACATACCAATATTTGGTACTATTGGATACTAAGGTCCATTTCCTATGGTAAATTCTGATAAGCACTAACCACTGATGTTAGCCAATGAATAGCCATAACAATTTCGTCTTCTTTAATTATTGACAAACGATTAAAAAGATGTTTTATATTTTATATATTATATTATATATTATATTTTTATATAAGATGTATCATATATGAATCTATGGATTAAGATTAACTTGTAACTTAGAGGGTGTTAGAAGGGCATAGCAATTTAGAATTGGAATTGTTAACAAACCCTAGCTTTGTTAACACGGAACTTTTCCAAGGGTGACTATCCAATTTCGCTTGACGTGTATCAATTACTTTTGACAGAAAGTGCCATTTATGAAATATATTTCATTAAAAATAAAAAAATACCAAATTTAAACAGCGCCTCTTGTTTAATTTGTACAACTGCCCTTTGTTCACTGTCAAATGTATTTGTTGTGAAAAGTAACGGAAGACAACAAAACTATGTAATTCGTCTATAATCGTGAAAATACATGCCACCTGTACATAACACGGTGTTCAATAATTAGCAACCAAAAAAAATACAACGTGTTATGTAAGGTACATGGTCAACTGGTTCAAGCATTAAGTAAATTAGTCAATAAATCCTCTTGCCACAAGCGCAAATTATCTCTTTAGTATGGCGAGATGTGTGCATTTAGTTCATAAATGCTAAAAACCACTTTAGTTCCGTTCTTGATAATTTATATTATCATTGAAAGTCACTATGAATGCATTGTTTAAGCAACATTTAATTCAAAGATAGCTCAATTCAATTAAGACAATATTACAGGGGTTAGCGATTTCAATTAACAGCGATTAATGTTTTCGAGCCGTCGTCATCTTACGTTTTCAAAATTGCTTCTTAATAGCACCTAATTTGTAAACTTGTACGTGCTTCAGATTTTCTTTATGCACCATCTCAGGCCGAAAGTCTGAAATAAAGTATTGTGAAATAAACGACACTTAAACGAGATCCTGGGGATATACTTTACTTTGTAATAAAGTCATATCGAGATTTTATATCCTTACAAAATTCGTATAAACGGTGCATTATTATTATAACAATATTAGCTTGTATAACGACCCGTAATCACACGTTGCCTACGCCGTTTTGTCACATAAATTTTGTTCCGGTTTTAACAATTTTCCTAACTTATCGGCCATTACAGCCATGACCAACACATTAAGTATAAGAATTTACTAACTTAATACACTGGTATACTGCGAAGTGATTTTTAAAAAAAATCCCGATCATGACTGCGTCTTATTTTTAAACACATAATATCTCTCCCATTCTGTTAACTTTTGTCATATGATAACCATCGTGGAAAGGAGTCTAACAACCCGCGGCGAATTCACCCCTTTCAGACACCGCAACGTTTCAAATGTCAACTTTTTCCTCTCCTTCTCCAGCCAAATCACCCTATATAATCCTCCCCTAAGGATCAAAGCGAGCCGCCGCTGCGGGCTCGTTAGCACACCCTGTAAAACCTCGACCCCTTTGAGACGAACATAATAAAAATAATAAGGTTCGTTCGTGTTCGCACATAATGCCATATGTATTATCGATTTCGTGGCCCACGATAAAAGTATCAGCTGTTCCTCATTGTTTCCTTCTGATGGTGATTATAGCTCACAGGAGGCCTAAGGATTTTATTCGCGGAAGGAATATATCGCTTGCGTTTTGTCAAATGAGAGGCCGTCGGAATGGAGAAACAGCTCCAACTAATGTAGTTTCTGAGATATTGACCAGTAGTTCTGATAGACCAAATTTGTTAAACAAACAGAAATATGTGGTTTATACTTGTTCTAGGGTCAATTTAAGAAGCTTTAAGAAATACAACCATGTAAGAGGCCAATAAAGGCTTTCGCCGAATTTTTGTCGTTTACGCTAATAAGGTACCCGACCCACCTTAATTATTTGAATAATCAGGTCCAATTTGAGGCTCTTGTCAACAACTTCATTCCTGATTTTGACTGATCTAACAATAACTTGAATATATCTACCATCCACGAAAACCGTACCCTTCCGCTTAATCTGCGAACAAAACTTGGAAGTAATAAAAAGACTTTCCAATAATATCAATAAGATATATTTCCTCAAAAATTGGCTTCGTTCATTGGTGAGCCATTCCTTCGAGTTCTCCACACAAGAGTTTACATATTCGGGTTTAAAGTCGGATTCGGAACCAGAGAAGCCATATTCAGCCTCCAAACATTGGTATAGAGTTGTCATCATCAGAGGAAGGACGTCTTCATGTATTTTATCGACTATAAGAAGATATTGGATGACGTAAACCATTATCTTCTCGTAATGATTGAAATTTTTATACACCGCCCGGATATCTATTTTAAACCCATTCTAGCCTTCTACAACCAAGATTAGTTACAGCACTTTTCGCGGTACAATGTTCTACAAGCACCAGGAATTTTAGTTTTAGATTCTCTTTAGCGCTTAAAATTAAAATGAAATTATTCAAAACTTTCTATATTTGATCTTGAGGCACATGTGGTTTAAGGTTCCAGAGAAAAAAAATCATAGAATCTTTATTCTATATCTGGAGCAATCCAGCACATAATGGAAAAGCGTGGACATTTCAAAATCATCTAGATTCAATTTTATCCATTCTGACGTTTCAACATTCTTAAAAAAGTTCTACTATCATATCTTGGCAGCAATTTGAGACTGGATGGAAATGAAATAGGACAGATCTGTCATTTTTATTGTAACCACAAACAGTAATTCGAACCACACAAGAAAAGAGTTAAACAAAGGTGTATACCATCCATAATCCAATTGAACCTATATGCAGAAAAAGCATTCGATGCATTAACCTAGCCTACTTGGCATAAAAAGAAATGAAACAATTTACAACATTCGATATGCAAACGACACAGTGATGTTAGCAAATAAAGCAAGTAATTTCCAAATTTTACCGAACTATATTAATATTAACATATTAATGAAAAAACCCAAAACCCCAGTCTCAATTTAGGGCAGAATAGCTAGATAGCTCTTCCTAAACCTCAAAATAATTCTTTTACACAAGAAAGTTGATATCAGTCATGGTTATGTTAACTCCTCTTTGATACGGGGTGGAGGCATTGACAATAAATGCTACAGCAATAAATAAAATTGAGGTTTTCGAGATGTAGACGATGCGAAGAATGATTACGGAGTCCTGAATTCATCACGTGAGGTAAACGAAGACGCTTTATACGAGCTGGCCTAAAAAAAACTAGTTTAGGCGCAGTTCATAAACCACTTAGCCAGTCTGGAGGGAGATAAGTACATCAAATGGTCATGATAAGTCGTTTAAGACTGTCATGTGGTTGGAAGAAAGCGATATACTGGAGAGCTCCTTGATTTTTCTAAACTATTAATGTCAGAAACTAGTTTACAGATATGAGTGAATTACACGACGTTTGAAGTACTGTCTAGTACTTTAAATACTTTCAAGTACTTGAAGATTTCAAACGTTACCAAGAATCTAGAATAAAAATCCCTGTACTTTAGTACTTTAGTTAGTGTACTTAAGTACTTTAACATCTAATTCGGAAGGTCTAAGTATGTATTGAATTTTTCCAATTTGCGAGGAACCTAGAAAACGTCTAGATTTTTCTGAAGGTCTTTGGTAGAATGTAGAAACGTTTTTGTTTCGATTTCAACAACTAGAAATTCTGAATCTTGCCGAAATAAATTCTAGAAACATTATAGATGTTACAGAAATCAAAATGCTCGTTCAGTTGTTGGTAACAAATCTTATCCAGAATTTTTGAGAACACAAGTAATAAACTAATCGGCCTGAAATGTGTATATGTCCTTGGAAAAGATCTTTTAGGTAGTGTAATTATAACGGTTTCTTTCCAAGTGTTAGGAAACTAGCATGTTTCCAGATAGATATTAATTATACGTATAATGCAAAATTGTACTACAGGATAACACAACATCACCATTTCGAGAGTAATCCAATCTGATCCACTTCCCATATTTTTCCAAATGTGCCCATATTTTGTTTTCACCGGTTGTTTCAAACGAAAAACTCCACTGATAATACGGATAAAAAATAATTATTTAATTAAGTGGAGTCGGTCAATTCATCTAGTACACTGTTTGTGGCACGGTTTGGATTTTCAGTTTTTGAGTTAAAAGCCTTTCGTCTTCTCATTTTAGTAAAATTATGACACCACACCATGTACATATAACGATATGACCATACATATAACAATTATTATGGCTATTAGGAAGTAATATTACTTCATAAGTACCTATAACGTTTGTAGCAGGCCTGTCGTTTTATAGAGGTAACCGTAATTAGGCATTTCCAATTGCGAGTTAGGACAACCTGGCCGTTAACGGGAGTGATCTCAACTTAACTGCAGTAAAATCAAAAAAGTGGGAAGTGTGTGAACCTCTTGAATATTTTACAAATCACAGGTGGTAGATTTGGCAACGGGGCACTTTAACGAAGCACCGGGCACCCCAGGCCGCAACAGCTAAATACAACTCCCGCGGACGTCTCGCTCCGTAACAATAACTCATCAGCCAGCCCTTACTCAACGACGCTATTATAATTCTACGGGGGCAAGTGAACAGTTACGTTCGGAGTCAATTGATCAATGGCGGGAGTTGTGTGAGGAGCCTCGGGGTTCCGTTCGGCGCTGCGATACCATCGAGGGTGGATGTTCCACCACACACGAATTTATACGAGAAGTGTCTTAGGGGGGGTAATTGTGAAAGATGAAAGCAGCCGAGGAAATTTCGATAACGGGAAGACAAACGTAGACTGTTGCTTTCGTTAGTTAGATAAATGCAAAAAGACTAAAACGAGCGTGGAGAAAGAATAGTATCAATAATTACAACCCACACTTTTTCGGTTGAAATTGATAGCTTCCTAAAATTCCCTATGGGTTTTAATGAAAAATATATGTACATTCTAAGTATAAGTTTACTTAATACCTGCATAGTTTATTGGTTTTGTTAAAGCAATAATTTATGTATTTTAAATTGAATTTTGGGGCTCTTATGAAATTATTGGAATAAATCCAGTAAACAATAATAAATATTTCAATTCGTCGGCCCGAAAATTTTACGTTGATGTAATATAAGAATCAAATTCCAATTTAATGTATCGCTCTTTCGCACTCCGAAAGCTTTCTTTTATACATAATTGAACTATATCACTAAAAAAGTTCTATTTATGGAAACTTTGACTTATAGAATAAATCGACACAACAATTTAAAAAAAAATAGGACGTAAGCATACCAAAGAGATGTAGGTCTAAATTGTGTTTTAGGTGCTAGTAAAAAGCATGCGTAACGAAAGTCACAGATATATGATATTGCATATCTGTCGTATTTGATGAAGTAAGGGATGTGGTTGTGAGCTTAAGGAATGTACATACCAAAGGTGGCTTTGGTATGTATCATATCTGATAAACGTATAGCGGAACAGAGGAGTATAGTTTCCTTTTATTCCAAGACCTGCCATTGTGATATCTAATTATAAAAAAGGAGATCTGAATTCTCCAGAAACTCGGAAATTATCTCAAAGAAAATTGAAAAATGCATGGCAAACCAGTTCCTCCACTTTTTTGAGAGAAAAATCTTGAATTCACTATCGCATGTGATTTAAGCATAGGCCTTCGACTGTGTCGACCATGAAACTCTTCTTCATAAATTAAGGAAAATATCACCTTTCGCAAATCAGCACTTTTCTTAAATTTTTTTGCAAATATGAGAGTTAAAGTAGAGGGAAAAGTTGGTAACACGAATAGTAACCGTAAGAGTTCCTCAAGGCTCTATTTTCGGTCCATTATTATTCCTTATGACCTTACGTCTCAACATATTCTATACGCTGACGATACAGTTCATCTCATAGAAAGTAAATAATATAGACGGTGTATTAGAAGGTACCACAATCTAGGAAATTACAATTAAATAAAGAAACATTTTTTTCCCACAATGGAAACATACGAATATGTTTCCCAATACTATATCGATAAACTTCTTAGGCGTACAACTCAATCATAAACTACAGTAAAACATTACTGTATTTATTGGGCAGTCTGTTACTCGGTCCATAAGACAAATTGGTAACCGCTTATTACACCTATTTCCACTCTCTCATCTCTTATGGTATCCTGGTGTGGAGTCATAGCAAATGTTTAAAGTGAATGTAGAAAAATGCAATAAAAGTTTTAGCAAGATTGTCTTTTCATGCTGAATGTAGAAGTGTGTTTGCGACCTTTAAGATCTTAATGATCCCCAGTCGATTCTTCTTGGGTTGTATGTTATATGTCAAAGTGAACTTTATACATCAGACCCGTGTAATACTGGAAATAAAGCTAATCTGAAACCAGTCTACCATAGGCCACACAAAGGTATCAAAGCGGCACAGGGTTTGAGGGACTTACGTTTATTTAGTGCTCTACCAACTGATACTAAATGTATGCCATTGAAAAATTTGACAGTGAAACAGATCTATTATACAGATCAATCCTATTTTTAGTTTAGATAATTTTTTACAACTTTAAACAAATTATTGTACTAACGTGAATAAAGAATTTATCTCCCTTATTTATAAACGCTATTTTAACATTAAAATAGATTTTAGCTTAAAATGCGTTTGGAATGTGTTTTAATAAGGTAACTACAGTTACTTCCACGGTAAGAATACACGAAATAAAACACTGTACTTACATCTGTGAAACACATTCCAAACGTATTTTACCTTAAAATTCAATTTAAAGTTAAAATGCGTTTATGAATGAGAGGGTATGAATCTGAGATAATGTGTCATAAAAAAGTCGACTTTTGGTCAAAAGAAATCTATACAATTTAGCTTTATGTGCAGCTCTGCAGATGCATATTGTGTGTTCTATTATTTAAATT
Organism: Cryptocephalus primarius; assembly: GCA_963576515.1. Taxonomy (NCBI): domain Eukaryota; kingdom Metazoa; phylum Arthropoda; class Insecta; order Coleoptera; family Chrysomelidae; genus Cryptocephalus; species Cryptocephalus primarius. The sequence goes on from OY754941.1 coordinate 5,210,899, forward strand.
GCATTGACCATCGAAAGCAGTTGACTTCCGTTTTTCTAAAACCATTTTAATGGTTTGGGTTTGCTGTCTGCCTCCCAAGCATTTACAATCTGTTCAACACAACTCAGTAGCGTCAATTTAGAAATTCGCTTAATTTTTGGATTATCTATAGTTTTCTTTAAAATTCGACGGCATAACCTTTCTTGGATCATCTAAACCTTCGCATTTGCCCCATAGTCTTTAAGCAGCTATAGGACATCACGGAAATGACGAGAGTTTTTAATTATGAGTCCGACAACGAACGAAATATATTTCGAATTACAGAAGTTACATATTAAAAAATAGTTCAATAGGTAGGTAATTCGAGGCATGGGGTAAAATTTACATATTCCTAAGGAGGTTCATAACTCTAAAGTGGGATTATTCCACTTGAGGTTAGTGACTCAAGTCAATTCCCTTCCAAATGAGAAATCAATATATGGTCGATTAAATTTATGCCTATCATTTGAGTCGAAGCAAGAAGAAGGAAAATAAAATAAGTCCTTACTTTATAATGTGTCATAAATGTTATAAAATTATGTCAATAGTTTACCAAATAAAAACAACAGCAGGAGTTATTCAAGTTATTAGTTATAAATAACTGTCCAATTAAAATTCACATTAAAAATGGTATATTCATTAAAACCTATCAAATTAAAATTTACATTAAAAATGATGTCTTCGTTATGAAGCAATAGTAAGTAGTGACATATTTCTTTAACAATAGTTCTTTTACCTCCTCAGCATTAAATTACCTAATTTCTGGTCGATAAACTTAATCAACCGTAAATTGCTTTATAATTTTGACTGACTCACCTCGACAAAATTACATGGTTCTTGTATACATAAATGCTGTTGCCACCAACTCAGACTTATAATAAATTCGACTTACTGTCGATTCTATCACATTACACTATTGTTAATTTTGAAAATTTAGGATTTCAAAATAAGCTAGAACATATCACAAATATAGGTTGAAAAGTACTTACATTTATTTACACTCCTGATTTCTGCAAACCGTATAGCAACCATAGGAGGATAAAAATTAAATGCAAAAAGTATTCAACCTTTAATTTAATTCCATTTAAAATTACTGTAGTATAGTATTGAAGGATGGTTTAATTGGGTAATTATAGATCGTTATCAGGTTTTAAAGTTCAGAATAGCTTCACATTAACATTCACAGTGATCATGGCAATAAAAAGATACATGAAGAAAAGAACGCGATGGAAAGTCACTTCGTCATGGAAGCAAGCCATAGATAGAAAATCTACCAGATAAAATAACCAGAATTGCTCCACACGAGTAACTTGGCTCATTATTGAGAAACAATCAGAACCGTAAAGGTCTTAGAGTAATATTATATCTAATGAACCACAATTTTGGATTATCTGGAAAAATAGTATCCTCGTACAATCTACCAAAGCGGCATACAAACGTAGGGAACTGATCAATTTGGCTTAATGAAGCTATTTTAACAGATTTTCAGGAAACATTTAATAGAGTGAATCGTGAAAAAATAGCAGGAGTTATTCAAAGTGGATGGATCAGCTGAATGGAAAACACATTAACCCTTAACCTGGTGTATCGTAACTGGTACCTTATGGACTCTAGCGATCTAAATGAAAACCGCCGAGTGTAAATAAGTTATTTAATTTGACTTTTTTTTGGTGTTAGGGTTGTTTGATGGCAAAATTTAGAGGTAAGGATGTCCATATGATTGATGTTTTTTCCAACGAGAATGATAATTATTCTTCTCCTTACTTACCCTCATGGTGCTCAAAGAAAACCAATGAGATATTTTCTATAGTTGTATTATATATATATATACATGAATGTGTAATTAGCTTCGTTGAAGTTATACACATGAAATTTCTGTTCTCCTTTAGGTGTCGAGTCAATAAATAGAATTTCCAGATAAGATTCAAGGATAGGTCTAGTATAGAGGAGACTGACGTAGCTATAGCTTCTTGACAAAGTCGCAGTTATCAAAGGCAAGACGAAGTGTGATTTCGTATTGAATAAAATTAAATAAAATAAATAAAAACAAAAATTCACGATCTACCATAGAAGCGTTAAGCCAAGCTTCGGTAAGGCATATAACTTCGTGATCACAGAACAAAATACTGGTACACAATATTGATAACTTTGATTTTAAACCTCGGACACTTTGGTAATATAGATAAATGCAGGAGGGTAAATTAGAAAATTTTTAAGTGATTACTGTAGTTTAGATATCGCTTTCGTTTTCAATGCTGACCACAAGAATGTTTCCGCATCCCACCCATATGTGTTTGAAGTTTTTGTTCTTGGCAACTCCGTTTGTACGCTTCAACAACAACTTTATCATACTAGTGAGGTGTTCATGTATATTCTGTGATTTGTTTTCGATAGAAGGGCCAGGAGTGTCGCAGTCGCGTCTAAATCCTTTTGTGGCAGCCAAGAGAGAGTTTTGCTTATGTTTGGTGAATAGTTTAACTATAATAGGTTTCACGCAAGATGGTCCACTCTCTTGCCTAGCTATGATACTTCCAACTTTAGATAATTATTTTCACGTTTTACTTTTTCTAACGATAAAATTTTATCATTCAACTTTTTCACAGACGCTTCAAAAATACTAATTTGATTACTGCAAAATTTAGGTTCACTTCACATTAAAAAAACAGTAAATTCTCTTAGATAACCTCTAATGTTAACGCAATCGATGAGGAACTTAAACCAACCCAGTATCAAGTTCACAGCTCTCAGCGCCAACCACAGAATTATTTCACATGTTTCACATGTATTATTTAATGATGTATCAACTCGGGCACATCTAGGATACTCCATGTATTTGGTGAAATTGGGTGCCCCGTACATTGCAAATCAGATGATTTGATGTGATTTTTGAAAAAAAAACTGCGACCATAATGGCATTAGTTTTAAACGGTTAGTCATAAACCCTATTACCATTACATCCAATTGAGTGATGGTACTACACGAAGATAAAACGCTAAAACAAAAGAACTCGCTGTGGATATAAATTGAATAGAGTCCAAAAGAGTTCGACCCAATACCCAAATTCCACTGGAAACACATTCCACGAGTTTAACTCCGTCTACCTCGGGCGTGACGAACAATTCTCACCAGTTCGAAAACAGATCGTGTGATATCCATCTGAAATCTATTTGATCGGCCATACTCCCTCGCAGATTTTCGTCGATTTTTCCCAGAAGAGTTTCCGCACACGAGCACGATCCACTGGCGACGAAAAAAATAGAAAAGTCGTCCGTGCTTGCATCCCCTGTATGCGACCCCATCGAAAGCGGGCATTAGCAGGTGTGGAGTGGTGTATTTAGAGCCATGGCCCTGCGAGCTCGAGGGTGGGTTTGATTAGCGGTTTTACGGTCCCCGTTTGAGTTATGTTTTGTCTCTCCCGAAGTTGCGAGAGAGGTTCACCGTAAACCTCTTTCGAGCCCTTTCCGCGTAGAACGAGGGAGAAATGAAGAGAGAGAGAGAGAAAGAGAGATAGAGAGAGAGAGAGAGAGAAATAGCGAGTTCACGATATCAATCGGCCGGCTTTTAGTCCCCATGCCCCCGTGTTTTGACATTGAACTTCACACAAATACCCGGGAAAAGTTTCACCAAAGACGGAGCCGACGGACGTGCCTACGGGAGAGACGAAGCTTATCGGGGAAATGATCGAATTGTTGTTTGTGTAATTCTTTCATGAAGGTGTTCGATTAAATTCTAATCCTACACTTAATATTTCAACGCTTTTTCTCTTGAGCTCCGTACAAAATATTGAATTATTTATGACGGGAAAGATCGATGTTTCCGAATAATTGGATAGTAATTTTTCAATTACATAGAAAAATACTCTTTAAATAAGTCACCTTAACGATAAGTACCGTGGAAATGTAAATTGACACGACCCATATTTACGATCATAGAAAAAAGGTAACTTCTCAACTCAATATTGACAGCCAATACAAAACAGAGTCAAAATATTAAGTCCAAGCTAAATTGTTAATCATAACATAAACCACCAAAAACAAAAAAGACTAAAGACGTGAATAATACTTCAAACAAGAGTTTATAGAGCCAAAATATCAGGGTGTAGTGGCATGTAAATTGTGCAGTGATACGTATCTATACATTGTAATTCTTCCAGTGTCATTTACCAAAAAACCTGTTCATTTCTTCCAAGCGAGTTACATCAGCTTTCTACAGCCAAAGTGCCGAAGTACAGATACGAATTTCTTTAGTATATCTATATATACCCGACATTGTGGCAGGCTAGTATTAATGTAACATTAATGTAATTAATGTAGATGTAGACAAAACGTTAGGTATTAACAACCTACTTGGACCACGGACTAATAGCCCGGAAAGCAACTTACAAATTAGACATTTTTAGCAAAAATTTTCAAAATTTTCAGACTTCAGTTATCATCTAGACGATAAAGCTGTGAACTTATTAACAACACTTTATTAATACAATCCCTTTAAACTCATGTAAATTACTTTCTGCTTTATATCTGTCTGGTAGTAATTTGTAGATTTTTAAATATACCTTTATTTCTAATCTCGTACATGTCAAATTCATGGGTAGTCGCAAACTTTCCTTTCTTGGCAAGGTAGGAAGAAATAATTTGTGACAGGAACTCTCAAGATTATAAATTCTTCATTCCCTAATCAAGACCAGATCAACTGTCTGCACAATAAAGGTGAATAATTGAAAAATAAATCATAATTCATACATTCATAATAAGGTTAGGTAAGGTACACGTGATATAGTATTTTGTAAAATATGGTCACTCCAATTCAGTCAAATTGTGAGATTGGAACGTTCCAAAATTGCAACACACGCCAAAGCAAGAATTCCGCTGCGTCGCTTAATTTAATCCGCTAGTTACGGCGTTGTCCTATGTCAGCGCAGAGTGACAATTGCTTCCACCCTGATTGAATTAAATACGGCTCCTTTCACTCGGCGTTGAATTCGATCTATTTTAAGATACGAATATTTCTTCATTCATATTTTATGAATTACTTGACTCTCCGCTAGCCGATAACTTATCTTTTTGCTTGTGTTAACTTTATCTCGGGATTAGTGGTCCAGATTTCACAATGGTAATTAATTATTCAACGATTGACAAGCTGTTTGAGATTATCGGACACATACCTACTACTTTCTTAAAATTCGCTGGCATTCGTTACATTTACACTAAAATTGCATGAATTAAGGGTTTATTTGTGGCAGATTTTAATTCTGCAAACTTTACGTAACGAAAGTTGTGATACGATATTTGTTTTTGTTTCATATCCTATGATTATTTCACAATAACAAGTCAAATGAATTAAGATGTTCGATGGGTGAATAGTTCGTTTATCTTTACAAATGCTAACAATTAATATTTATTTATATGTAATCAAAGCTGTTATTGATAGTTTTTAACTATTTATGTAACCCCTGATTAGTAGTTCAAATTAAAATATTGTTACATTTATTTTGTTTGTGGAGGAATACGTCAACTAAAGATACGAAAACAATTTAACCTAGCAAATATTATTTTTAGAATATTGGATTAGTGTTCGCCTTCGTCTAAACCGTATAAAGTATTTACTTAATCAATTTATAATTTGTTTACTACGTAAAAAATGAAATAACTATAACCATATTATTTGGGGGTATAGTAACATGGCGGCGAACATTGAGTGTATCGTGGAATTGAACAATTTAAAGAAGGTTTTAGTGACAATTATCGGTAAAAAAGAGGTCTAGTTTGTTTCACACTACAGAAACATGGACCGTGAACACGCCCCATTTTGTTTCTTGGTCCGCTTTATAAATACCGCTCGGCTAGTAACGATGACATACCTCCATTTACTTTAAACGGAATTTTGGTACGCATAACATAACCCCTAACTGATCTGATTAATCTGTCACTTCAAGTAAGAATTTTTTCAATGTCTAAAAATAGCAAAGGTCTCCCAACTGTTTCAGAAGGTGACCCCTACGACCTTAGGAATTATTACCCAGTCTCAGTGCCTAATAGCTCTTAAAAAACAATCGAATACTGCTTTCTAGAGCGACTTGATAGTTTTTGAACTGGCAAAATCTGCTGACTAAAAGCAGCATGGTTTTACGGTCACCAAAGTAAAAGTATCAACCTACGTCGCAAGCTGTGCGGGGTAAAGACTTTTCGATAGGTTTCCCACAAGTACTTTTCAAACACAACTTAAAGAGTTTTTAATATTAAAGTGTCAATATGACTTACGCAAGGTTCCAAGCGTTTATTACGATTATGAATACTTTTAATGATGTGTTGTAGGTTAGTATTTTTTGTGTTGTTAAGTCTGACAAATCTAATATGATCGTTTAAATTGTCCACTAAAAAATAAATAAATAACACCGACTATTTCGGCACTGGCTCGTAACTAATTTGCATGAACATTATTATTCTTAGTCAGTTTTATTTAAAACGTTTATTTAATTTTACTCTTATATTTGGTCGTTAATCAAATGCGTTCAAGAAATACGGTAGAGAAGTTTCGCTTCGAAATTGTCCACATTCTAGGGGACCCGCGAAATTTTCGCAAGGATGTTGTCATTACGACGGACAAGCGAGGTTCACTCATTAAGATTCTAGATTTGTTCCGTGTAATTGAAGTAATAATTCGCCTACGGTAGATTAATATAAATAAAATATAACAAGTACCATCCTGTTGTACGTAGTGACCTCGCCTAAGCTGCGGTAGGCATGCAATTCGACGTTATTAAACTTAATCAGTAACTACAAAATACGTTTGTAGATGAAATGCTAGATAATGACGCGTGTTTTGTGTATTATTTTTATAAAAAGACTTTCTGTGGCTTGAGAGGTCAACTAAGGTTAAATTAATAATTGAGAATTATGTAGGAGATCTCGTGCCTCATATTTGTACATTTTTTAAATTGTAGAGATATTATATTACTATTTTAGATCTTATGATTAATGGTTTGTTAAAAAACGGGGACATCGCTAATGTAAAATGTCATGAAAGGGACCGCACGAATTATGGAAAAAAATTAGGTATTAACAAAGTAAAAAATTGTTGGCATTGAAGTTTTTGAGTGAAAAATGCGATGACATCACGTATAGAAAACAATAACAGACACCTGCATCTTGCGTGTGGGAGATGTCTTTCTATTCTTGGGGGTAACATTTTGCCGAGCTGTGCGCAATCACTTAAAAGTTATTACTTACTTAGTTATTACTTACTTTAGGTAAGTAAGTTATTGATATTTTTGAATACCTACTGACCAAAATTTTCAATAATTTTAAAAGATACTACTAAGTACCATTAGTATTTTGTTTGTTACCCGAAAAAAAAAGGAAACATATTCTTTGAAAAAAGTATCCATAATGTAACCGGAACGTGAGGGCCATCAGTTCAGATTGTGGAATGCATATTCCACCCAACACATTCCTGGTATCGAAAAATGCAAAGGTCAGATTTGAATTTAGTATATAGACTCGTATATAGACTATATAAGTCAAATGTTCAAAGAATGTATTACGAGTTGCAACTTTTAAAGCCAGAGGGAGTTAGATATTTTTTTCTATTTCTATTAAAAAATATTTCGGAAAACAAAATGTACATTTGTGATACAATTGTGATATCTTGTGGTTACATTGTGTAAACATTGACGAGCAATTTCCATTTCCTTCAGTGATGTGGGGTAAATTCTGGGTCTAAATTACTCTATCGTGTATTAACTTATATTAACAGTTATGTAGCAAATAGGGTTAAGAAATATTTAAAAGACAGAAAACTTTCCAATTGGGTAATATACAATACTTAGTATTAATTTTCATATTGACAAAAATCTAAGGAAATTTATATTATTTGAAATTATAACTAGAAAGCTTCTGGGATCATTTATGAAAATTATGATTTTTGGAGTTGAGTCTTTGAAAAGCGAAGTAGCACTTCGATTAATTTATAGTTCTAGAAAAACTCTGGGCTCTTTACTTTATATTCTTTCTAACGTGTAAAATTCAAATTAAATTATAATACAAATTTTATTGTAAAGCCATTCTAGCCATCCAAAATCGTCAGGAAATCTCCAAGTCTTTTTCGGTATGCTTCAGCCTGTCTGCTGTTCGAAATAGAAATTAAAACTCGGTTAGATCCTGTATCATTTGCGATACTTTTTTCAGACTTTTTTATGCCCTCGGGGAATGAACCAATTTTAAATTTCCCTTTGAAAACTTCTAAGTTAAGCCACTTATGTTGGTTTAACGTTCTTGACGAACTAGAATTTTTATTCTAGATTTTTGTGGCATTTAAAATTAAAATCTCTGGTAAAAACCAGTAAAATTGAAATCAAACTATATTTCCGGTTATACTATATAAAACTCTAATGCAAGACAATAAAAGGAACGAAACTACCACGAGGCATTTTAAGACTGCCAAAAAATTGATGATTAATGTTAAATAATTTAAAACAATAAAAAATAACGATTCGTCTAAATTTTCGTGGTAGACTGCAAAGTGTTCACAAATTGTACAGGAATGGACATCTAAACATTTTCTATAAGACACTGAAATATATCTTATGTTATATGTTGTCTTCTATTTGGAAACTTTAGAAACAAAAATTCTTGAGACTCCTATGTACTTTCCAAAAACGTTTTTTAAACAGTTTTGCTTGATTCGTCTAGTAAACAAACAAACAAATATTTAAAATCGTTTCTTTGTACGAAATTCCACAAATGTAAAATCCAATTTATTGCTATAGAAAAATTCATTACGAACTTCATACGTATAGTTATGTCAACATTATTTTCTACAACTCTTACGACTTTGATAACCCTTTTACACTCCCTTAAGAAGCGTATTTGACTATTAAGAAACTTCTGGCATAATTTTAATATTTATGACTTCAACATTTTGCAGCAGAAATAGGTCAAATTTATTCAAGGCAAATTTAATCAGCATCACATTCAGTGTGATGTCAAAGACTCACACACACGACACTGATACATTTAGGGTTGGTTTAAAACAGATAACTTACATAACACTAGAACCATTGATTTCTCAACCAGGTCTAATCTACGTCTGGCCCAACATGCGGCCCACGGGGGCCGCATGCGGCCCGTCGTCACTGTTTATGCGGCCAGTTGAGCGATTTTTGATTTTGTCATTTTAAATTTATAAAATATCAAAGCTGTTATTCTGATACCCTTAAAAATATTTTAATTCAACATTTCAGAAAATTACTCATGCGAAGCGAAGCTTTAAGCGACAAGACAACGGAGATGAAAATATTTTTTTTAATTAACGTTTATCCGAAATTTTTGCTGAACATTTCAGAATGAACTAAAAAAAATTGTTGGAAAAGAGAGAAAAAACCGCAGAATTCGAAATTGATGTATTTAGTGGTGGTGTGTATAAAATATGAAAAGTTTCATGTTAAAGAACACTTCAACAAAATCTGAAAACTCCACAATCGATGTTTCCATCCCTATTAGGTACAACAACCATCCACGATTGTCAAGCAAGTTATTGTATTGCAAAGAAAATGAAAGTGTTTTCGGATGGAGAACTGGTAAAGGAGTGTAGGGAAGCTGTCAAAGATATGAGTATTTTACCAGATAAAGCAAATTATTTTCAAATATCAGTATTACATGTCAAACTATATGTCGCCGCATTTATATTTCAGTTGAAATAGTAATTTCTTTTCATGGTAAAATTAAACAGATCAAAATATATCCGTTGGCATTCGATGAAATAGCAACAGATGGAGCTCCTGCTTTGGTAGGTACAAATAAGGGAGCTATCAAGTTACTTTTGGATAAATTAGGTCGCCAAGCCACTGAAACTTATTATTCATTGCTCGATATACCAATAAAATTTATGTGTGATAATATTATCTACGAATCATATTATAAAATTCCATTACATTGTTCACATGCTCTTCAATATAAGCAATTCAAGGAATTTCTCAGCGAATTATATTCTGCATTAGGTAATCTTGTATAATTTACAAATGTTTAGATGGCTTAGTCTTGAAAAATGTTTAAAGACGTTATTTGACTTACGTGAGGAAATAAACATATTTAGGAACAAAAAATGAATCTGTTCTTAAAATAAGCGACGATGATTTGTTGTGAGACTTTGCTTCTTAGTATATATTACTGATACACTTAATCAATTGAATTGAAAATTACAAAAGCGTACTAATTTGATAATCGATGCATGCAATTTTATCAAGACTTTTAATAACAAATTATTACTGTTTGAAATCCAACTTGGAAATATTAATGTATAACATTTTCTGCTGTTAAAGAAATATCAGAAAAGCCATTCCAAAACATTTTAAAAATATGCTGATGAAATAAAAAATGTAGTGCTTTTGACAGTTGTTTCTCAAAATTGGCAAAATATGATACAATAAATGATGAAAAACAAATTTTTACATCCACACTGGAAATAGAACTCTACAACAACGAGTTGTTATTGCATTTGGGTCAACGTATATTTGTGAAACTTTTTTTCGAAGATGAAATTTATTTATATATAAATCGTTGACGTCGAATTTTGAAATAGATTTGCAAAATTCAAGTGAGAGAAAGGCAAAACCAAGATCTCATTAATGAAAATTGCAAAGTTTATATGTACCTACTTGTGAAGAATTTACTCTTCGCACTAACTAAAAGAATAAAAATGTGTTTGTTTCGTAATAGGTCTGCATTTCTCAAAAACTTTTCACTTAACCTAACCTAACTTGAGTGCGGCTCCCGCTCTTAAGTTACCCGTCATCAATGCGGCCGCGTGAATTTATATGGCTTGGTCCATATCTAATCTCATCCTGAGCGAGTGAGATGTACCATTTGTTCTGACGTAAGCATCTTCCCTTCCTTAAAGTTCCTTTCATCAAGGTTCCCTTTCTGTTTAACCGATTCTGTGGAAATGGGTCATACGCAAATAAAATTGGAAGATTCGAATCCATTTATAACAACCAGCAAATTCTCTATTCTTATAATTCAAAGAAGGGCACAGAATAAACAGATATATTGTGATAATGACCGAATTCGATGATTCAAACTAGCTCGTCGCGAGCATGGAAACGAAGTAAAATTATCGAAGTCATCAGCGAAAGCGAAAATCGCCTCAATGATAACAAAGTGGCCGACGACCATCCCCGAAAACGAAGCCGCCACCGTCGAAGATGCACAAATCTTATCGATTCCCCCGAAAAGAGAGCGAGTGCAAAAGCGTCGCGGCGACGGCGGTGACGACATCTGGCAAGATCACGGTCAGAAAAAGCGGTCGCTAGCTCAATTCGCTCATCTCCCTCTTTCTCCCTCTCTCCCGTTGCTACTACTACTACATATATCTCTCCCGTGCCCGTGCCCGGTTCGGTTTCCCTCTCGACGGGATTCCACTAAAAGTCTTGCCACCGATCTCGGGAATTTCAATGGTTTCGACGACCGCCCAAAATCGGATGCAATTGTTGCCTCCTTATATACCCCTCATTTGAGAAATCTCCGCAAAAAAGCACTTATAGGAGAATTATGAATTATTAGAATAGAAAAAGGAACCAAAAATGGTGATGGAAGTATTCACCAATTGCAATTATGTTGGCACCAATTGCAATTTTTATTATACCTTGAGGGTACAAGAAAATCGGTGTGATATTTGTGTATATAAATAACTTAAAAAATATAAAGTAAAATAAGAAATTCTAATGAACTTTATACGAATACATGTGCCAACTGTTAACATAAAGGCATTACAAAATACAAAACCTTGCCATAACGCTACTGCCATAATTGAAACGTCAAAAAGGACTGGTAAACCATTAAAATATTTGAATTAGACCAATATAGAATTTTAACGTGCGTAAGTCTGGATAAAAATTTAATTTAAAAAACCAGGATATCGCTAGTAAAAGTTGAAGCGATTGATTTAAAAGAAGCATATTCTGGACCGACTTCGACATTCAAAAGAAAATTTGATGGTGTGCAATCCTTAGTAATTAGCAAAACCATTCCAAACGGCTATGCACGTTTTTACACTTTAAAATATGAAAAATTTTCTAGAAACTAATATCCAGAAAATGTTAATCTCCAGTTATTAGCAGGTGTGTACTTGTTTTTCTTTCAATAGTTACTGTTAAATTGTATAGGATAATACCAAAATAAATATAATGATTAACAAAAGGTTTATCAAAGCTTAAAGTGTTCTTTTGTTTAATTTAAAAAAAATGTTCCAATTTTAGTCTGAGCCGATGTGCTTCATTCAGTTTTTTCTTCAAAAAATATATTTGTTTTGAATAACTCGTTTTTTTTAAATAAGTGTCGCTCAGCGTCCTACTAAATTGACAAACAAACTATTGTAAATACTGTATAAAATTATCCGTTGTGACATAATACGTATAATAATATCTACAATAATATTAAATTCCTTTTAATGTTTCACATGTGTTTGGTGTAAACAACTTTACTTATTACCAAAAATTAAAAGTAAAATTACCGTTTTAGTATTTGTAAGAACTAATAATAAATTAATAAATAAATAACCGTTAGAGGATTTACATCTATAATGAGTGTTGGAGTTTGTTGGTAACCAAAACTTATCCGCCTAAATCGGCATATAGATACACAGATAAGTAGGCTTGTCCTAAATGAACACATTTGTTGCCCCTTGGAGATTTTATTCCCCATTTCATCGTCAACTCATAAATGAGCCGCTAGTAAAGTGTTTTCCGCTTGCTGGAACAAACCAACTAGTGGACCATTTCCTTCCGACGGAATCACATTATCATCCCCTTTGGACCGACCATAAATCGTGATGCACACGGGCCTTTCGAGATTTTTGTTACTTTCAATCTTTTCAATGATTTTAAAATAGACAAAAAGTTGGTCCTTCAACCACCCACGGGTTTTTTCTCACTCTTCTCCAAACCAAGAACTTGGTCCGTGACAACGGCACACCTTTTTTCTCCTTCTTTCTCTCCTTTTTCCTCTTTCTCTCGTTCATTCTGGCCGGCCTACTCACGCGCCGTTGTTTATTTTCATCCAGTTCACGTGCGTCGCATGTGTCATGTTCCCGATGAACGAAACCTAATTCTTCGAATATATTATAATGGATGTGCTGTTTGTAGGATCCCCATTTGTTCTCGGTAACCTAGACTCCATGGGATGAATGATGTTACGCACGCCGGCTTCGCAAGCGACTAGGAAGACGGGGACGTAAACATTTTCGATGGACCAACGAGGCTTTAGTTGTGAAGTTATAATTATTGATATTTGCTAAGAAACGACAGCATTTGATGGATCTTCCGAGTCAAGAGCTTTATTTTGAAAGTAAATTTCAGCCCAGACTTGTCGAAACTAACTATGTGGAGCTTTCCAATGTAAACTACATAGTTTGTATACACTAGCAACGAAGAGATCGACACCATTGCAAATGGTTGGTGGTATTGGTCTGATATTTGCTAGAAAGTGACAAAATTTGACAGATATTAAAGAAATATTGGAGTCTGGAGATATCAAGGAACTGAAAGTATATTTTGGTTCTGAACAACTTTCAAATTAACGGTCTTATTCATAAACGCATTTTAACGTTAAAATGGGTTTTAGCTTAAAATGCGTTTAGAATGTGTTTCAATAAGGTAACTATACTTACTTCCATGTTAAGAATACATGGAACAAAACACTGTAGTTGCATCTGTGAATCACACGCTAAACGCATTTTAAGTTAAAACCCATTTTAATGTTAATATGCGTTTATGAATAAGATGGATACTCTCTAAAGCTACCTTAGTATGCAGGGTCGCTGATATGTGTGGAAACTGATTTATTAAAGCAGCTACAGAAAAAAAATGTTGAACACAAAAGTTTTAGGCTTTTTTAACACTACAATACATTAAAAAGTACGTAGATTTAGTCATACATCACACAGAGTCAGTCGAAAGTCATAGAAAAACTAAGTTAGTATTTTTTGATGGGACACCTCGTTAATACACAATATTTAAGTTATTTTAAAATTACAAGAAAAATTTGCCACACCACATACCCAAACTTCATTAAAATGTGCCGAAATTTAAAGGATTTCACTAAAGCAATTAAAATTTCTTCAATTTCTATTTCAACTTTAGCTTATTAGAGATAGGAAGAGTAATTCAAAACGACCAAACGTAATTAAACCATTTTGCTATTTAAAAAGTTACCTCACGGGTATATTTCTTATTTTTTGAAGATTCTGATATTGTTCCCCTTTATCGATAGAAGACACTGGTAAGTTGGCTGATCTTTCAATTAATTGAAAACCTGCAAATTTTTTTGCCGAACAGCACTCAAATTAATGTTAAAAGACAAAAAAAAGCAATTAAATGCATTGCATAAATAGCGTTTTAAATTAATTTAATGTAATTGTCGATGTTTACACACAAATCCATTTTGCAAATTACTTTTATTTCTATTTCTTGTCAAGTATCTTTATTGGAAACACGTAATTACACAATAAATTTATGTTTTTGCGAGATATTACAAAACATGTGCATCCATTTTTTGTCAATTTTACAAATATTCTATTAAAGATTTAAGACAAACAGAATTTCTGTGACAGTTAAAAACTTTTTTACGATATGAACGCGATTTACAAACATGGCAGGTGCGATTAGAATTATAAAGCGCAGTTGTTGTATGCATATGCAATTTCATGAATACAGAAAATGAAATTAAAGTTTTTATCCAATATTTCCAAAGTACCAGAGGTAAATTTTATCGAATGTAAATTTCAACCTGCTCTTACTTCATTATATTTTTTTAGTTGGTAACGTTAATTGGCAAACTTCGGGAAATCCATCAAGTTATTGACGCATAAATACGGCGTGTGCCGACAAAATAAAGAACACAAACTGTACCCGATCATTTTTACGTTCCTCCAAAAATAAAATGAATTAAATTAAAACCAATTGAAGTCAAATTTGCGGTATCCCGGTCATGAAGTAAGTTTTTGTAGTTATGAATTTTTATTTTAAATATCGATTTCCGGTAGAAAAAACATTCTTTTCATGTCGCATTTTTGGAGGGATTTAAAGATGTGAAAATATTCTAGGAATATTTTTCAGGACCGGAGAGATGAACGAATTTTTTATTTCTTCGACCGAAATTATTCGTGCTACAAACGGGAACATTTAGCATTTGGCAGTAATTCAACGATACAAAAAAATAAACACAGCTAGGGTCAAAATTCTACTTTACAATTTAAATATGTATTTTCTGTTTGATTGGCACGACTACGTATCAGAGGTCAAGGCTATTATAAAATTTAAAAGATATTCAGTGAAAAGGTGTCATTTACACCTTATTAGGCCACATGAAAAGGTATTTGACATTAAATTATACGTTACGTACACACATACTTATCACAAACTCGGTAATGATTCGTGCAAGTCGGTTGAAAGTAATTTTTACAGCTATATTAGAAGCTACGGTTTCTGCATACCGAAACGAGATAATTTTATTTTAATGATTCGTTTGAAGGAACCTAACACTTTTTTACATTACATCTGTGTATTTGTACAGTAATTACTTTTTTTGTTTAACACGAAATGTAATCGACACCTTACTTTATTACACTTGATGCGTTTATTAGCAGCAAAGGCATCTTTCCTCTAATAGCTTTTAACAAAGTAAGTGCCGTGTAAAATGCGAGAATATATACCATTAGCGATATTTGTGATAACAAAAAGGTTCTCAGCTGACCATACGGATAATCACAAGCGCTATACAATTTTGTTTATGACTGAAAAGGATTCGGAGACATTTGATCATCCCCACTGTCTGTGTACAGCACATACATCATCAAAACCAATAAACATCGTCAATTACACACAAGGAGAATATCTTCAGAGTGCCTTTTGATAGCTCCGGTTTCAAAATTTCAAAACAGTTAAGCCAAAGAGTTAGTACTAGCTTTAGAAAAATAGAAGAATGGCCTATAACAGTTGCCAGAGAAGTTAAAACAAATACTGAAAATATTTGACAGAAGCCAGGACACCAATTTTATTCCCAACATATATTTTTTAATAACCAGCAATCTATACTAGAGTGTTTCAGTATTTTACAAAAAATGAAAAACACAAGTTTAGAAATCCCCTAGAAAATTTAATTCTACCGAGTCACAAATACTGTGGTGGACACTGGGCACAGGTCCAGTAATGATATAATGCACGAACACAATAAATTTAATGTACATTAAGTTAATATTTCACATAATTTATATACAATGTTTCAATTTAATTTTGTCACGATAGCATATACTTTTAGGTTACTTTTGAAGGATTATCAAAAGAATAAAAAAAAGGAAAAACATTTGTTTCATGGATGCAGCGTCATTGTGTAACCTATTGAAAGAAATATGTTTTAAATGGGATGAGGATGAAACAAAACGGTCTCGGAACTTGCCAAATTTGCTGTGAAACGGACTCGTTATTAAATCTATAAAAGAACATTTAAGAAGCGTACAAATTTACCTGTGGTTTCTTAGAAATTTGGGATCTTTTCAGAAATCCTACAAAAATCATTCCAGGACCTGGAAGACCTTTTAAAATTTCTTTTTATCCCAAAAACTTATATGAAACACTTTAAAACAATAATAATCTAAAAAACATTTTAGGTCGGTGAAATATATTAGGATTTACAATACAATTTAGCAGCATATCAAACTGTCTCCGGTGTCAGAAATTCAGGAAAATTTTAGAATAGCTGCAAGATAAATTTCAGGATCACAACGATCGTTTAAAATTATTTGAATATCCTTTGAATTACTAATAATTCGAAAAATATTTTAGGATCAAACCTAAACCCTTGAACAATTTATACATGTTTAAGCAAAACTCATAAAATAATTATGTTCTTTAAGAGATGAATTAAAGTCCTGCAATATCTGAGAAATCTTTGAGGACACTTGGGGCTAATGAGGAGTGTTCAGAAATCTTTTCTCAGATTTCCCAAACACTTGTCTGAGTTTCTAGATAATATTAGGGTAAATAAATATCCAACACTAAATACTTTGGGAGAAAACAAAACTGCCATTGATTTTTTAGAACTTCAGAATTTATTTACAGGGCCCACGACAAAAACGTATAAAAGACATTTCGAAATATTACCAACATAAGGAGTATTTTAGAACTTTGAAATCAACTTTGAATTATTATTCGTTGAAACAGTTCAGGAGTTTAAAAACTTTAAGATTTTTAAAATTCATGAATATTTTCGGGAATCCTACAACAAATATGTCAGAAAATAGGATATCTTTTACAATCCTTTGAAATTCAAAAACCTCTTGGAAAACTCTTTCAGTTAATAACAATTTGAGAAGTACTGAAAATCAATGAGGATTTTTCCTGAAATCATTTAGGACTATATGATGTTAATAAAAACTTGTTCACTTAAGAGATATTCTAGGTTTCTATAATTCTTGTGAATTATAGAAGCTTCTAGGTTTATCATGAGTGTTGAGAAATGTGTTTTGCTATCCTATCAAACATTTTTTTTGGTTTCCAGACGTTTTTAGAAGAAATTACAAATCCATCAAGAACAGTTCTAGATCTTGCAAAACTGCCTTCGATGTCTTAGAAAGTCTGGTCATTTTTCAAAAATCTTGCAAGATTCCGGGATCTGTAAAGCCATTTAAAATCCTTGGATTAAATTCCAGCTTTCAGAAAACTCTTTGAATTACTATTAATCTGGGAAATATTTTAGGACTTTGAAGTCCAATGTTAAGAATGTTTAAGGAAAACAAGTAATAAGTGCCTACAAGTAATAAGTGCCTCCTAAGTTCCTGATATTTTTGCAAAATCTTGTGGAGGATTTCTCAAAACAGTACCGTAGGGCATCCACGACTAGAGTGTAGAAACTACTGAAATCAATGGTAAAAGGTAAGTCCCGTAATTTTGCAAAAATATGGAAAATTACGTTAAGCAGATCAAAATTGAGTTTTCATTTATGCAAAGGTTACATTTTCCATACCCAGCTGATGGATTATCATGAATCACTCTTAAAATAGTTCGAATATCTTTTATTAAAGAACCTGATCTAAACATCTTTAACTGCTATGGGCAATGCTTTGCATCACAGCATATTAACCTAAAAATCGAATTGATACACAAAAGCTGTCACTCAAACCTCGCCAACATCAGAATATCTTCTTGATTCTGAACACATAAAAGTGAATTTTTGGGAATCTTTGGACTGTAGGTATCACAAATAAATTTTATATTAAATATGTACAGTATTCAGTAATTCTCCTAGAAATAAACCAGCAACAAAGTAGATGTAGTAGATGACTTCAGCAGGTCGATATACGTAATCTTTCGTAACATCACATATTTAATCCAATCGACCTCATATAGGAAATTTAAAAATGTTACTACCACAAACATATTGGTAAAAATTCAGAACGATGTTGCTGAGATATATAATACTGTATGTATACGCAGGTATGACAACGAGACTTAAGAGTTATTTGATCGATATTTAGAAAAGAGAAGCTTTCTTTTTGATAATAAACCTTGAGACACACAGTAAGTAATACTAACAAAATCTGAAGGCAAATTTATAGTACTTGTTATGAATACCAAAAGGTTCTTATCTTCCATATTCGTTCTACGACGTACCACGCTTGCAGTTTAATTTGGAGCAAATAGAACATATTGAAATAAATTAGTTTACTAAAGAACGAAGCAAGCACCAAGTCCTAAGTAACCAATTGTTGATACTAACTAACCAACAATTTGCTAGTTGGGTATTTAACAAATTCTGTAGTTAAGACTTCGTGCTTGTTTCATTTGTTAACTAGATGGCCAACTTCGGGTACTTAGACAGCATTCTGCCTTTCATTAGTTTACCTTTTAATTTTACCGTTAATAATTCTGGACTTTAGGTAATCTGCGTTCAGAATATTTCAAAACACCTAATAATATTTCTAGCATTCCATAACTCCATAACAGTCATAACTCAATTGACTAAAATTAGAGTGTCATCATATCGAGCTGTGGATTTCTAAGGTTGCAGATTGTTAGATGCATTAGCGGATAGGTAAATCTTGTCCGGTCTCTGATTGATATACTATATAAAGTACTATAATCATTATGTACCAATTAAAAAAGATGAAATGAAAAATATAAGTGTGAGAAATGAAAATATAAACGTCGCTTTCCCGTCGTAATTTATTAAGCAGTGAACCACTTAACATGGGTGGCTTGAGAAATTAACAGAATGAAAGTTGGGTTTGTTAAGATTAGAAATAAATTCATAACTCATAAAAGTTTTAAAAATACAAAGAATATATTAAAACTTTTTATTATTCCACAAATTTTAATGGAACAAATTCGAAATTTAAAAAGCAACCTACCATCTGTACTGCGAGCATATGTTTTATTGCAGCTTTATTTCCCATGATCATTTTTTTCAGAGGAAAACCAAGTGATCCTCTCGTCAACATTTTGGTAGAAAAAAATTCAAAGCAAATGATTGCACACAAATAACCTTTCGTAAGATCAATCGAGGATTCTGAAAGGTGAGAGAAATGCGGAATGGGTGAAAAGATGTGTAAGAATAACAGCGCGAAAATCGAAGATATGTCGAGTCAAATTTAATAAAAAACCCATCCGAAGCATCCGTTACGAATTTTTCCGTTATTCTGTTAATACCTACTAGTAAAAATGTAAAATCTTAAAAGTATTATTGAAGAAGTTGTCACAGGATATTTTCTACCTAAAAAAGTGATCCTCGTTTCGCTGACCACTGACCACCGTTCAGATGTTGCCGGCATGCGAGGCCATAAAGCAATTTCTATCTGCCATTTCTGTAGTTTAAGCTTACTATAGTATTTGATTTTACTTTATTGTACCATTAGAACTCCCATTTCCTCGAAGGAACAGTTAGGGTGTTGGTTGACCAACGCATGAAAATTCCCATTTTGTTAATAAATAAATGCCAGTCGTTTTAACTGCCTCAACTGAATTAAATTTATATAACAAACGATACCGTTAAGAAACATCTAGAAAATTTTAAATTACGATAATAATCCGCTGTATTAAGTGCATTTTCTCTAGATTTTCAAATTTGGCATCTTTTCAAGCGAGTTATAATTTTTTGCGGGAATCTGTCCAAAGGTAATAAAACTGTCATCAAAAATAATTATTCATAACTAAAGAGAGTAAATGGTCTTACCCCGTTCGAAGTACGTAATTGTCTTACCAAACACCACTGGAGATATTACTCTCACGATTCTGAAAGCTTTTAACTAGAAGTGCTTTCAGTTAAAAATACAGCTTGGCATTTTTCAAAATAAAGGCCCTTGGAGAGACTTGGCGTAGTCTTTTAACCCAAAAACACTGCCACGTTTTCGTGTGAAACAGTGTGTTTTTACGACGCAGTATTTAAGAGTTTGCAGTCTAGATCATGCTGACCGTTTCTGAATGGCTAATTGAATTTAATGAGCAATAAACACGTACATTTTCAACACGACGACCTCACTCAGCCGAAAAGTTTCTCTCCTTCAAACGAGAGAAAACATAACCGAATCAAGCAAATGCATATCGATTGCAATTTCAACTTTGGAATGGCGGCGAGATTAAAACGTCCGGCGGTAAAAGTACTTAGTTTCCCGAAATGGGAAGCTAAGAAAGAACAATAGTAATCAATTATATTTTGTAATAAGATGATTCTATTAATTCGTCTATTTAGAATTCTAAAATGTAGGTGTTTTCTGATTTTCCGAGTAGAAAAATTGCTGTGATACCTAACACTTTCTGAGAATTTTGCCTCAAATCGATCTGTATAAAAAATTTCTCCAATTAATTAGCAATAACAAATAAGGCATCGTTCACTATGTTCCTCGTGTTAAAAAAACAAGCTAAATCCATTCCAAATTTAAAGCAATATGTTTCTATTCAACAGAATTCTTTTCAGATAATGATAGTTAATGTATGTTATAGTAATGAGATCGATATAATGAACATATAAAATTTAAATGTAAATGGAAATTTCTAAGAGTCAACTGGATATTCGTACAAAGTATTTATTGGATAGTAGAAATTAAAATTGTTATCTGAAATAAGACGACGAAATTAAAAACAGAATTGAAGGAGTATCTAAATGTTGCATAGGAAATACGCAAAACTGCACACTAATCGTACACAAGTATAATAATATATAATATCAATATGGACTACGACGGTTGCATAGTTATTACGAATTTGATCTGGGCTCGTGACGGGCCCCAGTTGACTCGAAATATATCCCCATCACAAAAATCTATTCACCATTAATCTATTGGAAAGTTTATTTGTTTCTATTCATGTGAACACTTACAATCCGGAGGTAAAAGTCAAAATTCCAAATACGGACATATGAAAGATTTGTACTTTGAAGAGCACTCCAAATAAAAATAATCAGAAGTGCTCAAAACAAGATTTATAAAACTGTACAACTTGTATGGAAATTTCCTAACACCTTAGGGTTACCTCCATGTATTCATGTATCCGTCTATTTAATCCGGTAGAAGTAATATGGGGGTAACTGACACAGAATATCTTATGGGAATCAGAATGACAGATTTAATAAAGAAATGCTAGAAAACGTAAGATAAAAGAGTGAACTGATTGTGGGTTTTTTAAGGGTGCAAACCACGTTTTATGAAAGAATTGAGGTAATTATAGATTTAAACGTTTTATAAAGTGTAACCATGTTGAAACAAGTAGAACAAACATTCTGTCATGTTTTTGAATATAATTCATGATACTCATACTTAAATACTTATCATAAAAAACAAGAATGTATTACCAGCACGAAATGTTTAAATGTTGTATTTATAATGAATTACAATTCCTTAAAATTCTTTTTTTTTTAATTTTTAAGCTACTCAATCGCTTCAAATGTGTAGAGAAGAAAATTATAAGGGATAATTATAATTATAAAATATATATACAGTGAAGTTTTTTAACCCATTCTTTTTCAGATTTAGAAGTTTAAATGTTTCAAGGAATGTGGTTCACGCAGTCAAATACAACTTTAATGATACTTTAATTATTTTAATGGCAGGAAAAAAGTACCAAATTTTCTAAGGAAAAAAAAACATTTTTTGTATGTAACCGTTATTACGAATCTTTTTTAGTTATTGAATTATTGCCAAAAAAATTTTTTAAAGTAATTTTTTTCAAAATTTTTGTGTTTTTTAAACCTGTTAAAACTTCTTGAACAAACTGATAGGACTCAAAGTACGTATGTAAGGACTAACTTCAATTATAATTATTGTGGTAAAGATTACCGGTATAAATGCTGCTTTTTCTCTGCGAAAAAGCGAGATCGCCATTTTATTCTCACCACAACTTTGTTAGTTCTTATGCTGTCAACTTTTGCTACAGCTAATTTCGCTGTTACAAATTTTCCGAGTCATAACTCGTTTCATATTTCATTTACAGGAATAAAACAGAAATCAACCGTTTCGCTATTTGATAATATTTATTTTCGTTTCTAACCATCGTTTGATTAAATTTAAATTTTTTGAATTTCTCATAAAAATTGTGGAAGAACTTCTCTGCTCTACTTCTCTTGGGCAAAAATTTTCAATTTCAAAAAATTTTGAATTACGGATAACTCAAAAACTGCCGACTCTACGAAAAACTTTTTTTCTTTAGTATATATTCCTCAATCAATTCCCGCTATAGATTTTTTTTACTTAGCAATTTCATACATCATTACAGCAGTTTGCAGCAGCATATGTTAATTTGTATGTAATTGACGAAGTACCTTAGATTTTAAAACAAGACATCAAAATTGGATAATTGGCAGGGAAACCTACATTCACCCAAGTTTGAAGTTTGTTCGCGGCAATTGTCGCCTGGTACTAACTTGGTCATCTACCACGTGTGCTGTCGAAAATGTTCATATTCTCCGCTTAGTATTTGCATGGAGTACAAATTTTGTAAATTGTATAAAACAAGGAACAGTGCATCGATAAAAGTATTGAACCTTCAAGTTGGAAGTTGTTGGTTTTACTTAATAATATTAATAATTAAAGCGATAATTACTTTTCAAAAAGTTGGAGTTTTTAGAAAAACCAATTGTAGAGCAAATATTCTTTTTTTAAAAATACGAAAACTGCCACTAAAGTTCAAATTGGATTTTATTTCATAACAAAAAAAAATTGTCTTTTGATCTCATTTTTAAAAATTACCCTAGGATCACCCGAACTTAATTATGAATTGGATAAACACAGTAATGAATATGTTTATTTACCCCTTATAACTCGTTCATCCTTCATTTGAAATTCAATTTTTTCCTCATATATGAAACGAATATGCAATTATGTAGAAATTTTGGTAAAAAAGTACTTTTTTTAATTTTCTCGGGAATTACTTGAACGATTTTGAAAAAGCAAAATTCACCTTGACGGCGAAACAATTTGCATTAAATTTACTCCAAAGGGTAATTATGTAGTTTATAGTTTTCGAAATATTAAAGTGTCAACTTTTTTGTTCGATTTTGTTTAGAAGTGTGATGAATGTAGTGTTGTCTAGAACCTGTCCAAAATCTACCGAGCATACCAGGTAGATCACGATTTCACAAGTTTACTTGAGGCAATTTCAGTAAATATCCGAGGTTCATTTAGGAATGATCTCGGTAAGTTTTGGTAGGACATCGACGGTGGTAGTAAAGAGGACACCGGTTGCGTCGATTCCTCGTGACGATTTTCGGTAAGTGGGCATCAGCAATGTAATCAGATATGTGTACTCACCCTTTCCTCCTCCCTGATCATCTCTGCGATGCCGGGCTTGATCTCCATGTCGTCGGAGGTCGAGTGCGAAATCTGCGGCTGTTGCGGTAGCGGCAGCGTCAGCTGCAGCGGTTCACCGGCCTGCGATGCGTTCGGCAGGGGCGTCGCGGAGGATGCCGGCGGCGCCTCCACTGAAGGTGGAGGCTCCTGTACCTCCGTGCTCGCGCTTTCCGCGGGGCTGCTCAGGCTGCTCCTCTCCCCCGACGGTCGGCGCCTCTTTTTCGCGCGCGCCGTGTCCGAAGAGTCCATCATCATCATCTCCTGCTGCTGTTGCTGCTGGTGGTGTTGCTGCTGACCGGCCCTCGCCTCCCAGTCGGCACGGGTCGGCGTCGAGGCCGGCGGCTTCGCCGACGACGGCCTCGCCGTCAGCTCCCCGGCCGCGGGGGCGACGACGTCCTGTTCGCCGTTGACGTCGGCGAGGCCGCGGATCTTGAGCGACTCGGCGACCTTCAGGAGCGGGCCGATCTGCTCCTGGGAGACGTTGATCTCGCCCTTGTACATAAATTCGACGGCCGCCTTCAGCTCTGGCCACTTGATATCCCGCATTATGACGATCGGGTGCTGGCAGGGGTTCTCGAAGAAGAGCGACTGGAAGTAGGGGCTGCAGGCGGACAGGACCATCTTGTGCGCCTTGACGGAGTGCCCGTCGCAGGCGAGGGTTACGTCGACGAACGATTCGCTCTGAAGGAGCTGGTCGAAGACGTTCGTCAGGTTTGTCTGGTAGTTGTTCCAGCGCAGGCAGAATTGCTGCGGGGAGCCGGTGCTGTGCTGCATCGTCGTCGTGGTCGGATCACCTGTAAGTTCAACCGATCTCACACTTTTTCTTCCTGGTCGATTTACTTAGTCTATGATAGTAACGCGCACATGGCAGCCTTCGAGAACGCGCGAGGGGGAGAAGGTTTCGGACAACACGAATAGTTTTCAAAGTCTTCCCGTATGCGAGAGCACGTGTACGTATGTACGTAGCGTAGCGTATCGTTTCGGCGGCGCAAAGACGTTCGTTCGCCCGTTCGGTTCGCACGTCGACTGTCGTAGGAAAACCGCCGTGCGTGGGGCTACTCTCTTTCTTTCTCTCTTTCTCTCTCTCTCACTCTCTCGGTCGGAGGCCTCGAGAGCGGGGCCGGCCTCCGCGCACGCCTCTCCCCCTCCAGGACTCGCGAGAACGCCCCTCACCCCACCCATCCACCCACGAGACCGCGTGGACGGCAGCCTAATTACCACAGATGCATCGACACCTGAACCCCCGTACCCCACAAGACCTCGCCCCACATACAATACCCGCAAACCTATTGCTCATTACTTTTACTTAGAATGGTAGGATTGTTGTGTGTCCCCTTTATTTCGGTAACCGCGGCCCCCTCCCGGGGGGCGCCTAGGAGAGAGCGCGGTAGATTGTTATTCGTCGGCGCGTATATGTGTGTATGTGCATGTGTGCATGATTGCGAGATAAGACTTGGCAAAAGCAATTAGTGCTGTAATTGTAAAAATAACTCCAATCCCTTGACCCACTGACTCGTCTCCGTCCTAATGAGCTTGGTCGCACTACAAACGGCAACCGAAAATAAGACTACACATTATTAAACCTCAAAAACAAGAACAAAACGAACAATAAATATGTGAATACAGTCATCATCAATCAATCAAAAACATTAATACGCCATGCAAATTTTGGGACGAAATGAACCTCAAATCTTTGCGAAACGAGTCCACTAAAACTGTAGAAAACAATTCTGAAAATGTTAAATGTGAGTGAAAAGTGTTAAACCCACTATTGTGTAAAATGAATTGAGCTGGTTTGCGCTCTGTCGGATTAAAATTGACCAAGGCATCCGAATTCCAAGCCATGGACAAATTTTCACAATGTCCTTTCCAAATTGTCAACTGCGACCCATACCTCTTCGAATTGCGAACCGGTCCCATCCCTTAAGTACCTGCATCCGTTGTTTTATAAGTGAATAAGTGAAATAGTCTAAGTGAAGAATCTAAGTTGTTAGTTTTGGTGCCACAAAATACAACTAATCATAATGTTATATTAGGAAAAGAAGTGTGAAAATGAATAAAAAGCGGATCATACGCACACAGTTTAAACAAACAAAACTTTATACAGGAAAAAATTGATATGTCTATAAACTACCCGACTGCATATGGTTTTATTAAAATTGTAGCATACAAATTTAATTCAATAATTTTACATTAATATATTTCGTAAATGCAATCTTTTCAATAATCAATAATTTAATAATTAATTGTTAATAATTGCAATGTTTTTTAAAAAAGTAACATTAAATAAGTCCACCAAAATTCAGTCTGCTGCATAATGTTTTTAAACTTGTATCATATAGATATAACTCAATAAACTGAGATTAACACATATATGTAATAAAATTGTATCTTTTTGATATACTTACATAAAATACATATTTACATGTATACCTTAGGAGAGAACATGATGGGGTCAGTTTCCATAGATGGAACTTTGATTATACACAATATGTATATTATTGAAATTCAAAAAAATTTCCAATATTGGTTCCATTAGTGCCCAGGTAGGGTACTGCATGGGTAATCCCGAGTCGAGTTCGCAATTCGGATAAGGGATTAGTGGTCCTCACTGGTACCTTTTCTATTTCTGACTGCGGTTCGCAACTCGGATACCTAAATTGACCTGTTGGTGCTTATAATTTTCCCCAAAAATTACCAATGCCTTTTTTAC
Organism: Cryptocephalus primarius; assembly: GCA_963576515.1. Taxonomy (NCBI): domain Eukaryota; kingdom Metazoa; phylum Arthropoda; class Insecta; order Coleoptera; family Chrysomelidae; genus Cryptocephalus; species Cryptocephalus primarius. Next base: position 5,237,456 of record OY754941.1, read on the forward strand.
CTTAAAGTTATAGGACTTTATAAAATTGATATTTTCGTCGCACTCTCATCCAGACTTAGGACTCGCAAAGATGATCGAACATATAAATATTATTGTAGTGACCTTCGGTGTTGAATAATTTTGGCATTAGCAAATGCTAGTCAAATGTACAAAAATTATTTTTCATCATTTACGTATCTATGATATCCACAGATTGACCTGAGAAATCTAGAAAACTAAATAAAAAACTTATAGTAGATATTGTACTCACAAATATTTTACCTAAACTTAAAAGATCTAGAAGTCATAACAAAAAACTTTTTGTAATTACTATTACTATTAGACTTTAAACAAGCTAGACGTCAAAATAAAATATAATCATGAACTTAACTAGACTGAAAAATTTATCTGGGTGAACAAGAAAAATATTATATAACTTCAGAATAAATGAAAAGTTTCTCATATCCATTAATTTTTACATGTTTGTAGAGTTTTAAAAATTCGTTCGTCAACTAAAATTTCCATTTTATTTCTTATTTTGTCTCATGTTTATTTTCTGGTAAGGGTAATTGCAATACTTGGCTTCCGTGAAAAAACACTTTATTAGTTGGTAAATATTAGAATGTGATTTAATTATAACTGATTCAAGCAATGATTTCATTTATTTACGGTATTCTTACTACGAGGCTTCTACCAAAGAGAGTTCCATATTTCCTTAGTTATTTGTTCATTTTTAAACAGTTGGTTAACGAAATAATCATAAAGATGATTTTTTTTTTCAGAACTTAAAAATGTTTAGTAAGTCCAATATTTTGAAGAACTCTGAAGATATTTGACTGTTCGGGAATAATTACTAACTACGTAGTACCAGTTACATGTTCACAATTTAATTTTATTGAAAAAAATTATAAATTTCGTCGTTTTGTTTTGAATGTAACACAAATGGTACTGGTAGTGTTTATTTCTCATATTTTTCTTGTACTACTTGTTTCAACTGTTTGCTGCAACTTTTTAATATTTCATCCATAAAAATAGTAGAGATGTTGACTACGATTTGTCTACTTTGTAAATATATGCACTTCTGATACTGCCACGACATATTTCGTAAGATTTTCTGTGTGCGTTTTCTGGTGTCGTTCTTGGGTTTTTTTCCTAGCACTGAACAAAAACTATTTATTTTTTTTTCTTACTTCAATTGCTGCAACGCTAGTTCTGCAAAAATAAACCACTGATTTAATTACTTTTGAAATATCAATCATTAAATTAACCATACACTTTTCAGTGACTTTCGTTGCTGAAAATTCAAAACTCCCAACCATTCTTATTTGTTTTTTCAAATCTAAACTGTAACTTTTATTTAAAATACACGGCTTTTCTTTAGTCTAAATCGGTTTGCATTCTTCCATAACGGATGTAATATTGTTAAAATTTATTAAAAAGGAATTTTAAAATAAAACATAAGAGATTTTATGGACAGTAAAATGGCAGTATTTTCTAATGTAATATCACATAAACAAATGTACATACATCGCATAGTACATGAACATACAGGGAAGAATGTAACACGAAATTTATTTCTCTGAATAGTTGAATAGTAAAATAAAATGATTATTAAATGTTTTTCTGTAATAATCCCCTATACGTAGAAACAAAAAATTACACACTGTAGTGTGATGATAGATTATACTTAACGATGTGAAATTCCAGTACATTTTGGTAATTTACAGGCATCAATGTAAAATTGCATCACAGTATAACGGTGAAAAGGCTGTATTATTGTGTAAATATACCAAATAGTTTTTACAGCGCATATTCTTTCTTACACCCATAAGGGTGTGATAATCCAATAGGCCAATTCCGACAAGAACAAACTGGTTGTAGGGATTTCAAATTATTTGAACCGTTGACGGATAAAGACTGACCATTCGACTTTGTACGGGTTTTCCGTAATATTTTTAAATTTTAAACCCAGAGGGGTGGGTAAAACTAGTCTCTTTACCTGAGTTTATAAGACAGAATATAAGTATTCTGTGAATAAGAATTGTAAATATTTCTGTTAGTGTGACGTATTTATTTAAAAGTCAAAGTCAAACAAGTGTAGTGCAAAAATTTTTATAATTGGTTTGTATCGGACAATTTCAAAGAAAGGAGATTTTCATAATCACAACTTCAATCAGAAGTAGAAAAAATATAAATAACTCTTGTAAACCGCAACACTCGAGAAGATACGAGTATAAGTAAGAATCCTGCAAAATGGCGCTTAATACAAGTATACCTGAACAAGTTATACAAATTATTAGTATAAGTTATGTAAGAAGAAACAAATATAAAACTGTTGACGAAGTATTCTTCCGTCCAAGAAACCAGAGGGTTCAACAGCTGTTAGTTTGATATGTCCCAGCAATTGAAAAGAGTAAAGTGTCTTATTTTAGAGACTATTTCATCAATTATACCGCTGTATTTATCTGTAAAAGCAACATTCGCATTTTGACCAAAATCTATACTTTATATCAATAGTCACGAACAAGACCCAAGTAAGCCGAATATTGGCGAATTTTGGGTAAGTCGTTTTTCTGCTGAATCAAATAATTCCTGTGAAATATTTGCAAACTATATTTAACATATAGAATTAATTCATTTACTTGTAAGAGGCTTTTATTTATTTTTAAATTTATTTAAGTATTTTATTTATTTAAGAGTATTTTAAAGATTTATTTGAACTTTAAAACTGATCTGTAAAAAGTGTAATCGAGATACCTATTTATTCTCTGTGTATTATTTTCAATTATTCACAATTCATGGACTGCAAAATGGATAATACGTTCAATTATATATTGTTGTAAATGCAATTTTGACAAAACTTGCACTTCTCTCTAAAGGAGAAGTGGACAAAGCGCATAAAACTGAAGTTAAAAAATCGCTCAGTAATTTCATGAAGTCCAACTTCAAACTTGTCACTAAAGATATAGCTATAGAGGAGATTGACGCCGCCATTGGGGCAGTAAAACCTGGGAAGGCACCAGGAAACGATAAAGTTCTGCCAGAGTTCTTACATAAACTAGGCCCACTTGCGCGACAATGGCTAGCTACAGTTTTCCCTAAAGTCATCATGACTGGGAACATGTCAGTACATTGGAAACATGCAAATATCATTGCTATACTGAAGCCAGGTAAAACTGGTGAAGGCTGGTACCGGCTACTTTGCGTTTCTTACAAACTTTTTGAACGTGTAATGCTGTAAAAGAATGACTGCAATTCTCGAGACCGGCATCCCTATGCAGCAGGCGGATTTTCGCTCTGGTAGGAGCTGTTGTAACCAGGTTTTAGCTCTTAGGTCATACATAGAAAATGGCTTTGATAAAAGGTATAAAACTGGAGCAGATTTTACAGGTCTGACGGCTGCGTACAACACGGTGTGAAAACATGGTCTGATACACAGGCTGCAAATTATTCTATGCGTCAAAATGACTAAACTCGTACGGAATAGGTTAACCGCTAACCAACCGCACCTTTACAGTAAAACATGACAGGGTACACTAGCAGATAAACCCGACCTTCTGCGGTAAGGTCATAAAACACGATCTCGGTATAAAACTCGACCGATCGCTTACCTATAAACATCATCTCATCAGTCTAGCAGATAAAGTGAAAACACAGGTGAATTTGATAAATAGGCTTGCTGGAACAACGTGGGGAGCATCAGCTGACGTATTAAGAACGTCAACGGTTGCCTGGTGTATTCAACGGTAGAATAGCGTACGCCCATGTGGGAAGCTAGTAGACATATATCGATGGTTGATACGCAACTCAACAGAGCCATGCGCACTATCTCTGGGGCAATAAAACCTACCATCACAGATAGTAGGGGAGCCCAAGCGGGGATTTTGGGTTTTACTTAAGCGCGACAGAAAAACATAAGGAAAGAAGCCTTGCACCCTGTTATGAACCACCATCATATATGAACCCTTAATGTAAAGGGGTGCGTCTAGGGCAGCCGATCAGATTAGTAAAAAAAAAACGACCCTTGAATTAACTCGAGCTCGTCAGATTAACACAAGGTAAGTTGATTACATGCAGAAAAGTGTAGATTTCAATATTCTGACGATTTGACCATGACGTAAGAAAATAAGCGAGTGACGAGTTTGCAAAAAAAAAACGTCACCTGGAAGTATTCGAGCGCGGTTAAATTTTTTTTCATTTTGAAGGAAATCATGTAAGAATTACGGATATAATATAATCTGCCGGTTTCTTTGCGGTAAAACGGCTAAAATTATCAATAATTAGAGCTACGGCAACATGTATTACGAACGCAATACATTGCGTGCTTATGGAGAAATGCCCACTATCGAACTGCTACTAAGATGTCACCAACAGGTTTCGGGTGGAAAAATGTGGATGGCAAGTTGGAGATGACTTGGTTTGTTGGGAATCAACTACCAGAAGCATATGAAGATATTGTCATAACACCTGACATTTTAGGGGATACTCCGGATTCAGGTATGTTTTCTTTTTAATACACTACTAATATCATGAAATAAATGCAATATTGTCAAGTATCATAACCATTTCTGATTACAGATATGCAAGATGTAGATGATTAAATTAATTCGAACTCCGAACATGAGGATGATTCATCTGATGATGAAGATTAAAAAAATCCTGCTTCCTTTTACCATTAAACTATTTTCTTATAAATGAATGGTGAAAGTTTACACATATATTTATATATTTTATATATTATTTTCTGTTTGTTGTAATTCCATTAAGTAATGAAAAAAAAATAAAAATTATTTTTTAAACTGTCAGAACAATGGAATTCCTCTACATAATTGTCAGATTTTAGGTCAGCACAACAAGGACATCAAGCTGAAACGTCTGTATAAAAATCTGACGAGCTTGAGTATTTCAAGGTCACGATTTTTTTTTTACATGATCAAAAATCGGCCATGAGTTCTGGTCGCGTCCAAATCGTCAGTCTTTTGAAAATAATACCTTTTACAGTTCACTTGAAATTCCTTTTGAATATCTGATACGCTCTAATAAATTTTTTTTTTAATTTTCAACCCCGTCATACGGCCACCCCCACCTTGTAAGCCGGCAGATAAATATTTTTTCGATACCAGAAGCACGTAGGGCGTATACGATATTAATGTCTGACGCGCTCTAGTATTTCTATGTAACAATTTTTTTTTAACATTTTTGAAAATTTGTACACACTTACCCCCGCAGTGAAAGTGCATATATCATATAAACTTTTTTTCTTTTTAGTATCTAAGCTTCACAATTTAACAGGTTCCCGCAACGCTTGAATAACTTCCCATATAGCCTCTTGGGCTCCCCTACTAAGAGGTGGCTCCCAGTGCTCAGCACTATACAACCTCCGAACCTGAGGAGGAAAGAGTCAACTCCAAGGGAGTACTTAAAGGAAAATCAATGCGAACACAGACCCCCCTATACACAGATATAAGATTGGCTTAAATCGCATAGGCCATTCTGGATTCCAGGTGAACACCCATTAAGCAGCCAATTCAGTGTGGACCGCGATTGGTATAGAGCCTGACACCAAACCATGCTGGAAATAAAAACCTTGTTCGAAGTCTAACCAATAGAATGGAGGGATCTGACTAACCTCGAAAGCAGTGGAGCACATTAAACCGACTGAGAACTGACCAAGGTAGATGTAATTACTCAAGACACTGATGGGGCCAAGTGGAAGACCCGTGCACATGCGGAGACATTCAGACGATGGGACATATAGTAAACAACTGCCCATTCTACCAACTTAAGGGCGGAATTGGGATCCTGAATGCATGCACAAGTGAGCCAACAGTTTGGCTTAATAATCTGTCCTTAATTGTTAGGGTATTTGTATTTATATTGATTTTTCCTAGAGCAGTCTAAAATTATATATGCTCATGTTGTGTATATATGTTTGTTTGCTTTGAGCCATTAGAAATAAATAATAAATAAGTGAAAACCCCAAGGTAATCTAGGAAGCAAAAAGAAAATGATACAACAAATAAATAGTTCGGCAATCAGTAAATAAGATCAACCTAGAAAAATTGTTTTGGAAAATTGTAAAATATTCCGTTAACTCAACTTAGACATTTTGCATAATAATTATATACATATATGTTTACAGTTTATCATGGTTTAGTTTAAACATTATACAGTTTTCGGTAATTCAAGAATTTTTTACCATTTCATATGATTTATTTTTGTCTAACGAGGAAGATATTCTTTTTGTGTGAATATTTTCTATGTTAATGTTCAAAAATTTAAGTTTTCGAGAACGATTTTAAACATAGTTTAATTTTGTACATCTACAAACGTAATAATTTCTATCCTTTTCAACATACAAAAATGTTACTGGAGATGTTTAAAACTATACAAGTCTGTAATTTTATGAGTGTCTCGATTTACAAATTTCCGATATTTTATAGCAAGTATCCATTTGATAAAAAATTATAGGATTCAAAAATTTTTACAGACACATAAATTGAAACGCTTCAATTTTGATTACTGAAAGGAGAGAAACAATATCAAAAGCAAAACACTGATCTTGTGCGAGATTCTTCCAATAAATATCCAATGAATACAGTACCTACATATATTTTTAAAATCGAAGTGTGATTTTCTAATACTATCAGTGTTTATTATTTTTTTTCGTCATGGGCTATATCGAAGGAACTTTTCAAAGAACGTGTTTCAATTTCAAAATACCTGTGACCTTTATCATGACGAATAATAAGCTTGTCGAACTATAATCTATGAAATAATAAAAGAAAAATCTTCGCTACTACGCATACATGTCATTTACGCTCATCTCACATTTCTTTTGTACATCAGTAGGTAGGCAGTTAAATTATATGAGGCTTAGAAAAATAAGGTTTTCAAATTTGCAAGCCATATTTTGTGTATGTCGTCATTCACTAGATTCTAACGTCCGTGTAAGTATAAAAATTTAATGAAAAATCGAACATAAATAGACAATCGGCCTATTTCCGCATCAAACCACGCAAAAGCATGTTTCATAACCTCGCATACTAGAGATGTGTTATGAATTATTATTACAAAATACACCATGACTGCTTTCCAGTTAAATAGGTATTGTGATTTTTTTAAATAAATTATATTAATAATCATCTTGACATATTCCTATATTAGTTGTAACAGATCAAAATTATTAGTTTTTTACATACTTTTACTTCACTATATAGTTCACTAATTAGACGTTTTTAGAACAATTATTCCAAAGGAACGTTTATATATTCTTTGGAAACAATAGATACCTACTTAATAAATTCAGTCATTGTTCATTGGTCTACTTGCAATCTTGAAATGTTACGCATATTGTATAAGAGGAATAATGATTCACTGACAATGGTAAGAATGTACTTATGTGTCGATTATGATTTTGCGTTACATGTTTCAAGTTATGCAACTGATATTATTACCAAAGTGAAATTGTTAAGTCCTGAGCTAATCGCTCTTAATTTAATATTAGATCCTTAAAAATCACGTAAACCTAAAGTTATTTGTGTTTAAGTTTAAAAAATTCTTGGCATCTCTAGACCTTCAAATTAATGGTGATAAATGGCGATACAGACACAGCGTGAGAGTTCGCCAAATTATACAAATCTGTCACGTAATTATGACTAACGAATCAATAATTTGTCCCTGCTAATAAAAACGTACCGCTGTCAACGTGTGTGCGTATAGAAAAGAATCCCGATAAGAGAACAGTAATTATATCGCTAATATAACTTGCTTCACCTGGAACGCTTTGTTGGAATGTCACGATTTCATTTTTCCTCTCTCGAATATTTTCCGTCTCTATTACATTACTTGAGACAGGTTTCCCTATAGGGGTTCCCAACTTACGTTCAAGTTCGTTTCTCCGATTTCGCAATAAATTCGAAATAAAATAGGTACATAGAAAGCGGAAATATTTTTTCAAAAGGCGAACTTTGCGCCTGGATGCAATAAAATACATTGTTCTTGCAATGTTCTCTGTGCGACTGTTTAAAAACTTTTCCGGTAAGAAGTCTATTCCTGTACGTGCACACTACACGTAGGTTATTCTACTACATTTGATGTTTGTGTAGTGAATTGTAAGGGTTTGAACAACGTCAGCACTATAAAATTTTGTCATTTCAATTTCATATTTGATATATATTTCTAATAATACTATTATTTGCCAGCAACGTAGGTCAATACTAGTGATAAGCATTATCGAATAGCCACAACAGAAACATTCGAGAATGCGATTATACTGCTTCTATTTCGAGGTATTGAGAGCGAACAATCGAGTGATCATTCGGTCGTTTTATTTTCACTCGGACACTCAGTTATCATGATCACTCGTTTCCACCTATGACCAAACATAATCGATTAGTCTAATCGATTAAAAGTTATAAAGTTTGATATCGTATTAATCATCATTTCGTAGGTTCGTGAAATCGTAGGTTTGCGTATAATTTTCCAATTAAATTATATCATATCATGAATATTTGAAATGGAAATAAAATTCTTCAGCTGATATAAATCAAAAGAAAAACAGTACTTAGATTTTAAATTTAGTAAAGTAAAAGGAATATTGTAAATATTCAAATGAATAATCATTCGACTGTTAGGATCACTTGAGAACTGACCATTCGATAATTAAAATATCTCGATTACGTCTATCACTGGTCAGTACCTACCCAGTCCATCTATGTGTTACATCCATTCGCTACAAATATGTACTAAATTAGTTAGGTACTATTGAATAGATGTCACGTTAGATGCCTCGAATGAAATTTAACAGCGCATAAAATATATAATAACTTTTTGATTCGCCGTCAGTAAGGAGGCAAGGCAAGGTTGATAGGTAAAAGTTTTGTTAAATGCAATTTCAAATGAACAATATTACAATGTGGATCTTGACGAGTCGTAGGCAGTATCATATCTAGTCACAGATATACAATATTAGTTCTCAACAATTAGATGTTCCAAGATATATCTAAAACGGGTTTATGATTCGACAAATCCTAACTTGCTTACTGATCGTATAATTTCGTTGGATGCCAATCTATTATCTGCCAATACCTCTTGCCAATACTAGCAAAATAGTTGGTATTCGACAAAAATTTAATTGGTTTAATATCATCTCATACAAAATTTCCAATATTTATTCTAGAATTTTCAGAAGTAATTCTTCAGTGTCCCATGTACTCCTCATATTCATATTCAAAGTCCTATTAATATTTCACTCATTCCATTTACACTTACTCAAACTCATATTGCATGCCTCATATTTATACCTAATCACATTTCCTAAGTATCCAAAGATTCAACCATTATGGAAATTTAACTGAACAACATTGCAGCTAATTACCATGATTTGGTTAAAATACCCACAGGTGGTCCTAAAACTCCAAATGGTAGAGGTGTCGTGATTTTTATCCCTGAACATCATATAAAAATTCATAGAAAACATGATAATTCTTCAATATCAATAGTAGAGATCTTAGTTACAGAAAATGCCATAAAATGGGTGGTAATGAAAAAGTTAACAACAAAAGCTTTTATTTTGACATTCCTAGATAACAGTTTAACCAACAATTTGTACTAGATCAGCTTATCTGCTAGAAGTTGCTCTTAAAAAAGTGTCAAGAATTGTACATTGTACAACATTGTAGATGATGTAGATGTGTAAAAGACTGTAAATGTGTAAAAACGATATTTACACAAGGTAAGAGACGTAATAGTCAGATTTCGCAATAGTATTCAACAAAACTTTACTAGTATTTGTTAATAATGTGTGAATAACATTTTACACATAGACCAGTAAACCGTCAATACAACTTACTCTATCATTGTCATTCCACTTATAATACAGGTTTTTGAAGGTTTTATGTAGTTTTTACGATGAAGAACCAAGTGATATACAATAGGTACAAAGCCTTACAAACAATTTTTAAAAAACATTTTCATCTTTTATAAATGGTTTTAATATTGAATTACTTTTAATAACTACAAAATCTACGTAAATTCAATAGCGAAGCTGTAGGACATTGATTCTCCTTCAAAATGAAATTTAATTTTTTTAAATTCCTTTAGAAGTTTCCGAGAAAATTGTATAAAATCAGTTTTTTGCTAAAATTTATAAACACTAGTAACTTTTCCACAAGGAATAAATGATGTGATACATAACTGCATTCATGACAAAATTAACTTGAGAAACAAGACAACAAGCCTGAACTTTGAACATGTAAGTAAAATAATTAATTACTGATTTTAATTACAGTGGTACCATTTTAAAAAGTTATGAATATTAAAGGGGAAATGTGTAGTTGTTGAGGGTGAAGTGTTTTATATTTGTATAGCTTGTATAATATTTTAACTAACATACCATTTTTAGGTAATTAATTATTTTGCATTTATAACATATTACATTTAATAAATATATGTTTACATTATGAGGTTTCCCTGGATCTTACATAGTACATTACACAAATAGACACAGTATGCAAATGATTCATTTATTAATGAAAAACATTTGTTTCAGTTATTTTTTCCAAGAACTTAATTATTATTTCAAAATTAGGAATCCCCACTGCCGCAGTACTGACATATCAGAAATCCTTGGTCCAATTCAATTATCCTGGTCTAATCCGTTCGAAACTATATTTTCGCTTTCTTTCGCATACCTATGGACCCTTAAAAATATCGGCGACAACTCATCGGTATTCTGGGGTTAGGTAGGTAAAATTTCTCATACCTGTAGGATAACCCATATGAAGAATAGAAAGCAATTTACGATGAGGTATCAACACACCGACTAGAGAACTTTGAGGATTTGTAAATATAAATAGCTTTATTACTCCTCCGATTATAAAAACAAGGTATAGATGGTTGTCGCTGGGGGCCAGTTATACAAAGACTTTCAAAATTTTATTTACTCAGTTTATTGCGTTGGGCGTCGATTTCTACAAACGTCCTCTTGCAATAATAAAGCCACTTAATATCGATAAGCTAGAAAATTAAAGCGACGTACAAAGGTATTCATAGAAATAAACATTGTCCTAGTTACATTTTTGGGCGAATATATTCCGAGTTTTTGTGGGTGTCTATAGCATTTAGGGGTCTTTAGCAGAGTAAAATCAAAAATTTCTGAGTAAGGTTTTAAACTGATTTGATTTTTCCGAAAACCACGCGTTTGTTGTTATCTCCCATTTGTTTCTTTTGATGAATTAAATGAAATTGTAATAACTCTGAAACTAAACGAGGTCAATATCGACACGCCGTTTAATGAATAGTGGGCATTGAAAGCTCATTCAAAAAAAATTTGCAACAAACACACAAATACTATAAATGAATGGCAATCTTTTCAAGCATGGTTATGGAAGTTATACAGGATGCTCTTTTCAATGCTACCTCGAATAAAATGCCTCAACTATTAAAGACTGTTTCTTTTTCTTTTTAAATATTTGCTGAATTAAATAGTAAGCAGTAGTAATAAATGTCTTTTAATTTTAATACGAATTATACAGACTTTGTTAAAAATGACGAGGATTCTGTTGGAGCTGCAACATCTAACAAAAAATATTCATTTAAAGAAAAATAAAAACGATAATTTTACTCTATCTCTTTCAATTCTCTGATTTGAAATTATTAGTATATAACATATAAAAAATATTTATTTTCGTTGTTTCAGAGTTTGTTATTTAGTTACTCGCTTTTATTTGAGCATGCTTTCTTCTGTGTTTTATGTAAAGCTACCTTCCATTTAAAGATTATATAATATCGGAGTTTGGATTTAGACTAGTTATTCGAACATTGATTGAAAACGTTATCGTGCTAAATATTGACCGAAGTTAAAATTGTCACCTATCTTCCTTCTTGCCTTTTGGTATATTTTTTTAAAATTTAAGATGTCATTCTATATTCAATCAAATTTTATGTCTAAATGGTGCATGCGCCATTTTTGCCACATAAGCTGGCAGCTCTGATTGTACTCGTGCGACTTTTATTATTCTTGGCTGTGACCGAAAAACGAGGGTTCTTTTCGAAACCAAATGTGCTAAGTTCTTTAGTTTCAGTACATTATTATTAATTAAATTCGTCGTTGGCCATCACAACCAGTCAACTGTTTTGAGAAACAAGCCCTAGGAATCTACAGCTAGAGCTGTAGTTATACAGCTAGAGCTCTACTTCAAAAGCGGCTTCATCCTTATCGCTTTTTGTTCTTTAGGGGTGAAAACGATCCTCTGTTGCAAAAAATATCATAAAACTGTAAATTTAATTTATTGATAGATTGAAATATATTCCATAAAGATTGTTTCATTTTGTGGATGAATACTTGAATGAATACATTATTTACGATATATTAGAATGTTTTAACCTTTAAAAATCACTCCTTGGAGGTGGTAATTATGACGACATTTAAAAAAAAATGAGCAGCTTGAAAAGTTTAATGAGGTATTTATAAGATAGAAAAAATTCCCACGCTACTTATAACATATTTTATTATTTACTGCAACATTTACTGCAACAAAATAAAAAAAAAATCGACAGCTTTAAATGTTCTAATGGTAGATTTAAATTAAATTAAAATCTCTGTCGTTTATAAGATAATTTATTATTTAATGCAACGTTTCAACCTTTAACTGCCACTTCTTGAGATTAAAATTATGCACCATGTCAAATTAAAATTACATAACGAAATTATTATGTAAAGGGAAAAATCAAAAGTTTATTTTTTTTATTTTTATGTGATATATATATATATATATATATATATATATATATATATATATATATATATATCACTATATATATATAGCCTGTAACGAACTTCCTTAATTTTCAAGTTATTTCATAGCTCCAAAAACAATTTTCAGAATATTGCAAGAACTACAAGGGATGTGAAACTCAACTTTCTTAAGTTCCTGGTCTTTTACTTTTGAGTTTAAAGGGCTCAGGGCAGGTGGTCCTAACACTCAAGAGCTTACGTTCAACGGTCATACCTCAGTTAAATTTTATTATCTTAGAGAGAAAAAAGACCAAAATTTTCAGTGAAAAAAGCTACCTTTTTACTTTAGCACTTTTTCACATACCTATTTAGTTTTCGAATTATTTCGAAAAAAAGACATTTTTTTTAAAAAGTATAAAGTAGTTTATTGTTTCAATCAAAGTTTTCTCTAAATCCAGACATTCTAAACCCTAAAGTACTCTAAAGTACTCAAGAAAACTAAATTATAAATGAGTCAATTTAAGTTCTTGTGCCGTTGATTTTTGCCGATATATTTTTTTAAAGGCGAGCAACCCATTTTATTTGCATCTTCATTAACCCTTTTAAACGCTCTTTTAACTTCCTTAATTTTTTTAAAATCAATGCGAAAGCTATTTTCAAGTACTTTGAAAAGTTTTCTATACATCCCGTATCCTGGTCCACATTTCATCGACTCAACAGAGATGAATTTTGGCTCCAACGCTTTCCTATCTTTATTTTTTAATCGCAACTTTAAATTCGTCCAAGCTGATTTGTGTTTCACATTCATCGCCATTTCCTGTCACTTCCCTAGAAAGGAAATCAAGTTCGTATGATCAGCTAACAAGTACTAAAATTTATTGATTCGTTGAAACAAGTACAATGATATCCAAAGAGATTAAACAAATAAAAATGAATCGAGGAAAATTGGATTATAAACGGAACTCGTTCAAATGCCTGAAACCTGCGCAAATTCCTGATCCAAATGTTAAAACTCGATTTCCAATTTATGTAATATCGTCCATTCCAAAAAGCAAAAATACGTAGATATGAGATTTCCGTAGTTGTCAACAACAACGAAGCCAATTATTGCATCCATGATTAACAACAACGGCGCGAGAAACCTCCTGGAACGAACGAACCCTACGTCCATTCAAATTTTTACATAATTGAGTTGCAACCCCCATACCCGCATCAATTTAATAAGAGAATCGATACCGGGAGCCAGAACTCCATCTCGGCAAACAGATAACTATTATGCGATAAATTTTACAAATGTTAAAGTAAAAAGGGAGTTTCATAACTAAGTTAGGAGCGAAGTGTACAGATAACCTCGAAATTACGCGAAGCCAAGTGCTAGGTAAATGTATGTTTTATCGAGCAAAGCAATCTAGCAAATTCAATTAGTTCAAGATTAGTTGTAGATAGAACGGGCACCATTTCACATTAGATACTGAGATCTGCTGTGGATCCGACTAAATTCTACGTTTAATATAGAATACGTTTTACCTATAGGCGTACACGCCAGGCGTGTGAGCCAGACGATTCTATTTGAATTTTAACATTCGGATTGATTTCGAACACGACATAAATGTAGAGCACGGAATGGGTTTCGTTCTAAATTAACGAAATGGCACAGACGAATAATAATCATTTCTAGACTTTAATTAGTTTTCAGTATAATTACATATGTGACGGAATTTCAAACAACTACTCTGAAACATGACTGTTTTGATTTAAATCGATGCATTTACAAGTCATGATAGTAAAAAAGGTCAAATTGAGAATTATAATTGCAAATTAAGTTGTTCGAATGTTCAATCGTTTGGTCACCTCATTAAAAACCTACGGTATACACAGAGAGTCCATGGAGTTTCTGGAAGAAAAAGGACATAAAAGAGAAAAAGGACAACTAAAATCACTTTATACGAAAATGCTTACTAAAGGAGGTGAAGATAGCATCCTTTTAAGATGACATCCTCCCTTCAATTTTTTTCAAATATCTTCTATACGACACATTGTTAATAAATTCAATTCGTTTAATAACATTTTAAAGAAGAACCTTTTATTATAAATGTTATTCTTTGTTGACCGCGACATCTACCATTTTAGATCACAAAAAGTCTACTTTTCTTTTTTGACACTAAATTTAAAAGCTGACATTTTTCTAAATATTATGTCTCTCTTGTTTATTGTTGGTTTTCAGGAAAAATTGCAATTCGTTCCCAGTAACAATCCAAAAGGAGAGCATCCTCTACTTGCGTATCATAAGTGATATCAGTCAATACTTGCTATAAAGTTGTTGCGTACACTGCGTAACTGTTACCAAGGGCGCAAGTTAAACTAATTGCATCCAGTAATTTTGTGAAATTTTCTGTAAATCCAGAATTCTTAAATGGAAAATGTCGAAGTTTAATAACTTGTGAATCAAACCATATTCGGACCTTATTACTGATGTTAACTTGGTTAACATGGATTATTCAAAAGTCGTAATTTTCTGTCATTATTTTGTTCATTTTATAAATAAGCCGTAATAAGAAATTCCAAATAAATTGACATGCAAAAGCTCCTCTGCGCATACATCTCTAAAGTTAGAAAAATGAAGTCAGCTTCAACGCAATCTTTGAAGAAAAGTTTTGACTGGCGGAAAATAACGGCAGTTATTACGGAAAGAGTTATTCAATGAAAATTTATGTGAGCACTTTTTACTGCAAATATCCCATAAAAATGAAAAATCTTGAATTAAACTCATTTTCACAGAAAATCAGGAAAATTAACATAGTACAAGTCAACACTCGGAAGACGATATGTTCCTAGTACGTAGAATGCCATGATGCCAAAAATTTCATTGTTGTTTATTGTTGAAAACTATTTCTATACAATACTTAACGATTGGGATGTTGAGCAAAAAAGATTCAAACACAATTTCATATTATTAACATAAATTCAAATAGATGGTTCCAACTTCGTCCGTACTTTATTGAATAATTTCGATGAGTCCCGGCAAAATTGGAGTTTCGATTAATTTTCTGTGAATGTTCATCGTTTAGTGTTATACAATCAGGTTTTGGAAACATTTCACAACTTCATATTATTAAAGCAGAGTCAAATTATAGGCTCAAACTTCGTCAGTATTTTAATAACACAGTGTCCAATAACTTTGGGGAGTTTGATATGAATTGGAATTTCATATAAATTGTAGTCTGTGTAGCCTTTAACGATTTTTTTTAACAATGAGTCAACTTTTCATTCGTCAAATTAAATTTAATTTCTTTGACATATCATTCATTTCTTTCTCATAAATCTCTATAACTTAAAATTAAATGGAAATATAGCAAATAACCTTGGGGAGTTTCATTAAAATTTTAGTTTCCGTAAGGTTTTCTTTCTTCGCCCCTTTAATCCTTAGTCCAATTATATTTTATCTCAATGTTTTCAAAATTTAATTTGTTAAATCATCATTGACTACAATTTCTACAAAAATGTACTCTTAACTAAAAAAAAAAAATTGTCAGCCACACTCGTATTTTCAAAAATTATACTAAATGATTGAAAGTAACAATTTAGTGAAACACGTTTGACTTGCGAATTTTTCAGAAAAAGAAAGAAACTCGGAATTATGTGACGAGATACGTGATTGCGTGATCGTTTGCATATCTGTCTTCTTCTTGCAAACCATCTTCGTTTTATAGAAAACGTTTAATTTAACTTCTTATTGGACTAAATTAATGTAAATATTCGGCATAATTTATGTTTTCTAGATATGATGATTACCCGCGTGACTACAACAAGAATGTTCGTAAATTTTTAAGTGATTATGAATAACAATTGATAGGAATACCTCTCGATGTAAATCCATGTGTTTGGGAATATTTGAAATCCGTGGTGTATTCCCAGCCAGTGGAAACCCGAGATGACCGTTGGAAGCGAATTCATGGTGCCTGCGAGCATTTTAAGAGTAATTTTGGAGCTTTTGCAAGAAATCGGGGTTCATTAGATAAACGAATAAATTTGTCTTGAAACTCGTGGGCGTTAGTCTTGTAAACATCTCTTGTACATTTAATTGTTTTATATTGTAATAACTTGTACCTTTTACGTATTTTTCTTTTTTTGTTTTTGAAAATTAAACAAATTTACATTTTTAAAATACGTATTTGAATGTATCAAAGTGTCTCATACAAATATAATTGAACAATTTATTTGACGTTGCTACAATAATTAATTTTTTTTTGCTTTTTGAAAACCCACTTTGTCAAGAATAATAAATCTTTTGAAATATGTGCTGCTAATTCAAATCGGCATAATAACCTTTAGTATTTATGTTTCTGATACCTTCCATGCATAATGAAATAATTGAGATGATTAATTACATCAAACAGGATTTCCAAAAAATTTTATACACACGCTTTTAAAATCTTACGAAGTCTACAATTAGGAGTTTTTGAAAATAACCACATTACACCAACTTCGGCCCCTCTTTCACGGTTAATTTTGATCCTACAATGATGAGTTATATTAAAATGAATTAAATTGGCTTTCAACGTTATCCAAAGAGTTTTTACGTACCGCCCATATTTACATATTTACCTTCGTTTGCATGTGTATCGGAAAAAATGCAATTAAAAAAATAATCGTTTTACATATCGTGTTTTCGCAATGGAATAAGTCATTAGAACCTACATGTGCTTCCCCGTGGGGTGTTTTTACACTTATCTATTCACTAAGTAATCTCTTTCGATGTTATTAATCATTGAATTAAATTATCATGGGAAACTAGCTGCACAGCAAATCAAATGTTCTACACCTGTTCTACATCTGCTATGGCTCTCGGCGAATGAAACAATCTGAAACCTGCATGGACCTTCTAGATTCGATATTCCATAGTTTAAAAGAAATAGAAAAATGTCAGTACTTTTTTGTTTTAGACACGTTATAACGTTCAACATTAAAATGAAACTTAATCTAGATTTGCTATAGAGGCAGTTTTGGATGTTAACGTTTTCTGGAGAACCTCTGGAATCGTTCTTCAAAATTTGTGAAACTCCTCAAAGCTTAAAATCAAAATTGCAAATTTGACATTTCCACAAGCTTTCTAGTTTGAATTTTCAACCAATTCTAGCCTATGAAAATTTAAAGGATCCTCCACAATTTTTTTCAGCATCTATCAGATTTATTGTTTGTGATATCTCGTCGATGTGAAATCAAATCGAAAAAGTCGCAGGAATGCGAAAAACCAATGAAGTCGGTAAATTAGTACGTCGAAATTTTGAAACGAATCATTTCCTCTAATTAGAAAAAAAAATGCTCTATAGCGTTCAAAATTCCGAAACATTTAACCTTGGAGAACCTTGGACCTTGGAAACACCTTGGAGACAACCTTGGTTTTTCCGTTGGTTACCTCCCGAGTAGTTGAACAAACTTTGCACTCTACAGTTTTCCAAGAAAAGTAATCTAAAACTGATCGGGCAGAGGGGAGAATTTTTCATAAAAATAATAAACAAATGCAAATCATCTCGGTACGTGACGGCACTTTTCTCGAGTAGAGAATAGTTTCCTTCTTCTTGTAGTTGTTTATATCTTAGCTGTCCTTACAACTTGTCAAATTATAAAAGTAAGTAAAAAAAAATAAATATTTCTTGAAGGTAATGTAGTGCCATTATTCCATGTGGCAGTGGAAAATATGTCATTATTCCACAACCAATAACGACACAAAAGCGCACATAGTGAACAGTTTAAAAGTTTATTGGGGATTCCACCTGTCCACCTTATTCAAAACAACCTAGTGAAGATGGTTGTTTCCGTAAAACACAAAATCTGGATTTTGAAACGAGATTTCAACTTTATATCAAACATCCCTTTTAAAATAGCCAAGTTGATACATTTAGTTTGAATTAGAAACAAAATTAATTTAGGTCTTAAGACGCTGTCTACAATTTACCATTCTAATTCCATATTTATATTTTGTAGATGCACGCACATATTAAATGTTTAAACCATAAAAATCATATCATTAAGACTTATTTACTGCGGATGCCGTGACGTTTACGGTAATTGTTGCGATAGCTGGGAGTGTGTTGGCGTTAACGTGAATTTTATACTAAATTTTTTAATATAGCCGAGAAAAAATCGCAAGGACAGCACTTATCTCAAATAATGTGTATTAAGGCCAAATATGCGTAAGTTTTTTTTATTTAGATGCATAATTGTGGTGAAATATGAAAAAGTAACCGTGCAGATCATTTAATTTTTTCTGAAGAGTGGAAATTAAAAGCAAAATCGATTCCCTTATCAAAATTTTTCCATATGTAGCACGGTAAAAAAATTTGAATGAAACTTAACTCGAAAATAACTTAAAAATAGTGTAAAACATAAAAAATAAAGCAACCTATTTTTATGTCAATAAGATAATAAAAAAACGAATCAGGGAATAACTCAAAAAGTAACATACAATTTTTTCATTCAAAATTGACACTTTTTAACTCAAAGTTATAAAGCGTTCACTCAAACTGATTTTTTACCATGCATGTTCCAAAAAATTAAGATTAAAAAATGAAATCTTATTATTATATTGTAATAACAATATAATAATAATACAATTATATTATATTATAAATTACATATCTCAAGTCAAACATCAACCAGTTACCAGATATTCCTTCATTTGTTATTAAACTGCACAAAAACAATATTAAACTCTGATAATTTTGTGATCACTGGCAACACTTAATGATACCATGACACACGATAGGAACAGGACACGGTCGGAACACTACAGGAAACCGGTAGTATGTATGGAAAGTAACCAATTCAAACCATTCTCACCTGCAAATCAATAATTATATAAAATCTGTAAAGGGCAGTTAAAACATTACATGTGTTTTTCTAACCCTAAAATCCGTAAATGATAGAAACTAAGCACATAAATTTTAACACAAAACACTGAATCTTTGTCTATAATCAAGTTAAAATCTAAAATAACTAGAATTAAGCAAGTTGATTCAATTGAAATAAACAGCAGGTTGCTATGCCATAAAAGAATTCCATTTTCGATTCAATTCTTTTTAATTGCTATTATTTTTTTAATTTTCGATGTAGAAATTGCACTTTTAATTCCATTAATTAAAAGACTAACTACATCAAGAATAATCGCATTTACATTAACCAGAACTTTTTTCATTATAATTTTAATCGCAGGGTTAATTCATGAATGAAAACAAGGAGCACTTGACTGAAAATTATAAATTTATATTAGCAATTTTATTAATTTAAATAAGAAGTAAAATATTACGCCTGATTTCGACCTAGGAGCTTGACAAATTAGTCCTTATTTAAGGATAATAGTTAATAATAACATTTAATTTGCAATTAAAAAGAATTGAAATCCCATCAATTTATCTTATTTTGGTCGAAACCAAAGGAGGAGCTATGCTACTGTTAATAGCAAAAGTGAAAACTTAGTCTTTCGGCTAAGGAGGTATGTTAAGCAAACTGAAACTTCTAATTTCAAGTTTAAGCGTTAAACCGTTTATATCTCGTTGTTTATATAGTTTAAAAAAAAACATTACATTTTCAGCGTAAAATTGAAGATTATTCTATAAATTCTATAATAAATAATAAATCCTATAAACAGGTGCTATGCCATAAAAGATAGTAATGTAGTAAAATTTCAAGCAACATATATTAGCAACGTATTAGACAAAAACCCGTTTCAGGCGTTCTTCATACCCTTTTCTTTCCACATTCATGTTCCATATTCCAATTTTATGTTAACGATCAGGCCCAACTTTATAATCATAATGTATATTTTATTTTGAATATATAATTCAGTTAAAAGAATTGCACAAAGCAAATATTATTTTAAATTTATAACCTTAGACAATCGAATTGTTCCAATCGAACCTACTTATTCGACAGAACTATTTGAATGCAGAAGATAGGTAAAACATGCACATATTTTGCGGAAATTTAGCATTAAAGTATGTAAAATTTAGTCTTCACTCGTTATTGAAAATGTAAATGAAAACAGTTCCCGATGATTCATAAAGCTTCAATCTCTACTGGTTTTTTAATATTTTAAATAAAAATTTTCTCCATAGGGATTTTCCCATCAGTTAATAGAATTACCACCAATTTTATTAGGCAGATTAAATTCTAAAGTAGTGTTAGTTAAAATATGATGAAATAATGAATATATTAAGCACCTAAAAATATAACATATTATGTGAGACAAGCTTGTCTTTGTGTTTTAGGATACTAAATTTGTTTTATTACATCCTTTCGGATGGTTATTTGTCATGTTTAACAAAAGTTAACAAGAGCGTACGAATTTCCCTTATCCACGCAATGAGTTATAGTAATCTAAAATCAACGTCTCATGGAATTCGTACATATATTTTTATACTTGTTTGTTATGTTCATAGTTCATAGATTATTTGTTTTTTTAATCTACTCTATAAACATTGTTTGTGTCTTTGTGTGTCGGTACCTAATACATTTTATTTATCTGTATGTAATCACAAATGTATATAAATAAATTTGTAAGCTAATACGATTGATGTAAGTAAAATTACAATGATAAATTTTACAATTATCTGTATATGTCTGATGATCGGTATTTTTTAAATCTGAAACGGATAGTCTAAAAATAGATTCACGAGTTTCGTCATTTCCACTAGTTCAGCGAGAACTGAACGAACTGAAATTAGCGTTGTAGAAAATTATCACTAAACAAGGTGTACACTTTAATACCAGTAAATATATGCGAATCTGAAAAACCGGCAAGAGATTTTAGAGTTATTTTAACAAAGGAAGAAAGTAGCTATACTGTAAAGTAAACGTCGCAAATTAGACGTCAAATTTAAATTGAATGATCCAAACAGAAAAAAAATCTCGTTTTATTCCATATACATATTAAGTAATTGCAAATTAGGATTTGCAAAAGTGGTGAAGTTTTTAACTTTTGTTGTGTATCCGTTATTTTCCGATGATGCCTATTTTTTGATAGTACTCTGATGTTTCATATTTCATTATTATAAGTGAATATTGCTATCTATATGATATTGTACCATACGTTATAAAAATCTCAACCAACATTATTTTTATTTAAATAGATTCTTCGGTTTCTCTTTAAGTGTGAACTAAAAAGAGAAAATAGGTTGTTTTTGTGATATCTGAGTGATTTCTTAACGATACATTTCTATTTTTAGGTTAATGAACTTAAAGTAGAATTAATGGTACAAAACGTATTTATAATGCACATAGATAGTTTTAAATTCTTTATAACTACAAATGTGCATAGAAATAGAATTAAATTTTTCTGGCAGCTTCTCTCATTGCAGTACTACTTCTGCATTCGTTTGCTATTTATTTTTTAATGCCTTCATATTTTCCTTAGAGAAAAATAAATTGTACTTATACAAATTATTCCCAAAGTTATTTCATAAAATAATATAAGGTGTAACGACACCCCAATACGTTAGTTCTTTTCCGCTCCGTAATACCCCTTACGATGGCGCTTCCGTCGTCATCCCCCGCACGACCAGACGATCGAGCACCCCTACCACCTACGCGGCCGTCCGGAATCCCGACCAATCAGCGCCCACCGATTTGCGCCCGACCCTGTCGCGCACCCCGGACTTGTATAAATTAACCACCCTGGCCGTGAGACAGCAGACTTTCGCTCTCAAGCCATCTAGGAGTCTGCCTTCCCTCGGGAACTCTCTCCTACCCTTGAGAACCGGACTAACCTCTAGCTAGGGTACCTGCTTCTGCCTTCCCCCGGGAACTGAGTAAGGATTCGACCCTAGAGGCTACCTCCGCAGCGACAGTGATTTTTGTAACTTTTCATAATATTAATAAGTAAAGTATTTAAAGTAAAAAGTGTACACCCTACTTCCGAGCCCGTTACAAAGGTGCGTTTTAGATAAAAATAAGAAGTCATTACAACTATCAGTAACCATTTGATTTTCAAATATTCTGTAAAGGTATACGCTGGTGAACATGGCGTTATGTAAGATTTATAAATGACGTTACATTATGATATCAAAGTAGTTATTACCTGACGAATTTACTTATAAACACGGTAATTTCACATTAAGCATGTCGGAAGACCTGTGTATTTCTAAAATCTAAACTAACCCTAATTCAATGATATTGCATTTATAGATCCAATGGTTAGGATAATAAAAAATATAATTTTAAAGGACTTTATACATAATTAACATGAGGTAAATTTACGCCTCCAATATTGGGGCACGAGCCAAGAGGATGTTGCTTTATCAATAGGTATTGCTTAAATCATAAATTCCGGTAGGTGGAATTGTAATTTTTATTTGGAAAATTGTTCTGGAGGTGTGAATATGAATGTAACAACAGTCGTTACCAGAATAATATATATCCGGAATGACATCAATTGTCTTAAAAACTATTTACACTCTTTGAAATGAATACTTTTACAATTGATAAATGACATTTGACAACTTATGAATTAAATTTTACAACAACAGGGGTACAGAATATTCTATAGTACTAGTGGAAAGATATCCCTTGATGAAGACATAAATCCGGTTGCAGTTTGAATTTACAGATCAATATGACTCTATCCCAACTTGGGTAAGGTAAAACTAATGTTTTACCACGTGTACTATAACCTTGTTATGGCAAACCCTGTCCCAAAATGCAAATGTCAAAATAACATTGACTTTATTACTGGAAGACATTTTGTATATCTTAAATATCTCTCTAATCCCAACATGACAGAGCCAGACAGAGACTCAAGAGCCAAGCATTAGATAAGTAACCAAAAGGGTATAACTAGGGGAAACTTCTGAAAAGTTTTGGAAAATCATAATAGGGTTGTTGACTAATTTTGAAAAACAAACATCTACTGCATCTCTGTTTGTACTATTGCCAAAACAAATTTTTCAAAAATTTCAATCTTAGCGTGCAAAAGCATTGATCTGCCATGGTATCTGACGTTACGTCACGCTCATTAGGCATACACGGATAGCTTTAAAACCGCTATTTTAGTATATTTTTTACAGTTGTTTTACAGAAATGTAAAATGTAAAGCATCATCCCCGTTTGATGATTATGATAATCTAAAATCAGTATAAGCGATTCCCAACATCACTCCATTAATTTTGGGCCAAGTAGAGCCAAGCAGATTTGTCTTGGCAAATCCAGCTTCCATTGTAAATATTTCAACTAATAAGCAATTGGATAATGTAAAATGCCAAAAATTTGAGAACGATTAAGGATGAAGACTAAAAAACATTAAATAAAACTTATTTATAATTAATTAATTAATTTATTAATTTTATTTATTTATATTAATTTATTAATTTATAATTAATAATTAAATAAAACTTATTATAATAAAAACTTAAAAACTTGTTCAACTTTTCCGAGAATTTAATATTAAGATACAAATTCATAAACGCCCTCACTCATTTCTTCCTTCACTGATTTGAAACTCGAATTGAGAGTAGCAACGCCTCTTCAATTTCGGAATTCAAAACTAATAAATGAAGCCACTCAAATAGCTCTCAATTTAAGAAAATAATATTTAGCAATATCGCTAAATATCATTCGGTGAACATTAGTATTTATATTAGATAGTCTGTGCACAAATAACCCGTCTGTGTGCGTATAACGGGTTATAACCTAAAAGTTTATAGATATAAGAAACTATTGTTCAATTTAAGTGACAATATATTTGAGGGAAGTCTTTGAATTCCAAACTGAGTGTACCGAGGATTTTACTTAACAATTGAGCGTAGGGTGAGTGGGATTTATGAATTTGGTAAGTTTTTACTTACATTGAGCTTTATTGAGCACTAAATAGGTCTCGACGAGTAATAACATTAAATATTTGACAATACGAAGAAAGTAGAATATTGTTCGATATGTAATCCATACTATCCATACAAAACATAAAACATCACGGGTAGGAATATTTCAAATCGAATTTTTGTAATGGGCGCATGGACGCGCTCTGTTGCTTGAGATCACGTGACTAATGACTATCGTATTATAGTTTTTATTTTATGGAAAATGATGTATCTTCAACAATCTTTTTGTAACAACTCTTCACCAAACAAACTTGATTTTCGTTACCTTCACAATTCAATCATCATTAGAACACTGAAAAGCAAAACTCAAATGGTTTTTTGTTACTGCCGTCTATCCTGTTGCACTGGAAAAGTTTATGTGAAATTTCCTTTCGATTTATCAGTTTCTTCAAGTAATGGCGGCAGCTTAATAATGACTCGTCCCCGACTGCTTCAAAATGGGAACAGGTGAATATCGCGCAGTGATTAAATACTTTGTTTTGGGTGGTTTAGTGGATAGTAATTAAATAAGTGTGTCTCTCCTGAAGCTTTAACTTTACACCTAGTTATACATCGCGTTTAGATTAAACATAAACAGGGCATGTTTTCTTTCAAAAATTCAATTATCGCATCTATAACGAACAGAATTTTTCGATGTATATTGAGAAATTTTAGTTAGTCCATAGTGGAAGTATTATCTTCAAGTGAAACTGAGAAAGAATATGTCATCATCATTATCACCATTACATGTCACCATCAAGCTGAAGCACGAGGAATCAATGACAAATCGACAAATGAATATCATTCCTTGATTAAAAAACACACTTAAGAACAGAATTAATTAAATTCATAACTACATGATTGGTTAAAAAAGAAAAGGTTGCTGGAAATTTAATAGTTTTCAAAGGACACGATATTGGTTTTTCGGTTTCAGTACAGATAATGTAATGTAATGTTAATCCTTTTTGGAATTTTACAGAACAGAAGTAACGAATATTATTGTATTATTGTCTACATTTATTTTTGGCTAGAGTCGAAGCATTCCTGATTAATCGGTCTATGTGGGCAAAAATCAATCGGTGTCATGTTATGTTTAGATTTTACTCTAGAAATTTCCTCACAAGGTTACATGTGCCCAGGATTGTCACCATTTGTAGCTTTATATATAGATTTGTTGGTAATTTTAAAATATTTAGTGCTTTATGTAGTGTTATTCGGATTAGCCTGTATTTGACATTATGATTAGTGCCACACTCTTTGTTGTATTTAGTCGTTTTTAATTTCGACTGTCAGAATACTATATTTCTGTATTTTGTCTTTGTGTATTTTCTGTAAATTGTTATTTTCGGTATGGACATAACTATTTGATATGTTTGTTCTGTATTTTGTAGGTTAAGATAATATCTGGTCTGTGTCTTTATATGTTAACACCGTTTGTTCTCAGCATATCTTATGTGTATCATTTTCTACAATTTCTTATATTGTGTAAAACATAGTATTCTCATTGAATTAAGTATTTGTAGGGTCTTTTACACTGCTTTGCACTAAAAAAAATGAATGCACATTTGCACATAGTATTGTACTATTTAATTATGTTTTTTTATTATTCTCATTTCAGTTTATTAACGTATATTTGAAAAGCCTGACAAGGCCCTAATAAAATTCGCATCAAAAATGGGTTTTTACCTACTCCCCAAGTAGGTACGAAAACAGCAAACGATTTACAATATGATAACGATTACAACCCTCAGTAATGTTGGAAATTTTGTAAGTTGTGAGATTTTCTAGAAGTTGGTAGGAATTCGTAGACTCGCAACACACATCTAAGTAGGAGTTAATGTTCCAGGTCAAAATAGAAATTCTTGTAATCCAATATTACCTGTAGTACTCGCACAGATAGATTGTCAAACAAATCTAACAATTTCATTGTGCTTTATGAACTCTAGTAGTGAATAAGTATAAGTTTAATAACAACATGCCTGAAATGTCCACAAACCTCTTAGTATGAATAAAAGACACTATCCTCAATTTGTTTATAAAGACAATTAGAAGACAGAATTTGGTAGAGGGTGCTATAAAATGTGACTATATATATTGAAATATTTTTGAAAAATGGTAAATAAATTAAAATTATTACTATAGTTTGATGTAGACATAAAATTGATAAAAATATTGTTGAAAGAGAAAGCAAAATATTTTTTTAATTTAATACTTGATTACCATAGTGATATCAATTAGTATTAATTATTATTTTTTCGTGGCTGCCTTGCAAGAGAAAATTTTTGAATTTTGAGAAAACATTACAATGAAAGTCTGGTAAATCGCACTGGCTGGTAAATGTAGTATCAATTTCGAATATTGGAAAAACTGCAGAAATTTTATTTGAAATGTATGTACCCCCGCTATGTATATATATATGAAGTATTTATTGGCGCAGACATACCCTTACCAAAACAGGACAATCCTAATTTTCGAACTTTTCTTGGAAAGTATATGAAGCGATCAATTCCAGACGAAAGCACGCTAAGAAAAAACTATGTTGATGAAGTGTTTCAGCAAACTGAAAATGAAATTCGTTGAACTTTAAGTAACGATTTATTGTATCTTCAAATAGACTGCCTCTCTACATTTTGACAAATGTGGTAAATCATATTTAATTATTTCAAAAGAATTACAAAAAACAAACAATAATACCATCACTAGATTTATACACGAGGATTCAACCAACTTTTTGTCCTGAACCAATATAGAAAAAATAATTTGATGTTATCTGATGCTGTCACATATGTGTGAAACATTAAATAGTTTAAAACTTTTTACCTTTGATTAATTCATACTACATGTTTAGCCCACTAATTAAATAGGGCAGTCGAGTAGTTATTAAATCATTTAATAAAAAATGTAAAAAGAATTTTAGCGAGAACAATTTTACAAAGAACGACTTCCCGCTTTGCCATTACCTCCACTACCTGTTCTTACCAGATGGGGAATATGGCCAAGTGCCGTAAATTTTTATATTAAAACCTAGCCGTTTTACCCGGCCTCGCTCGAGAATCTGTTCCTAATAGAAACTTGTGCCTAAAAACGTGAACATATACAGACACAGATAAGGTCCGGATAACGTGTGCCGCTTGCTTTAGGAAAATATTGGACACGTTGTAACTATTCACGGAGAACAAAAAACGTAGAGAGACACTGGAAGTAAGTAATATATATATATATAATAGAACACACAATAACGCTATTGTAGAATGGGTTGCATATGAACCGCCCGTTGCAGGTGGCACTCCATGCGTTCCGTGTAGGACGTCCACCGCTATGTGAAATGGTTACCTCGCAGATGTTCAATAAAAGCAAAATTATAGCACTAATTGTTGGGCCAAGTATTTCTTACAGTGTTTTACACCGAATGTTATTATTATCTGGTAGTTGTCTTAGGAACGACAGTTTACGCATCGCGCATCGTTTTTGATATGACATATATTAAGGTTCCGAAAAACACGTTTTTCACTACAACGGGTAATTTATAAGGATAAAAGGGATAAGTATTACAATTCTCTTGTAGCCTACATAACCTTCCCGGGGAACTCCTTAACATTTAGCAATAATCCCCAACACAATCGGATGAAGGATATGACAACGCATAAAATACGAACAAACAAAAATTCATTTTTATGTAATAGACTATGATTCCATTAAAAGCTACGTTTTTGAATTCGCAGAGAACCTCAAGATAAAAGTCAAGATACAAGAATCACAAACTATATTTTTGAACAATCAGTTGACATTTATTTCCGTTAATGTTTCCATAATAGCCGAAATTATTTTAAAACTGAAAATGGTGAGTTGTCTTTGGTACAGTCAACATAATTAAAAAATTAATTGTTATGAAAAATTGTTAACTATAAATAGAAACGTTTTGAAATATGTCGAGACTGCAGTTAGAATAGAGGTTCGAAGCAAACTGTTG
The DNA here is from genome assembly GCA_963576515.1 of Cryptocephalus primarius. Taxonomy (NCBI): domain Eukaryota; kingdom Metazoa; phylum Arthropoda; class Insecta; order Coleoptera; family Chrysomelidae; genus Cryptocephalus; species Cryptocephalus primarius. The sequence continues at coordinate 5,265,993 of OY754941.1, forward strand.
GTACCGATTCCTAGGTACATTCAGGGCAGAATATTCAGGGTATAGAAAGCTTAGATTTCCACTCACGTTTATACATAATACGCTTGTTTAAGATTTTTAATGTGCCAACAAATTAAAAATTGCCATTTTACAGTTATTTCCAAAAAGGGCATTTATGCAAGGCGTATATGACATATTTATGTGGTTCTAAAATGACTTAAATGTTTCTTTTTAAATATGCATTAAATGCTGAAAATATTACGATTAATATTATACTTTGTCTAAAACGCTTGGCAATCATAAATCGTTTTTATTTTTTACTTTCAAATCATTGAGAGGAGTACTTGAGTATCTTTAATAACCGTAATAATTCCCTCGGTAATGACGAGGATTAGCGTGCTGGCATTATTGCCAACGATAATATCTCTTACGCGACATCTTTTTAATGATCGAAAAAAGTTATCCTAGAATAGTGTTTCAAATGAAATAATAATTGCAGAATATCCAAATTTTCTACGAATATATTAAGATAATCGGACTGAAATCCACTAGTTTACTTTTAGTTGTGATTGTTATCCCGGATAACTCATCGATTTGCGTTTTATTAAGAGAAAATCCCTTTATTAAACAAAATAATACAAAAGTATACTGTATTTTGTATTTTGATAAACGTCAACATTTAGTTCTTATACATCTGTCAGTTTTTGAAATTTTGAGCAACGTATGTGTGTGTGAAAAAAGTTATATCGAGGAGATATATTTGATGTATCCATGTATTGTTTTAGGTTTCCTTCTCCTCTAGTAACAAAAACAGGTAGGGAAAAATATTAGCAAAATGTTAATGAAAAGACAATCATTAAAACTTGATATGATGAGAATTTTCATAAATAAGTTAAAATCATAGAACAGTACTTAAAGAAAACCGTTACCTCACACACAATCAACAAAACAAAAACAGAAATGATGAAAACGAACAATCTACCAAAACTGCAACAAAACATACGACAATTTCAAATATTTTTTACCAATACAGTCCCATATTATCCTATATTGTGAGGAGATTACACGAACAGGAAACAAATTGAACGTCCAAACAGTATTCAAAACGGGAAATAACTTAAATCGTAATAACCAAATCACACAATGAGACACAAAATATAAAAAAATATATATAGTTTATAGACTACATCTATATAACTATATCTATATCTAATAGAATATCAATGCAATGTTTGAAGAGGCCACACAGATAAATCAAAGTTGGCAACACACATTCTGATAAATATATCCAAAAAAACACAATCGAACGGGACAATAAAAAAATACTGCTGAACCCAGCAAAAAAATAAATGAAGCAAAATTAAAGAAAGTGCCTGCGATAACAACGAAATTGCCACATGCTTCGTCGAAATAAAGCACTGGATATGCAGCCCAGATTCATAGCCTAGCTTAGATCAAATTTCAAACACAAATGTCAATGTCAAATAGTCATTGAAAAAGCATCCTCCAATCTGCCAGAGATAAAGTTGCGCCATTTTTTACTAATACATTTTAGTCGTAGGTATTATGTTAAAGACGGCAACCAGATATTGTAGCCGAAATGTTCAAGCAAAACTGATAAATACATTATAGATAATATATCGTATATCGTTCGAACAACTACAGTGTTCGAAAACAATTGGCTGACGAACACAGCCAGCCCTTTGACACAACACCAAAGTTTATTTATTTTTCTGATCTGTTTTAGTTATTAAAGAAGTAATACTAAAAGAAATAATGGATGTATAAATATGTGACTGTTTATTGCTTATATAATGAATTATTTTGTATTTTAATAAATTTCATAAAAACACCATTTTCATAATTTCACAAGTTTCATAATTTTATAGAAACACCAAAATGCATCTGTATGTTCTATTTCTGGTACTTCTGTATATTTGCCCTTTTCTAGTTATGACGTTTTTGTAGCAAATTAGCGAACTGAATATGTATCATCCCGCCCCAGAATTACTGTTTTATAACATATGCATTATGCACAAAATTCGAGTCATACCGGTTGATATCCGAGCGCGCCTCGAAACGTTTATAACCGACGTAGCGAAACGACGCTTTCTGGTCGGATGTGAGAGAAAGAGAGCGAAGAGAAAGACGTAACATAAAGTTTAAAAACCATATATGCTAGCGACGTTGTGTGTGTAGTGTATACGAAATGCGCGTCGGAAAGCCCCCTATGACCCGACACTGCACTCGTCCCGCTGCCTTTCGGCCTGCGCACGCAACGTGGACAAGACGCCAGCCGACGCCACCCGAAGTCTCGACGTGCGTGAAATGACAAAACTAACCTGTTGCTCTGTATTTCGTATACACACACACATACATTGGAAAAATAACGAACAAACACACTTACCTTGTGTACGTGACGGTGATCGAAGGGGGTAACGGCGTCGTCCCAACAATTAGATCGTCGTGGTACCCTCTCGTTGAAAAACTCCTCTCATCACACCGGGAAAAGCGTCAGCCGTGTACCGAGCGATGTGTGGAGCGGTACCAGCGGAGAGACGCTCTTGCAAACGGGCCAGGGTCGGCGTTCTCGATCAGATGACTAGCGTCTAGGTGAGGTGGAGGGAAGGAAACTTTTTGTCTCTGGACTCGTCCAGGGGCGTCGCTCGTTGGGACGCTCGACTCGACGGCGACGCTACGCTGCTCGCCCTCTTTCTTTCTTTCTCTCTTTCTCTCGCTCGCTCGCTCGCTCGTTCGTTCTTGGCGCGAACGAGCCTCGCGGATTTTTTAAATGTCGCACTTCGCGACTCTCTCGCCGCCCGCGTCGTCCGCGGCGGTTCTTCAGATTACTGCTCTCACTGTCCGCGGTTATATCATTCCTTATCTTCTCCATAACCGTTCACGTACAAATTAACAGGCGTCTATTAATCGCTCATTAGGGGCCCACCGGAATCCACATACCGCAGAATTTTTTACAACTTCTCGGGGTTTGCTGAAAGCAATAGTAATATTTAGGTTTATTTGGTTAAATATAGAGGTTATTGCGGAACGTAACATGAGGGGACTTAGAAAAGATTACAATGCAGTTTTTGGTTATAGGTTCCTATATACCAAAACAACTTCGCGTTCGAATAGTGACCAATGGCTTTAAAAATTTTATTTTCAACCGAATTGACTGCCCGATTTTAAGAAAATTTACATAAATACGAACATCCAATTATACCGTACTATCGTAGAACAATTAAGAACATATCTGGCAAAGTGCTGGCAACTAACACCAAAATTAAAAATAAACAACTAAAAGCAGTAAAAATGGATTTTATACACCGATTGTGAAGAATATCTAGGTTAGATCATATCTGTATTGACGATATCAGGCAAATTGCATATATAGAAGATAACATTGTTGATCGAATAGAAAACCGACAACTAATATGGTACGGCAATTTGATGAGAATGAAGAATAAAAGGTGGCCAAGAGTAATATCCTCCAACCAATCAACCATTCCAACCAAGAGAAGGAAGAAAGTCAGGCCAAAAACATCGTGGAAAAAGGGAATCGAGGAAACCATGAAGAAAAGGGAAATGAATGAGGGAGATTGAGAAAATATAAGAGAATGGAGGTTGTAGTGTGTAAACCGGCAGCCAAATCTGACAGCGTTTCTTGGCACTTCAACGCTCTCAACTAATTTTATATAAGCCTTAGCTTTGAACAACTCCTTTCGCCAGATGCCATCAAAATTGGTTGGGTCAGGAATATCCCCAAGGCTATAAATAAATTTGGAAATAAAGAATGCAGATTTTCTTTGTTACATAATTTAAATATCGATGGGCGAATCTGAAATTCTGCTAGAGTCTGAGGCGGGGGTAAGAATTTTATATGGCAGAATCTCATTATGCAAATCAAGACTATCTGTATATTAGCATTCGTTTCCTTCACGCTGAATTTGTAAAACCAAATCCAAACCTATAAATGATTGTTAATCACATCAGACTCTAGATTTCGGAAATCATCCAAGAAACCAAATAATATATTGGATTTATCTATTCCCTCTATGCGCCTTTGTAGAAATTGAATAATTGTGTCTAAAATTTGAAGATAAAAACTGATCTTAAATTTTTGATTTGGATGCAAAACTGATTCATCTGTACTTTGATATGAAAATTGATGCTTCGTCGTTCGTTTGCCACAATAAAGAAAATGGTTACTCTACATTACTTTTTCTGCTTCCGCTAGAGCCTTATTCATAAAAGTCTGGAAATATTCGCCTGACACTTTTTCAGTAAAATAAATGAAATGACTTTTTATTTCTTTATGGCACTCATTCTAATTTGTAACCTTTCTACCTTTGTAATTAACCTTTGTTAACACATCATACCATTTTAAGATAGAACAAATGAATTTTGTTTATTAATGACACAGCTGAATAATTGGTGTTCATATATCTTGAATTATCTTCCACCAAATCATTTTAAATTTCAAGGAACTGAAATCTAAGAAACCGAATGGCTCTGACTCTGCTTTCCTACTATGTTTCACTTACTGATTTTAAAGTTAAATTTGAGATATTTCTTTGTAAATTATTCCACCTACAAGGCGAAGTAAGAAATAATTGTACAATTCCTGAACAATTGAAGAAGAACAACTACGACCTGGTAGAAAATTTTAGCTGCATCAATGACAGTTAAATTTAACGTGTAAAAATATTGCTCTAGCGTTAATTTTTTTAATTTTTTGCTTGAAGGCCCGCATGCTTGACAGACATATTTAAACCATTATCGTAAGCCTGACCTCTCATGTCATAAAGGCATATTCCAAATTTTGATAATATTTTTCTTAAATGGCTGAAAAACCCCTCCCCTGTAGTATTAAATTAAAGAGAGAATTCAACTGTTAGGTTGAAATTCAGTATTTTATGTACTACACGGCAATGGTGGTTTTTATGGTGTTTTCTACTAGTGTTATTTCTATGGTGTTAAATTTTCTATGGTGTTAAATGTTCTATTTCTAATGGTGTTAAACTAATTAACTTTAAACTGATTCCCAGGGATCTAACAAGAGCGTTAAACACTGTTGTTGCACATTGTTAAAAACACGTAATTATCAAGAAGTAAAAAAGTAAGTATAAAAAATCAAAAGTGAATAAATAACAAATGAAGCTGCTAGGCAAATTAACCCTGCTTTGCCTACCAACCAAGTGCATTATTGTAAACATTGACTTTACTGTAAAAAAATGCCAAAACTGCCCTTAAACCACCCACAGCAATGTTGGCGATGTGACAGGAAAACAAGTTTAAGGAAAAACAACACCAACGCCCCTTCTCGTTAAAGTAGTTTAACTAAGAATATGTATGTCACAACTTATAAGTGAAAAACGAGATCTACTAAAAGTTTCATATTCGATGAATAAGTAAAAATTCCACTCCGTGGAGTTGATATACGTACAAAAAGTCGAAATTCCATAGTGAATTGCATCTTACCAAAACGGACCTCAAGTTGTCAACAAAATATATTAAAAGAGTATATATTCTTGTATGATATTGATTGATTGTATGATATTGTGATAGCCTTTCGTCTCCGTCAGGGGTCAGACTTGAACAAAAGGTTACGACGTTATAACAATTATTATATTGTTATTATATTATTTTATGAAATAATTATATATTTCCGGGATATTTAGTCTAGTGGCTAGTACCCAGGAAAGGCAGTCATGAACTCAAAAAGAATAAAAACAGACTTTCGGAATTATTTAAAATGCTTTATTTCCGTGAAAATAAATACGAATTTAAGACAGGTGTTTCGAAAAGAAAATAAAGCGGTAAAAACTATTTACGTTCATAGTTTTTGTTCTCAGCGTGAACTGATTCGAAAATGTGTAAATAAACGATTATTTCTCGTAAATGGAAATATTCTTTACTAATGTATGTATTGATATGTTGGGTGATTTCAAAACAAAGCAATAATTATTATTTTAACAACGGGAAAAGGTTTACTTTTAAACTATATGTGCGGAAATAATCATTTTATTACCACATCGGAACGACGAAAATTTATGTATTTACATTAGAACGGTTTTGTGAAGATTATTTACTAACAGAGGAAATTAAATCCACAAATTAATATCTCAGTTATTTACAATACGGCAAAATTAATAGAAAAGCGAAATGTTCGAGAGCATGCGAGCAGGTGATCATTGAAGAGTTAACAAACTGAAAATAACATTTAGAATTTAATGTGGAAAAATATAGACCAGCTAATTGATACGTGCAAATTAGTAAAGACGGTTCTAAAAGGGTTCTACGTGTAGACAGAATCTCGCACAATGCAATAGTGGGAGAAGCTGGACAGAAGTTTTAAGACAGCGACACCCCATTACAATCTACGAAAGAGGGACTACAAGATCAAGTGCAGAGAAACGTCATCTAGTAGTAAAAGGATAGAAAAGCACCCCAGAAGTCAGTAGTGGCGTATATTCTGTATAACATCTACATCAATAACATACCAATAGGAAGAGGAAGCAGCCACACCAGGACCTATATTTTCGCAAACGACACGGCGAAGGTAGCCATATTGATTAAACCGAACGAGTCGGTGGAGTGCTTACAGCTAGAAGTGAACCAGTTGGCCGAATGGACGAGGAAATTAAAGGCTGTGATTAACCCGGAGAGGAGCGGAGCTATTTGCGTAGGAAAGCAGAAGACAATAGCTACGACCAACATCAGGAGAGGATAGAAGAAACTAGAATAGAAAAAAAAAAGTAAGGTATCTTTGTATACACATTGACAGAGGACTAACATGGGGGAGAAGACATCAAGATGGGCTAGAAGAAGGTGAAGGAGTGACTGAGCAGATCAGTACTACCAACAGGACGACAGTGTAAAGCACGACTGGAGAGGAAGACGAAGCTCTACCTGACAGGAGTGCGACTGATCATGGCGTACGAGATAGGAGCATGGGGACAGATGGGACATGAAGAACAAACAACTGAAATGAGACATAACGAGAGAAGAGCTGAAAACCACAATTAAGGTGAGTACGAGGAAGACGACAATCAAGGCAATGAGCGCAAGGATCTACTTATCAGGAGTTCAACGAAAGACAGCGCGGACACACGATCAAGGATCAGGAAGCCAAGGTTGACGATGAACGAGAACTGACCAAGGAGGACGTACCTAGCAAGAGGTAAACAAGAAAAGAGCAACCATGACGACGAGGACATAAAGATTGAAGCAGTTAAAAAAACCCAGAGGAAGAGGTAAGAAGCAAGGATGCTCAGCATTAGAAATAACACGACAAACATACTACAAGTGTATGGTCTTGAGCGCCTCAGAGGATGCTTACCGTAGCTGCAACAGAAACGTCAAGAAAAAGGTTCCTGCTTCAGTTACGTCAAACAGCCGATTCTTCATATTGATCTGCAAATCAATTGCCCATTTTTTCATTATTTTATTCTCTTATACGACTTTGCAAATTTGACATTTTATGCCAAATTTTTGAATAAAACTGATTAGTAAATTTTTCCATGTTCTAGTAATAATTACTCTTAACGAGGTATTTATTAAATAATTTCTCTAAAGGGGGCCTTACTAAAATTTTTTTTTAATTACGTAAACAAGTGTAAAACTATGGAGCTGTTCGTATGTGTCCAAATTGAGATCTATTGCCAATCAATAGGTGACTAAGAAAAACGTGTAAGTAACTGCAACGAAAAGTGGGAAAATCTGAATCAAAAACTGTAAAAAATGTATAGGTCTACTCTACTGATTTTCGTTATTCTTTCCAGAGGTAATGGATTCATTACGTTTCTTAACATTCTTTGGCAGAATCCCATATTACAGTTTTCTAATTTTTACCCATTACCTTAGTTAGAATCAATGATCCAAATCTGTTTCTCTCTACTGTACACCGTTACTTACGATTTAACTTTGCTGATACAATAAGTATTAGTTTAAGTGAATAAATATTAATGCACATCTTACTACCTGTAGATTTCAGGATTGTAATTGTAGAGCGTTGTATTGTAGGTCGTACGTCATCAAATATAACGTACAATACAACTAACAACGATATAACCAGAACATACGTTACTTCTATTTTCTATTTCGGATATTTTTTCCAATTATAAATAAAATATATTTAATACCATGAATAAACTTTATATTTTTCCTGCCTACCAAACCATGGAAATAAGAACCAGGTAACATTCAATAATAAATTCTTATATTAAATGACACACTCCAAATGGTACAGAATTTAAATTCAGTAATAGAAACAGTAGGCACTTAAATCTCCACAGTATCCAGTAGAGATGGTATTTCACCTACAAAAACGTAATAACGCTAATAACAATATATTCATATTAAGTACTTCACTCGCCGCTTTTTCAATTTTATACAAACCGTTTCACTGTAACCTTACGTTAAGTATACTGGGTTTATTCATCTTTGCAGTACACCAATAGTCATTCGAACTCGAACGTTTATTATCCAATTATATTAATAAGGCTCATACAAAAGATAAAAATAATTATTGGTGACCCCTACGCTTTTGTTGTCTAATAAAGGTACATACATATGTACATAATATATTTTGTTTTATTTTTATTCATGAATAGAGAGCTATTCTATTGTTTTATCGTTTGTTATTTTTGTGTTCTTTATTGTTTGTACTGAAAGTCATCGTGATTTTCCTGAATTATAAATGAGCTTTCATTATTTTACGATTAGTATAATGAACTTCATTTTAATATTTATTCTGCGCAAAAACTGTCATTAACGTTGTTCTTTTCCTATATGGACGTATCTATACCGCATTAAAAATCAACGGTAATTCTTATTACAATTTAAGGAAGGGGAATAATCACATTGCTCCACTAACTATTCGATTAAAAAATATAGTAAGGATAACAACGGATTTTACGAGCTAAAATCTGAATAATAAATATCTTAATAATAAAAATCTTAAAATTTCTTGTGGTTGTGAAATTTTTGAATAAGCTTTTTGTTTTCTTAAACATTTTTTGGGATGTTAATTAATTGCATTTCGACGATTTGATTCGGTAAATCTCTTTCGCCCGGAAAGTGTGAAACTGTGCAATTTATCGATTCCGCCGAGTAAGTTGCAAACAACCCTCACAAGGAACGGGATGCGGAAAGTAATGCATTAACAAATTGCTCGAATCCCCGAATTAAAGATTAAGAGAAGGAATCAAATTTCTACAATAAGACGAGTCGGGCAATCCTTCCTCAAGAAGAGGATCATAAATATTTCCTTGTGCATTGTAAATAACCTTAAACGCGCAGACTACAAACTTATGAATTATTTCACTTCATTTATGTAATATTTAAGGTGCAATTTGAATAGAGTTCGCTCTTCTATGCCAATCCGTTCGGTAAATAATTCAATTGTTCGAGAATGGACTGAGAAATGGTTCCTTGGATGTACTGTTTAATATTTACATGCCAGTTTAAAGCACAATTCTAAAGACGCTATTCTTATATTACCTTGTCAAGTTTACATCCGTGCTGATTTATTCATTTTCCCTTTTGTGTTTATTTATTGAACTGTCTCGGTGTAAATAAGACACTTCCATCCAAAGAAAAGTCGATACGTTTCATTTAACTTGAACCATTAAACTCCCCCATTTCATTCACATTACAACAAAAAACTGTTACTCTAATTACCTAAAGTGAGTAACTTTTGTAACAATCCCAATGCCCCAAACCAACAAAATTGAAATATTCATTAAGAAACTGTCAGATCCGTAAAATTTAAAATCATAAAACGTAATTCTCGAAATTTGTCATATAAATCACATAAACGTAGAATTATTTGCAAAAATTATTAACCAGCAAAAAACATGTTTATAAATTAGAGGAAGCCATTAAAACGATTAAAATATAAACGGTGCACCAACACTTAACACTGGCCGTAAATATATTTTACTTATAAATTCTGAACGGACGTACTAAAAATAAAAATGCACTTATTCAGTGCAATGCACTTTGTTGCGCTCCTTCCTTCGGATCTGAAAACGTTAAAAAACCGAATTTCGCTCGTTTGTGATTTATAGTACTGTTTTGTCGGTTTGCGATCAGATTTATCTTTGAAATGCTGGGCAAGAAAGAACGGTTTTCATGTAATTAGTTAAAACTTAACTGAAATAACCAGATATCCAGACAAAAATTAATTTTACAAAACTCGGGATAATTTATAGATTTTTCCAGGAATAATTCACGTATTTTTATAATAATACTTATTCATGTTGATATACAGTAGAAAATTTATCAAACGGCAGGAAAAGAGATGCAAGATATTTGGATTAAAATTTGTAATAATGTAATAATCATAATGCATAGTAAAATTTCGAACAAAGGTTACAAAACGAAAATAAAATGAATACATGAAATTGGTTATTAAGTAATTATCGTCATTGTCTTTTTTAATGGGTGACAATTTAAAAACTTTCAATCGGATTTAAATTTAGAACTAACGACAATTATAAAAATTGGGGAGGCACGGCGATTTTTATTTCAACGATTTCAACGAAGCGATTTTATATCGCTTCAACCCTTTAGCTGGGGTGAGTTCTACCCCTGAATGTTAGATATAAGTAAGGTAGTCAAGTGATACCTCATTTTAAAGCTTATTAAATTCTGTATTCGACAGTTTTTTTTTCTTTTTTTTTTTAAATTTGGTTCATTAATTTTCCAGAAAATTAACAAAAATATTCCGTAGATAAAAAATGAAGTGATAATTTAGAAGATTTCGAAGTTAATTTTTTATTTAGATATTGACTTTTTTGTATGCGTTAGTTGTTTTTAATCGTATCTTATTAAAAAAATTTTTTGTTGAAAAATCAAAATTTATTTATTATTCGAAATTGTTTTTGAAATGTATCAGTAAGTGCATATCTATCTATATTTCTTAATTACAGCTAGATTGATCACGATACAGAAATTTTCGCATTGAAAAGAGAATTCAGTTCAAACCAAGAAAATCTGATCAAACATTCTTAATAATAAAATTTCATTTTTTTTTACACAGATATATTCAGTTGTGATCACTTTTGTTTCAATCACCAGTAACTAAAATAAGTTTTAGTAGATAACGTCACCTTTTTGACCTGTTTACGTAAAAGAACGTTATACAAACATTTAAAATAAATGAGTAAAAAGTGTCATATAAACGCGTTAAATAATCGTTGTATACACATTTAAATTTTGGTGACCAAATAAGTTAGAAACGCGGCATTTTACGATGAATGTACGTAACTGAAGTAATTTTCCATTGGTGGTTGTAGATAATTAATCGCTTTAAATGCATATGTGTGTTTACTAATGCAGTTCCTCTGTAGTTCTTATAATATTGTTAGTATTTCCTTATTGTATATCGGCCTAATAAAAATCTATTCTCCAGTATGAATATAGTCTTAGGACTTTTTGAACTTGGGTATTTTTTTATGTTTATGGCATCCCATGTGTGTATTTCGGTCTTTGTGATTCGTTGTAATAATTCCTCATAATGTCCTTTGGTACATTTTTATTTTCTAGAAGGTATTTGTACTATTCGTTCCAGTGCTTTATAATTTTATCATATACCTTATCATTCATATCCATCCTAGTTATTCATCATATATCTCATGTTTTAAGCTTCCCTACAGATAATTTTGGCACCTCCGCAATTTGGAGACATCCATCCTCTATTCACTTTTTTCCTTTTTTCGTTAATAATAATAATAATATATATTGGATACACTTTAAGATACACGAAGTTACATGTTTATCAATAACAATTGCGGTTATTTCAGTCAGGCGACGTGTAAAGCTACACGTAAACTAAAACTGAATCACCTATCACCTGGTTTCTATTTCTCATATTTTTCATACCAAAGCGTGAGTAAAAGATAAGTTTCTAAGGAAAATAAATGTAATGCAAAAAGATTTTTAAATACCTACATGAGTCGAATTGTTTGCTTTGCGCATAAAAATGGAACGAAATTATTGCGTTAACCTTGTCGATAAAAAACTATTCATTGTTAGTTTACTAAGAATTAACAGACACACTAATCACAATCCTCAAAGTGTTGTAAAATTATTTATAATTATTTATTTATTAATATCTTTATTATTATAACTGTATCACACAGCTAGGTAACGAGGAATACTCATAAGCTCGAAACATGGTGGTAATGGTACGTAAGACACACCAAAACAAGACTACTTTGATTCTTGGCTGTTAGAACGTCATTGTAAACTAGACAGGTTATTTGTTGGCACTTGCTTCACACTTTTTACTGTATATATGTAAAAATTAGAATTAGGCAAATAGAAGACATGTAAACATCATACGAAATGATAAAACGTAGAGCGTAGGAATAGTTTAGAACTTTATGATTCTAAATAGATGTACACATGTAATATAAAGAGGTTTAAGTGTTTATGTTAGTTATTTACATAAAAAAGCTTACAAAAACACAAATGATTAATAGAAAAACAACGTAGCTTTAATCAACCATTTTGTTTCATGTAAGTACATTATCACTAGATCGAAAAAGATAGGTACTTGCAAATTGTGACTCGGAATTCTTGGTTTTAAATAATATTAGCGTTTAAAATCTTTTTGGTCACCAAGTCACCAGTATCATCTGCCATTAATTACAACTTTTCTGTATTATCGCCTTTGTCTAATGACTCATATGAATACTGTCAATATAATCAGGAGGCGATTGAGAAGTATTGCAAATTGAGTGTTTGTTTGGAGTTGGTGTTGGTCAAGGTGTTGGTGTAATACGCGACATGGAAAGTGTAAACGCTATTATATAGGTTCTCCACTCGGTATTTTGTTGAGACTTGCTGAATTTCAGCATTCGCATGTAGCATCTTATGCACTAGTAGTTGTTTTCGTTGAATCGCTATGTGTATTGCCTATTATGTCGTACTCGTTTTCCTCTTCTTCAATAGGTAATTTCCAACTCTTATTCAATTCTTTTAGCTCGTTGATTGGCTGCCATGCATGCTACTTTCTTTTGGGGCCACATTCCGCCTTATTTTTTTTGTATATAAGCATCTTTTTTGCTGTCGGCGTTCTGGTAATGCCTATACTGGCCTATACTGTTTATGTCCTCATCAGTTTGTGACGTGTCCCTGCTATACTCAGTGAAATCATGTGTTTTCTATAAAAAAATATCAACACTCACATTTACTTTTACTTACTGATACCAAATCAAGACGAGTAGCAAGAGATATAAAACTAGGATCTAATGAAAGATGGCACTTTCCCGGGTGTGGTGGTAATTGGTAGAAGGGTGGGGAGTTTTTCAAAATAAAAGTTTCTTTATTTCCAATTTTAGAAAATGGTTCAGGCCCCCAAGGGGCAGAATTCGTTGGAGATGATGCTGATACCATATTTGTTAAAGCCTTATTCTAGTACGACAACAATTGCAGAAAAATTATTTAATTATGAATTGAGCAGAGCTAGACGAATAGTTGAGAACGGATTTCGTATTTTGTCAGCTCGTTTTCGGATTTCGGGAAACACAATTCAAGTCGACGAACAAACATCAGTAAAGATAAAGAAAGAATAAAGGGGCAGTATATTGGCAAACGTATATGATAAAATGAAAAATATTGAAATAGAATAGTATATATGTATATTCACCAATTTGCTTGCTGTTCTTTTCCCTTTCAAATGAATCACTTTCATAATGTAGCCCATCATTTCAAACCATTATATAGAAAATCTATAAATATCATCTATTCCACTAACACTTTTCTTACACTTTTCTATTTTTATAAGCTCTTGATTATACGTTGAACACAAAAGAACATTTTTTTCCGTGAATTATGTTATATTAATTTCTTTAGCAACGTGCTGTAAAGAAATCCTCCGTGCATCTCTATTTTTATATTAGGACTCGAAAGCATTCCATAAATTTTCTTCTCGATAAAGGTTAATTTTCGCGCTTCCTTGGCTGCTTCAGACGTCTCGTGGGGAAAGACACACTTACTTGCATCCAGTAACTGTCCATTCTTGTAGAGACGGTAACTCGGCGAATCTGTTTCAACTGGCCCCCTCGACTGACCCGCTAGCTCGCACCGCGTACCTTCCCTTTAGGCTAATAACTTTATTACACCTAACTAAATTATATATCTATAATAATAAGTATGTACAATGAGGTAAAAAGCTTATTGGGAGAAACATGATTTTAAACTACTTGGATGCGTATTGCAAGACTACAATGTCTTATTACATTTGAGTGGCATGATGAGTCAAAAAAATCTAGCAGCAAAAAAGATAAATCAATAATACTACTGGTGATAAATAAAAACTATTAAAGTATTTATTGTCTTAGCTATAACTATTACTACTATAACTCGTCTTCTAGCTTTAGTTTAAATGGAAACAAGAAAGTACATTGTAGGTAAGAGTGTAAGTACTTCCACAACGGTTAATTTTTTCACCATCGCCGGAACTAACATTCTCAAATTTTCAAAACTTCAACATTTTTACTCTGGTTTTATTGATAAGTATAGTCCACAAAAATTTAAAGAAAACTCCAGGATAACACCGAAAATATAATTTATTAAAATTATTTATTCAGTATACTAATAATGCAAGTCCACATAAAATCCCCTCAGAAAAGCACACTCTTTCTAGAGCAAAAGCTCTAGCAAAATGTATGCAAAAGAGACCGACAACCAGCTAAGTGGGTGTGCTATCCAGGGGGCTAAGAGATTTCATTCATTTTGTAAAAGGTATCAATTTCTCCTGTCCTAGTGGAATTCTTAAGAAAGTTTTACACAGATATCTAACTATTAGTTAATACAAATAGAAACGGAGCTAGCAACTGTTAACTAAATTTTAGCTATGGAATAGCTAATGTCCTATACATTAACTACAGCTAAAACGTCCTATATATTATATTACGTTATACGTTATATTATGTTACATTGGGAAGCAAAGAATACTCTTTCTATTGTCTAAAAATCTAAAATATATCAATTATATTTATAACATATAAATGGCTAATTGTATTGAATAACTGGTTTTAGTCCTGTCACTGGCAATTGTTCAGGGATCTCTCCAGTATTTATCCAGTTAAATAATACGTTTTCATTTTTTTTTATCTAAGATTTCAATATTTAAAACCGGTGAACATCCAATATTCAGCTCTTTTTCAATATTTAACCATTTGGTTTCTTTTTTTTTGAGTATGACGCCTGCCTAAAGCTGGTTTGATTAATTAAAATCTAATTGTTGTTTTGTCTTTCGTTTATAGGAAATATATTTTGATAGGTAAGTATCTGAAATTATTTTTTTTTACCTATTACCAGTGTGTAATTCTCCTCAAAAATTTTTTTTTGCTATTTTACGTGTTTACGTACGATGTAAAGGACAAAGAAGAGGGAGGACTTTAATCCACCACCAACTCAAATGAAATCAGGGAACCATACGTAACTACAGTATCACGTGAATTTATGAGGAGAAATGTAAAATCACCAGTCTAGTTGAGTTACGACTTTATTAAAATCGTGGGTTTCCTACAACGGTTGATTTTTGAAAATAAAAATAAACGCCAGAAAACAGGATTAAGAAATTTCATTAGTAGCGATACCGATCTGAAGAGTACTCGCCCCTCCTCACTATTATTTTATCGAAGCACGAGAGAAATAAAGAACATTGTTATTTTGTCGCTGTTTAAATAATAAATGAAGAGTACAGCCCGAAACAGGATTAGTGTTATTACATCTTGATCGATACCTACTTCGTTCCATTACTTGTGTAAACTTTAAACCTCAGATTAATAAATTATTTAGCGTTCGGTTAGATGTCGGAGCCAATGAGCTTACAAATATCTACTTACATTTTTTTATGTCATTCGAAATGACCTTGTAATGGGTGTAAACAATTCATGATTGTCGTGCTGGTGGAAAATTTCTAAAATTGAATACAGTTAAAAAGGCACTTTGGTTGAAGTTCAGTCTCGTTACATTAAAAAGGACAGTTTACACAACAAATAATTTCAGAAGGGAAAAATGGTGTTAACGAACTGGGTTTAAGCGTGTATGCGTGTGCTAACAAAAAAGGGACATGGGAACAACTTCTCCGAGACTCGGTTGAGAGTCCAAGAAAATAAATCACAAATCGGAACAGGTCGAACAAAAAGATCAACGCAAACTTATTAGCCAGACGGATTTTGTTTACGCGAAAAAATTGGCAACACCTAAACGTAACAAACAACCATAAAAAGCAAAGTTCTTAGTGCTAATGGCGGACGTATCCCCTTACTTTGCAGGCCTTCATAAATTTCATAGTTTAATATTGTAAGAAAGGCAGGGCCATTTATTTTTGTTTTCGGTATTCACAAGTGATGTATATTTTAATTTTAAAAGTAATGGGCACTCGCTCCAATATAAATAAAAAGTTAAAATGCCCCGGTTTCGGTAATGCGCGCATATCTGCAAATGCAATAATTCACGCGGCCGCTGTTATTAGAAGCTCGAAAAAGTATTATTGATATGCGAATAACTTTTGTTTCCGGCGACGAAAATTCGCAACAAAATTGGATGAGGAACGGTTCACGGAGCCAAATTCTCGGGCCTGGGAAGGTGGTGACCGGAGTCGACGAACCCCATTATTCTTAATGCGGACCGTGAAATGTACTACACTTAAATCTTATGATCGATAGCATTCTCCTTATTAAAACGGAAATAAAGTTAAAGTAAACCTATTACAGGCACTAAAGGTAACATGCAATTAACAAGGATCGCCTTTTTACATCACGTCCAATATTTTTTTAATGTCACTGATGACGAGACTGAAGAGCTCGAAACGTATTTAACGAAAGGCGAGATGATCAAATTTATGACTCACAAATGGCGAATTCGCCATTCAAACTTTATCAAACCGAGCAATAAATTAATGTTTTTGTTAATAAGTAAATGAAGCACCACGACCGTACTGGCGTTACTAAAAAACTTCAATAAAGGTTGGATAAGTCTGTTCCCATTAATTTTGAAAAACAAATATTCATGCATTTTATGATAATTGACAGACGGTCCTCCAACCTTCATATTTTTTTAAATAAGTAACAAAAAGTAAAATTGCTACTATACAGTTAACCCATAAATTACACTCAAAATTATTTTAACATAGGCAGTATAATCTAATAAAAAATTCACAAACAAATGCAAAAACTACTTACTTGATTAAATTTTGGATGTTATAATTTTGTCAGAAGATAACGACCAAACTCTTTAATACCAGAGAAATTTCTCTGGAACTGCCTAGGACAGTTTTTGCCCACCAATGTGCGATAGTTGTTTTGAGCAAAATAAGTGTATAGTATTAACCTAAAAAAAATAAGTTCAGCTTTTATTTATAAATAAATATAGGTAAAAAAATCTCACTATTACCGCTTTATTGTTTATAAGGTAAAATAAAAACGGTTGATTTAATTAAACATTCAACATGATGATTTTATAAGGTTTCATAATCCGTTAAAATGGGCGTCGGTACATGTTTTATGTTCATTTGATTCTTAGAAAAACAGAAAATACGCTTTAAAATCGGATTTATTGATTTATCACAGTTGTTCATAACATATAAAGTAATAAACAAAAACTTTCAACTAAAGAAGTCACTTACTTACTCACTATCACTTGATAGGTGATAATAAATTCAAAAAGATTTGTTTAATATTTTCTAGCAAAAGAGAATTTTTTTGGAATCGTATTATGCCTAAGTAATTGAGTCTAGATGAATTCTGAAGGCACCAAATTGAAGGAGAGGTGGAATTGTTTGACAAAAATAAATTATATAAAAATATTGTTAAACATCTTTACGAAAAGGTAAGTGCAAAAGGTAAATACTTCAGAGTTAATATACAAATAAAATACCTTCGCCGCATTAAATTATAGTCAGTTCTTTTTTATATAAACGACTCTTTAAATTCGAGTTAGTCCTTTTTTTAGGTACCAGGACTTTGTTTATCAATATTAAGAAAAAAATTTGCCATTGTAATGATATGGTAATGAAGATTACTGTACAAAATTTAGAAAAGATTCTTTTACATAGAAGATAATCCATAAAAGACTTTACACCAGATGCGAGACAATGGCCCTACACAGTTTGCAGTCTTCTTCTTGATCGTATCGTTATCCTTTTCAATCTTAATTTTGAAGAAATTTTTGTAGGCGCCTGGAGTGTTGTAGAAGATGGCATCAAGATCAATAAACAGGTTGTTAACAACCTTTGCTATGCTGCTGAAGATAGTTCATATGTCCTCCCTGCTGAAGAAAAAGCAGGTAACAAGAAACACACTGGAACCCGAAGAACAGGGCAAAGTGAAAATGAAAAACATTTAAGACAGTGTAGCCTGATTGGGTATACATGAGAATTTTTGTATACTTAACACATGAATTTTATTTTAACAGAATAAATAATAATTCTATAATAAGGTTTAACAACATATTCTTCCCACTTTCTTCAGGCTAAAACTGACAGTTTGAAAAAACTGGCCTAGTTTTCCCTAAATAAGTAAAATTTTCCCTAATGGCAAACCATCGGTATTACCTATTACCATTAGTATCATCAGTAATAACTAATTCACTATATTGTAACGTTTTCGCACCGAGTGACGTACAGATATTTTATTCTAATAATGTTGTCATTAACATTCACTATTTTTTACCACATAAACAAAATAAAACGGCATGGAACCTATTGTAATACTTTTACATGCACAAAGAGGTTTTACTACCTAATGTCAACGTAACATCTACAATCACATAAACAACACTTGTTTTTCCATAACAACGGCTTATACGGGGCATTCGCTACACTATCCCTCCCCGTCTTCAGGGTCGCCCTCGACCCTCGGACGATCTACTTCCTCAGTACTCCATATCAGCGAATGATTAACATATCAGCGAACTGCTACTGCTACTGCTACTGCTCCTGCTACGGCTACGGCTACTGCTACGGTTACGGCTACTGCTACTGCTACAGCTACGGCTACTGCTACGGCTACAGCTACGGCTACTGCTACTGCTGCTACTGCTACGGATAATTCTTCGGCTACTGCTTCGGTTACTGCTATTACTACTACTATGGCTACTGCCACTGCTACTTCTACTGGTACTACTACGGCTACGGCTTTTGCTACTTCTATTGCTACGGCTACTGCTACGGCTACTGCTCCTGCTACGGCTAGGCTAGGGCTACGACTACTGCTACTGCTACGGTTACTGCTACTGCTACTGCTACTGCTGCTACGGCTAATGCTTCGGCTACTACTTCGGTTACTGCTACTGCTACTGCTACAGCTACTGCTACTGCTGCTACGGCTAATGCTTCGGCTACTGCTTCGGTTACTGCTACTGCTACTGCTATGGCTACTACCACTGCTATTGCTATTGCTACTACTACGGCTATGGCTTTTGCTACTGCTACTGCTACGGCAACTGCTACGGCTACTGCTCCTGCTACGGCTACTGCTACGGTTACGGCTACTGCTACTGCTACCGCTACGGCTTCGGCTACTGCTTCAGCTACTACTACTGCTGCTACTGTTGCTACTACTACGGCTAATGCTTCGACTACTGCTTCGGCTACTGCTACTGCTACTGCTACCATGCGTACCGCTCCTCCCCTTTTTCAGAAATTCCGCCAGAACTTATCCATCGAGAGCCAGTTGTCCTCTCCAGGCGATATCCACCTCGGGGAATCTCGCCATAGTTGATCTAAAAATCAAACAAAACACGCCAGTATCCTTGCCAAATCCATTTGCAATAAATTGCAAGTATATGTGTAATTGTGTGTATGTGTATCTGTACGATTAACTCCATTGAGCGGGTTGGACTGCAAATCCTGTACAAAAATTCATCAGCAGCAAATCGAAATCAAGCAGGCCAATCCTCTTTCTGACCATAAAAGACACCAGGGATGACCAATCCCATCCAATGCTCCAGGTGGAAGAGGGACCTGTCTCTTGAAATCCTCCAAGCAGGCCAATCCTACTTCTGACCATCAGAGACACCAGGGATGACCAATCCCATCCAATGCTCCAGGTAGAAGAGGGACCTGTCTCTTGAAATCCTCCGCTGCTCCTGCAGTTACTGAAATCCCCAGCAACTGCTTCATGGCTCCAGACACACAACCCAGTGGTCAACCATCACCAATTCCTGTACTAAAGATGAACAGCGCCCGTCTCCCAATAAGAGTCACGAATGTGAGTGTAGCACTCAAACGGGCCACGCGCGCCAGCCGCACGCAGTCAATCCATTCGAGTGTTTTCCTAAATCTAAACCTGTTTAGGTTATCCCAAACCTTGGTGTTATAGTGGTGTGTATTTGTGTAATGGTACTTAGCTTCGGATTCTGTAGCGTTTCGAGTTGCGCCAGCCGCCCAACAATTCCACAACGCCGCACAGACTGCACTCCTCGCCTCTCCGCCGCGTGCCATCGCCATCACTTCCGTACGCCATCCCAGGTCCACCAAACCTTTATCCGCTATTCCGGTTCACAAAATCCCGGACAGGCCCCCATTGTAATGCTTTTACATGCACAAAGAGGTTTTACTACCTAATGTCAACGTAACATCTACAATCACATAAACAACACTTGTTTTTCCATAACAACGGCTTATACGGGGCATTCGCTACACTATCATAGTACAGGTCTGTCGTTACAATAAAAATAAAATAATATATATAGTGAAATTTGAGGTAAGTTTTAATAGACGATTATTTACAAAACCATTTTGACCACCAATATGTGTAACTATCAATCTACGACCTATTCCAACAGGTGGGTTCAAGCCAGTGGAAGAGCCTTCCATAAAAGATCGCTGTGAATTAGCGATATTCTTATCAACCTAACATTTTGAAACAGTATGCCCTTCATTTAACCATATTTCGTCTAATAATAAATAGTTTTTCCCCTTACTACCAAACCTTTTCATTGTTCTTAAATATTCTCTTCTCTAACAAACAATTCCGTCTTTATCAAGAAGCAAAACTCTTTTATTATATTTTTTCCACGAAAATCCTATTTCTCTTAGACACTTCCACAATTTTCTGTGACTAATAACCGGTAGTTCGTCAGCTTCCATAATTTAATTATGTATTTTGTTGAGATTAGGTATTTTTTCACTAGAATAAAAAAAAGAACTTTACGAAGGATTGCAGTTTTTGGCTCGACACCCTTTCCTTGATTTTTTTTTCTTTCAGAAAACGGTAAATCTCGATTTTTTTCCCGTATGGAATAAGGAGTTTACTTACAAATTTTAAAAGTAAAAGTTGACGCTGTTGCCATTGTAGAACCCAAATTACACGACACGACTACCGTTAAACTATATAACAATTACACTGATACAAATATCACAACACAACCGACTTGATGGTGTTGCTTGATGCCGGCGTAGTTGTAAAATACGGTATGTACCAATGTAAATTTATAATACTGAAATAGGGAACAATAACAAGGATTATGGGAGATTAAATTTAAATCACAAGGCTGGATACTTTTCATAGCAAGAAATGAGTTGCAAATAGAATAAATACTTACATAATTACTTATATAAAGTATAAGTGTCGAAGGAATGCGTTATAAGGATGACGATGTTAACTATCATCGTTAATTTTTGAAAAAATAGTACCAAAGTATTGAGAAAGTGTTGAGCGATGTTCTCGGGGAGATGTGTCGAAGTATTAACAATGTTTCTACAATTTGGCATATTTACTTAATGAGAAATGCTGCGCCAATGATTTATTGCTAATGAAAGTATGCGGCGAAGATTTGTGATATTAACAATTTTGGAATGGACTAAACTTATACGGTCTTATTTATAAACGCATATTAACGGGTTTTAAATGGATTTTAGCTTAAAATGCGTTTAGAATGTGTTTTACGGATGTAACTACAGCTTTGTTTCGTGTATTCTTAACATGGATGTAACTATAGTTACCTTACTGAATCACATTCTAAACGCATTTTAAGCTACAATCCATTTTAGCGTTAATATGCGTTTATGAATAAGACCGTACGTCCTCAACTGTAATTCGAAATTTTCGAAATCTCCTCCAATACAGGCATTTATATATCTGAAGTAATAAAAGACAGGAAGATCATCACATAAACAGACTTTTCCTAACAGAAACGATAAGATCAGGATGAGATTTCAAGCTAATAAACATTCACATAAAGGATGTAATTTGAGAAGAAGTTTAGCGCTTAAATCTAATTACATTATGTTACTATCCTGTTCGCAGCAAAACTTCAATTAGATAAAAATCAGTGACGTTCGCACTTGTACGCGTTTGTATCAGCAGCACACAATAAACACTTGCTTTACATTTTATAGCATTTTAAAGAAATGTTACGGTCAAATCAAGATTTACATAGAAAAGGTATTTAAATCGAAAATTAGAATAGTAATAAAGTAATAAAATAGCTTTTAAAGTTATATTGTAGGTATGTACATCGACGGAAAGTAAGTCTATTTACATATTTATGTGACGTGTTTTACTATGGATATGTCGTCCACACATGAGTGGTGAAGTGTGAAAATACTAAATGAATATGCCTGTCGACATTTGTAAATTATTTCGTGTATACAAAACGCTCTGCTTTTAATTACGGTTGCTATAGTCGCGTCACACGGGAAGAAAAGCGGCCACAAATGCACAATTCCATTTGTATAAAATGGAGTAAAGTGGTCTCCTGTTGTTCTGAAAACAAATTTAGTGAGCATGCAGTGTCTTCTACTTTCATGTTTACATTTTTAATTTTCCTTCACATTAAAACGAAATTAAAACTTTAGAAAGATTTCAATAAAATACATTATCAAGAAGTGTAGTCAATAATGTTGCGTTTATAATATTTTCAATAAGCTTGTAAAGTTTTGCATATAGACAATGTTGCCCTTTGCAACAAATTTATTTATACATAATTGAATGGTACTTAGTTATGAACATATTTTTGACGCACTTCGCGTGTTAAACTCATTATCAGTTATTTACGTACATACGAATATTGTCTAAAAAATTCATTTTTAATAATTGGTTAAATACAACTCTTTTTGCCGGACTGTAAGATTCCTATCCTGCCAAGTAATTTATTTACATTTTAACCTACTTACTTTCTTCTTTTTGAATATAAAATAAAGCGGATTTGGATTACGTGTGAAATTGTATGTTCCTTAAATGATTTCCTTTGTTTGGTAAATTAGTTTACATTTTGACTGTAAAACAGTCGCGTTTCATTTAGCATAAGTATATTTTTGGCATTGTTAGGTGTGGCACGAGGGGAAAACATTAGTTGTTTACTTGGGATTAGAAAGTAAGTTAACGAAGAATAATGTAATATTGTATTAATTTGCAATAACATTGTATTAGTTTTCGATAGAACAGACTGTATTTCTTTGAGCTACAATATTAGTTAGTCGTAATAAGTACGAAACCTTACTGTCAGCAAGTTGTAAGGCGGAGAAACTTCGCTTCGTTTAGTTACGATGAGAAACTTTGAGAACATATTGAAAAAAGTTCAAAGAAACAACGTTTTATGAAAGAGAAACTATGTTGCACTGAGCTGTGATAGTCAGGTTTAAAAGATATACGTGTATGAAAGTCGCATAAAGACAAATTTTGATTTGTTGAGAATATTTTGTTGTAAAATGTAATAGTATATGTATGTAATGTATGTAATAGTATAATATATGTAAAATAGTTGTAGATTTAAAAAAGTTCAAAAAAGAAAGTTTGTACCAAAAAGATACTAGCCCGATCAAGAGTTTGTTATATTTTATCGGACAAAGTTAAACCGTCATGGCGACTTGAGGACGCTAGTTGATTGATGTGGCATGAAAATCACACTAAGGAGCATGACATATGAGACATTATACACATGATACGTGATATTATTGTAAAAACTGTTTAGTTTTCACACTATTATGGTTTAATTTTGATGGACCATTGGGTCTCAGATACACCTGTTTGTAATGCGCCAAAGGGTTGGGCAATCTACCATGTGTCCAATGGTTCGCATAAATTGAAATGCTAGAAACCTTTAATGTACTTTGCCCCAATACATCCTTGTGGGTTCCGAAGTGAGGTTGAAACTATGTTTCATTGAGAGCTGATAGATCTAGACGATACACACATGTAAAAATTTTGAAGAAAGTCACAAACGGAAGGCTGAAGCGAAAGTTTGATTCACCGAGCGTCAGTTATATGAGATACATATACTTGAAGGTATAGAAAAAGTTTAAAAAATTGAGGCTGGGTAAAAAAATTGTATGTAGGAAGAACCTTAGTTCATTGAGCTGCGGCATTTAATTGGAGATATATATTTGATCATATTCAAAAAAAATGAAAAGAAGGTTTTATGAAAAAGGAACTTATGTCATTCAGGTCTGGTAGCAAGTTCTAGAAGATATGCATACGTGAAGATTTTGAAAAAGGTTCGAAAACGGAAGGTTATGTTGTGGAGTGATAAGGTGTCGCCTGTGGGAAGAGGTAATCCATAGATTTTCACTACTACAGGCCAGCACAGGTGACATATCCCCTCAGTTTATCTTCTGCAGACCCTACAATGTATAAATTAACTTAGACAAACAAGGCACTGAAGTTTCTCTGAACATTTTTGTGGACGCTACAATGACTACAGTGCAAAGTACATCACCTTGCCGCGAATGAAATTGTCCCGAAAAACATCATGGACAAAACGACCACAATTGACACAGATAGCAGACGAACATTACAAACTAAGAATGACCGACTTCACGTTTGCATGTCGCTACTGTGACAAGAATGATTGAGGAAATCACCCCGTCAGGTTTTGAATCAAGATGGAATGAGACAACATGCTGCAAACTCACCAAGAATCTTCTATTCCATCGTATTCCATCGTAACGAGGAAACGCTAATAATACTTTTTAACTATGATCACAAGCAAGCTCCGACTCACTGTGGGAGTTTTGACTGGACATTGCCAACTAAGAAAACGTCTCCATAAAATGAGACTAAATGATACACCTCTGTGCAGAGCGTGTAAATAGGAAGATGAAACGATGAAGCATTTACTTGCGAATGTGACGGCGTTTCTTTTCTACAACGATCCATTTTGGGAGAACGGTGGTCAACCTTGGAATCTGTGAACACAGCTCCCCCATAGTCTAGGGTCGGGAGGTCCAAGGAGGAAGCACAAGGTGACCAATGGGGCTTAGATGCAATATCGTTTAGACACCCTCCTCACAAGTCAAAATAGTCAGTTCTAGTAGATATGGACAATTGAAAATGTTGAAAACAGCTAAAAAACGGAGGTAAGACAAAGAGAAACTTTGGTTCATTGAGCTAAGATAAAAAGTTCAAAAAAGGTTTGTTAAATGAAGCAGAAACTGTTCTTTTGAAAACAATGTTCATAAGAGGAAAGTTATGTGGAGAAAGAACTTTGGTTCATAGTATTACGACAATTAGTTGTTGGAGATATACACAGCCGAGCATATTAAAAAGAGTTTTAAGAAGAAAGAAAGATTTTAGGAAGAAGTAGTTTTGTTCCATAATTGTTCCAGTTCCAAAACATGTGTGATAATGGGATATGTGGTATATTGGAATACATTTAAAAAAGAAAGGTTATATAAACTCGATAAAATGGTCAATAGTTTGTAGTGGTGTAACAACACACAATTTGTTAACAATAATATATTTGTAGACGATTACTATTCGAAGGTTTTTGTGCGGCCAAGACTTGGCCCTCCGGTTAATTTTATCTCACAGCTCCGGTATGGCCGCTTGGATGAAAACAATTTGTTGCTTAACGACTCTGTTGGAATGCCACTATTAATGAAAGATGTCCCGTACTTCTGTGTGAGAATTAAATTTTAAAATCGTAAGTAGGCACCACAAAGTAAAGGATTTGGGGGGAAAGGGGAATGCTGATTATGGGATAAGTATATTTTAGATACTATATGGAATCTTCTAGTTTTCAAGGGGGACTCGCTGAAGGTAACGGTTGATGCCGCTTGCAAATACCCGTTTGTCCTTTAATGGTCCGTTATTGGTCAATTCAAAAGGAGTGACCAACGAAAAAATGTGTGAATAGAAATATAATTGATTTTTTTTCGTTTGGATGAACAGAACAATATATAGTACTTCAATCGTACATAATAGAAATTAACTAATAACTATTACTAGTTGCACTTGATTGAATGAAATACATTTACATGTTTTCTTTAACATAAATTTTTATTATAAACGAAAGTAAAAGAATAGCCAAAGAAACGAGGAATGAATAGGAAAAGAAAAAATATTTATTACTCATTCAGCACAGAAACATAATAACACTGGAAATAGTCACCAAATCAAATTTGTAATTGATTTTTTAATAACTGAATTTAGAAGTTTAACGGATATAGGAAGAGGACGCTCCTACACACAAATAAACGATCTCATTAAGAGAACAAAAACAGAGACATTAACATCCTCATGGAAGATCTAAACGCAAAGGTTGAAAATGGACGATTTGAGGGCATTGTAGGGACATT
This sequence comes from Cryptocephalus primarius, assembly GCA_963576515.1. Taxonomy (NCBI): domain Eukaryota; kingdom Metazoa; phylum Arthropoda; class Insecta; order Coleoptera; family Chrysomelidae; genus Cryptocephalus; species Cryptocephalus primarius. The sequence goes on from OY754941.1 coordinate 5,292,517, forward strand.
CGGATTAATGTAAAGAAATGAAGCAACGGTTTCTAGCATTCTAGCAAGAAAGCAACTTAATGATAACTAACACATGGTTTCAACATCCCCCTGTGCGATTATATACACTTGGAAATCTCCACAAGATAGTCCTGCGCACATTATCAGAAAACAGATCGATTACAAAATGGTGAACAAATATTAACAAGTATTAAAAAACAAAAAACGATGCAAACACAGATATTCTTGGAAAAGAAATCCAGACCACAAGCAAAGATTGGATGACTGATGGAATATTATGTTTGATAGACGAAAGGAGAAAACATAAAAATAACATTGCAGAACACATACGACTAAAAAAGTTAGTGAATAACGAAGTAAAAACAGCAAAAGAACTAACTCTTCTTTTGAATTGGTTCACCGTTTACTTTAACCCCGAAATACGCCATGTTCTGCAGTCCTTCCTTGAAGTAATGGTAATAATATGCAACCCTGACAGACACCATATTGTATTGTTTTATCATCCGTTCTGATACTGCGAATCTTGACATGTACTTTTTGTTTCCAGTAAAGGTTGATAATTATTTATGCATCCCTGGTATCTACTCGAATACTACACAGCATCTGGATTAGTTTGTTGTGTTGGAGTCGATCGAATACCTTTTCTTAATCAATGAAGCATGCAAACACACCCTTTCGTCGATCACGACATTTTTGTAGCAGAATATTTATACCAAACAGTGCTTCACGAGTTTCGAAAGCATTCCTAAATCCAAATTGCCCGTCGTCTTGTGCAACACATAAAAATTTATCATGTCTAACGTTATTAAACGGTTTTTCATAATTGATAAAGCATGCTATGATTTTGGTTTGACTATCCAGTGACTTTTGGACAAGTGCTTGAATTACTAAGAGTGCTACCAATGTTTCTCCATATTCTGGTATGTATAGTTCTTAAGAATGCTTTTAGGGTGTGGCTCATGAGACTAATTAGCCAGTAGTCAGTACATTTTTTTTGCGTTCGGTGTTTTCGCTATAGGTATGAATTCTGATATTAACTATTGTTCCGATATGTATCTTGTTTGGTATATTGTGTTGAATATACGTTGTAAAGTTTGCATATTATCTTCGTGTAATAATTTTAGGAATTCTACCTTTAGTTCATCAGAACCTTATTATTTTCTGTCAGTTTCAGAGCGTTTTAAGTATTCAGATTTAAGTATATATGGGCCTTCCGCATAATCGCTTTTCCTTTTCTTATTCTCTCTGATAACCCAGATCAGCATTATTATGTTTAAGCTAGAGTACTTGTTGTTCTTCTTTGTCTATTCCTATTTTGTTGTTCTCGTTCATCAGATTTAGGGCCTCGTGTTTTCTCCCTATGTGTGTGTGAATTCATTTATTTGTTTGTATAGTTTAAAACTGTCGTGTTTTTGCTTCAATTCTTCAATTTCTTGGCATTTCTTGTTAGCCCTTGAAGATTTTGCCCTAAGCAACCTCCGCTAACTATAATGCGAGTAGGATCTTATAAACCCTTAATTGAAACCATCCCATTAGTATCCGACTGCCCAAAAATTGGCTTCGAATCTCACTTTTCCCACCTCAAGAAAATTCCTCCAAAGTACCAAACGACAATTGAATATTTCCACACAGCCATCGTCGGTATCCTCATGTGTGTCGATCACAGTGTGTTGTACGTAAAGTACTCGACTCCAATGCACTCCATCCAATCGGGAGGGGGGTCGATGTAAAGTTACAATAGATGATTGCGTAAGGGGGTTAACAGAAGCCCTGTTTAAACACAGTAATTAAACAAAACATGATATCCAGATGACGAGAAATACAGCGATGCAGATTCTAACGTAAATACATACGTTAGAGCGCTCCGAACACATGCAAATGGTTTGTTTATATGTAGGGCTGCTAGATGAAATTCTAATTGATAATTTCGTTAATTAATTCAAAATATCATTTAATGTGCAATCAAAATGTTTCGTTTCCTGCATAACAATAATTGCAGTACCTACTTGTTTACGCTAAAGGTTTGTTTTTATATTGTTAGGTACAAACGTTAATTAGGGGACGAACAATGGCATCGCGTATATTAACTTTGAGTTTACTATGCATTTCCAAAAAATCTATATATGCATTTTTTTTCCTGTTCACACAGATGAATTGCGCCAGTATATCGAAAAGGCAGAGTGGAAGTAACAATTTCAATCATTCATATTTGAGTTTTTTTAGTTTTCATTAAATGATTACTTTTTCAAAGCTTACGTTTCCCAGTGATGAAAAACTGCCGCTTACAGCCAGACATAACCCGTATTTCTATTAAAATTGCATTTTTACGGTTTGAAAGTTCGTTTCTCGTATTTTATTATCATTTCTGAACGAAAACAATGTAAAGTTGTTACTTTTTATTATGGCGAAAACGGATACCGGCTTATTTTATGAAATTGTGAGAGTATCAGTGTTACAGGTAAAATTTTTCATTACACCGGAAGTCAGCGCTTCGCAAAATATGCAATGCCATAAACCGAAGATATAATTTAAACTACACCAATTTAGTGTAAGCAGCATAACATAGTTGATATAAAAACATTTAAAAACGGTCTCAGACGTGGAAAGCAGCTGTCTAGACGGCTAGGTATTACTAAATTTATGGCACATAAAATATATTACACATGAAATAGGGTGAAATTCAATCCCAATACTTGCCACAGTAATCATGTAAAAAAACCTAGGTTTCTTTCCACAAACAAATAGAAGCCAGTTTCCCACAGATTTCAGATCACTGTCAATGATGTCGTATCTGATACATTCCCCCAATTAATTTATGCGTAAAGACACACCGAGAAAGTTGAATATTCCTCCATTTGTCAATTTTCAGATTTAACCTCGAATACTTTAAACTTAGCAATTTCGGTTTTTTAACAAATTGTGGCACACATTACAATGAATATATCTGAAAGTATTTGTTTAAACTAGCAGGATACCTATATTACATGACGGTATTAAACAATTTATCGTGATAGATACATTACAAACTCATAAAAATTTTTAATCAATGAACTGAAGTCAACGAATATGGGAATTTTACTTCTATCCAATAAAACTATAGATACACCATATTTAGCTGGAAAAATAATTGGTCAAATATTGAAGCAACGGAATTACTGAATATTACAATATCAACAAGACTTCAACAAAATGACATTTTTAATTATTCAAAGTATAATCGATCTATGTAAAGGAACAATCCGATATTAAATAAAAGTATCACATTGAAGTGTATTACTATAACTATAAAAAATGTTTACAACAGTAAACACAAGATTAATATTTTAAAAGAACGAAATGCAATATTATTAGAAAATAATCAAATACTGAAGAAGAAATTTGCCCTTTCGTCACCAAAAAGTTAAATTTTGGATGAGTTTTTTAGTGGTTTGAAGTAGAAAATTCCGGATGGCACAAATGAAAAATTTAAAATTATGAATGTAAGTGGTTTATCATAAAATATAAAAATGATGTATCTTAGCAGGGTTTACGCCATTTCGCCCTGTGGCAACTATAGCTTTTTATTTCTGCTATATATAATATAATATAGGAATAATATGAAGTTATAAATTTTCCCATATAATTTTTTTGAGCAAATTATATAAAAAATGTTAAATTCGAAAGGTATATAGTCCATTGCAAAATTGTTGATGGCACGAATCTTTGTTGCATACCCTCATTAGGAATAAAACAGGCGCAGCATTTCTCATGAAGCAAATATTCAAAATTGTAGAAACTTTTGAATACTTGGCTACTATATTTTTCAAAAATTAGCAATGTCAGTCAATATCGTCAACCTTATAACGCATTCCTTTAACAACTATAATTTATTTCAGAGGTACCCGATGACCTTTATATAAGTCAATAAGTAGGTATCTCTTTACAACTCATTTCTTATAAAAATTTCTCTCTTAAAATGTGCAGTCTAGTAACTTATTCTTCCATAATCCTTGTTAATGGATCCAATGTAAATTTACAATGATAAATACATTGTTATGAAACGGCTATTGCGGAACGACGTCCCCTTCTTAAGTAATGTGTTTTAGACCGCATAGGTACTATAGGTATGGACTCCATTTCAGTCTGTTGTCTGTTATCTCCCTAATCTACTGGCTAGAGACGACAACCCTGATAACCTTAGAGCTGCTAACAAACTCCGTACAAAGCAAAGAGCAATAGAAGGACCCATACTTGGGCATCAGCTTTCGAGACTATATATGAAATGAGGAAATCAGACAACGTACGAAAGTGGAGGATGTAATAAAAGGTTTAGCTGCACTGAAGGGGACGTTGGCAACATACGCTGCCAGACAAGAAAATATACGATGCACAACACACACTATGCAATGAAGACCAAGACTGCACAAACAGAGCATCAAAGGGAGAGTCGGAACTGATATCACAAGACCAGCGAGAGAGAAGAATGGAAGAAAAGGCTGACGAAGGGGAAGAAAAAAAGAAACCAATACTTAATAATTTATGCGTTATGAAAAAGTAATAAACCAGGCTCGTGCTTCAACACTTCGTTTGAAAACAATGATGAAACTTTCATGCTACTATCAAACTGTCCAGAATTAATGAACTCGACTGATCATTTGAGTTGGAAAACTCTGGACGAACATAAAAAACCAGTGATTTTTTGGTGATTTTGTGCAGTGGCACAGAATCTCAATATCACAAACTAGTTTTTGTTAAATGTGGAAACAAACCTTATCCACTGAAATTTGAATTGATTTATCAGTCGCTTTGATTGATAACCTAGCCTAACATTCTGTAATGTTTTCGACTCTCAGAAATCTAGATATGATATAGTATTTTTAACGAGAACCTCCTACAAAGGGTTGAAAACGACAAAAATAAACTCTCGAAATCTCAAAAACTCCTAGAGATAGTATAAAAAATAATGAACAAGAGTGTTCGCCGTAAATTTTTTCATCGATAAGGGCCCATCGCACAATTATATCAAATAAATTATGTCAGCTTTGTTGAATTTTGTAATTTGGGTGGGATCAACTTCGGGGTTCGGTATATAACTGTTTACGAGTAGTCACGTGATCGCACGTTGCTGTTTTTTTATGTTCTTGTCAGCCGGAGCTTGTTATCGTACACAAAAGTACTGGTGACATATAAAAAGTACTAAGTAAAAGCGTGAAAAAATCATCAACGCGCGATCATGTAAACTCTCGGTAAATAGGATAAACCAAATGCCGAAGTCATACACCCTCCAATCAAATTACAAACTTCAGCAACAAGGCGACAATTGTTGTCCTACCTGTTGTGATTTTTTGAGATTTAACAAAGCAAAAAAATATTACTGTTTACCTGGGCCGGGGTTGAAAATACTTTCAGATTCGGATTCCTGATGGCTGAATCATAATCACATAATTCTATGTTTTTTTCAGATAGAAGCAAATGTTAACTCAATTCCAATTTCAGTGGACTATTAAATCGTACTGAAATCTCTCAGCCTAGGTTGCTTTCTTGAGCAGGAACTTAAATGTGAGTCCTGCGATTCTCCGACGTTGATTCGTGTCCTCAAATTTAAAAATTCACGCGGGTCATCTGTTGTTATTTTCATGTAAAATTGTGTATCCTTTCTCTGTAGGTTCTCCTTAGAGAGGAGAAAGGATTGGTACGTCTTACAATTTCCAATCATATTCTAGGCGTAACATATAAATGAATGTTAATGTACGGTGGGTTATTTCATTATTCACGGACGTCTCAGGAAAACGAACAGTTTAAAAATGTAGTAGCCACAAATGCCAGCCGTTAAATAAATTAGCACCCAATTTTATAAAATTCAAAACATCAAAGCAAAGTAATACCGGTCTCAGTAACATTTTGTTTTTGTGATTCGTGAATATTTAACGGTGATGACACACGAACAGAGCCTAAGTCAACGGAATAGAAATTTACGTCACCGTTAGAAACAATTCTCGTTTAAAATGTCGCCGTTCATTAGTAATGAGCCTCTCAATTATTTGCAATCCAATCGAAACTTAAAACAACTGACTTCAAACCTTTCACATTTACATCTGAATTATTTAAGAAGTCGTCTATAGTGGGAATTTACATTTGCTTTTGTCAATTATTCAGTCTACTGTTAAAAGTTCGGCGTGTGTTGTTTGTAGTTCTTTTAAAACTTGCAGTAATATAAATCGTGTCGGCTATTTATTATTTAATCATGCTACAATCCACATTACTTATTTTATATTATCGACATATTTACAGCGACAGAATGACTAATAAACCTCATAAGAATACACTAAATGGAAAATAAAAGTACATTATCACAGTTTAACAACATATAAAACCAAATGAATTTAGATAAATGATATCGTCGTACACAAGAAATAGGAGTATTTAGTTTTCATAAGAAACAACCCGTGTTGAAATAACGTGAAAGCATTAAAAATTAGCTACAGGTCAGTCGTGTATCATCAGCGTGTTAAACATCCACACACAGCTTGTTAAAGTAGTTTTATCGCAGCTCAACACTAAAACGTGTAAATCAATTGACCGTCGTTGGTACAATCACCCCAATTTATTCTCGTTAATCTTATCATCCGGAAAATACTTTAATTACATTTTTATTAAATTTATTTACTAAAAGCACAAGTTTAAATCCGTGTTAATAGTTCGTACATGTATAATGTCAAACTGCACATGTAATTAAATGAAATTTTGCATTCCCGTCATTTTTAATTAGATTTTATCTGAATGAAATAATGAAGAACAGCCAACCCTTTTATTTAGAACGCTTCTACCTTCGGGCGAATTTATTTTCTGTACGGTTAATTTAAACATTATAAGCGCGCCATAAAATTAAAACCATGCTTTTTAAAGTGTTTTCGTGATTATGCGAAACGCTCGTTGTTTATTCCGTCTTAAGTTTAACTTCATTGTAAAAATGTGGAGTTGTACACCTGGCAAATGTAATATTGATACAAGTAAAAGGATGTAACACGTAAACGCTTAAATTTTTAATTAATTGGTAGCTGCACGATAACGTCAATTAGTAATTAAAAAAAATTGGCCAACTAGGTCCGTTATGATTGCTTTGGCTATTAATATCGCAACGGTTTCGTTTCAAAAACTAACTTACACTGTAATTCTACCCGCGGTTAGTAATTGTGAAGTTGTAAACACAGTTTTGTATAGAGGATGTCCCATAGGTCATGTTGCAGAAAAGAAAGGGTAAGAAATGACACACTTTTGTGCATTTTTAGTCTAGACACCTGTGTGTCCGATTATTAGCTTATAGTGAAGAGCATAATTGAATAGCAGTAATAGAACCATTCGATTATTTAGAATTATTCGAGGACTCGATCATACTGTTTCGATTTACGAGTGATGAGTAGTGATGGTAGTGATGGGGATATTCTAATCTGAACCCCAAGCCTTACAAAGAAGATTTTCTGAATATGTCTGGCTTGTCATATTTAACACCCATTACTTCCACTGTAAGTGCTACCTAACAGATTACGAGCAAATGACCATTTAGAGCAGGAGTCTCTAAATGTTTCAGCCTTACGGTCACATGAATTACTCCATAACTTCCTGAATACTTCTCATTTAAGTATTCCTGACATTTGTGAATGAAACATACATTGATATATTGTCATCATCGCCATCATCCTTAGCCCTTTTGGTCCTAAAGCTACCTTAGGTCCCATTCTATTAGTAATTATTCTCATAAAGAGCTTATATAACTGAGTTAGCAAACTGATATTTCGGTACTTTCCTATTTCTGTGGTGTCTCCCTTTTTATGCAAGATTATCGTGACGGCATTATTTTATTGTTTTGGTTTTCTTCCGATGAGGCAGGCACTACAAAGAGCTTTTGAAGTCTTTATGGCGCATTTACTTCCCAATTTCATCATTTCATTTACGATACTATCTACTCCACGGGTTTTTTCTTCATGTATTTTATGGCTGATTCAATTTTCTCCGAGGCCACAACTGGAAGCTCCTCAGACTCATGATTCTGTGTTACTGGAATTTCTACCTCTTGAATGCATCGGGACTATATAATCCTTTACAGTACTTTTAGGTGATTTTTAGAAACTCTTGCTGTTCATATATGATGTGTCCCTGCCTATTTTTTAATTTGTAAATATTCCTCGTTACTGTCTTCAGCTTTTTTTACAGAACTTTTATGCTTTTGTTCGTTCTATAGTATTATTTATTTCTTTAGTGTTAAGGTCCGTATGTATTTTTAAATATCCTTTGGAATGCCTTTATTTAAACTCCTTAGCTCTTCTGTGTTCATTCTGTGCTTATCTTTCACTGTCCCACTTTTTTGCATTATATATCTTGTGTCTTCATTGAGTTTTTCATTTTTCATTGGTTTTCTATTTTCGCCTTCTCTAGTGCCTCCACTAATGTTTCATTAAGCTGCTCAATACTGATTTCATCTTACACTTTATTTTGTAGGTTATTCTCTATTTCTACCTGGTGTGTCCCTGTTTTAATAATTGAACTGAGTTTACCTTTTTTGGTCAGTGCTACCATATTTCTTCTTTCCTTATTTACGTTCAAGACTATCTTCGCTCTAACCATTCTATGGTTACTACCTACGATTTTAGCATTTAAGTCTTCCATCAATATAGTGTAATTGACGGCTACCTCTTGTCTCGCAGTATTGACGTCATCGTAGAACCGTTCCACTTCTTCGTCTGTGTGGGTATTTGTAGGTGCCTATATTTGAATTATCTTTAATCGAATTTGTTCATTAACTTTGTAGATAAGTGTTGTAAGTATATTCTTTGTATGCTTCTTCCTTATCGTAAATCCAAAATCACCATTAAAAGAATTTCCTCTATAATCCAGTAAGTGTCCCGACGAAAGTACCATTTGTTCTTTGTCCTATCGCCGTACTTCTGATAGCCTAAATATATCCCACTTTATATGCTTCACAAATTTTTCGTCCGTCATTTTTCAATGTTCTGTAGCTACATGTTGCCATAAACCAGATTCTTTGCCGTTGTCGTTTATGGTGGTAGCCTGATCGACTCCGGAAATTCTTAGTACCCTCTGTCCTTCTATCTCTTTGACGACTGCCACAGCCTAGTTTGAAGGGACTGCCAGAGACTAATGGCCTTGCTTTATATTTGTTTCTTATTTTAGGAGGAATTATGCCCTTTCTCTGTCGCACTAGCCTGTGAGGGATCATAGAGGTTATGGAGGGTTACATTTCCTTAACCTCGGTAAAACGGTTATGTTGGCGTGACTCGGTCGTCAGAACCTCGTTTACCAAAGCATGGTGCACCCGTAGACTTAGCATTTCATTAGCTGAGTGAGGACGCCAGCATGACTTTGTTCGTTTTTCGTTCTATCTCCGTATTTACGCATAAGATTTGATTCTTTCTCTTTATCTTTCACACTGTGCATTCCCACTCCGCATTATCATAAGAGAACGAGAGAAAGAAAGAGGGAGAGAAAACGAACGACGCGAACTAAAGAAGCGAATCATCTTGGCGTCGTTCTCAATTACTTGTATATTCAGTCTACACTATAAGTCTATGGGTGCACCACGTGCAGGTGAGGTTGACGTTTCAGTAGAAGAGGCTGTTTGAAACGCTTCACTACTCCTTTATGTTACTGATCATTTTCTGCCATCTGCACCCCCTTCACTGTATACTGAAATATACAGTGCCTTTATAAAATACAGTAAGTCCCAGCATGACGGAGCCAATCAAAAGTTCACTATCCACTATTTTCACTCTAGTATTATAAGGGCACTATATTAAAATAATATAGCTAGCGTCATCTCTGGCCAGCTCCGCAAACTGAATAGGGACATCTGTGAAATGAAAAACTGTTATTTATATTTAGGCGTCTCTGACCGCCGGAGATCAATCCAGAGTCTGGAAAGTCGAACACAATCGCGAATCATCTATTCAGCGTGTCAAACGGTGTATACGCGGTCCTGCAAGAGTTTCGCTTTCAGTTTTAAGTGAAGCGTGTGTTCACATATTGACTTGATTGCTTGCAATTGTGTACTCTGATTTGGTTTGACCTGCCTTATGTGTGCGTGCGTAGATACGCGCGTACGTGCGTGTGTGTATCTACAAGTATGGAAAAGAAAAGAATAATCAACAATGAGAGCAGAACATTCGAAAATCCATGGAGCTCTCAATATTTCGTGATTGAGACAAATAATAAGGATCTGTGTATAATTTACAATAAAACGATATCAGTTTTCAAAGAATACTATACAATATTAAATGTCATTATGATATTAAACTTCCTCAAAATCATTCAAATTATACAGAAAACTTGCAGATAGAAAAATTTTAAATCTTGAAGTAGCGGTGTCAGTTGTAAGACATCGTAAGTCGTTCCATGATGGATAGTGAATCAAAGAGTATATAATTGAAGTAGAAGAAAAAATATGCTGTGAAAAGGTCAGTTTACTTAAAATGATCCGTCCATCACCAAACACTGCGGCTCTGACAAAAGTCGTCACTTTAAGGGGTTCTTCTTAGCCCTGAAGATACACAAGATGAAGTGTGTAAAGAGCTTTTTAAAATTCATAGTATTCACGGTACTGGGAAATACGGACGGTACTTATGAAGGACTGGAAAATACTAATAATAAAAATTAACTTCAATAGAGGAATTAAAAGTGTAACACTACTGATGGCGGCGAAAACATGAGTGAGAAAAATAAAAGAATGGTTGCTCTTGGGGGCTGTACTTAATGACGGTGGTTTAAAACCATTTGTAATACATTGCATTATTCAGTCTTTTATGGGAAATGCTAGACTATGTCAGAAGTTATGAAACCAGTCTTATTAGCTGTTAATTTTATTAGATCCCATGTTCTGAATCATCGACAGTTCCGCGAGTTCATTAAAGATATTGGAGACTATTTATCACATTAGCCTACAGAACGCTGGCTTAATTGTGGGAAGGGCCCTAGGCGGATTTCAGCTTCAAGTACTGTTTAAAATTGTTTTGAATAAAAAAAATCGTCTTCTTGCCAAGTTACGAAACAATGATTGGTTACGGAATTTGGCATTTTCCACAAATTTAACAAGTCATATTAAAAAAATCAATCTAGGATTGCAAGGAGAAAACCAGCCTGAGTTATACACGCGTATCAAGTTATTTGAGTAGAAGATATTACTCTTTTAATTTTATTTAAATAAAAAAGCTGCTTCACATATTTTAAGGGATTCAGCCTGGAACCTGAGACGCCATTTCCGGTTGACTTTGCAATTGAGTTGCTTTGAGTGCTTTGCAAATAAATTTTGAATCTTGTTTTCAAGATTTTAATATATTTCCAAATGAATTTAAGTTTTTTAAAAATCCCTTCAACATCAACACAGAAACTATGAACACTGACCATCAAATGAAAATTATTCATTTGCAGCGCCTTGATGTATTCAAGCACAAATGTCAAAACTAATCTTTGCTCTAATTTTATAAGTTATAGTTTGATACCTTGTACAAATATGCAAATGTACCGTGGATTTTTTTGTGCTTTTAGCACTATTTACCTGAGTGAAAAGCTATTCTCCAAAATGAAATGCAAAAAAAATGTTCACAGATCCAAGTTAAAAGATGTGCATCTTAAATCAGTTGTGATATTTGGACCAGTGAATTTAACCCATAAGTGCAATCAATTAGAGTATTCATGAATTGGAGTGCTCCAGCTGAAATTCAAGCCAAAGGCTAAACACCTTCTAAGGGAGTTACCCCGTGAGTTTCATGGCGAAATTCCAAAGTTTACATTTTGGGGTCGAAAAACACAACCTTTAAATTTTTTCGATTTTCTCGAAATCTGATCGACTTCCGATTTTGAAATTCCGATGCCAAACGAAAGGGGTCATTTCTCAATGCCCGAAATGAAATTTTTCCTTTCCTACCATGTCTTCTTTTCGAGTTGTAAGGGAGAGAAAAACAGCTAATTTTCATTTTGGAATAATATGGATATTTTTAAAGCCGTTGCAGTGAGCGAGCTGAAATTCACGCCGCAAGCTTTAAACTTTCCTGTGAGTTTCGTTGCGAAATTTCAAAGTTCACATTTTGGGGTCGCAAAAAACAAAAATTAAGTGAAAGGGGATTTCTGGGATTCCTTGATCCCAGAAATGGAATTTTTCCCTTTCCGACGACGTCTACTTTTTGAGTTATAGGGGGGAGAAAAATAGATTATTGTTATTTTGGAAAAATATGGATATTTCCATAGGTTAAGTACTTTCTAAGAGAGCAACCTTATGAATTTTATTGCGAAATTACAGAGTTTACATTTTGGGGTTAGTGGGAAACCCCAGCTTCATAAATTTTATTGATTATGATTAAAGTATAAATATGATTTCGTGCATATTTTACATACGTACCATTGTATTTTCGTTGGATAGAAAATAAAAATTTTAAATGTTTGTTGTATTTTTTTAACCTAGCTACATAAGTGAAACATGAGATGTGAGGGTTGATATAGGTCTGCTATAGTGGGCCGAAAGGGGTAGTGGAGCTGGTGGACCTTAGTTTAAAGACGCTTGATTTGGAAATTCTGTTGAGTGCAGTCTATTGTATTTCGTAGAAAATTGTGTAATAGAATATGGTATCAACACGATGGAGCTCTACCACAAACCGCGCGCCACACAACTGAACTGCAAAACAATTAAAATAAAACATTTCAAAATAGATTGGTAGAGATGGAGCTGTACTTTGGCCTACAAGATCTCCTAATTTAAATCAACATACATAGGACTTTCAAAGCCTACAACTTCTTAAGGAAAACAGGCTGGATGTGTCTTAACAAAAAATGCTCAAATCTATCAACTATTGTCGCTTTCTTTCTGCAACACGACTGTATTATTTGAGAACCTACAAAATTAAGAATAACAATTTTTATATGGCACATTATTGCCAAGTATGCATTGGAGTCATCACGTTTTACGTCTGTATCTAGTAAGCACTTTCTAAGAAAAGTAAGCTGAATATCTGTCAAAATATGTCCAAATTCTGATCGGATTTTCTAGCCCCAAGCTGGTCATATTGAATTAGTCAAATATTGTTTAATGTCTGGCCATGTTCCTATTACTATTACTCGTCATAATCTGCAAACAATGAAACTTAACGTAACCGAACAGATTTAGGCCGATTATGTTGTTCATAAGTCACTCACGTTAAAACGGCCAGATTTTGTCTCAATTATTTATAGGAATAAACGAATTATTTACATAATTTATTTATATTTAAAGGAATTAAGTACAATAACATGCGAATTAGGTTCCAAAAGTGAGTGCCCCGTCCGATTTGGGCAATCAAATATCTGAAAGTTTTCGGATGTTTTTAATTTCATTCCTATAACTTCTCCTTTTTGAGTACTGATCACCTGACTAGAAACCTGGAAGATTTTCTGACCAAATGCTGACCATTGCGGAGCCGTTAACACTGTTACCAAATTTTTTTACCTTTTTCTAGTTAACCAGCAGAAAAACTGTCATGTTTCTAGCAACATAATGCTGAATTTTCCCTAACAGTCCCTCTTTTGGAGTCTCAGTGTGGATATTTATTAATTACCTATTTAATTAATTATACATGCATTCTACGCACCCCATCAGATATAGTTTTGTTATAATTTTTTTCAGGTTAACTACATCAAAAGCTTTTGTTTGGGGCTACAAATACCACTACAATAACCTTATGACTATCTAGAGTTTATATTTCAATAATTAGATCGAGATCTGCACTGAATGTAAGAATTATAATTTACAAATCCATACTAGTAGTCACCAAATCCACTCTTTGAGTATCTGCTGTTATATTTGTATTGGATCGGAATGACTGTACATATTTTAATTTCTCACCGATAGTCCAAAAATCCGTCAATTTTGATCTGCTACCAAGTCAGTCACATTTTAAGAAATCGTCAATAGTGTCATTACCAATGTTTAATTAGTTCATGAAAACTCGACCAAAACGAAACTATCCAAAAACTATATTACCTATCCTATCCATTTTAAAAATAAATATTCTATATAAAGCAAAAGAATAAACAAAAAAATCCGTATAAACGAGTGAGAGATTTGTAGGTATTAAAATAAATGGTAGCTGAAAATGAGATTTTTGGGCAAGATGGCGGGTAAAGTACGCGTAACGGAGAGTAAGTTTCTAAATTAAAAATGAACGATGGAATGAGGAACAGAAACCGTAATTTTATTTTTACGTTTCATTCGTATTTCTTAACAAAAGAACGTAAAGCGAATAAAGCTCACACAAATTCAATTAAGCGCTTATGCATAATTCTTTCGATGTTATTATACAAAGACATAAAAATCTATAAAATATTACGGAATAACGACCGAGCCTAACAAAAAATTACGGAGTTTAATATTAAATAATTAATTTTAATACAGTGCGCAGGGGGTTATAAATTTGTAAGCGCCTTTAATATTTAATGCAGCCGAGGCAATGCTTAGACTCTGTTCTCGGGCCCTGGAATTTCACGATCCCTTCATAAGTAATAACACTTCGCATGCAATAATCATTTAGTTGGAAGTAATTTGCACGCTCTAAGGAAAATAGCTTTATAACGCATGTTTTGTGCATGCCCACGCTTCTTATTTATTTAGATTTGTTTATCATCTCACGCAGTTCCTTTAATCTCTTCTCCACCTCGAAGTGTCGGAGAAGATTCGATGCGAATTACTTTTTCGACGGTACGAATTATTAATTAGCCGTTTACGACGTCCCATTACTTTATAACTCGAGCGGTGCTCTCCTTTACGACTTTCGTCTACAAAACGGGTAAATAAGTTTTTGAATTTCACAAAGTACTCGTTTCAAAAAAAAATTAATACGTACCGTGTGTTTTCGGACTTCACCATCGACAGAAACATTTTATTTTGTAAATATTGTAGATAGCCAATCACAGATTAGTAGAAGCTTCATTTTACCCAATACTTTCTTCTTCTTCTTCAAGTGCCATGTCCTCAACGAACGTTGGCTATCATATTGGCTATTATAATTTTGTTGACAGCAGCTCTAAATAGTTCTGCACTTGATTTTTGGAACCACTCCCGCAGGTTCCGAAGCCAGGATATTCGTCTGCGACCAGGTCCTCTCTTACCCTGTATTTTGCCTTGCATAATTAAATGAAGAACGTTGTAGCGTTCAGGATGTCGTATTACGTGCGCAAAATATTCCAGCTTCCGGATTTTGATGTTCTTATTTATTTCAGGTTCCTTATGCAAGCGGCGCAAAACCTCCTCATTACTTACTCTTTCGACCCAACTTATACGCAACAACCTCCGATACACCCACATCTCAAAAGCCTGGAGTTTTTTCAGCAGTGTCTCCGTGAGTGTCCAACTTTCCGCTCCATATAGTAGAGTTGAGAATATGTAACATCTTGTAAGTCTCAGTTTTAGTTCTAAGTTAATGTTTCGACTACATAATACTTTTTTCATTCTGTGGAATACTGCTCTAGCTTTCTCAATGCGTAGCTTGATTTCCTTACTCATATCCCAATTGTTATTAATGTTTGAGCCCAAATAGGTGACATTATCAACTTGTTCGAGGGCAACGCCATAAGCTGTTATAGCTGTCGGATTTATAGGATGTTTACTGACAGTCATCAGTTTGGTCTTTTTAGTGTTGAGTTTTAATCCGTACTCATCACACGTATTAGTAACTCTATCTACCAACAACTGCAGTTCTTCCGGACTACTGGCTAACAGAACGGTATCGTCAGCATATCTTAAGTTGTTCACATTGACTCCGTTCACTTTGACACCGCCTTCGATTTTATCAAGCGCCTCCCTGAAGATGTATTCAGAATATAGATTAAAAAGTAGTGGTGACATAATACATCCTTGTCTCACACCTCTACGGATTGCTATGGTTTCAGAGGTGTTTTGGCCAATCTTAACACTTGCCTGCTGGTTCCAGTAAAGGTTTTTAATTATTTGGAGGTCCCTATCATCAATGCCCACCTCCTGTAGAATCTTGACCAACTTATCATGTTTCACCCTGTCGAATGCTTTCTCAAAATCAATAAAGCACATAAATACAGGGTGATCAACATCTCTGCATCTTTGAACAAGGACCTGGATGCAGAAAAGTGCCTCTCTGGTTCCAAGATTGTTACGGAACCCGAACTGTGTCTCGCTAATGTGTTCCTCAATTCTACCATATACCCTTGAATGTATTATTCGGAGAAAGATTTTTAGGACGTGGCTCATCAAACTAATGGTTCTATAGTCCGAGCACTTTCTAGAGTTACCCTTTTTGGGGATCATCACAAATGTTGACTTGAGCCATTCAGTTGGTATAATTCCGGTTTTATATACTTTGTTGAAAAGTGAAAGGAGGGACTGTTTTCCGTTAACATCGAGACATTTAAGTATTTCGGATGGTATTTCATCTGGTCCAGTTGCCTTTCTGTTTTTTGCATTTTTTATAGCCTTCTCCAGTTCATCCATTGTTATCATAGGGCCTGTATTACATTGTTGTACCACGTTTTCTGTTCTCTCATCATCAAATAATTCTTCGATGTAATCTTCCCATCTTCTCAGTTTATCTATGTCATTTAGAATGCGATTGCCCTCCTGATCAACAAGGTTATGAGATCTTTTGGTGTTCATAGCCGTTAACTCTTTTACCCTCTTATGTATGTTGAAGGTGTCATGTCTCTTCTGTAACTCTTCGACCTCCTTACATTGGTTCACAAACCAGGCTTCTTTTGCATCTCGAATTTTCTTCCGGATTTCTTTATCAATTAGTTTGTATTTCTGCCGGTCTTGATTTTTAAATGTTCTTCTTTCTTCCATTAAGTGCAGAATATCGTCATTCATCCATTTTTGTTTCTTCTGTTGGGCTATAGGTATATTAGATATTGTTCCTGACACTATATTCTTAAACTCATTCCAGTGGTCTTCGATGTTACTGTCTTCGATGTTGCAGTCCATTGTTTTTTCCTCAAACTTGTTTTCCAGGGTGTTCGTAATTATATCATGGTTGTCACGCACATATTCTACATTTAACTTTCGTGGCGGTTGTTGTCTCTTTACTTTCTTCAGTCTGAGCTTCAGTCTCCCGACCAAGAGGACATGATCCGAAGGGACATCGGCCCCGGGATAAGTTTTGACTGCCTTTACTGAGTTTCGGTAACGTTCGTTGATGGTAATATAATCAATCTGATTTCTGACTGGTTTCTCTGGGCTATCCGATGGATGTTTCCAAGTATAGAGCCTTCTTTTCGGTAATTTGTAAAAGGTGTTCATTATACACAGATTATTATCCCGACAGAATTCGACAAATCGGTCGCCTCTCTCATTTCGTACACCGAGTCCAAAGTCACCCACGACCCTATCCTCTCTACCTTGGCCAACTTTGGCATTGAGATCTCCCATAAGAATGGTAATATCTTTTTTCTTGATTTTATTAGTGACGCTCTTGATGGTATCGTAGAATTTTTCAATTTCATCCTCGTCACTGAGTGTGGTTGGTGCATATACCTGAATAAGGTTGATGTTAGTAGATTTCGAGTTCAGTTGTAACATAATGACTCTATCAGAAGCGTAACACACTGATTCAACACATTTCTCGACTTGTTTGGAAACGATAAGAGCGACGCCATTCGCATGCAAGTTACTGTCCTCTCCTGAGTAGTAGACAGTGTGGTCTTCAATATTACATTTACCGGAGTTTGGCCAGCGCATTTCACTGACCCCTAGAATCTGGATATCGAGTCTTTTCATCTCCAGTATTGCATTATGGGTCTTTCCAGCTTCATATAGACTGCGTAGGTTCCATGTACCTATTTTGAAATTGGATTTAATGTCCATTGTGGCCGAACGGGAGATTCTTCGCACCCCTGCCCCATTCAAGGAGCGCCCGTACTCGGGGCCGTTGTTTAATTCTTCAGCCATAATGATAATCCTGGGGAAAGGTTTCACATATCAGGTAGTTTCCCGTTGCTTTCCTGATGTGTAAGTTCAGCCGCCCACTGTGGGTCAGACGCTGTTGGTAGTCGCCCACTCTGGGTCAGACGCTACCTGCTAGTTTTGGTCCGCCTCGGGTATTTAATTTCCCCGATACCACCCATATCTGGGAGGCGTTCCCCTATCCGCCACCTGGGGAGGCGCCCGATGGGGGACTAGCAACCCCACACGGGACCCAATACTTAACCACTAAAATATTGAGAAATGAAGAACATAGATGCCGTGAAGAAACGACAAATTTTATTTCTTCTCGACCCCAAACCTTCCAAATTTGACGGTGAATCAGGTAAGGAACCCATCAACACGGACATTCCATTAAATAAATTAAACAATCTCTTGTCTAAAAGAAAGGAGAATTGTACAAATATTTCGATGTGTAAGAAAAAACTGGTAAATCATATTTAGTCTTTGTAAATGTAATGTAAACCCTTATTGCAATTGTTAATTTTTTGTTGATTGCTTAAACACGTTGCGGCCGGGGAATGATCGATATGTGAAGTTTTACTGGTTGTGACAGATACTATGCCATATACATGCAACCAATGAGTGGGCTACAAGTTTTGTATTCCAGAATAGTACATGTTACTTGCATTGCTCACAGAGTCCATAGAGTTGCTAAACAAGTGCGTGTCAATTATCCCTGTGTGAACTAATTGATTTCTTTGGTCAAAAGATCATATTGAACAATATGATACAATTACAAAACTAATTCTATCACGATGAATCCCGTCCACTCGAAGAGGTCGATTTCTACGTCTGGGTTGATCATTGCTCTTCTTATGGGTTTATTTGAGGTGCTGTCGACCGCTCCTGCAATGTCCATAAACACACCTAAGACATAATGCTTGTTCCAATTGTGCCTGGGCTCTTTCCACCAATTTGTGGAGGGCTAATCGGTGGACTTATACTGGGAGTTGGCCTGGGTTAGCGCAAAGCTAGGATTGTATTCTTGATGTATTTGTCGACCAATATTTCCTGCGTCTTCAATATGAAGGAGGAGAGACTGATTGGTCAAAAGTGCTTAGCTAACACGTGGTCGTGTTTTTCCGACTTGGGTAGGTAGACTACCATGCTTCCGGACCTAGTCTCTAAGACGTGCTTATGGGCTATACTGCCCTTAAAAATTTGGTCAGGAGACCAGTTAGGTCTTTTCCATATAACTTTCTGTAATAGTTGCGGATATATTCCGTACGGTCCTGGGGCTTTACATGGATCAAATATTTTCATTTACAATTCTACTCCACAGAGTTTTATTATTTCAGCTGCCAGATAACAGTCCTTTGGGCATCAATTGTCTCTGAAGCTTACTTGGTTTTTTATCGCTGTGTTTGCTTCGCCGAATCCCGGGAAATGGATTTCCACTAGCAGTTTCAAAGAATAATTTTTTGTTTCCGTATAACTATCGTCTGTCTCTTTCAGATATCCCAGAACGGCAGTATTTCCCTTACGGAGGACTTTAGCTACTCTTGAGACCTCGGAGACACACTTAAAATCGCTACGGCAGTCTCTCCAGCTTTTGTTTTTAGCGACGACAACTGCCTTGCTATATTGTCTTTGGAGTTGTTAAAAGTAGCTCCAGTTGTTTCTTCACTAGTGCTTCTTGCTTCGTTAAAGGCTCTCCTCATCCTCCTCATGAGTTCCAGAAAGGTGGTGTTTCACCATCGGACCTCAGTTGTTTGATTTTTAGCTCTCAGTTTGTAATTTTGTTTAAAAGATACCCTGCTTTTCTCGGCCACTAATTGAGCCGTGATCTCAAGTTGCTGTTTTGTGTGTAATCTTTTGGGTACGTGTTAGAGCCTCAAATGGAGCTCTCTCACTTATTCCTTTATAGTAACGTTGAATCAACTTCAATGTTATTAACATAATCATTTACGAAATTTGCTGTAAGTTAAATCGAATACATTTTTTATGAGACATAACCCCGTTGTGTTGACAAAACGGTTTTGACCAATCTTTTTTGCTATAGGCTGAAGTTAGACCAAATTGATGCGATCACGAATTGTCTACCTTGGGGCGAGGTTGGCATTATGTCATTCTTTTCAATGTATCAAAACGTCATGATAATTTAAGTGATTGTAATATTTATTACAGTAAAATATTACTAACAACATATCACGGTCCCATATTTAAGTGTTTGGCTAAAACAAAGGAACGAAATAAAAAATGTGGTCATCGTACAAACGTCGTGGGTCAGTTTTATCTATGTTGCGAAGTTGCACCGGGACGGTTAAGTAATATTCGAAAAAGCGGTCATCATGAAAATCAAAGAAAATAGAATTTTCGAAAGCCGAAGTAACATCTGACGTAGAATGAAATCACATTGCCTAGATCGGTTTGTCTAAAATAGGCAATTCCGAAAATGGTCCGGTCCCGGTAATTCCATAACGCCGCGAAAACGCCGGACATCTCTCTAATTCAACTGAACTCAAAGAACGCAAAATAAATCATCATAAAAGCAAATAAAGTTATACGTATGAAGAGAGTACGCGAACTCGGCCCCATCTGCGAGTTAACTATATAAAGAAACATGCCATTTGATGTTTACCATTTATTATTCATTTACGAGAATAACTCGCGAGAGTGAGAGAGAGAGAGTTGACGGCGAAAAAGCTAAATCGTATGTTTTTAATTATATGACATGCTTGTAATCTTTAAATTAACCGTACAGAAACTAAATTTGCCTGAAGGTAAAAGCGTTTTAAATAAAAGGGTTGGTTGTTCTTTATTATTTCATTTAGATAAAATCTAATTAAAAGTGGCGAGTTTGGCAAAAACTTCCCCGGATTTAATTATACACGCACGTTACGTTGTACAGCATAAATGTACGTACGGTATATTAATAACAGACTTTTTATCTAGTTATTCCTTACGACTAGCTTGAGTTAATTACACATAAGTACTCTTTAATTTTTGTTTTTATTCTATTCAGAAGTAGTAATAAGCCTATTGATCGCAATTGGATGGCAAAGCAGGCAAATAAAGTGAAATAAGCTAAATGATTATTGATTGTGGGTCTTGAACATGGAACATTGAATGAGGACAAGAAAAACGTATAGGCTTTACTATAGGAATATCTACGAATTGTTAACAACTGATATCTTATATTACAATTTAAACAGATGATTTTTCGAAAAAGCTCGAAATGTCTTGCCAAAATAGCTTTGAATCCAAATTGAAAATAGAAAAATTGACATACCTCGATAATTTGAAAAATGAAAGTAATGATTTTGGTTCCAAATATTCTTCGTGCCACTAATATATTAATAATTACTAATAATAATATGGAACGTTAACCACCTCCCTCGTGGCATAACTATGCAATACTAATTAAATAATATACACGATGTACTAGGGCGAATACTTATACATGTTACTTTGGAAGTATGGTAAAGGATTTGAAAAATCACTCTTGAGCTCCCTTTGTTTTGTATTTAATACAAGTAAATATAGTGTTTTCAGCTGAAAATATCTAGATGGGCTAAAAGGGTACTTACATAGATCGTTTCATAGTAAGTTAAGGGATCTTAAGAAGAAGCTTCTTCTGTTTTATTTTCGTTTTCGTTTGGGTACATTGTATGTATTTAAGTACGTGTAACTGTTAAAAATAGCTTGCCTACTTAGATATGTACCAAAGTGGGTATCTACCTAAATAATTTGAAATATTAAATATTCCTTTGTTTAATTACTTAAGATATTAAAAATCCAAAATTCATATTATAAAGTCATCGAACGTGATAGTAGCTTAAATATAAACACTCGAAATTTAAAAAAAATTACAAGTTTAAATTATTTTTTAAAAACGAGGAATATTAGGAAATATTTCTATTTTATAATACATTATCAAGGGAAAAATATAAAATACAGATAAAAAATTATTTTAGTAACAGTATTAAAAAAGGAATTTGCATTTGTCATTAAACATATTATTAAATAATATTTTAAAAACGCATATGATAACAAATATATTCATTTAACGAACGTTAATATGTTCCTTATTCTTTACTTGACTCGAGTCACGGCCAGCCCCCCCTTACGAAATCTATGAAACTAAACCAAAATAAATGGCCCTCAGTTCCAACAACAGAAGAAAAGAGGCTACTAAGAATACCTGGGTAAAATCAAACTGGCACAGATAACAAACCGCTACGAACATGGTATATTCTAATACTGTAATACTTACATTATTACATATGTATGTATAATGTTAAGATTCTCGTAGCTAACGCTAAATTTTGTGAACTGCACGAAGAACTCTCACAATTAAATCGGCATATAATAGGTCTTTCAGAGATTAAGACAAGGAGAAAGTTTTCTAAACCTAAATTCTGGACACGTATTCCATTACAAAAGAAGAGCTGGCATCGGTGTTATTATTAATAAAATTATTAATAAAATTATTAATAAAATACACTCTACTAGTAAAAGTGTCATACTATAGCACAGAGAGAAGCAATTTTTATCATAGACATAAAAAAAACAACATTCCAAATAATTATTCAGGTATATGCCCCTACATCTAGCCATGGAGATGAAGAAATGAAGATTTTTATGAATAACTGACACAGTTAAAAGACATTAATAAAACCACAGCCACGTTGGCCAGTTATTGGCGACTTTTATGTCAGACAAGGAAAAGCCCCCAGTCCAACACGGCTGCCCCCTTACAATTCAAACTGTGGCACGGAGGCTTGCTAAAGCCACACAATCACCTTGCAAAGGTGTTCGTATGCACAAATGTGCTAGCTGCCTACTGTTCACGTCTCTTTTTGTGATGGTCCAAGTTCCCAAAGTCATTTAGCACAGCTTGGGTTATACCCTGATGAAGCTAACTAGTAGAAGCACGTGCCGGTGGTTATTCTTTTTTGCACTTCTGACGGCTATGTCATAAATTTTCTCTCTATAAGTATTAAACCGTCGTTATTTTTCTATACATCTTATGTATACAAGAAATGAATTTGTGTTATTATGAATTATTATGAATTATGTTTATTAACTTCGTCAGGGTGGTATAACTTAATGTTTATAACTCCTGCATCATACCTGTCATTACGTATGGAGCTGATTACAAATGCAAATAAATTCAAAGAATAAAAAAAACGCTAAAAAGGGCTATGGAACAGATATTGGACATATAATATAAGATCATCACAGAAATGAATGGATCAGGAGCAGAACGAAAGTAAACGATGCAGTCGAACAAGCTTGCAAAAGCTAAATGGAGATGGGGTGGCCATAACGAATGGTACACAGACCAGCCATGAAACAAAGAAATCGGATACCGGCGCCCATATTTCGGTCACCAAACTTGGGAAGGACCACGGATGCGCTCGAAAGATAACCTTAACAGACATGTAGGATTGATGTCTAGGGGAGACCTATAGCCATCTTTAGAAATAAATTTGAATAGAAGAGAGTCTTATGATGGATATGATAATTCTTTATTTATTCAGACTATCGAATCTTTTCCAAGACGAACTTTTTCATTATTATCAGGTACCACTTTAGTTTAAAATTAGCTGACTTAATTTTGACGTTCAATCTTCCAGCATCTTTATAGTAAAAATTCTAACAATTGGTCCTTATTTAATCTTGATTACATTTATTTAGGTAGTTAATTATATAGATAACAGTACAATTGCATTCTAAACGTAAATCACAACCAGTGGGTGACAGTTGTGACCGGTTTAATCCCAACAGTCGCCATAAATTGTAATTATATTTATTATTATAATTAAATAAATGAGGCATTATCGTGGATTCACTTATTGTAGATTTAATTAAAATTCGAACGAGATTTATATTATGTTCGAACAGCATCAGCCGGAATCATTAAATGCCACGCTGGCGGTTAAATTGATTCTATTAACGTTACGTTATAATTTTAGGTCTAGTCTAATATGCTATAGTAACGAGTAATTAACGCTCTAGTAACTTACATAGCGATCTCATTGTGTACGTGGTATTCGGGAATGGGTAAATGCATTTCAGATTTCATATACGTATAATCCTTCGCCGAATTCACTGATAAGCTAATTAGTGCAGGAAAAAAGGTTACATAATATATACTAGATTTGATATTTTTATATTGTCGTACACGTATTTATTTTGAATTATGTTGAAATAAAACGTATTTTAATCGTTTAAACGTATTTTATTTATTTAGGCGACACTACGCCTCTATTACATTGCAATGTGTATTTACTGCTATACAAAGTAATCCTTTCCAACAGTTAGTCATTTTGAATAAAGTGCAAAATTGATAAAGTTTATACTTCTCGAGAGACTATAAATCTATGTTAGCTATTAGCAACCGTATTAGGCGTCTATTATATTAAATTAATGAATTGAAGCAAATGCTAAGGTAAATGTTTTAAAAATATCAAAGATATTGAAAACATCGTAATAATAAAGCGGCACAATTTTGTTCCTTAAAAGGATGGTTAAGAAACCGACATCTTCCAATGGCAATTTTATAGAACTTTTACTATACGGATATCAATCAGGTACTCGTATAGAGTAGATCTTGGTTTTTCATTAATTTTTGAGATATTTTTTCAGTGGTTTATCAGTTGCAGCGTTAATGATATTGTTTGATTGTAGGTTAGTCATTAACTGGCATCTTCATCTGCTATAATCTTGGGGTCGCTGGAAATTTCCACAGGAAATCGCTTGTTCTATGTCATTAACGCACGCATGTCATTAATATTTTGACATGAAATTTTTCCGGGTTGTTGTCTGTTGTGAGTTAAACCAATTTGTAATACCAATTTTAAATGAAAATAACAGGAAAATAAAAGAATGGAAAATACTTGTTTTCATTAAAATTCATGATTTTCCTTATTTCTAATGCTAAGAACTAAGAACTAAAATTATCTAAATATTGCTAATATACCATGCTTCAAAAAAAAAGCTTTTCATCATGGCTGGTTAAGAAAAGATATCTATTTTCAAAAGTAGGACTATATATTTTATCTAAGAAACCTTTTGTTTTCAAAAATATGTACAGGTTTACGTGTGTAATCTTTCAGGAAAAAACCGCACCATCTTTTATTATGAATATCACTACGTCTCCGATTTTAAATACTTTTGTACGAAGAAATGTTTTACTGAACATTTTTAGATCTATTCTGATTTGAAGAACACAAGTTCAGACAGTAAATGACATAGAAAATAAATAACCTACTGTTGAGGTAATTTGTTGTCGGGATTTTTGAAACCAGATTCTAATGCTGCCCGAGCCCTTTCCAGGGGCCCATTCGCCATTTTACAGAGTTCACTCTACCATTTATATATATATATATATATATATATATATATATATATATATATATATATAATGATCGTTCATGCAGAGTTATAAATTAAATAATGTAAAATGAAATTAGATTTATGGTGAAAACATAGAAGGATGTTATGGTAATGAAACGTCTGTTCCAGGAGGTCCAAAACGTAAACAGGAGCCGAAGCGTTAGGAAAGCGATCTCCTCTGTATATGCGTAACACAAATCATTATTAATTATTGCATTTCATTGTCAGGATCCCATTTTGTACGGAGGCACGGCGTTAATTATAATTGTGAAACAAAACTTGGAATGTCATTAATAATTACGATTAGTTCCATAAGCCATTAACAGTACAAAGAATATAACAATAGACCTATAAAGTGAATTTATGTTCACAAATTTAAACAAAATATAAGCCAATATCAATATCGGTTAATTTATGAAAGTGCCACAAATTTAGTTGCAATTATACGGCACAAACATGTATGTTGTGTATTTTGAATTAATTAATAATTCAGCCGATAGGTGGATCATGATGTTATATTCAAATAATGGGCATATCGGTGTTTGTCAACTGCAATTGTCCGGCTCCGCCACCAGATAAATAATATATGCGTTGTGTGCTTGTCAGAATTAGATTTATTAAATCGAATCTTGTTCGACACGAACTATTTCAATTATAGCTTTTTCCGGAAGGAAAAGTTATCACACCTAAACCATATTCCATCTAATTATTATGTACGAAGTACATGGCTAGAATATCTATGTACCTTATAGTCGACGATAATAGTATGATCCTGGCAAAGAAGAAACTATTTTACTTGAAACATTAATTACCTACAGTGTCGTTACATTAATTGAAAACGTAGCAGGTTGTGTTTAAGACGAAAATATTCTTAAGGAGATTCTATACTGCATTCTACGTTGTATCGAAAGTTAATAATCGACCAAATAAAATTTTATATTCATGATTTCTCACTAACAAATATTCCGTTTGAAGTGTCTTTTTAGTAAAAGAGTACAATTCAGAAGCGGTATTTTGATTAAAAAAAAGTGGAATCATCACCATATGTTATGTTGAAATAAGAAGTGTGGGGTAATTTTAATTTTAATTGATACATTGTTAATATTCAAATAAACAACCCTACTTAAATACAAAATGTGGTCTTCGTATGGCGGGAGCATTAATAATTCAAAGAAATCGATAATGTATCAAGTTTCAGAAACTATTATTACATCGGCAAAGGTAATTCATATTGATCAAATGATCGTAAAATGCATTTTCACAAAAAACCATTTTATAAATTCGTTTTATTAACTTAAAATATGTTGTTTTGAGGTTATAGTTCGTTTCCTGAAATTTACAGCACCATTTCTTACATGGATATAATATAGTTTAGGACCCTCTTTAATAAGTCTCTATAGCTCTTTTCCTCTAATTAATTGCATCAACTTATGTTTATAAAATAATTTTAATATTAATTGTACTGCGGATAACTTCCATTCGACGTGATACATGTATCTTAATATTTCAGCGTTAAACGACCATCAACCATTATCCCAGCGAATCTATAATTTCGGAAACAAAAGAATATAAAAGCCATACATCACCTATTTTCAATGCTATAATTCCAGAATATTAACGAGGTAGGGTGAGTATCATATACATCGCAAGATACATCAATCTGTATGGCGCTTATAATAATGCAAAAATATTGCGCGTGAGGGAGGGCACGCGCGCCTTTATGTGCGTGCGTGCGTGCTGGCGGGCGTGCGTACATGCGTGCGTGCGTTCGTGGGTTCGTGCGTGCGTGCATGCGTGCGTGCGTGCGTGGGTTCGTGCATGCGTGCGTGCGTGCGTGCGTGCGTGCGTGCGTGGGTGCGTGCGTGCATGCGTGCGTGCGTGCGTGCGCGCGTGCGTGCGTGCATGGGTGCGTGCGTGCATGCGTGGGTGTGTACGTGCGTGTGTGTATACACGGTTGACAGTGAGAAAATCGTTACAATTCACCCTTTATTGTTCGCAAAAATACACATTCATTATTTATCAAAAGTAGGGGCGATTTTAATCAAAACAAATCGCATCAGGACAACGGCAGCAGCGCACCGTAAAAAGCTTATTCTCCTAACAGAAATAACTGCCTAAATGCCCCATATATCGAATGATTACAATGGAATATTTTTAAAAGTTTACTCGATAGTTAAACGTAAACTTAACTTAACCTTAACTTAGTATCACACTATTCAGTTATAGTAATGAATAATGCCAGTTACCATTCGCGTTTATTAGACAAATTACCAACCTTTGCGTGAAACGGGGTTGAGATAATTAATTGGCAAAAATGAAAACAGATCACATTTTATAGTACGATAAATAATAACATATCCATATCGTTAAACATAAAAAATATGTAATTGATGAAATGAACACGGGATAATTGTACTTTATTCATTCCCATACCATTGCCAACTGAACCTTCTAGAGTTAATATGTGCACAAGTAAAACAAGCAGAATTTTTCATAAAACTGTTGGGGAAGTAACTGCAGAAAATTGGAAGAATTGTATGCAGCATGCATTGAAGGAGGAAGAAAAGTTATGGAACCAAGTTAGACCATATTATTGACGAGCATGTAATAGAAACTGTTATCATTGCACTAAACGACAAAGCATCGGATTTCCATTAAAATAATGACGATGATGATGTTGAATGTTGTAGTTAATTAAAACTGTATTTTGTGTATGTGTGTGTATGTATGTATGTATGTATGTATGTATGTATATATATATATATATATATATATATATATATATATATATATATATATTCATTAGGGAAAATTTTAACCACACCAGTTTTTTTTAGACTGTCAGTTCTAAGCCTGAAAAAAGTGTGAAGAAAATTTTGTCTAACCTTATCACAGAATTATAATTTATCCTGTTAAAATAAAATGAATGTATTAAGCATACTGAAATTCTCATTTATACCCAATCGCGCGACATTGTTCGAAAAGTTTTTCCTTTTCACTTTGACTTATTCTTCGAGCTCCATTGTATTTCCTATCTGCTTTTTCGTTAACAAGGAGGACATATCGATAGTAATCATATAAACACGCATTTCCGACGGAGAAACGTTTACGATTCCTTTTACTTTTTTGAACCACCAAGCAGTGTTTCGGGCGCTCTTTAGAATTTGTAATGAGATGCTGTGCTAGCAAATATTTAGGATTGGACTTTAATATCTACCCATAACTCAATAGCCCAACCCATCGATTAATTTAAAGAAATCAAATTTGGGGCTACGTAATCGAGATGCCTATTGTCGGGGAGGTAAAATATACTAAAATATTGTTTCAATTTAATAAACCGTGCCAGATTGACGAAGAAGACTATTTCTGCCACAAAAATTTAATAATCGTATTCGTGTCGACCAGTAAATTCCCGAAATATTTTCAAAGTAATTCGACTTTCAAAACTACATGTAAATTCTTAACACACATAAATTTAGAGCCATAATTATAAACCCTAGAAACTGGATTCTGATAATTCAGGAGAAGTTAAAAATTTAAAACCAATATAATTTTTTTCGATTCCATTTTAGAAATACACTCAATACACCAATTATGGATTCTATCAATGTGTATTATAACCTTCGCTTGCTTAATTTTTTGTATGTATTGTTTGTATAAGAAGCATAGGACACTGAGGATCTTATCAATCGAAAACGAACCAGGCGAACCCCAATTCAATTGCCACCCCCTGAGGTTTTGTCTAAAGGTGGAGGAGTTACGTCCGTGCAACAACTGGCGATATAAATATAAAGGAGCGCTGATTAATCGTAAAATAATTCCTAAGATAGAAAAGATGAACAGAAATAGTGATTTATCCAAGTAATTTTTTCATTACTATTGCGTCCATAAAGAATACATTAATGCTCAATAAAACTTCATGTGTTTTTTTGCAAACATTTTGGGCTTCCACGAACAAAAATAACGTACTCGTTGGGCAATACCCTCCTTCGTCAATATAATTTAAATCGATTCATCGTTTTATTAATGTATTTTAGTACGTCGAATAATGTTAAAACTTATGAATTCCATGGTTTTCATTTAATAATCAATAAATTATTTATTAATCAATATATTTTAAAACTTTTTTCGCAGAAATTATATAATTTACAGTTGTAAATATAATTATATAATAATTTCCTGTTTACAGATCTGCTGAAAAATCAGAGAATGCAAAAAATGAAGAAAGAAAGATACGAGAAATTTTTTGAGCTTGGATCGTTAAAATGTCTGGGTGAAGGGTGCATCTTCCAAATGTATGATTGAAAAACAATAAATCTAGAATAGCACTAATAAGTGTATTGTTGTACCGTAATTAGATCTTTTTTTATAGGTATGTATATATACAGTACGTATACACTGATTGGTGAGGCAAATGAGATTATCTCAACAATTTCGTCAACATAGCGTACCTTATAATTCACATGTAAGCACTGAATGAATCCAATTGCTTTGAAAGGCCTTTCCGAACCCACCCCAAATTTAATCAAACCCCGGGGAGGTGGATTGTCAATTTGTATCCATTATATTTATGTATTTTTACTAAGCCAGCAGCGTGAGTGGTATATTGCAGGGAAGGTTTTTTTATTTTTTATTTGTGCACAACGTTTGGCCCCTGGGCATATAAGCCTGTCCTCTTTCATTCGATATTCGATAACCAAATGTGATATATTTGATTTTTGCTTTGGTGCTCTGCGACCAGTGGATCTCGGAAAAGTATAATGATGAATTGGTATTTTTGAAGCCGAATAAAGAGAACGTCAGATCGGACATCTAATCAATACTGATAACTACAAAACAAAGCTACAATGATTTATAGGAATTTTGTGCTCTTTTTTTAAGTGTGTTCGTTTTGGGGATTTCTAATTTATCTAACGCGTTGAATTCACTGGTAATTTATTACTTTCCATAAAAAATTACAAACCATGTTTTTCCGATCTATTTGTTGTACAGTTATTTAAATGTACCGGAAGTTTAGGCAAGAGACCAAAACTGAGATGGAATTCTTATATCCTTGTTATAAGCACCTGTTTTTAACAACAATTTATTTAGAACAACTTGAGAAATAGCTTGAACATGGTGTTCGTTGAATTCTACGACATTTTAAAAATAAAATGAACCCATAAATTCCTCCAGATCAAACCTGCTACCTTCACTTCGATAGCATAAAAATTTCATAAGACAAGTACGAAGGGCTTAGACAAAAAAAGTAATTTTAAACACGGAGAGAATGAGAGCACATTTCGACCAATTTTTAAAATTGAGTTATATTTTCGTAATGTTTGAATGCTTGCCGCGTGTTGTGAAAATGTTTGGTATTTTTAACAGTTTACATTTTATTTAAATATATTAAGGCGGGACTGTTGTAGACATTATACAAGTTGTGTTTTTGGTAAACATAAACATTAGCTGTTTCTCTGGATTCGGTTTATTTCATTGCCAATAAAAAACATTGGCTGCACTTATCACAGACCGAATATTCGTCCGTGCCTATTAACTTTTTTTGGATTTTAAAAGCTCTATATTTCGCCCTTTTGTTAATAAAAGCTTCCCTTTTAAACATAAATCATGAAAAATGTATGTATCATATACATATAATATACATTTGCATAAAATCCCAAAAAAATGTACGAGTTTTAATGCTCGCAAAAAGTCCACCCTCTGCTTTGGCCCATTAGTAATTCAGTCAACCCCGATCACATATGGGTGAAATTTCCTCTAATTATTGTAATGGATGACGATTCCGTTGATTTCGTTTTTAAATTAAAAAAAATATAATTTATTAAAGCGTGGAGACTTGGCGGATTGTGTCCGTTTTTCAATTACTTTTTTTGTGTATTTTTTTCCCATTCGCCCCGATCAATAACGCGAATGCTGCAATATATGAAGTATATATATGCCGATTCCATGTATTTATGTACGTTCTCACATCCGTTTTCCGTCGGTTCGTTCACGGTTTGTTTCGTAACGAAAAATTCTAGAATGTTTGCTTGTTATCCAGAAAATCAATTCCATTTGATAAATAGACGGGATGGATATATTGGACAGATAATTTTATTCCGCGCTCGATGATACATCCGTATGAACGGAATAAAAAATGAATGAGTCCAAAAAAGGAATACAAAGGAAGTGTTCTATGTCGAGTAATCCTGTTTAACAGTATTTTATACAAAAGCAAATGTATCTAACTGTACAAAATAAATAAAAAAATTACAGTAAAATGGTTTATTTATAATGCAAAAATAACCTAAGAAGTATAAAATAATTTAAGTAATTATAAAGAAATCCTTGCTTTGAATAAAAGCATAGGCACTTGACCGCATGCTCATTTGTGGATTCTCCACAAATGTGGAGTTATAGTTCATGAAAATGTAATCAGTTTAGTAAAGCGTTTTATAGTCATGTCGAATATGCCCCCATGCTTTTTCTGGAACGACGCATTATATCATAATTAGTCAAATTATTTTATGTTTTTCGTGCGTTTTCCTTGCGTTATAAAAAAGATTTTTGTTTTAAAAATTGTTTATTTCCGCCTTTCATCAGTGTGTTTGATGGTGATGTGAGTGATGTGATAGTGATGATGAGTGAGTGATGATGTGAGTGATACTCCGTATTGTTTGACCTGAAATAATGCTGAATCCGATAATTTTTGTCATAGACTTGTTTGTTTTTCACAAAATAAGCGAATCTTAGACATAGATTTTGTTTACAGAATTAGGCTATCGCCACAAATGTAATGTTGGAGCCATTCCAGTAGACTTGTCAATCTAATAAAAATGTTTTATATGGGATTAGAAGGGAAAAGAAAAAGTGTTTTGCACATTTCGAAAATCAGTTTAAACAATTAGCCCTGGAATTGTTAAAATGATGTAATTGTTATCTCCCCGACAGTGCAGAGTAAAATCTCCATAAGTACCACCATACGGTAAATATAATTATTCAGCAACCTTTTAATAAAGCGATCAAACTTCTCTGTCTTGGAAAAGGGAGATATTTCGGAAATACTTGATAGTCCAACACCGGTTTTAATTCAGAAGTGCACCCGAAACACTTCGGTGGTTCAAAAAAATAAAGGGAATCTTAAACGTTTCTCAGTTAGAAATGCGTGATTATGTGATTACTTTTGATTACTTTCGATATGTCCTCGCTGTTGACGAAGAAGCCGGTAACAAGAAACACACTAGAATTCGAAAAATAGGGCAAAGCGAACACGAAAAACATTTAAGACAGAGTCGCCTGATTGGGTATAAATGAGAATTTTTATATGCTTAGCACATTCATTTTATTTTAACAGAATAAATTGTAATTCTATAATAAAGTTAGACAAAATTTTCTTCCCACTTTTTTCAGGCTTAGAACTGACAGTTTAAAAAACTGGCATAGTTAAAACTTTGCCCAATGACAATCCGTCAGTAATATAACTAAACCACTATCAATCAATAAATATACATATATACCAAGGGTGTCCACTAACCGTGTTTCCCGAGCTCCCGGGAGCAAATCAGTGGTAATTTATGGCACCCAAAAGCTATTACTGCTCGTCTCTTGGGGCATTTTCGTGATTTTTACGTCAGGAGATCCAGGGTTGAATTAATATGATTTTGGTTAGACGTGTTTGAGATTTTAGAAATTTATTATTTCATATATGAAACATATTCGAGCACACCAAAAATGTTTTTACCTGTTTCTAAATATTTAGTACACAAAATCGTGTACAAGTAGTTAAGTAATTGTTCCCAGTAACTAGTAAGTGTAAGGATGATTGCGAATATTATCCTTCATCCTTTCAAGAAAAATGTACCCGATGCGTCGTTACGATCAGGTAAAAATAGGGCCAGTAACTGAGTGATTATCTAAAGATCTTGACGTCACATTAGCAAAATCTATAAATTGCCACTTATGGTTAATAATATGGAGTCTGTGAGTGACTGTACTAGTGTGCTTTGTATGGGTAAAAGATTTTACAGAGTATTTGTTTTATTTCAGTTCTGTTTGTCAATTTTGACTTGAAACGATTTTCATTTCCTCATTTTTTTTAATAACCTGAGCGTAATGGAATCAGAAGGGGGCAAGTTTACGATACTAAATGGGGGGATTTATTTGTGGTTTTCAAAATATAGAACACCATTTTATGAATCATATATGGACAAAGTTTTGTAAGATTCAAAAAATATAACATTCAGCGGCATTATCAAAAACAGCATGAGGATTTTTATAGAGATTTTCCATTAGATAGTGCGTAACGATCCAGAGAAACCTGGATTCCAGACAGCCTGGAAAAGTGTAAAGGGAAAATGACATAGATGGATCCAACCCAGTGCTTTTTTCTTTAATTTAACGAATAAACTTTATTTTGAAACATAACGTTACGTATACTTTTCATTATTCATTCATATATAAAAGACGTTAGAATTACTTGTTAATATAGTCATCATTTTAGTATTTACAAAATCTGTAAATTAGTACCTATTTACAATTATACAAGTATTAGGTAATTGCTTTTCATAGCTTCTCCTCGGCAAAGTTTAACTCGCTTTCTGAGCACGACTCTGCGTGTTGTACGGAAACGGCATGTATATTAATATTCCGACTATCAGCTCATTAGGGCCTGTTTTTGGTGGGTTGTATCTGTCACTTCTCTATCTCTCTTATTCCTAGTGGACACCTCTGATGTATATAAAGACAATACAATAAAACATAACAACACCTACAGTTTTAAATAACTACAATATATCATCATCGTAATCTGAATCTGATGTTCGGTCATTTAGTGCAATAATAACGGGTTCTATTACATGTTCATCAATTATTCCATAATTTGCTTCCTCCTTCAACGCATGTTTTATACATTTCTTCTAATTTTCCGCAGTTACTTCTAAAAGTCTCCTTACGTCTTCTAATTCGATTGTAGTATTTATTCTCGCTACTTTACCTTTTACCTTTGCCCATTTTAACTCTAGAAGGTTCAGTTGGCAATGGTATGGAAGTTAAAGAAAGTTTAATCATCCTGCGTGCTTTTTCTAATTTTGTTTTTGTTCCTATACGATATGCATAAGTTCTTTTTTAACAATCTTATTATCAAATGTGATGTCTCCCTTTTAGCAATGTTATGCAATTATGGCAGATCGAATCACAAAGTATTTTTCTTTGTAAGAAATGAGTTGTAAATTGATACCAACTTACATAAATACTTATATAAAAATACATCGGGCACCCCATGAAATAAATTATTGGTTGTAAAAGGAATGCGTTTTAAGGATGACGATATTAATGAAATTAACGATATTATGAAATGATATCCACCAACATGTCAATCAAATCAAATAAAAATTTAAAAAAGTGTAATGCAAACAACATAGTACATAAAAATACAAACGAATTTTATGTTGATATGACTTGGAAGACACAAATTCGGACAACAAATAGAGGAGAAAATTAATCATTATGCTTGACTTGAACCTAGATTTTCTTACATTAGGTAAGAAAGTACTGTAGTGCAATCAATCTTCACAGTATGCGCACACTGCTCGAGTAAAATCCAGCAACTCGTGTCCATGGATAAAGTTCTACGGTTTTTAGTAGACTTGGGAAGAATTTCGGTGTTTTGCAACTACCCATAGATAAAATCCCGTGTGTATGAGTCTCCCATCTTGAATGGAAATCTGATGGTTTCTTGAGAAATATTTCAATGTTATATCAGTTGTTTATGTATTTTAGAATGAATGACTACTTCAACTTTTTTTTAGATTGCATCACAGATTACATTCAACTTTACAGGGGTTAACTTTAAAATATTTTCTAAGTAACTACTTTTGTTTCCTGCATTTTGACACTCTTTGTTAAATAGTGTTATTTCCAAAGTATTCGGATAACAGCGAGCTAAAACCAATAGCCCCATCAAACACATGAAGTTTTCCTTCAACTGGGCAATTTCTGCAACCATTAAATATCTCGTGGTCACACGACGCTGTTTAGGGGCTAGCTATCTCGTAATTTTTTCACACCTGTATGCTTTGGTTGTTTCGTAACATTATAAGAATAGGGTTGGTCTGGTAATTTTCATGAAGAACCAAACAGGCAATATAGTGGCAACGAAACTGGGCTCTTGGGAGTACAGTTGATTATACGGACTGATCAATCAGCATCAAAGAACAAACAAAAAAGGCTTGTTGCCAGTTCCGAGAGAAAATTATCTCATACATTATACTGCCTCTTTTACTCGCATAGACTTTTCCTCGAACCATTCCGAGTTTCTAGTTAAAAATCATGTTTACAATATGACTTATTTGTTAAGCATTTGCTCCCCTAAGAATGAGCTTTTCTTCATCCTTAAAAAGTCCATGGTTGCTCTTACTGGTGGGTGTGCTCTTAACTGGGTGCTGCACAACTGCTTAAAATCACCGTAACATAATGCCAATAGTTTTTCCCTAATCAAATGCATACAAACACACTATCCACAGAAAATGAAAAAACAAACAACCTTAATTGAATTCAAAACGGCATTATACAACTATCCAGTCATACCAATACAAAGGAAAAATACTAGTGACATCAGCACTTTCCTAGTTTAATGCAGACACATTCCAGTTATTTTTCTTTTAAATGCTATGACTTTTCGGAATGCCAACAGTTAGAACCATACTTTAAAATCGGGGAAATCGGCTATTATGGGGCCCTCCCTCGTTAAAGAAAACGGAAATGCGTTGGACAGTTTTGGATCGGCCATATTATTTAGCCAATATTTGTTCAATTTGCTACAAACTTCGAAATAAATTTTAACTACTAAAGTGTTTTTTCAAACACCTATACGAGATACCTCAAAACTTGTACAAATCCATAATCGGCATCTTACTCGTTTTAATAAAAAATAATAATGCCTGGAATTTTAAAAAAGTCATAGAACGTTACTTTCATTCGTGAACTTTTTCTGCATTTCACGATTAATATCTTTTATCGTTCCGCCGGATCTAATTAAACCCCCTCCCGAGATAAAAAGGGAGACGTATGTAATCTTGTAATCCATTTAAAATAAAAATCGAAAATGATGTCTTTGGCAGAAAGAAGACCAACAATTATCCCCCCGAACCGCGCCGCCCACATGGCGATTTACTGAAATCTGAACAAAGTACACCGACTAGAGTTAACATTTAAATATTTACCTCAACTGGCGGTTAGTCGGGAGAGAAGAATTTTGATTTGCTAGCAGCAGCACTCGAGCATGTATTTATGAATACGTTAACGGAAATTTGAAATTCACGATTGCTTAGCGGTGGCCATACTGAATTCATTTCAAATCGATATGTCATTACTTTAATTCCGAATGGATGCTTACTAACCTCTGTCATTACACCTGGTCGTGAGCTGACTGTCTGCGATTTTTAAATATTCACTCGCTTCGGTTTAGTCGAGAAGCTGGAAACGACCCCGGGGGCGGAATGGAATCGAAGGAAGGCGAAAGATGAAAACATTTTCGAAATCACATCGTTCTACGAACAATTATTGAAATGTGAACTGCCCTTTCGGAACGGCCGAGATGAACAAAAACAAAAATGCTTCAGATGTGTAATTAGATTGAGTAAATGCTGACTGACTCACTTTCCCGCTTTGAGTGTTTCTGTAATTAACGGTTCCGACAATTTAATTTCATTAGTGATGTGCCCTCGATTTCGATATCATCACTCTATTTTATTAGATTTTTCAAGTATTTTAAATTCTAGCCCCTCTCATCCAGTTGTTGCAAGTACATATTAAGCATCTGGAACTTCATATACATTGTAATGTTTAAATTTTAAAATTCACCTTTAGAAAACCTTTAGAAAACGAAAAAAAGACGAAGGAAAAGTACCTCAACCCAAAACAACATGTGGGGAGATCGATATATGGAAATTAATAATATGTGAAACCACGCCTTGAAACTTCTAAAAACGTAAGAAGTTCCAACGAAAAAGCAGAAAGGATGAATTTGAATATCACAAACGAAAAGTGTAATTAATAACAAGATCTCCTCATCGAAAAAAGATAAAAATTTAAAAGTATAGCCGATGCTAATGAAAATATGGGTAAGAAAACTCACCACTGAAATTCAACAATAATGCAGCTATAACGATAGATACTAATGAATGTATGAAATAAATAAAAAATTGTGATAATCCCGACCCACATGGCATTCCTATAGTTCAACCGGCATTTACAGAATTACCTGAATTGTTGACCTGATGAAAATGGCTGTAGTAGGGGAGCAGGTTGGCCTTAAATATCTCTCCATTCACCTCCATTTGCATCCAGATAAGTTAGTGGGAAAATGTTGCTACAAGTAAAACAAGCCAGTTCACTAGTGTTGAAATAAGTTATAGAAGGCACTTAAATGCAAGGAAGCAAACGCATTTGAAAGCAATAAGTTTTGTTTAATCAGACCATCAACACCAGTAGAACGTTCAGAATAAAAAGGATTATAACAGGGCCGCAGCAAGTTCCTACATGGAGCGGGTCGTATAAAATACAAATACACACATTTCTGCAGAACCCTATTTTTATATTCCTACCTAAGCATAGGAAGCAGTGGATGCCGACATACCCATTTGATGGGTAGCTGACTACATCTAATAATGCCACCAGCGAGCTCGTTGGAAATAATAAAATCACTCAAGAAAAAAGAATCATAAACCAACCTAATTTCGTCCCTGGGACACCAAAATTAAGAAAAATAGGCAAACAAGTATTGTGGAATCATCATGGGACCTCCAAAAAAGCTCGCCTTATAGAAAATTCGAATTGGACTTACGTCTTCATGAATCCCCAACAAAATTTAGAGTTTTATTAATGCGGATATATGGTAAAAAACCGTTCAAGAATTGAAATCAAGAAAATACAAAATAAACTTAATGTACCTGATATGGTTTCGGTGGCGTATTTTCTTTTACCCATTTTAAAACTGCTCAGTCACTTAATTTTTTACTATCTCATTCGATATTATAAATGACGCCATCTATGTTTCGTTTTTAAATGGAGACCACTACCTTTCCCCTTTAATTTAGAATTGCCTTCGAATCATCAACATGTCTATTAAAAGTTTTGAAGAGTTATCTAAGAAAAGTTTAGATAAGTAAATATTTGAAAATTGAATGAACATATTAGAATACCAAAATAAATTATGAGTAACAAAAATGATACCAGTTATTTAACAAAAATAATTACGGATGCTCAGGCAAACGCTTTTTATACCAATAGCATTAAGGACTACAAAAGTTTCAAAAGAACTCTAATTCTAAAGTTTCTAAATCGGATGCTCTATTTTGTAGCTCGAAAGTACATACTACTTTGCAGACAACTTAAAACGCTCTTGAAACTCTAAATTCAAATTCATTGCTATAATGCTGACTG
Source organism: Cryptocephalus primarius (assembly GCA_963576515.1). Classification (NCBI taxonomy): domain Eukaryota; kingdom Metazoa; phylum Arthropoda; class Insecta; order Coleoptera; family Chrysomelidae; genus Cryptocephalus; species Cryptocephalus primarius. The sequence goes on from OY754941.1 coordinate 5,331,242, forward strand.
GAAATCATACCCTTCTTTCACGGAACCTACTTTAAGGTCTTTAAATGTAGTATCTGGAAACTGTAATCCTTAGATATGAAAATACTCTGGAAACTATAAACTCACTGCTCTATTGCTAACAGTACACTGTACTCTAGTTTGGAAATTGAAAATAAGTATACTAGCGATATTTTCCTGAATCATTTTAAGGTACTTACTATATTGTTGTTCTATGTGTAGCCCGAAACTGTAGTTGTCTATTAAAACAACTGAAAAGGCTCAACTTATTGCCACATAACCGGAAAACGCTCTAGAGACTACAAACTTATTGCTCTCTTGCTGGATAAACCACACTCTACTTTGAAAACTGAAAAGATATACTCTGGAGTTTACTGCTTTATTGTTAACATACAGCTGAAAACTGCAGTTGTCTTCAAAAACTGAAAATGCTCTGGTGACTAAACATATTGCTCTATTGCCGTTTGGAAATTAACTAAACTCGACTTTGATCCGCAAACTGATTGTGGCAATTTAGATTAACCTCTAAATTTTCAGCTGAAAATTACCTTTTTTTTGGAAACTGATAAAGCTCTAGTTCCTAGTATTTCTGATCCCTTTGTTAGCTAGTAACTATACTTCTTTAACCATTAAAACTGTTTTGCAGACATTAAATTTACTGCTGTGTGGCTGCCTGAAAACTAATTCGTTCTTTAATAGCTGCAAATAATCTGAAAATATTATCAGTGTTATTCATAAACGTTGATTAACTATAAAATTAATTTTAAATTGAAATACGTTATAGTGTTTCACAAGCAATTCAATGATCTTCTACAAACAGAACGAAATACAAAAGTGTGCT